>CM052702.1:30419406-30447962 GCA_028551405.1 Uromys caudimaculatus | reverse complement strand
TCTTGGATTTGGTTTGTGAGAATTTTATTGAGTATTTTTGCATCGATATTCATAAGGGAAATTGGTCTGAAGATTTTTTCCTTTGTTGGGTCTTTTTGAGGTTTTGGTATCAGTGTAATTGTGGCCTCATAGAAGGAGTTGGGTAGTGTTCCTTCTGTTTCTATATTTTGGAATAGATTGAAGAGTATTGGTATTAGGTCTTCTTTGAAGGTCTGATAGAATTCTGCACTGAACCCATTTGGTCATGGGCTTTTTTTGTTGGGAAACTCTTAATGACTGCTTCTATTTCTTTAGACATTATGGGACTGTTTAGATGGTTTATCTGATCCTGACTTAATTTTGGTATTTGATATCTGTCTAGAAAATTGTCCATTTCATCCAGATTTTGCAGTTTTGTTGAGTATAGGCTTTTGTAGTAGGATCTGATGATTTTTTTGAATTTCCTCAGAATCTACTGTTAGATTTCCCTTTTCGTTTCTAATTTTGTTAATTTGGATATTCTCTCTGTGCCCTCTGGTTAGTCTGGCTAAGGGTTTATCTATCTTGTTGATTTTCTCAAAGAACAAGCTCCTGGTTTTGTTTATTCTTTGTATACACATTTTTGTTTCTACTTGGTTGATTTCAGCCCTGAGATTGATTATTTCCTGCCTCCTACTCCTCTTGGGTTTATTAGCTTCTTTTTGTTCTAGGGCTTTCAGTTGTGCTCTTAAGCTGCTAGTATATGCTCTCTCCAGTTTCTTTTTGAAGGCACTCAAAGGTATGAGTTTTCCTCTTAACACTGCTTTCATTGTGTCCCATTGGTTGGGTGTGTCGTAGTTTCATTTTCATTAAATTCTAGGAAGTCTTTACTTTCTTTCTTTATTTCTTCCTTGACCAAGTTATCATTTAGTTCAGCATTGTTCAGCTTCCATGTGTATGTGGGCTTTCTGTTGTCATTGTTGCCATTGAAGACCAGCCTTAATCTGTAGTGATCTGATAGGAGGCATGGGATTATTTCAATCTTCTTGTATCTGTGGAGGTTTGTTTTGTGACCGATTATATGGTCAGTTTTGGAGAAGGTACCATGAGGTGCTGAGAAGAAGGTATATTCTTTTGATTTAGGATGAAATGTTCTATAGATATCTATTAAATCCATTTGGTTCATAACATCTGTTACTTTCACTGTGTCTCTGTTTAGTCTGTGTTTCCAAGATCTGTCCATTGAAGATAATGGTGTGTTGAAGTCTCCTACTATTATTGTGTGAGGTGCAATGTGTACTTTGAGCTTTAATAAAGTTTCTTTTATGAATGTGGGTACGCTTGCATTTGGAGCATAGATGTTCAGAATTGAGAGTTCTTCTTGGTAGAGTTTTCCTTTGATGAGTATGAAGTGTCCTTCTTTATATTTCTTGATGACTTTTGGGTGAAAGTCAATTTTATCTGATATTAGAATGGCTACTCCAGCCTGTTTCTTGGGAGCATTTGCCTAGATACTTGTTTTCCAGCCCTTTACTCTGAGGTAGTGTTTTTCTTTATCATGGAGGTGCATTTCCTGAATGCAGCAAAATGCTGGTCTTCTTTATGGATCCAGTCTGTCAGTCTATGTCTTTTTATTGGGGAATTGAGTCCATTGATGTTAAGATATATTAAGGAATAGTGATTGTTGGTTCCTGTTATTTTTGATGTTATTTTTATGTTTGTGTGGCTATCTTCTTTTGAGTTTGTTGAAAGATTACTTTCTTGCTTTTTCTAGGATGTAGTTTCCCTCCTTGAGTTGACGTTTTCTATCTATTATCCTTTGTAGAGCTGGGTTTGTGGAAACATATCATGTAAATTTGGTTTGTCATAGAATTTTTTGGTTTCACCATCTATGGTAATTGAGAGTTTTACTGGGTATAGCAGCCTGGGCTGGCATTTGTGTTCTCTTAGGGTCTGTATGAGATCTGCCCAGGATCTTCTAGCTTACATAGTCTCTGGTGAGAAGTCTGGTGTAATTCTGATAGGTCTGCTTTTATATGTTATTTGACCTTTTTCCCTTACTGCTTTTAATATTCTTTCCTTGTTTTGTGTATTTGGTGTTTTCTCTATAATGTGACAGGAGTTATTGCTTTTCTGGTCCAATATAATTGGCGTTCTGTAGGCTTCTTGTATATTTATGTTCATCTCTTTCTTTAGGTTAGGGAAGTTTTCTTCTGTTCTTTTGTTGAAGATATTTACTTGTTCTCTAATTTAGGAATCTTCACTCTCCCCTATACCTATTATCCTTAGGTTCTGTCTTATTGTGTCCTAGATTTCATGGGTGTTTTGGGTTAGGAGCTTTTTGCGTTTTGCATTTTCTTTGACTATTGTGTCAATGTTTTTTATGGTATCTTCCTCACCAGAGATTCTCTCTTCTAACTCTTGTAGTCTGTTGGTGATGCTTGCATCAATGACTCCTGCTCTCTTTCCTAGGTTTTCTAACTCCAGGGTTGTCTCCCTTTGTGATTTCTTTATTGTTTCTATTTCTATTTTTAGTTCCTGGATGGTTTTGTTCATTTCCTTTGTCTGTTTAATTGTGTTTTCCTTTAATTCTGCCTGTTTGATTGTGTTTTCCTGTAATTCTTTAAGGGATTTTTGTGTTTCCTCTTTAAGGGCTTCTTGTTTACCTGTGCTCCCTTGTATTTCTTTAAGGGAGTTATTTATTTTCTTCTTAAAGTCTTCTATCATCCTCATGAGAAATGATTTTAAATCTGAGTCTTGCTTTTCTGGTGTGTGGAGTATCCAGGTCTTGCTGTGGTGGGAGAGCTGGGTTCTGATGATGCCAAGTAGCCTTGGTTTCTGTTCCTTATGTTCTTGCCCTTGTCTTTTGCCATCTGGTTAACTCTGATATTATCTGGTCTTACTCTCTCTGGCTGTGGCTTTTCCCTCCTGCAAGCCTCTGTGTCAATACTCCTTGAAGACCAGCTCTCTCTCAGAGTAATTTGGGTTTGGAGAGCTGTGTTACAGGGTCAGCTCTGGAGTCAGACAGATACCAGAAGAATCTTGTCCCCAGCTGTCCCTTGGTTCCTGTGTTCTGATGGCTCTGCAAGGATCCTTCTTGATCCAGTGAATCTGAACAGAAGTGGTAGTCTTGCCTGTGCTCAAAGGTGTGTTGGCACTCCTGGGATACCAGCTCTCTCCTGGCACTATTTGAGTATGGACCCCTGTGTCACAGGATCAGCTCTCTAGCTGCCAAAAGAAACCAGAAGACCACTCCTCAGTCACTGTGTACTGGGATTCCAGATGGGTCCCTCTGAGCAGACAGGCTTGTCCACACTCCTGGGAGTCTAGCTTTCTCCTGGCATTATTTGGCTATGGAGCCCTGTGGCACAGGCTGAGGTCCCCAGGCACAGATTGAAACTGGAAGGCTCCTGTCCCAGGCTTTTCCTCAGTCCCCATGTACCGAGGATTCAGGGCGGATCCCACTGAGCAGTGGTGCTCATCTTATCTCCACCCACCATGTTTCCACACTCCTGGGAGGGTAGCTTTCTCCTGGCACTATTTGGCTATCTCTATCTTCCATCTCTTACATTCTGTTTTTTGCAGCTTGCCTTTGAGGTTCCTGTTTGAGTTCCTAAATTTTTTATTTTTAGCTTTTGCTTAGTTTTGTTTTGAGGTCTTGAATGGCTTTGTTAGTTTTCTTTCACTGTGTTTTCATGGATTTCTTTAAGGGATTTACTCATTTCCTTTTAAGGATTGCTACCATATTCATAAAGGCTCTTTTAATGTCTTTTCCTTGTGATTCAGGTATATTGGAGTACTTGTGGCCTGCTATATTAGAGTTGATGGGCTCTAGTGGAGACACATTGTCCTGGCTGTTATTGTGTTTTTATGCTGACATCTAATCAAGCATCTAGAATTGGGAAGATTGTTATTCTAGGTACTGATATCTGGTCTTGTGTTTGTTGGGTGGGTGTTTTGATTCTTGTTTTCTGATTTCTCTGTGGATATTAGGAGAGTGTAGTGGCTGTGTGTTTCCTGGTAGGAAATTCTTCCAGGGTTCTGATAGATGTGACTACTGAGGGTCCCAGATCAGTGTGTTTCTAGGTTTTGGGAGTTGACACTTAGGAATGAGGATGGACTGGCAGGGGTTGAGGAGGTTAACAGGAAGAAGGAAATCAGGATGTTCCACCACATTTGCTTAGTTCCCTGGAAATGAGGAGAGAGTGAGGAGAAGCCACAAAAAAGTCTGCTGCAGAGTTGGGGATAAGACTAGGGAATTATCCTTGGTGGAAAGAAAGGAGATCTGCAGTTAGCCTACTAGCTTCCCTGGTCAGAGTAGCTTGTGGTTCCAAGGCAGTACCTGCTGGAGTTGGTGGCTGGTGCACAGTAATGGATGGGCAAATGAAGTTTGGAGAGAAAGATCTATGTAATGTACTGGAGATGAGGGTTTGGGGAAGGGAGGATGAAGCAGATGTTCTGCTGCAGAGCTAAGGATGAGACTGAGAAATTGGATCTGAAAGAACAGGGGCATCTTCCCTGCATGGAGTGGCTTGTATGAACTTGTAGGGAGGGAGTCCCTGCTGAATTGGGGGATGGTATAAAACAACAGGTTGGACGAGGCAGGATAGGTGGTGAAGATCTATGTAGTCCACTGTAGATGTGGGTTGGGGTTGCTGATCAGGCAGCCTGTGCAAAGCTAGGGATGAGACTGGGGCATTAGATTTGGAGGCTGGGGGAGAGGTGAAGGTCTGGTGTTAGCCTACATGTTTCTCTGGTCATTGTGCTCACTTTCTGATTCATGAGTTCCCTCGATAATCTTCAAAATTATGGCTGACTTATGAACCTGAAGCCTACCCTGATGGTCTTGCATTTCTGAAGTAAAAAAATGCATATTGAGTGAGTAGGTGTGTTAAGTTGCTTGCTGCTAAGCTTGTGGACCTGAGTTCCACTCCCAAGATCCACTTGGTAGGGGAGATAACTGAAAGTTGTCCTTCAACCTCCACACAAGTGCATACATGCTCATGCATGACTGTGCGTGCGCGCACGTGCGCGCGCACGCACACACACCATATATGTAAATATAATGTCTTCAAGTCATTATTTTTTTAAAAAATGCATACTTTAGTTATAATAGCCTTTTTCAAACAAAAAAGTATGAAATATATCACAGTATATCAGATTTCTCTTATATCTGAGAGATATGTTCAAAGATCACAGTGAACTCTTGATCTATAGAGTGCTAGCATCTTACATGTACCATGTTCATTGCCTGTACACCATATCAATGAACTTAATGTAAACGAACTAAGCATGAGATTAATGCCAACTGGTTCTAACAATACACTGTAGTAAATGTTGTTTGAATCTTATAGTTTTTCTTTGAAATGTTTAATTTAATATTTTTATCCTGCCATCAACTGTAGGCAGCGTGCTGCCATCCTTTATAGGGACCAGTCTACTCTCCTAACAACCACACACTTCTCTACAAGTACCAACATCTCTTTCAGACTAACTTCGTAGTGCCTTCTTATCTTCCAGCATTTTACAATCAGGACTCCTTTCAGCTCTTAAGTTTAGACCCACCCATTTAAACCCTAATTATGATTTCAAAGAACATGGTTTCAGTTTTCATAATTTTATGCAAAATATAGCCACTGAAAAAGTTTTAGAAGTCAAGAAGAGCCCAGAGTGCCAATAGAGGGAATTTCCTCACAAAAGACAGAGAGAGTTCTGCCTACAGACATAGGTGGTTTTATGGTAAATAACATTGATCAGAGTAACTTTCAATGGATGGATAGCTCTGAAGCACTTTCCTGCTCTAAATTATAAACATGGCAACTATCTGTGAGTTATTAAAAATGTTAAGGTATTTAATCTATGCAATGTGCCCTTCTAGTTCCCCTTCCCCAAAACTGATGGACTTTTACTGTATCAATCCATAAATGTGAGATTTTCATTACCTTTATTGTAGGAATTGACTTGTAAAATAAGATCTTTATTCTTTAAAACTTAGATTTTATTTTATTGAAGATTAGAATGCATACTATACAATATCATATTTAGATATTTGTAGGTATTATGGTATGGTAAAGGAGTTTATTTAACATGTCTTATATTAACATTTTCTGTCAATGTCTCACCTTTAAATGCATTCAGTAGACAATTTAAAGAATAAGATAAATATTTCAAGAAAGTTTTTCACAATCATGATGAGGTCTATTTCTCCTTGTATTTGTTCACATGAGTTTAAAACAAACCATCAGGAATTTAACAAATTAATTTAGAATATGCTTATTTAGATATAGGTTTGAAATAGTATGTGACTCTGAACTAGTTTTTTTTTAATGTTGCAGAAAAACAATCTGCTAATAAATGTGTCAAAATTGTTTAAGTTATTCTTTCATAATTTTATACATATTAACGGTACCATGATCATGTTTATCTACCATCATTCTCTTTTCCCTTTCCACTCTTGCCAATCCCTCTTGCCCAACAAGTTCCCTCTCCAACTCTCATGTTGTGGGAGGGATGGGGTGGAGAGAGGGAGACACACACATAAGCGTGCGCACACACGCCCACACGGGGGGGGAGAGGAGAGACAGAGAGAGAGAGAGAGAGAGAGAGAGAGAGAGGAGAGAGACTTTGGAATTAATTAGGATTGTTTGCATGGGTAGGAAACTATTTGAGCAAGGCTGAGAAACATGAATCCCCTGCTCTAGAATCCATTAATGGCCATTAAATGCCGATAACTCCTCAGGGAGAAGTATAGCTCTATTCCCTGTTTCCTGGTGAACTGTCCATAGGTAAACTCTTGACAAGCCCACTCTTGTACAGGTCTTGTACGGGTAACTATGACTTTGAGTTCCTGAGTGCAAAAGCCATGTTCTAGCAGCATTTCATGACACTCCGCCCAATCATAAGGCACTCACACTCTTTCACTTCCCCTTTCCATGATGTTCCTTGACCTTGGAGCAAGTGATACAAATGTCCCATCTAAAAATGAACACTCAGTAGTCCCCAATTTCTTCAGTTTAACCCATTATGAGTCTTAATTCATCACAACCCACTGCAACAAGAAGCTTCTCTGGTCAAGGCAGCACTGTCATCTACACAAATATTTAGAAATATGATAATAGATCCATTTAGGTAATTGTCAGTGGTAAGTTCTCTCCTAGGACCTATGACCTCCCCAGTAATGAGTTTTTTTTATAGTGCCACACTATGATTTTCTTCTATTGAAGCCAGACTCAAATCTAATTAGAAAGCAATTAGCTACCTCCATAACAGCCATGCAGTTTTTACAGCAGTTGTCACATCTTGCCTGACATATCAGTATTACAGCCCTCAAAGTCCATAGCTAGTTAAGATTGATTTTCTTCTTCAGCAGCCCTCATAACAGCTTCCAGATCTATAGAAGCTAGCCACCAGGGAGAAAAGATTTAGCTTAATTTCTCTATGTCCTACAGCCAAAGTGTATATTGTCTTTAACAATAATGTCTTGGTTCTGATAGACAAGAGCAGTGGCCATAGCCTGCATTGTTTTGGAGTTTCTGGAGCTTACCTAATCAGAAACTCACAGAATATATGCACATCTGGATTGGTATTTTCATTTAATAACTGTTGGCTTCTGGGAATAGCATTGCCCATCCACGTAGCATATTTTCATTCAGACTTTTTATAGAAAAATTATTTTTAATTAAAATACAAAGAAATAAGTTTCCGTAAGACTTGTCAGTCTTAATTTTGATTATCCCTCCTACCATTCCATCTCTTCTACCACTTGTCTTGAAAGATATCCTAAGCTAGTGTTTATAAGTTTAAAATTACCAAATTTTCATTAAGTACTGTGTACTTTCTACTGATCTTTTATTCCAGCATAATATTTGTTTTTGAGAAAGTTTATAGGTTTTACTTAAACTTCTAAAAACACATAATAAAAATATATTTTAATGGGCTAAAAAGAATAAAGATACCACACAATCCCAAGTTTTAATGGTTTGACAGTGGAATGTCTCTGAGACTCCTGTGTTTGAACCCTTGATCCCCAGGTGTTTAGACAGCTTGTGTTGCCCTTTGGGGAAGCTGTTGGACCTTTAAGAGATAAGCTGGTCGCTGGCAAATGGGATATAGTTTGAATTTGGTTCTGCTCTCTCTTTTACGTAGTCTCTCCCTACTTCCTATCTGCTATCATGATATGACCAGCTCCAATTACCATGCCTTCCTTGCTAAAAAATAAATAAATCCTTCTTCCCCCACATTGCTTATTTTCAAGTGTTTTATTGCAGCAATGGGGAAAATAACTAATACATAAAATTGGTACCAGAAGTGAGGCTATTCCTGTGATAAGCCTAACTTTGTGCCTCATATACCTTCAGAGCTCATTGCTAGAGAAGGCCTGCCTAGACTGATGCAACTAGAGGCTAATGGGGCATTGTTTCAAGGGTAATATTCTGTAAAAGGTGGGCAGTAAAAATTGTACTCAAAGTTCATAGAATAAGATCTCTACCAGAAACTCAACTCAGAGCCATTTCTGCAACATTTTGGAAAATCTCTGGCTGTATTCTGCCTGTTTGTCTTTAAAAATTGTTAAATTCTAAAGCAATTTCATTGTCTGGTAGAAGGAATGTCAATAGTATAATATTCAGGCTGTGGAATGGTTAGTATACATTGCATTTAGTAAGCTTTAAAAATTTTCAAAATAGGAAGACATGAAAATGAGCTGTTAAGTGAGGAAAGAAAAATGAACCAGGGCTAAAATCTCAGGTGGCTGGGGCCGACAAATTAGCCATAATTACTAAAGAGATTGGTGCAGTTAAAGAGGAACTGTACACTTTGTACTAGAAAATAGGAAAAGTGCTCTGAGAGCAAGAGTCCATCCATTGAAGATTGCAGCTTGTGGAAATTAAACTCATTTGAATTAAAAACATGACCTGAGAATGTCATCACAGATCATCACTGATCAAAACAACTGCCTTTAGAAAGCTCTTAATGGGCTCTACCAAAAGAGGGAGCAACATCAACTTTAATAAGAAACTTGGCTATATCCCAAGCTGGCAACAGAACTTAGCAATGGTACACCCATGTAGTCTTGGTTTTATGGGTATACACAATGCAAGAGAGATGTCCAAGCATCCTACAATAAAATGTCTTGAGAGGCTATTGCATGAAGCTGGGAAGGGGAAATCTGAGTGTCCATGGAGATCTCAGGATATTGAAGTTGCCATAAATAGAAATGTTCACTTAAGGAAAACTCTATGCCCCAGGTAAAGCTGGCCCAAGAGACAGACCACATGTGCTCCAGAGCTGAAGGGGTGGGGCTACCCAAGGTCACTGGAGCCTAAAGGATGTCACCAAGAGCTCCAGATTCTGAGCATAGAGCTACATGATTTGGTCTTCGTTCTGCTGGGGATTAATTTTAGTTTGACCTAATCTTTCCTTGTGGAGAAGGCATGCTTCTCAAAGGTCTAGCCTTAGTATGGAACCTTGTAGCTAGTCACGTTGTACACTAAAATATATCCTTTTTTCCTAAGTTTAAAAATGTCACTAAAACACCCATGACTACCGACTTACTAAAGCTTATTTCAGCCACATCTCTAATTCTTGCCACTGCTCTAGTCTCTTTGATCATCTTGACACCTCTTTGATAGTGTTTTCAGAACCTTCTGAAATGGCTCAAGACATTATTTTAGTTGATCTTATCATGTCACAGTGTTTCACAAATGTACATGTATACCAGAAACATCAAGAAAATATGTGAATGAGACATACTCACATCAGTCTTAATATAGTAGATTTAGGAAGGGACCCAATATCTGCTTTATCTCAAATAAATAAAACCAAGAAACAAAAAGCAGTGTCCAAAGGTGCCAAGGACACACTCAGATGTCATAATGAGGACAGAGTCTATGGAAATCAGCAAGCCAGCAAGGTGCTTATGACTCTCACATGTAAATAGTGCAGCTAGAGACTTCCAGTCTGTGGGATGAGTTGTTCCCATGATATACCACTGTACATTTTGCAGAGGCTGCTTCATCTCACTTTGGAATCCCTGCAGATGCACTGCAGTGATTTACAGGAGCAAACAATGTTTAATGCTTCCTATTGTTCCCCTAATTTCTTATTGAGTATATTCCATTCAGGTATTTGTCTCCACATTCTCATTAGCCTTTGTTGCTAGCATTTCCAATCCTCATCCCAGGGTACCTATTTATCATTTATCACACCTCTAATCACCCTCCTTACTCATTTGGCTTCTCTTCCTTGCCATTCTTCCTCATTAGTTACCTATTGTAAGTCTTCTTTGCCAATTCCTTATCTTTTCATTTGTATTTTAGTGGTACCTAAGGCTCAATATTACAAAATAATTGTGTATGTAGGGGTGTGTGTGTATGTGTGTGTGTGTGTATGTGTGTGTGTGTGCACACGTGCGCGTGCAGGTACACATAATATATGTATGAGGATGCATGTATATCACAATGAGCATACAGAAACCAGAAAAAAAACAAACAACAACAACAAACACACACAAAAAAAACCAAAAATCAAACAAGACAAAACAAAAAAACTTTGTGTCATTGGTTTGCTTCTCCCACTTCAATTTGGGTTCTGAAAGATGGAATTAGATCAAGAGGTATTCATGATAAGCACTTTTACTTTTTGAGCTATCTTACTAGTCCCTTGGCCCCCATCTTTAGTCTTTTCTTTTACATTGGTTTCCTTGGAGATACCATCCAAGATACTTGGCTGCTGACAGCTTCTTCTTTCTTACTAGTCTGATTCCTCTTTGAAATTTAGGCTACCATATACAATTGACCTCTGACCCAGTTGGATATTTAATAGTTCTCTCAAACTCAGGGCAGCCCACATGGAACTTCTGATCTTCCATCTCTCATGTCTGGTGTGGATTACTAGATGGAAATTCCGTTATTTCAGTTGTTCTGGGCAATCATCATGCCCATTAGTTTCTTTAACACTCATTTGGATATGCTAAGAACTCATTTTAGGGAACTGAGGAGATAGCTTAATGGGAAGAGTTCCTGTTATACAATATGAGGACCTGACCTGCACTGAAGGCCCAACACCTACATAGAAAGCTAGCCATGGCTACACATACCTATAGCCCCAGCATTTGTAGACAGAGATAGGCAGACCTCAAGGTCTCCCTGGCAGTCAGTCTACATGAAATAGGGAGACAATAGAGAGATAATATCTAATACATACAAAAAACTCCAGAAGTTAAACTCCAGAGAACCAAATAACCCTATTAAAAAATGGGGTACAGTATTAGGTTATAGTGATGTGAGTCCCGCGTCAGCCCCAGAGCTCGGGCTTCAGGGAGAGGCAAAATGAGGGAAGTTTGATGGAGCTCACCCCACAGCACTGCTGGGTGGTGTCCAGGCTGTGAGAAACCACAGGACACTGCCCGGGGGTGGGGGACTGAAGCATGCAGTCCCAAGGATTTCACAGAGCTGGCTCCATCTGATTCTCGGGCTCTTAGGCATCCCAGGTGCCTCTGGATGCCAAAGAAGAGCTGAGAATGGAGTGGGGGCCCATAGGCTGGATCTAGCCCAGGGCTGAGAGGGAAAGTCAGGCTGGGTCCCTCCAGGAATCAAGTCTTTGGCTTGTCGGTGGCTAGCTGTCTTGGTTTGTTAGAGACCATGGCTGGGAGCACTGACAGGCCTTCTGCAGGAGACTAGACACAGCTCTTTAGAAGAAAGCCTGTTCCATTGTTCCCCACAGCGGATCCTGATGAAAAGAGACAGGCCATGGTTTTAGGGTGTTTATTGTCATAGCAGAGAGAAGTGATGAGTGAAACCATACTCCACTTTCTCAGGGCAGGCCTGAGGTTAAAATATCTTTTTCAGGGAGGAGTGGCTGGGAAGAAAAGTTTATTGGCTAAGCCTCTAGGTACTCATTAAAATGAGGATGTCTTGAGGCTATGTGACCACACCTCTACCTGTGGAGGGGTTTGGGGCTATGTGACTGATGGTCACAGACCTATGGAGCACTGCGGCCTCGTGTCAGGAGCCTGGGGCTCAGGAGCAAGGCAAAATGTCTACCATCCCTTGTATGGTTATCCCCTGCTGGAGACTCCCTACTGGGTCTCCGGGGTTTTAAACCTTAGCTCAACCAGAAACCAGGCTGCCTTCCACAGTCCTACAGTACAGAACTAAACAAAGAATTCTCAACTGAGAAATATTTAATGACCGAGAAGCACCTAAAGAAATGTCCAACATCCTTAGAGTCATCAGGGAAATGCAAATCAAAACAACCCTGAGATTTCACCTCATATCAGTCAGAATGGCTAAGATCAAAAACTCAGGTGACAACAGATGCTGGCAAAGATATGGAGAAAGAGGAACACTCCTCCATTGTTGGTGGGATTGCAAGCTGGTACAACCACTCTGGAAAACAGTCTGGCAGTTCCTCAAAAAACTGGACATAGTATTATCTGAGGACCCAGCTATACTACTACTGGGCATATACCCAAAAGATATTCCAACATATAACAAGGACACATGCTCCACTATGTTCATAGCAGCATTATTTATAGTAGCCAGAAGCTGGAAAGAACCCAGATGTCCCTCAACAGAGAAATAGATACAGAAAATGTGGTAATATTCAGCTATTAAAAACGATGACTTCATGAATTTCTTAGGCAAATGGATGAAACTAGAAAATATCATCCTGAGTGAGGTAACCCAGTCACAAAAGAACACACATGGTATTCCCTTGCTGATATGTAGATATTAGTCCAAAAGCTTAGAATAACCAAGATACAATTCACAGACCACATGAAGTTCAAGAAGAAAGAATATCAAAGTGTGGTTGCTTCAGTCCTTCTGAGAAGGGGGAACACAATACTCATGGGACGAAATATGGAAACAAAGTGTGGAGCAGAAATTGAAGAAAAGGCCATTCAGAGACTGCCCTACCTGGGGATCCATCCCACATATAAACACCAAACCCAGACACTATTGTTGATGCCAAGAAGTGCTTGCTGACAGGAGCCTGATATAGCTGTCTCTTGAGAGGCTCTGCCAGAACCTGATAAATACAGAGGCAGATGCTCACAGCCAACCATTGGACTGATCATGGGGTCTCTGATGGTGAAGTCAGAGACAGGACTGAAGGAGCTGAAGGGGTTTGCAATCCCATAGGAATAACAACAATATCAACAGACCAGACCCCCCCCCCCAGAGCTCCCAGGGACTAACCCACCAACCAAAGAGTACACTTGGAGGGACCCATGGCTCCAGCTGCATATGTAGCAGAGGATGGCCTTGTCAGGCAACAATGGGAGGAGAGGTCTTTGGTCCTGTGAAGGCTAGATGCCCCAGTGTAGGGAAATGCCAGGGTGGGGAGGTGGGAGTGAGTGTGTGAGTGGGGGAATCACCCTCACAGAAGCAGGGGGAGGAGAGATGGGTTAAGGGGGTTCTGGAGGGGAAACCAGGAAAAGCGATAGCAATTGAAATGTAAATAAAGAAAATATCCAATTTTTTAAAAAACCAACAAAATAAATGAGAAGACAAATCTCAGGGCTCAATGAGTAGCCCTGTCTGAGAGCAGTAAAGTAGAGAGTGATAGAGGAAGACACCCACTGTCCTACTCCGGCCTTTGCAAGCATACAAAATGACATGTCAAGCTACACTTTCATATGCATGACTCATACAGAATATATACATATAAACAGAAACTCACATAAGCTCAATCTTCAAATAAATACCCAGAAACTCCCACTACTCTCCATGCTCTTCTGTTTTCACTCTGATGAGAATCACTATGCTCTTTGGTGGATCAACACAGTAGCTATCTGGTCAATCACTCCACTTCACTTCCCGTACTCTACAGTATGTCCTCAGTATAGTATTTAGAAAGTATCTACTCATACCCAGCCATGTGCCACTATTTCAAAAACTCACAGTGTTCTATAAACCCCAAATATCTGTTGCCTTACTAAAGCACCTCTTAAATCATCTTACCACTCTCCCTATAATATTCTCTAGTCACTGGTCTCTTTTATAGTTTTTGAACACACCAAGCATATATATCTTTAAAGCTAAGCATTAACTGTTCTCTGCCTGAAATTTGCTTCCTTGGGATCTGCATGGTACCTATTGATGATGCTCAAATTGCATCTCCTCCATGAAAGCTACCTAGAATATTTAATTATGCAAATTATCTCCTTGAACACCATAATCTTTTCTACTTTTCTATAACACCACTTGTCTTCAACGATAGCATAAAATCCACTTACTTTTTCATGAATTATACCCTTAAGGAATTAACTTCAAGAACAACATACTTTGTTGGTTTTGTTCACTAATATATTCCACACACCGAGAATGTGGCTGGATTCTCATTAATGTAAATATTTTCTCAATAATCGAATCTTTGTCTTTCGAGAATGGAATACCTGCAGTTTGTTTATCTGCTTGATGCCTGGTTTGGGAAAATCTGCCCTTCTTTTACAAAATATAATTATCACCAAAATATAGTGCCAGACAATACATTCATAGGGCCAATTTTGCCTGGAGACTATAAAGGGTTTAGGACCCAACATTTTAATGAAAAATAAGATGTTCAAGGACCTAGAAAATGTGGCATCAACCACTCTCGTCTCCTGATCCTGGTGCTGGGTAAAGGTGTCCTTTCTACACTTTTCCTTTTAAAATATGCTAATATATTCATAAGCTATGTAGAACAGGACATTTCAAATGTTGCCTGTCTCACTGTAACTTTATCTTGGTTCACCTTGGATGAGTGCCTAATTCTTATCGTTACACAGTATTCAAGAGTTGAATCTAAATGAAGATAGGACAGGGAATTTTTTTTTTTTTTTACTGAAATGGAATGTGAGATTATCTTCAGTTTTCAATGGCTGTCTTTTGCTCTTCTCTCTGTTCTACATGGTCTTTGCTCTTTTGTCTACTGTGTATACAACATTGTGTACATTAGACTGCTGAAAGGAGACCAAAATGTTAACAATTAAATGTTCATATGTTGATCTCAATCAGTATCACAATGTTATTTCAATTTTGCAGCAAGTTTTAAAGGCTCTCCAGCCCCACCTGATAATGGTCTTTCCATTGTAAGTGCTAGTTAGCTCGACCATGTGTCCTGATAATGCCTGTGCTTCCCCTCCTTCTGCCCGCCACCTCCATTGGTTCACCAGCCTCCAGCAATGTGTGACCTAGAAACCAACCACTTCCATTTTATAATTCTGTCCAGACAGTGATTATTCAAGCCAACTGCTCAAAGATAAAAACCTAAAACTAATTACTATGCACAATAACAGGGATACACACAAAGAATCATGCAGAAATTAGTGCATATAAAATATAAACCAAAGCTCCTTTCAGCCATGAATGAAGGGGCTCTCCTGCTTAAAAATATTCCTTTCTCATTTAAAGCACTGAAGGACTCCGATACAGGCAAGTTTTGGCAAGCATTTCTCAATGTATGCATAGCACAGAGTCAGTAAGACAAGTGCCTCATGCTATAACACTCCACAAACGCAGTCATAACCTTCATGGGCCCAGATGGAGCTGGGGTTGGAATTGATTCCTCTGGAAAGACTCCCCCAGACTTTGTCTTTAATTAGGATTAAAATACTCTGCAGGCCCACAGGAGAGACAAAAGAGGTCTTTCATTTCAGCCATTACAATTTCTCTCAAGCAAGATCACCTTTCAGAAAAAGATGTGCAGACTTTTCCCTCTAATCTTCACAAAGTGAAAGTCAGCCTGTTAAACTAATTGCCCTCATTTCTCCCCGATCTGAAAGTGGCTTCCAGGCAGCAAGCTTTCGCAGAATGGTGATTGTTCATTGTTCCACTCCAAGAGAATGCTTCGATTGTAGTGGTTGGTGGCAGTGGAACAAAAATAAAAGCTTACATCCTTAGGAAGGGCAGACAAGGGAACTCAAGAAGGACACATGACAGGATGCTGTAATGAGATGATTTCCCCCAGAACTTCCCAGAGACAAGGCAATTATGTAAATTCATGGGTAAGAAAGACTTGAAAGATATAAGCAAGAGATCCTGCCAGGAATCAGGTATGCAAGGAGAAGTAGAATCCATAAAAGGAAAAGAGAGACTTTGTGACAACTAACGACATAAACCTTCTAATTAAAAATACCACAAGCAAATGTAAAAGGTAAACAACAAGCTTAAGCGGGAGAAATTGTTTAATTGCCATGTTCTCTACCAGGGATACACAGAGCACCCATTTTAGAAGTATTCACTGCATATAAAACATGAAACCAAATATATAGACACACATTTTTATATGTAAATGACACACTATATATAATATGCATAGGTTAATAAATCCAGTATAGAAAATTTCATTCAACTCAACAAGGGAAAAATTATAAAACATCTCATATAGATATAGATATAGATAGATATAGATATAGATATAGATATAGATATAGATATAGATATAGATATAGATATAGATATCTATATAGATATAGATATAGATATATAGATATATATAGAGAGAGAGAGAGTCAAACTATAGGTTAGTAAATCCTTCAATATAGAAAAGTCCATTTAACTTAACAAGGGGACAAAACATAAAATATCTCAAAAGAAATGTTAGAAAATAGTGTGTTTATACATAAAGAACCCTATTCAACCATACAAAGACTGAGATCCTTTTATTTGTGGAAGGATTAAAGTTCACTCTGGTAAGTGAAATAAGCCAGGTACAGAAAGACAAATTCTCATGTTTTCATTTGTGGAAGTTTAAGAAAAGAAGAAATTTGATTTCCTAGAAAAAGGCAGTGAAATAGGGATCATTTGGGAAGAAAGGAAGAAAGGGGGGAGACAAAAGTCAGATAAGAGGAAATAATCTTGGTCTACAGCTTGTAGAGTACATTTCTATAGACTATAACATAGCTACAGTCTGTAATAAACCATGACATATTTCAAAACACCTAGGAGAAAAGTCTTCAGATTATCAACACATGGAAATGACTAATATTTGAGGAGATAGAAGAGTGACTCACCCTGATTTATTACAAATTGTATATCAAATTATCATACTATGTCACATAAATTAGGCACTAATATATGTAAGTTAGAAATGTTTTAAAAGAAAAATAGGGGCTAGGGATATATCTCAGTGGTAAAGGATGCATCTAGCATATGTGATGTAGGCTTGATTCCAAACAACACACACACACACAGAGACACACACATATACACATACACACACACACACACACACACACACACACACACACACAAGGGGGGGTGATAAATACAAAGAAAAGGAGGTTCACAGAAGAACAAACACCAATAAATAAAACAAAAGGGTAAATGTCACAGTTAAAGCAAGTCAAGTTTTTAAAAGCAAAGATTAGCTTACACTGTATCAATTAAACACACTTTTAAAATGTTTAGAAAAAGATAATTTGAGGAATTAGCAAAAAAAAAGTGAATCTAATATGGTGAGATTGTCACAACAAGAGTAAAGGGAAAATAAAGAATTAGAAAAAATTTTAAGGAAAATACTATGATAAATATGTATTTCTTAGACCCAACAAGTAATCTTCTGTGAAAAAAAGTTATTACTCAGCTTTAATTTGGAAATTGGTATTTAAATTTAAATCCAAGTAACTTATGATCATTTTAGTAAAATTATATACCTACCTAAGTGGATTTAAAACTTTTAAACTGGTCGTTTCTTAAGAAAAAGAAATAGATCTCAACTTTCTTCTCAGCCAGGTTTTTACTTTGGTATACGTTCTGTTTCCCCTGTCATGGCTATCTGTGTAACTGTCCTTGAAGAAAGCAGTAACACCAACCACAAGGACTTGAGCAGCCATTGCTGTCATTGTAGTTGACCATCATGTCAATCAGGGACAACCACTCACCTGACTCCTATGGACTGATGGATTTGTATGAAAGACTATGTGTCATTGGTAAGCACAGAACCTGTCCCATACCAAACAGTTAATGAAGAGTACATTCTATAGAAATCTTTAAAATAGGTACTATGTGTCTTTGTATGTTATTGGTGATTCATGCTTTAAATGTCTAAAATAATGTTGAAATTTGGGGTCTATGACATACAAAACCAATATTATCTGGTATCTATTGTGAATAACATTTAGGAGGAATTATCCTGTCTCAAACAGTGAAGAATCTTTAAAAACAACTTATGTTTCTACAAAAATAATCAAATAATCAAATAAGTTGGTATATTGATTAAACACCATGTAGCTATTAATGTTATCTTACATAAGTATCAAATTATAGTGGAAATTTAAATAGATCTCTGTTTTCTCATTCACAAAACCAAGGGCTAGGAGACAAGATGATTCTTGGTTATTTTTCATTCATTTTTCTGAAAAGATTTTTGTGATAATCTGGTTTCTGTTTTGTTATTAGAGTGAATTGGGCAATAGGAGTAGGCTTAGATACAAGTATACTGACCAACAAGAAGAATAAATGGGAGTAAATAGGAGAGATACTGTACTAGCTAGGCCAATGCCCTAAATGTAAGAACTGCCTATCTACGCCAACTTCAACTGACTCTTAGGCAAGTTCGCAAGGACATTATTGGCTCACCAGACTTCAGCAAAGATCTCCCTACTCATTTTCCTCTATTATGCCTGTTCACGAGAGGTTATACTTTACCTGAGTAAATAATGTTAAATTGGATAAAGCAGCATGTTAACACTACAGGTGGGGGGATGGGCATGAGTGTGATGGGGGTTTGAGTGGTATGTCATGTGAGTGGTATGTGATGTGTACGTGAGATTATATGCATGTAGGGTGGTATGTGTATATGTGCATGATTGTCAATGTGGGACAAATGTGTGTGTGTATGTGTGTGTGTATTAGTGTCTGTTGTGAGTGTGTGATTGTGTATGTAGAGTGTGTATTTATATGATTGTGTATGTGGTGTGTGTATGATTGCATATGTGGGGCAAGTTTTGTGTGTGTGTATGTGATGGTGTGTGGTGTGTATATGTGACTATGTGTAGAATGTGTACATGTATGATTTTGTGTGTGTGGTGAAACTCAACTAAAAACCTAAAACTAAATAATGAAATACCATACCATGTCAGCATGTTTTATTCATTTCCTTCCTCCAGCACATCTGTAGTCACTCTTCATTGCCCTATTCGCCCTAGTAAGAATTCCTAGTAATAATTCAGCATCTGTTTATTTTAAAGTGTACTATATTGATAAACTGCCATAAGTTTGTTGAAAGCCAGCTTGAGGATCGAGGAGGCCTCCCCTCTCCCAGCCAGACCCCAGGGTATTTGTTTCAAGTGCGTTCCAAGACCCCTTATTTGGGGATGGTTGTCTCAGAACCCCTAATAACCCCTGGGTCTATAGCAAGAAAAAGATGAGAAAACAAAATATCCCAGGAATACAAGCAAATGTAAAACATTAGCAAGATCACTGTTTATCTCATGAGGTAAGAGTGGGAAGCAGGAACTAATCCTTGGAGAAGATGATCCAGACTCTCTCAGAAGTTCCAACTGGCCTTTGCAGTGTCTCTTGCCACTTTCTGCTCAGTGATTGTTAGAACTCAATTTGATGCTATTTGGTCTTTTACTTGGAAGCCTCAGGCAGGGAACAGCCTGTTCTGTCTGGGTTGCTCTCCATTGGGAACTCCAACTGACCAACTCAGTAGGGTTCCCCAGGCAATGTCTGTTTGCTGTTTGTTATGGCTGGTGTATTCTTTGCTCTATCAGTCAGGCTGCTCCCACCATCTCAGGGAGATGTTATGAACACCTATTTGAGAATGTTTTATGTTTCACCTGCTTCTTTTATCTGCTACATGCTAATTATTCTTTCTCTCTTTCTTGCTATATGTAAGTTCACTCATTCAAAACCAAAAATACTGTGGCAACTATTATAGATTGTTCTCTGGACCATATAGAACATTTATTAAGGTATTTGAGAAATATGATTTTAAATGCATCCTTAAACATTCCTGTTCATCCCTCACTGCTGTATATAATTGGTGATAGCTGACTTTAAATGTATCCTCCTGACTCACTTTCTCACCAAGACTCCAATGCATGCTTTATTTTTGAGAGCCCATTAATTAAATGCATAAAGTCAGAGTCCTTGGGTCCCTGTCTCACAGTTGTAGTTGGGTGAAATTTGCTAATGAGTCCCTCTGTCACATTTGTATATGCTTCAATCTTAGAGTCGTAGCCAGCCTTCAAGGTACTTTCTATGCTCTGAGGTGAGAAGATCATATGTTAATAAGAGCTGAAATAGTTTTCCAAAGGAGCTAACACTGGACTTATCTACTGATGTCTGCCCTGATAAAATGAATGACACTCAGTCTTTGCAATCAGAGATGCAGGAGAACAAATTTATCCATAAAGGATTTAGCTTCCCTTCTGGCAGCATTCAATCCAGAAAGCAATCTCCAACTAAGCCTCGTACCAGGTTGCTAGGGAAGACAAAAATCCATGCGGTGGATTATGGTGGACTCTCTGCCCTCAGCAAGGCACATGCTGCTTCTATAGCATGGGAATGACTTCCTATTTCAACTAAAAGCAAAGCCTGTGACTCCCTGTGACTTCCTCCTAGACCAAGAGAAGCTCAAGGCATACACTGACTTTGTAAACTCTTTTTTTTATAGGGAAAACTAAAGTATCTGGCTAAAAACATCTCCACATAAATAATATTTTACAGTTATAGGATATGATTCTGAATCAGCTACTGAAAAATCCAGTTCAATTCTGTCAATAGCTAAAGCATGGTTGAGATGACAGGACTGCCAACAAGATGGTGCCCCAACAACTTTCATCACTGGCCAGCATTATCCAGTAGATTTTTGCCTGCTGTGCCTTGATTCCACAACTCCACTTCATCTTATTTCTCTAGGTGTCAAACCACACCTCGTTGGGAGTCCATAGACTGAAGTTTAATGGAATGTTGCTTGCCATGAGTACACTATGTCAGAAACATAGACATGTCTTTACACAATGTCAGAATTTATGAATAACAATAGATTTGCAAACTATGGCAGGTTCAGTAGTGACAATTTGCCACATATTTCTCCTTTCCTCATTCATTGATTCAAATTTAATTACTAGTTTTAGTCCTCAGATCATGCATTACACATCATACAGTAGTTATATCCGTAAGCGTGTGTGTCCAGGTTGCAGAATGGCTGAAGGTATTAAACATGCAAGATCTCTCAGTAGTTTCAAAGAGGCTGTGGAGGCCAAAGTTGGGGAATTAATGGGGTTGCAAAAGTGTCTGTATTGATAACAAACTGAGCCAAGCTGCAGAGAAGGAGAAGAAGCTGAGTGAGTGCTGGCTGTTGGCTGTAGGGTCAGGCTGCAGGGTTAGAGTTGAGCTGCAGGAGTGAGGTGAAGGAAAACAAGTCTGGATGAATAAACAGAAGGACAGGTGAACAGATGACAATTTGAGTGGCTCTGGGGACTGAGTCAAGGTAAAGCCCTGGGACTGTTTGGATTCTTCTGCCTTCTATTAGATGTTTTCCTCTCTATGGAGTCCAGATGAGGGTCTTCAGGTATCTACCCATGATCTCTTTTTTTCTGGTATGGTTTTAATGGTTCATGTACCCTTATCTACCCTGATAATACCACCATGCATAGGGTGGTACCTTTTCTAATCACAGGAGTCTGGAATGTGTGGGCACAAGATATGACACAGTCATCCTCCAACCTCAAAATGGAGTCAAAAGCTGCTTGTAAATCAGTCTCTCTGGGCAAGGCACACTCTGAAAAACCACTCTTTTACACAATATGGAGTAATAGAGCAGCACAGCCCAATCTCAGAAATGCTCCCCTACCCAGAAGCCTCAGGAGTCAGACTCTGTAATTAGAAATTCCACGAGAAGGGATCATGGAGGTTAGAACACGCCCATTGTATCTGAAGAAGCCAACAATTTCCAATGTGCTCTCACATGCTGGTGGTCCCTACACATCCTGTAATATAGTCATATGCCAAATGCACATACCTTCTCCAAGGAACACAAGATCCCATTTGAAGTGTGTGGGCTTCACCATTGTCTGTGGTATTGTTGTACCCCTGCTTTCTAAAGCATCCTCCATGACAATCCTTTCCCAACTCTCTCCATACCATGACAAACACATAAACTTGCCAGAAACAATATGATGTGCATGTGCACAGCCCCACCTCACTTCCCCCCAGTCAGCCAAGGGTTCAGCCATCTGTCCTCCATTTTACTTCCACCCCAAGTCACTTGATTTGAATATA
This sequence comes from Uromys caudimaculatus, assembly GCA_028551405.1. Lineage (NCBI taxonomy): Eukaryota > Metazoa > Chordata > Mammalia > Rodentia > Muridae > Uromys > Uromys caudimaculatus. The sequence goes on along the minus strand of CM052702.1, from coordinate 30,425,787 downwards.
TAAACAAGTACAGACACCAGCTGTCATATATTCCATAGCATATATACCCTACCATAAAACTTGGCCAAGAAATACAGGCAGAACAAGACCAAACTGCGATGTATCTGTAAATTGACAAGATCTCCCTTTTTGCCTTCGTATTTCACATATTAGAGTCCCATTTCCATCTAGGCTGCCACACTCTACCAAGCCATCTTTTCCTCAAGTTTAATCCCAGTAGCTGAAGGTTGTCTTTGGGATAGGGTTGGTTGTCTCTCCTGAAAAGCCCTTGATTATCTGAATTTCTCCTGATTAAAAAATGTTCTTGTGAAAGCTCTTCTTCTCATAGATGAAATTTAGTCTCTCTCTCTCTCTCTCTCTCTCACACACACACACACACACACACACACACACATACATACCATTCATTTTCCCCACTGCACTCAGTTTTAACAACTCACACTTAGCAACTACTTAACTGAGAATGAATCCTCATGCTGCAACAATGAATAAAATATGATTTCTGCATTTAAGGAGGGTATGCTTTTAACTCGTGGGAACAAATTAGACTACATACCATTTGAACCAAAAAAAAAAGTAACCCAGTTATCCAAGTGCTTTAGTAAAATGATGCAGAAATGGACATAAAGGCAATGGATAGGAAAGACTGAGGACATGGATGGGAAAGACTGAGGACAATGGGTGAGGGGCTGAGTCTAACTAAAATGAATATATATATATATATATATATATATATATATATATATATATGTATATATATGTATATATATGGCAGCTGTAACAAACTGTCACTCTAATAAGTGAATCTTTTCTCTCTTTGCCAGCAGAAAAGGTAACCATCTTTCTGAGATTAACTTGGCACAAGGCAATTCTAAGAAGGGTTTTGATGTATCCCTGGTGGAGGACATGGGTCAGGAGTTCAGTCAAGAGGCATAACCTGACCTTGATCCCTACTTGACCCCTCATATTGCCTTTAGCAATCTGTGTTTTTTGGCTGTTTGCTTTCTTGTTTTCTTTTGAGATGGACTTTTGAATGCTATTCATCTCGATGGTTCAGTGGGCAAAAGCACTTATAGCAGAAGCCCGATGATGTCTGTTTGACCATACAAACCTGGTTTTGTTTTGTTTTCTTTAATAGCGGATCTGTAACCACAGCACTCATACAGTGAGCTTGGAGGAGCTCAGTTGGAAGCTTAAAAGCCAGCCAACCTGGGTAGAAAAAAAAGAGAGACTGCCTCAGCAAGGTAGGAGAGACCTGACTCCCAAAAGAAAAGTTGTCCTCTGTCCTCTGCATGCTCTTTGAGCCATGAATACATGCACACACATATGTACATGCATATAAACACACACACTAATAATAATAGTAGTAATAATAATAATAAATTTAATTTGAAATAAAATTGAGTTAGTCTTCACAACCCTGTCTTCTCAGAAAATTTTAAGAAAAAGGACAAATATTCTTCTGAAAAAGAAAAGATAATGTTAACTAAATATAGCAAAGTTGAAATATAATATCCTTACTTATTTGGAGACAGAAAAATCCACTAATAGCAATACCATAGAAAGCATGTATCCGGGCTCTGTAAGGAAAGGCCTGTTGAACAAACACAGGGATCTAAGTTCAATCCCCAGAGCCCATGTAAAAAGTTGATCATGGTGGCTGATGCACATTGTACAGGGACTCAGAGGGGACATCTTTTGGGCTCCCTGGCCAGGCAGCTTAGTCTACTTGGTAAGTTCAAGGTCAACAAGAAACCCTCTTTCAAAAAGAAAAACAGAACAAGATGGACAGCAGCTGAGGAATACTCATATTTGTAGGGCACAAGGGACTTTGTTACCAGGCAGGCATAAAAACTAGTAAGGCTGAGTGAGCTCAGATACTGGGAATCTCAGAAACTTGAGCTCTGCAGGAGTCTATCCATTTCTGTACCTGCTGTGGAACAGGTAACTATGACACCCAACTGGGGACCATGGGCTCTGGGTCACGTAGCATAAACACCTGGAGTTCTCCATGCTAATGAGGCATCTAGATAGGCCTCCATCATTCAGCCAAGGAGCTTCCCTTCCTGGGCATTCCTTCCCACAAAATGTGTTCAATCCCTGAATAAAGATTATGCATTGACACCCACAATCAAGTAAACCAGTATGAACAAGCAAGGATCATCTCTTAACGAAGGATCACCACAGGAAAGGCCTTCATCTTAAATAGCCTCACCTTCTCCAGCCCCTCCATACTTTCTGTGCTCACTGGGAATCAGACCTGGTTCCTCTAAGCTAGCCCCAACCGGGTACACAGGAGACTGGGAACCACAGCATTCATCCCAGATCCCGCTGTTTCTCCTTACAGTCAGGCAAAGGGGAATACAGACTGTAACCACCATTACAGACTTTGTGCTGCCCCTCAGTGGCTTGCCAGCTGTACTCCACATATCCAGTGGCAAGGCAGGACACAGTACAATACAGGTTTATGCTCTGGCTTCCACATTCATGAGTTCATACAGGCACACAAACTCTGACATACACAGAAACTTTCATACACACAGACACACATATAAAGGATGTGCAGGTCTAAACTCAAAATAACAGATTATACCAGGTATTAGATAAAAGACAGAAAAATGTATAAATAATACATAAAGGCTATATTGTATATAAAATATATAAAGGGTATACAATAAAAATATGATTTAGAAGTTTCCCCTGAAATAGCCTTGAACTCATTACATACCCAGACTGGCCTGTTTCTTTCTGTTTGCATAATACCTGGAAACTCAACATGTCATTAGCACAAAACAAAACATTCAATGTTGTACATGTCCTTGTAAATTCTGTAAAGTGTTACATATAGCTTCTGTAACCACAGCCATGCATTTCAGGAAACTGAGTCCAAACACAGGAATGAGCCAGTGGGGCAGAGAATTGGTGTGTGAGAATAATAACTGAGGATTTTCCAAGAATGCAGAACTAAAGTCAGTCCTAAGGCTACATAAGGAAAGTCTTAACTAAAAATATGTGTCACCAAATATTTTGAAATTATAAGAGACCTTTCAGTATTATTTTACACTGGGTTTAGGCCCCTTTAACAGCTGACACAGAAGTATGAGCCCCTACACAGTCCTCACTGTGTCTTCAAAGTTTGATAAAGAGTATAACTTTCCTTAATATACACAAATTTCAAGTCTTTGCCAAATGATTTCTTCAAAATTCCACACTAAATAGGATTATATGCATTGGCACACAAAAATTCTTGTGAGAAGCTCCAGGCAGTCCCCAGTTTAAAACCTGGTTGCTTTCCAAAAATGAATTTGAAAGTTGGTTAAATGGGAGGAATCTTCTTGTGGAAATAAATGGCAGATATTTTCCTGACAGGAAGACAGAATAGTGATATATCTAAACCATAGTTCTAACAGCACAGTCTAAATTCTGGGTCCAGGAAAAGAGCCTGCTCGGTGTTTGGATGGGAGGAAAGGGAAAGCAGGAGTAGCTTTTCTCTCCCAGTGCTTTATCCCCATTAGGATACTTTAACAAAATACGTTGTACTGCTTGGCTTATGGGGACAGGACATTATCTGTGACAGTTCTGAGGGTTGGGGATTCAAGAGCAAGGTGCAGGCAGACTCAATGCCTTAGGTGACGACAATCTCAGAGTCAGCCATCTGCTCTTGGGGTTGTTTTCCTTTTCTTTTCTTTTTGTTTTTGCTGTGTAACAAAAGTGAGCCTTGAAGTCACCATGTATCCCAGATTGGCCTCAAACTCACTTGGCCTGCTCCATACTCCCAAGGGCTGGGATTATAGGCATGCACCACCACAACCAACTGCAATAGCATACTATTAAGTATATAGGTTTCATGATGTCATTTGATCTATAGATTTATTCATCTTACCTAATTATAAATTTGTCCACTCTGACCATTTCTATTTACTTCCCTAGTAACCACTCCTTTACTCTCCTATTTATTTGATGTTTTATAAAACATCCCACAGTAGGTAAATAAAATGTTTTTGTGGCTGTTACTATTGTTGTTTTTGGTCCCTCATATATTTTGCTTAACACAATGTCCTCCATGTTCCTTTGGGTCACCATAGTTGCCATTCCTCTACCATGTCTTTACCATCCATCTGCCAACAGATGTTTGGGCAGACTTCTGGTATTGCTGATTTGTTAAGTCCTAGAATGGACTTGGATGTCTCGTTCACAACAGATTTCATTACTTTTGGATACATACTCAGCAGAGAATTACTGGGTCATGTGTTGTTCTAGTTTTAGTGTTTGGAGGAACTTCTACACCACTCTTCATAAAATCATAAAAATCACACTCTCATGACTCATCCACAGGTTCCTTATCTTCCCACCCTAACACTTAGTTGTTGTTGTTATATGTATGTATATGTTGGTGAAGGTATGTGCACAAGGGTACAGACACCTACAGAGGTGACAAGAGGACATTGGATCCCCTGGAGCTAGAGTTACAGGTGGTTGTGAGCTACTCAATACGGGTGATGGGAACCACACTTGGGTCCTCTGAAAGAGAGGGATGTGCTTATGTAAAGCCTATGACAATGGAAAATTACCCCTGGACCTCTCACCTGAGGGTTCCTCCCTTCCCAGAAGGGAGAGGCTACACAGTTCCAAGAAAAATCATGGGTTAATGGGCAGATGGGGCCAACCTGCCCCAACAGCCCACCAATGCCAACCAATCAGTTTAAAGGTTAAACTGTCCCACCAATAGTACACTGTCCAGCTGCTGTCACTGAAAACTGCCCTGCTCAAACTGTTTATAAGCTTCTGCCAGTGTCTGCTGGGGTCGCTTCCTCTCCTGTGTGAGTAATCAGCCCCAACACATTGGAACAATAAAATCCTCTTGCAATTGCATCAATTGCCATCTCCACGAGCTTTCTTCAAGGGGTCTCAGTAGTTGCGGCCTTTGCGCTTCACATTTGGTTCATTGGCCAGGAATCTTCACCCCTTGTGAGATCCTGCAGATCGGTAACTCAGAGATCTGGTTCTAGCAGGTACCACTTTGTGTTTTCTGTGTCGTTTTCCTGCCCCTAGATCCAGGGCTTTGGTTATAGCTATCAGTTCTGCCCTTTGACCTGACATTCCTGGCAGGAGCGATTCTGCTTAGACCACTCATTGCCCATCCACCATGGCTACTCCTGCCCTGCCCTGTCCATCCTGTAAGTAGCAGTTCGAGCTCTAAATTCTGTCAATGAAGCCCTAAAAGATATGGCTCTTGCTAGGTATGACCCAACAATACCTATACAGCTCCTTATCTTTAACTCTTCCCCTACACTTGTGGGAGCCCTTTACCAACCTCAGGGGGTGCTGGAATGGCTCCACACCCTGATGGGTGGTGTACCCCAAATTTTAAATGAGGTGGATGCACTAGCTTGCATGATTAAACATGGCAGGGATAGAGCTCTACAAACCCTAGGGAAAGAACCTGAAGTCCTTATCACCCCCTTCTCCCTCTCCAACATCCAGTAGCTAATCAAAAATCACTCCCGCTTTGCTATTAGCTTAATAGGATTCACAGGGCAAATTGACAACCATTATCCTAATGAAAAATGGGCCTCTGCCCTCCCTCTGTTGTGATGGCTGCCCCCCAAACTATTCTCAAAAGAGCCCATAGTGGGAGCCCCTTCAATATTTACTGATGGGGGAAAGAGGGGAGCTGCGGCAGTAATATACTACTTACCTGAGGATGAACCCCTATCCTCCGATTCAAAGAGCTACCCCATCACTCCCCCCAGTATAAAGAATTATATGCCATCTATCTAGCTCTAAAAGAAGTCAAGGGCTCCCTTAACCTCTTCTCAGACAGTGTATATGCTGTCAATTTGCTTCCCTGGTTGTCAAGATCCTTCGTCAAACTAGATGCCAACCCACTTTCCCCTCTACTTATACAGGTCTCCACACTCCTACAGGAAAGAGCCTCCCCCATCTACATCCAGCATGTCCAATCTCACAGTCCCTTACCAGGTCCTATATCTGAGGGAAATGCACTTGCTGGCAGATCAGGGACAGAAGAAGAGGAGGAGGCAGAGGAATTGCGACAACCAGAAGAACAACAAGATCTCCTGGAAGGACATCCATGACCTGATAACTGCTGCCCAGGCCATGTGCCCTCCACAAGCCCCCCTTTCCTCTGTTCTCTTGGCTGTTTTTGTCATTCTTCATGCTAACTCTGCTACTGCCCAGTCTCTCCCTAACCTTCCCAATACCTACCACTGGAGATTCTATGCTAGGGAAACCTACAATGGACACAACAAGGTTATAGGGACCCAGGACTGTCCACTTGAAGGATGCTGAACCAGGACTCAGCTCTCTCTACACCCAAATTCCATCTCCACTATCCCCAGCCCTTTTCTCTGCTTTCCC
>CM052702.1:30398213-30419306 GCA_028551405.1 Uromys caudimaculatus | reverse complement strand
CGACCTCCTTCCCTTAACCACCCATCCCAACTCCTCCCAATGACTTTTTGTGCTTCTCTCTCCTGACCATTATTAGCAGCTGTTCCCATTAACATTTCCCTTCATGACCTCCAGGGACCCTTACCCACAGGAAAGCACAGGACGTTCCTCTCTTTGACCTGCGCCCCCCTCTTCACCTTGTAGGGCCCTCCTCAAAACCTCATCTTACATGTGTCCATGATATCACCACCACCAAATCAGTGCGCATTAACCCTCCTGCCCTCCTCTGGTGCAAAGGCACTACCGGTGCCTGTATTAACCCCCTTTTCAAGGCTCCTGCACCCCGTGATAATTGTCCCCCAGGTTTATCTCTACAAACCTGAAGAACTAGCCCTGCAGATGGGAGGAAGCTGAAAGAAGAGAGAGATCTTCATCCCTTTGCTCATCGGACTAGGCCTTGCTGTCTCACTAGGTGCAACAGGAACTGCAGGAGCAGCCATTGTCCAAACACAATATCTGGCCAGCGACTTCCAGGACAAGCTTGATCAAGCAATGGCTCCCACTGCAGACAGCCTTGAGTCTCTTCAACGCCAGATAACCTCCTTAGCAGGAGTTACTCTCCCAAACCAGGGAGCCCTGGATTTATTGACTGCTGAACAGGGAGGGACTTGGCATTTTGCTGTGGAAGGAATGTTGCTTCTATGTCAATGAATCTGGGCTGGTAGAACAAGATGTACACATGCTTAAAGAACTCTGGGGGAACCTCTGGGCATACTTTACCCCAAACACCCCTTCCCCTTGGTACTTTACGCCCTTGGTAGCTTGACTTCTTCCTCTCTTTGGCCCCATACTAGCCATCAGAGCCTTGCTTCTCTTGGCACCCTGCCTCATTCAGTTTCTAAAGCAGCAGATGAGTAGCATTGCAAAGATCACCACCAATCAGGACTTGGTTCAGTATCAAACTGTTCCCAACATTGGAGACAGTTATTCTGATGACATCTCTCCCTTATAAAAGAAAAAGGAGGAATTGTGGGGCAGTGGTCTGTGACAGGCAATCTGGCACCCAGTCGAGCACAGGCTTAAACTCTGGGTGACTCAGTAGGGCAACCCGCAAGGGACCTGAAAACATTTTGCCAATGCTCCCGGGAGACCATTGTCTTCTATCAAACAGTTACAACCTCCACAGCCCCCTGTAGAGAGGTCTGTCATGTGAGGTCTGTCATATAGGAACAACACCAAGCCCTCCCACATGCAGATAAGGTGCCCTTAAACTCTCAGACCAAGCCCATGGGAAGTACCTGTTGTCAGACCCCTAACCCATCCCAAACTGTATATTAGACCATCTCAAACTGAACAGAGGGATCCCCATCCAGAAGGAATAAAGGTGTGAGAACTACTCCGTCATCTAAGAACTTCTATCATAAGAGCTGTAACACTGCTGCTTGGGAAGAGGTCTGCTCTCCTGAATGCCACCAGAAGCTTCCTGCACTCCTTGACAGCTAGTCGGCCTCTCGTGGGCTCAGCCCAGGCCTGACTCAGCACAGGGTGGTGGGTGCAGTGTCTTGGAGCCGAGGCTGCAACTGCAGAGACCAAGGTGGAGGAGACTCCCATCCCTGCTCTCGCTCTCCCCTTTGCTTGAACCCTTGCACTTGGGCGGGCCAGAGATCCTTGAGGAAAGCTCCCAGCATGCAGGCCCACAGGGCCTGTTCCACTGAACTGACCCCCTGCATCCACCTCATGGTCCCAAATGTATCTAAAGATTTTTGCATCCTGGTACAACTGGTGCCCAAGCTACTTTATCATTCTAATGAAGAAATGTTAAACAGATGGGGCAGTAGTTATTGTGTCAAGCGAGAGCCCATCACCGCACTAACAGTCTCCCTTCTACTAGATTTAAGTGCTGCAAGAGTGGCAACAGAAGCCACCTCCCTGGTGTTACAAGGAAAGAATTATTAAGAACTCAGGGCTGCTATAGATTTAGACATAGAAAGGCTTGAAGAATCGGTCACCCACCTCCAGGAGTTGCTGACCTCCCTTTATGAGATAGTGTTATAAAACAGACATGGTTTAGATCTCATTTCTCCAACAGGGATGATTCTGTAGCCCTTAAAGAAGAATGTTGTTTCTATGCAGATCACTCAGGAGTGGTCAGGAATTCTATGGCTAAAGCCAGAGAGGGACTAGCTAAGAGGAAGAGAAAAAGAGAACAAATCCAGGGCTGATTTGAAACGTGGTACCACAGCTCTCCCTGGCTCACCACTCTGGTTTCCACCCTACAAGGACCCCTAATAATTTTACTTTTATTGCTAACCTTTGGCCCTTGCATTTTAAATCAAATGATATCCTTTATTAAGGAATGCATAAGTGCCGTCCACCTGATGGTCCTACGTCAACAGTAATAACATCTGGGCACTGACTGACAAGTACAAGATTTTGAGTTAGATAGCTTCTAGCTCCAAGATTGAGGCTATGCACAAGAAAAAGGGGGCAAAGTAAAGTCTATGACAATGGAAAATTACCCCCAGACCCCCTCACCTGGGGGCTCCTCCCTTCCCAGAAGGGTAAGGCCACATAGTTCCAAGAAAAACCACCAGTTAACCAGCAGATGGGGCCAACCTGGCAGTGAATGGTTCACCCTTAGAAAGCCACAACAGCCCATCAACGCCATCCAGTCAGTTTAAATGTTAAACTTTCCCACCAATAGTACAATATCCAGTTGATGTCACTGAAAACTGCCCTGCTCAAACTGTATATAAGCTTCTGCCAGTGTGTGCTCAGGGCCACTTCCTCTCCTGCGAGAGTGGTTGGCCTCAACATGTTGGAACAACAGAATCCTCTTGCAAGTGCATCAGTTGCTGTCTCCACAAGCTTCCTTCAAGGGGTCTTGGTAGTGCAGCCTTCGGGCTTCACACTTACAAACTTAAATACTCATATTACCTCCAGAACCAGCAGAAGGAAAGGCAGCATTTCAAATGGGCATTTGCAATCAGTCTGCCCTTCCTCTTGGCAATTTTATTAGTCAGAATTATACCGATTAGACTGCAGTTTTTCTAATTGTTGCTCCTTCTGGCTTTTGACAAATTAGATTGTTATTCAGGAAAAAGAAAAACGATAGAACTGGAGAGGTAGCTCAGCAGTTAAAAGCACTGGTTCCTCTTCCAGAGGAACTAGGTTTGATTCCTAGAACCTACATAGTGGGTCAGAACCATCTCTAACTCCAGTCTCAGGGATCCAGTACCCTCTTCTGGCTTCTGCAAGCACCAGACCCACATGTGGGGCACAGACATACATGCAGGCAAAAATTCATGCATAAAATCAATAACCTTTTTTTTTTTTTATTTTTTTCCTTTTTCTTATTGGATATTTTCTTTATTTACATTTCAAATGTTTTCCCCTTCCTAGGTCTCCCCTATCTCATCCCCTCTCCCCCTGCCTCTGTGAGGGTGTTCCCACACCCACCCACCCACCCATTCCCATCTTCTTGCCTTGGCATTCCCCTACACTGAAGCATCAAACACCCTTGGGCCTAAGGACCTTCCTCCCACTGATGTCCAACAAGGCCATCTTCTGTCACATATGCTGCCAGTGCCATGGGTAACTCCATGTGTATTCTTTGGTTGGTGGTCCAGTCCCCAGGAGCTCCAGAGGGTCTGGACAGTTGACACTGTTGCTCCCTCCATGGGACTGCAAACCCCTTCACCTCCTTCAGTCCCTTCTCCAACTCCTCCATCTGGGACCCCCACACTCAGTCCAATGGTTGGTTGTAAGCATGCCCCTCTGTATTTCTCAGGCTCTGGCAGAGCCTTTCAGGAGACAACCATATCAGGCTTCCATCAGCAAGCACTTTCTGGCATCCACAATCGTGTCTGAGTTTGGTGGCTATATATGGGGTGGATCCCCAAGTGGGGCAGTCTCTGGATGGCTTTTCTTTAGTCTCTGCTCTGCACTTTGTCTCCATATTTTCTCCTGTATTTTGTTCACCCTTCTAAGAAGCACTGAAGCATCCACATTTCAGTCTTCCTTCTTCTTAGGCTTCATATGGTCTGTGAATTGAGTCTTGGGTATTCTGAACTTTTGGGCTAATATCCACTTATTAGTGAGTACATCCTGAGTTACCTCACTCAGGATGATATTTTCAAGTTACATCCACTTGCCTGCAAATTTTATGACGTCATTGTTTTTAATAGCTCAGTAGAATTCCATTGTGTAAATGTACCACATTTTCTGTATCCATTCCTCTGTCGAGGCACATCTGGATTATTTCCAGCTCCTGGCTATTATAAATATGGCTGCTATGAGGGCACAGAAACAGTATCCAAATTAACAAAATCAGAAATGAAAAAGGAGATATAACAACAGAAACTGAGGACATTAAAAAATATCATCAGATTCTACCACAAAAGCCTATACTCAACAAAACTGGAAAATCTGGATGAAATGGACAAATTTCTAGACAGATACCAAATACCAAAGTTAAATCAGGATCACATAAACCAACTAAACAGTCCCATAACCCCTAAAGAAATAGAAGCAGGCATTAAAAGCCTCCCAACCAAATAAAGCCCAGGACCAGATGGGTTTGGTGCAGAATTCTATCAGGCCTTCAAAGAAGACCTAATACCGAGACTCTTCAAACTATTCCACAAAATAGAAGGAACACTACCCAATTCATTCTATCAAGTCACAGTTACACTGATACCAAACCTTCTCAAAGACCCAACAAAGAAAGAGAACTTCAGACCAATTTCCCTTATGAATATCAATGCAAAAATACTCAATAAAATTCTCACAAGCACATATCAAAATGATCATTCACCATGATCAAGTAGGTTTCATCCCAGGGATTCAGAGAAGGTTCAATATACAGACATTAACCAATGTAATCCATTACATAAACAAACTCAAAAGGAAGAAAACACATGATCACTTCATTAGATGCTGAAAAAGCATTTGACAAAATTCAGCATTCCTTCATGTTGAAAGTCTTGGGAAGATCAGGAATTCAAGGCCCATACCTAAACATAGTAAAAGCAATATACAGCAAACCAGTAGCCAACATCAAACTAAATGGAGAGAAACTCAAAGCAATCCCACTAAAATCAGGGATTAGACAAGGCTGGCATCTCTCTCCCTATCTATTCAATATAGTAATTGAAGTTCTAGCTAGAGCAATTAGACAACAAAAGGAGGTCAAAGGGATACAAATTGGAAAGGAAGAAATCAAAATATCACTATTTGCAGACGATATGATCGTGTACTTAAGTGACCCCAAAAACTCCACCAGAGAACTCCTACGAATAACCTTTGTAAAAAGAAAAGAAAAGAAGCAATCGATTGGTCCAATGAGTATGTGTAGCAGTAACAGCCCTGGCATGTGTCCAGACAGCTGGAGCCTTTGTTGCTATTCATTTTTACTCCTGTGCCAACTTGGCATCAGCTTTAAAATATCGTGGCATCGCATGCCTTTTCATTTTGTCTCCCCTTTAAGCTGTTCAGCACTATCCGGCTAAATACCCATCATCTCCTTTAACTGTGACCTGCTTTGTTTGAAGACATATCATGTGTCACTATCCTGATCTAATTGTGAAGTCTGGTACACACCTGAGGGGATGTTGTCCTCCGTCTAGAGGAGAGGAGCTGGCACCATGGCAGGAAGGCCTAGCTTAGCTCAGTGTGAATCCTTGGCATTGTTGATGCCAGCCCAGCTGGAGGACTGACCTCCTCCTCTCACCCTATCTTCTGTCTCCAGAACTGCGGAGTCACAAAAACCTAGGGTCAAAGAGGAGCTTTGCCATTTACTAACTGGGTAATATTAGGAACTAACTTTAGCTGTAGTTTCCTTCCTTGAAAACAGATAACATGCTCAATTATGAGTTCTTAAGACAAAAATAGGATTTGCAAATATATCAAAATATCCAACTCCTCATCTGCCCCTTCATTAGCCAGGTTCGTAAATACTGTGCCCAACCCTTTTTTGTTATTTTATCTTAATCTTATATATCCTAGCTAAATATGATTTTCCTTCTCCCAAGATTACTTGTCTTTCTTCCACATAATTCCTTATGTGTGTAGTGAATGAATTACAAAGTATCTTTTTTTTTAATTATTTACATTTCAAATGTTTTCCCCTTTCCAGGTCTCCCCTTTGGAAACCCCCTATCCCATCCCCTCTCCCCCTGCCTCTATGTGGGTATTCCCCCACCCACCCACCCACTCCTGTCTTCCCTCCTTTGCATTCCCCTATACTGGGGCATCTAACACTCTCAGACCTAAGAACCTCTCCTCCCACTGATAGTCAACAAGGCCCTTCTTAGCCACTTATGTGGCCAGCACCATGGGCCCCTCCATATGCATTCTTTGGTTGGTGGTTCAGTCTCTGGGAGTACCGGGGGGGGGGGGCCTGACCAGTTGACACTGTTTCTCCCTCCCCATGGAGCTGCAGACTCCCTCAGCTCCTTCAGTCCCTTCTCCAACTCCTCCATCTGGGACCCCACGCTCAGTTCAACAGTTGCTGTGACTTGAATCATGGATGTTCCAAACTTTTGGGCTAATATCTGCTTATCAGTGAGTACATACCATGTTTGTTCTTCTGTGACTGAGTTACCTCACTCAGGATGGTATTTTCAAATTACATCCATTTGCCTGCAAATTTCATGAAGTCATTGTTTTTAATAGCTGAGTAGTATTCCATTGTGTAAGTGTACCACATTTTCTGTATCCATTCCTCTGTTGAGGGACATCTGGGTTATTTCCAGCTTCTGGCTATTATAAATGTGGCTGCTATGAACATAGTGGAGCATGTGTCCTTATTGCATGTTGGAGCATCTTCTGGGTATATGCCCAGAAGTGGTATAGCTGGGTCCTCGGGAAGTATTATGTCCAATTTTCTGAAGGTCCACCAAACTGATTTCCAGAATGGTTGTACCAGCTTGCAGTCCTACCAGCAATGGAGGAGTGTTCCTCTTTCTCCACATCCTTGCCAGCATCTGCTGTCACCTGAGTTTTTGATCTTAGCCATTCTGACTGGTGTGAGGTGGAATCTCAGGGTTGTTTTGATTTGCATTTCCCTGATGACTAAAGATGTTGAACATTTCTTTAGGTGCTTCTCAGCCCTGCGAATTTCCTCAGTTGAGAATTCTCTGTTTAGCTCTGTTCCCCATTTTTTGATAGGGTTATTTGGTTCTCTGAAGACTAACTTCTTGAGTTCTTTGTATATATTGGATATTAGCCCTTTATCAGATGTAGGATTGGTAAAGATCTTTTCCCAATCTGTTGGTTGCCGTTTTGTTCTATTGACAGTGTTCTTTCCCTTACAGAAGCTTTGCAATTTTATGAGGTCCCATTTGTCGATTCTTGATCTTAGAGCATAAGCCATTGGTGTTCTGTTCAGGAACTTTTCCCCTGTGCCCATGTGTTTGGGGCTTTTCCCCACTTTTTCTTCTATTAGATTCAGTGTATTAGGTTTTATGTGGAGGTACAAAGTATCTTGAATCAAGTTACAAAACAATAATAAACAACAAACCCAATGGTGTGGTAGGGTAGAAGAATACACATTCAGGATAATGTGTCATATACCTCTCGGCAATAGGGAGTGTGCCAGTCTTACAAACGTATACATCAGCCACAAATCAAAATTTCCTATTTTTCAACACAGATGCAAATAAGGTCTTGGGACTTTGTGTGAGAGTGAATAAGGTAGTTCAGGCTTTATCTTATAATCTATCAAGAAACAAGTTATATGGTTGGTAACACATCTCAGAGGCAGACCACTTCCCCCGAAAGCACAAGGTACTGGGTTCAATTCCTATCAGCACCAAAATTAAATAAGTTAGAACAAATAATGCAGTGCTACCCAAGCCCATCTGTTCTTCAGTTGTTTAAATAAAGCTAGCACAAATTCCCCTAGGATTCACTACATTGCTAAGCATTCGTTATTTTTAGATATGCCTATGATTTGGAAACCCCAGCATGCCTTGGTCAGATGCTTCACCTTGTCTCTGTCATGAACATGACAGGGTTTAAAGGCCAACAGAATTTTATTCTACCAAGCATTCATGAGTGACCTCTACTTACCAAAGCTTCCCTACAAAAGTAAATGAAATCAACAGGTAACTTGGTATTAGATTTAGTCTTTTTGTTATAGTGTAAAATACTTGCGATTGAATACTTTATAAAGATATGTGTATTGTCTCGGCTTATAATTTGGGAGTCAAGAAAGCTAGAGAGCATGGAGCCAGGATTTTCTCAGCATCTATTGATATCCACAAACTGAGTCACAGCATGTGGAGAAGCATGTGAATACAGAGGCAGCATGGCTATGAAGGAACAGAGGCTAGCTGACCGCTTTCTCCCTGCATGCTCTCTTGATAACTAGTCCAGTCCTGTAGACCTAAGTTCTGCCTTCGACTTTGGAAAGCTTATCCAGTCTGGAAAGAGCTAGCACAGTGCATTCACCTCTGTGACGTAATCGTCTCTCAGCAAGCCCTCTTCGCAATACCATTACTTTAGTCCAAGGTTTAGCATCATTGTTCTTCAGGTGTCCCGTGCCCCACCCATAGCTCTATACTTTTATTGTCCATTTTGCCTATTCTAATCTTATCCCACCAACTGCATTCACTTACTCTTTTTAGAAAAGATTCATTTATTATTATTATTATTATTATTATTATTATTATTATTATTGTGTGTGTGTGTGTGTGTGTGTGTGTGTATGTGTGTGTATGTGTGTGTGTGTATGGAAGTCAGAAGAGGACATCAGATCTCCTGGAATTGAAATTGTAGGCAGGTATAGATGCCTACCAGGAACCAACTGGTAGTTCTGTAAGAGCAGTAAGTGCTCTTAAGTGAAGCCCTCATTCCCTTCCTCTTATTCTCTCCCTCTGCTGTTTCTTTCTGAAGGAAACCAGTAGAATTCCTACTGTATCTCTCCTTTGAAGCCTCGGTTCTGTTCTTTCATTTGTATTTTAATTAAGGTTTCTTTTCTTTTATTTCCTTTCTCTTTGCTTTTTCTTTATTTTGCTCAGCCATGGTGTGGCATACCTATAATCTCAGACATGGAGAGCGTAAAGCAGGAGAATCATAAATTTGAGGCTAATCTGGGATACATATCAAAATTATCTGAAAGTAAAACAGAAGAGAAGAAAAGAAAAATAAAAAAGGACCTTCTGAACACAAGCAATAAATGTCCATGTTCTTTCTAAAAAGAATTTCTCTGCTCCTGGAAATCTTTTAACCAGATGGCCTGTCCTGCTAAGAGGCCCTTCCTGTCTTTGAAACATGATGAAGTTACCCCAATGCTCCAAATATAATACTATTCAAATTGTTTGCTCCCACAGCCAAAATTTTAAAAATTATCCATAGCTTTTATTTTTTAGTTTATTTTATAATTTAATAAAATCAGAATTAAATTGCAAAAAGTTGGTGAGCTTGGGAGCCAGACAGGCAGCAATAGAACATTTTATTTTCTTGTAAAATTTTCTTTCCTTCTCTCTAAATAAAAACTGTATATATCTCTATTATACAGTGTGATATTTAGGTATATGAAAATATTGGGAAATAGTTAAACTGATAACTATCAGTATTAACTCATGCACTTGCTTGAGCATGCATCTGCTAAGAACATTTAAGATATACTCAAAATAATTTTCATTATTAGTAACTAGTTCACAGTATTGTACCAGCTGTGGGTTGCAAAGGTGACATTAGACAGAGCCTTTCTCCTCTGAAGATAGGAATAATATCCATGCGATCCAGCTGCTGTTCTAGGCTTCGGTAAGTACAAAGTGAGTTATCACCCAGAGATAGAGCTACTCCAGTCCCCAGCCATGGTCTTTCACATTTGGATAGGATGCGACCACTCCATGATCTACCTTCCACAAAGGGAAGGTCTCAGGAAAAGCCAGTAGGTATCTCATACACCGCCAAAGGACCATCCTGGCCTTCTGGGAAGGGCGGCATCATACCACTACTGTCATTACCATCAATGAGTGGTCACAAAACCTATTGTCCCTAGAGTTTGCAGGTACATCTAGGCTCTGCAACCCCAACAGAAAACACAGTGCTGCATCCATTCTAACTCACAAGCCCCATGAAGTGGGTATCATAAAAGACCTCTGTGGTAAGAATCAACTACCCAGTTTGTACCACACTGGAACTGATTCTGCCATTATCCCAGGATGCAAAACCAAAGCTTGAGGCCTATATACTATGCCAACTGAATGAGCCTCTTTCTTTCGAAATCAGTCAGCTGACACCAGCATGACATTCAGAAAAGAATCAAGTGGATACTTGGTAATTTGTTAATGGCTAATTAATAACACAAGTACCACATTCTTCTATTTGTGCCTGTGGACACAGAAATGTTCTGAAAGTTAGAACAGTCAGTATACATAAGTGTAAAATATTGGAATGTCACACTTGACCAGATCCCATTCAATCTAGCAAAGCTACCTCATTTAATACCATTACAATAATCAAACAGTTTCACTATGTATATTCCTGGGTTAAGCCACCAGGCTGGCCATTGAGCAAGCTTTCACAGAAACTTAGACTGAAATACCACAATCTTAAGGGGCATTTTTAAATTAGTATGTTTTCTTTCATTCTAAAGCTTAGTTTAGGTTGAAGCTATTAAAATGATCACTTCCTGATCGTTACCAGAATGACCTTTACTATATATGCTATAATTATAAAGCCATAGGCTACACACAGGTGGCTGAAAGTGGAGGGCAAAGCACTGGCTTTTAATTAAGTACTGATTTTAAAGTCATTGTACCAGACTCTAGATAGAAATACTTTGCCCAACAAAAATGGAGCATCTCATAGTCCAGTTTGGAGCATGAGTGGAGGCTGCATAGCCTGCGCCTCAACTCTGTTGGATTTACAGAATTTATTCAATATGCATGCATGCATACATTATTTTTGTCACTAGAGGGCAGGAAATTAAAGTACATTATTTCTAAAACCCTGAAAGGTACAATTGCTGTATTTAGAAAATCATAATCATTTTCTCAAAGAACAAAATAAATCAGTGACTGTTGCCCTAGTGAATAATTCATGAAAACTAATAAATGTGACAAATGACAAACCCAATTGTTTTTGCCTTATAGTAATTTTTATAGGAAAGATATATGAATTTTTATTGGATGATAACCTCGCAAATGAACATTTCTTCTAACACAGAATACATCTTTGTTTAGTAGTTTCATTTGCTGTGGAGGGGGAAAAAATGCCTTCTTGCCTTTTTTGCTATGGTTATTTATCATACCGTAGGTTTGTTTTGTTTAACCCATTAATTTTTGTCTAAATTGGAACAATTGAGCTCCTTTTGATTTCTCATTGCCCAGTAAAGGGCTCGTGAAGTGCCTTCCCATTACAAATGCATCTATGAAAGGGTCCTGGATAAGTAAAGATCAGAGGGTTTGTACACCTGAAATTTCTAGACTTACCCACTAAGTGGACCGGAGAAAGCTCAGTACCTTCCTATACCACTTGAATTCAAAATATGATAGCAGTGTTAAAAACTTATTAAAATAATGCAAGAAGAATGATAAGGTATAAACCATGTGGTCACAGAACTCCAATCAAATGACCTCATGCATTAGCTGATTATTAGTCCTGGTCAGCAGAATAATGGCCTCAACTGAACCCATGAACAGTCCCTTATATGCAAAGGGACTCAGAGTGGTGACTAAGGTCAAGGACCTGGAGGGGGAGTTGTTTGGATTATCCAGGTGGATCTAATTTAACCACCAGCACTCTGAGAAATTAGAAGGAAGCAGAAAATGAAAATGGAGGTTTGACAGATGAAATGGAAGGAGGAGGAGACAGAGAGAGGGAACTGACTCACCCTGCTGGCTATGAATACATGGGGGTGGGTCTCAGTTAAGCAATTGGAATGGCCCTGGCTGTCAGCACAGCAAGTATAGACACTACAGTCCTGTATCCATGAGGAAACGAATTTTGACAAGTGAATGAATAAGGAAACTGTTCTTCCCCTTATACATTCTAGGAAATAACAAAACCCATTGACACCATGATTTTTGTCCAGTGACTCACCTCTAGAGCTACAAGATACAGGCCAAGTATACCTCATAGGAAATTTGTGAGACCAGGGGTGTTTCAGATTTAACATGTTTTCTCTTTTGTTTTGTTTTGAATATTTGCATAAACAAAATGAGATCTCTTGGAGATAAGATCCAACTCTAAACACAGCAGTGCTTGGTTGTTTCATGTACAGCTAATCACACAGTCCAAAAGTAGCCTTAGACAGCATTTTTAAGTTTATATGTGAGACAAGTTTCACAGCATGGACTTTTCTGCTTGTGGCATCCTGTTGGTGTTTAAAATGCCAGATTTTTTGAAGCATTTTTGATCTTGCCTTAGGTTATTTAATTTTTGATCCATTTGTGTTGTCTCTTAATCTGTGGAAATTCGTTATGGCTTCCTAGAAAATCACAACATCTGACCATTGATAAGGGGATACCTTCCACTTCCCAGGTAGTCTTAGTTTTGTATATTGCTCCTAGCTTCTGGAACATTGCTTCTCAGTCATTACTCTTTCAATCATTACTTTCCATAAATACTTTTCAGTTTATTATCCACAACTCTGCTAAACTATCCTATAAAAACTATCATGAGCTTTTGACAAAATCACTGAGAACTTTTCGAAGCAGAGGGGACAGTGTGACTGGCACAGCAGTATGAACATGTATGAGATGGGAAAAGAAAGCAATAGCTGCCCATGTGTTGAAGCATAAAATGAGGCACAAAGAACAAACAATGAAAAGCTGGCTAGGACCAAAAAGGGAACAAAAGCCATGTCAAATCCCATGCTAACCTATAGGCAGCAGGGGGCCCTTCACAGACTTTTGGGCAGAGATAAGCGCGGTTTAAGTAGCTAACTGATCGTAGGCAATCGTGCTTGGAGCCCTGAAAAAAGAGATGTTAGGAAAATGAAGCATTAGGACGTGTTTGTAGAAGTCCAGATAAGCTCTAAGGGTAGGGCTAAGACAATAAGAGGAAGGACAACTGGTTAAAGATGATCCACATATAATCTAGATCATGAATTAGCAGAAATCTGTGCTGGGTTACACATGGGATTTGAATGAGAGGAGACAGGGTCATGACCCTCAGAGTCTCAGAGTCTTTAGATGATGATAGTGCCTCTAACACCAATGGAAACGTCCAAACCAGGGAGCTGTCCAGTGAGACAGAAGGAAGTTTTGGTAAATGCTATGGAATATGCTATCTAGCTCTTAGCTGATTGTTTGAGCCTGCAATCAGGGGCAGTGTCTAAGTAGTAAATATAAATATTGAAGTTATTAGTATATGGTATGTGGGATGAGAAAATTGTAGAAGCAGCAGCAGCTCCTGGGAAGGTACAGAGAATGAAAGGGATCAAGGACCTCACTTTAGACCCTCAGGAAAACAATTACAGCTGTGGCTAAAAGGGTGAGCTGCAAAGGAACAGAAACAGAGGAATCAGTAAGATAGGAAGAGAATCAATGGAATGTGGTGTGAGAGATCCCAAAGAAGTGGCCAGCAGTAATGTAAATCTAAAACATTTCCTGACCATGACGTCTTCACATGCAGATCTCTGAGTTCTAATCAGTTTGTTTGAATCAGTGAGTTGAAAGCAGGTCATGGAGTTGAGTTCACGGCAGTTAATTTGTGGAGGTCAGAGGCAGCGTTTTATAGGGACAGCTTTACAGAGACAGGTTGTAGAGAGAACAAGCTAGACACAGGTGAAGACAGAAGGAGCCAGAGAATGTGAAGGAGACAGAAGATTAGAACAAATTGCTGGGGTTAGTTTGAGGCCAAGCAGAGCAATTCAATGAGAAGCTGAGAGAAGTCAGATTGAATCAGTCAACTTGGAGAAGAGTTTGGCCAGAACAACTGAGTTGAACCAGGCAGCCAGAATTCAGAATGAACTAGAATGGGTGAGCTTATGTAGCAGGAAGCTTCCAAGATGACAATTACATCAGGTCAATAAAAGCTACTTATACAGTGGTTAATATCAACTGTCTACTTGACAGAATCTACAATCATTGAGAAGACAAGTCTCTGGGTCAACAGAGTTATTCATTGTTCTCTGCTTCCTGACTGTGGATGCAGTGTGACCAGCCACCTGCTCCAGCCACCACATCTTTCCTGACACAGTTCATTGCAGTCCCTAGAACTGTATGTTAATCTCTCCCTTCCTTAAATTGTTTTTTTTTTTTCCAGGTGTCTGATGCAACAACAGGTAAATAACTACAAGAGTCAGGATGAGGAACCATGAAGCGCCTCTAGCATTCAGAAGAGAGAAAAAGCATTATCTTCTTGTGGAATTAGGAAAGTGTTATTGAGTTTAGGCTGTGATAGACAGGAGACATGCAGAGGCACAAGGGACAAGGTTGTGGGAGGAGAGTGACCTGAGGTTGAGATGTGGGACTGAACATAGAAGTTCCAAAGGGCTAGGTGCAGAGTTACCTAGAAGAATCAACAATTAGCAACCGGGATGAGAGATGCAAGAGAGAAGTGACTAGGATTTAGAAATTGATTAGCCATTTAAACTCCCCTCTCCCCTTGTTATTTTAAGCTACAAAGGCTGCCATATTTTGTCAAGAATCCTGTAATCATTTCCCCGGCAAAATATGGCAGACTGTAGCTTAAACAATGCAGATTTATTCTCTTAAAATTCTCTTGGTCAGGAAGCCTAATATCAAGGCAGATTTGGTATCTGATGAAGACTCAGTTTCTGGTTTTTTGAGGGCATTTTTTTCATTGTATCTTTACATGATAGAAGGGTCAAAGTAGTTTTAGACAGCCAGTTTCATTATAGTACTAAGTCTATTTCCATTCATAAAGACTATACCCTCATGCCTAAACACCCCAAAAGACTTTACTTTCTAACATTACCACCTAGGGTGGTATGTTTCAATAAATGAGTGGCCTCCTATACACAAACATGCAGATCATAGCAGTGACTGTATAACTAGATCTAAGAAATACAAAAGTCAGGCATAAACCTTGGAAACTCAAGATCTTCTGTAAACATTTGCCTATATGATGTTGCACTCCCATCCTGGAATAAAGCAGATGTTTCTGTCAGCACAGATATTTAAGGAGGTCTCTTGGTAAAGTAAGAGAAAAAGAGTGAAGGGAACTTACAGAGGATGTTGAGGCATGGTGAAGAGCTAGCAACATCTGGGAGTCATTAACCCCTATGAGGCTTGAGGTAATAAAGGAAGTGAGGCTTTCTGGAGTCAGGGAGGACCAAAGCCTTGGCAGTGAAGATCAGATTGTACACACTCACTAATCATGTTGATTTCTATAACGGTTGGACACTTTAAGAACTAAAATCTAAAGAACATTGTTCCTTTCCCTGTCAGTCATGATATATAATACCCTGTTCTGGGTTCTAAGACTTGGACAACCCCAAACACAGCTAATCTTTTCTGGAGTTCACCTTTGAAATATTGTATGAAGTAAACCCCTGGCTTCATTTAAAGGCAGAAACTAAAGGGCCTCTTAGCAGCCTTGTGTTTAACAGAGTCTCATTCATGAGATGCACAGTGGAGATTTGAGCATTCTGGAGTAGGGACTGTGCTCCCCAAAGAGGCTCTGAAAAACTCATGTTCTCACTCAGACCCTATGAGGCAGTTCTCACTTATTTCTCATCTACGAAGTCTAATGTGAGGAGCAGTACAGTCTGCCACTAAAGAAGAGTCATAAATGCAATGGCTCAGAAGAGCCTGGAGATTCCCTAGGCCAGTAAGCAATTCCAACAGGACTTGGGCTCCTATGAGATATCCCTGGAAAATGAGAGAAAAGTTCCCACCAGGAAATGCTTTTGTAAAAGAAATCCGTATAGTGTAACTACCAAATGCGAAAGCTAACATTATTTTTTACTGCTACCCTTACACCTTTTGCTGAAGCTCATAGAAGAAAATGATCACATATGGGCTTTACAGATGAACAGTTTCTCTAGCTTTTCGATTCCTCCTCCGTCAGGCTCAAAATACATAACTACAGAAGCAAATGAAACCCTTCCAACGATCCAAAGGTTTTCAAGGAGCCATCACCACCTACACACTGGGCAGCAGGTCCTTTGGAGAGCATTCTACATGAGCCATATCTGAGTTAGGTGGAAACTGAGAGCTTTAGTTCTGGCTTTGGAGCATATGGTGCCATAAATTATCAGCATGCAGTCTGTAATTAAGGCCACAGTTTCCCAATAATAATAATAATGCCTAAATGTGCATGGAATTGGCTGCTTATTACCTTCTGGAATAGAACTGAATATGACCAAGCTATGGTTTGAAGTAACTGAGGCTTTGCTGACTGCAATGAGTGGGCTGTAAATTATAATTGCCTCACTCAT
This sequence comes from Uromys caudimaculatus, assembly GCA_028551405.1. Classification (NCBI taxonomy): domain Eukaryota; kingdom Metazoa; phylum Chordata; class Mammalia; order Rodentia; family Muridae; genus Uromys; species Uromys caudimaculatus. The sequence continues at coordinate 30,402,961 of CM052702.1, read as the reverse complement.
CCACTCCCATCAGCATCCAAGCTGCCAGCAGTACATTCTTGCTCATAAGTTTCATATTATGTATTGTATGACCCATTATCTTGACCTTAAGTAAGTCGGATCATGCACGGAAGTCTCAGTTTGTGACCATGAGATGAAAGGACCAGGGTCTGAATACACAGCTGTGGATTTGTTTGCCTAAGAATTCTGCAGAGGCAGTCAGCACTCAAAAGTGTCAACCTAATGAGATGAAATCTCTCTCCCAAGAACTCTCAGTTGGAGTAGAAGCAGACAGCAGGAGCATCCAGGAGTGGGCACAAGCTGTGATGGAGGATGGTGAAAGAGTCAGTGGGAAGTGGCACTGAAGCTACGGCTTGGTGTGGAATGCTGCAGTAAGAGGTGAGGCTGCAGAATCGTGGATAAATGAGAACAGAGACCAGGGAGTCATCCCTTGCAACTAAACACAGAGAAGACGTTATCAGAACACAGACAACTATCTTCAACAATCACTTCATTCCAATCCTCTCCAGTGCCTGTGGTGTATTAGAAATACAGGGGACACATGGGAACAAACCTGGCATGGTGGGAAGAAGCCCCACATGTCTGCCCCGGGGCGCTGTGGCTCTGGGTGGGACAGGAGACACGCCTGAAGAGGCCGCGCATCTTCCCACACAGTCTGATGGGCAGGTGGGGGCTGTGGGAAACCTTTGTGGACTCTGCCTGTGGGTGGGGGATGGGGCCATTCTCAGGGAATGCACTGCAGCTGTCAGAGCACAGCTGGGGTTCCCCCTGAGCCAGGATTTTGGTGTCTTGGGGCACCAGGCTAGCTGCTTAGGCTTGGGTGAATGGATACTATCTGGGAGCACTGGGAAGCCCTTGGTGAGCGATTAGATGCAGCTCCTTAATTGAGGGCCTGATCCTTCGCTTCCCACAGCGTGTCCAGATGAAGAGGCAGTCCATAATTCTAAGACGTTTATTTTCATCATGTGGAGTGGCGTGGATGGAATTGTACCCCCACCTTACTGAGAGAGGCGAGGCAGATATGTAACTGGGAAGGAGCATGGTTAAGTCTCCAGGTGTCTCATTAACCTGGGGATGACTTGGGGCTACATGGCCACGCCTCTACCTTTGGTGGGGCTTGGGTGCGTGACCCTTTTTTTCGTGACCAAATGTCACATACCTATGGAGAGATGTAGCCACGTGTTAGAAGCTGTATCCTAGGAGCTTAGGCAAACAGGTGCCATCCCTTGTAGGCTGAGGACAGCCCATTGGGCCTGCAACGTTCAAACCTTAGCTCGACCAGAAACACAGACTTCTAATCACGGCCCGACAGGGACAGGAAAGAGTAGATCTGGTAGTAGTACCTATGTAAGCTGTATTGCAGAGCTATGGGACCTGGCAGAGCTTGACCATTGAGGGGGTAAACTCAAGGTGAGCAAATAAATCACAGTACCCATCTATCTGCCCCCAGCACATCTAGCTGCCCCCTTTCTTTGATCCACTTGAACTAAGCAGCTACCTGGAGTATGTATGGCTGTCTGTGTACCTCTCTCACTGGGAGACAGGGCTGTGATCAATGTGCACATCTGCCACCTGGTGGTGGTGTTGTCTATGTAAATTAATAAGTTGCCTTCTTGTTTCTAGGTATCCATCCTCTTGTTACAATTGGTTTTCACTGGGGGTTCTATGCACTGCTTGATCCATTTGAAAATATCTCTCAATAGGCTTTTGAGGATTAGTGGCCAGCCACATTACTAGTTCTGGGTCCCATTACATATACAGGAGATAGGAAAGACCAGATATGGGTACTACTACCAGATCTGCTCTTCCCTGTCCCCTATATTTGTAATGGAACCTGGAATTATTAATGCTGCTGTCCATTGACTCCTTGAAAGTCTATTGAGAGGTATTTTCAAATGTATCAAGTACTACATAAAATTCTCAATGAAAACATAACTGTTATAATAATAGATCTACCCCCACTACCTTAAGATCCTCTACAGCCTGACTTGTTCATACTCCTTATCTAGCCAGGTATAATAAAATTAATTATTCTTCCTCTTACTAAATTACCCAAGATTTTGGCAAGATCTCTTTGAGATTATTTCTGAGTTGCTTTGGTTAGAATTTGATAAATTTCCAACTCTCTGTCACACGATCACAATTTCTTCATCATGCCAATGCATAGGTCATTCCACTACAGAGCTGACAAAATCTATCCTTTCTTCTACTCCTTGGTTCTTGAAAGATCCTTTATTATTTTCTTCGAGGATCAGCTGCTGTACAGCACAGAATTATTAAGAAGCAATATGTTTTGTATAGTCTACAGAATGATCTATGATAGCATATTTTCAATTTTGAATGAATAAGTTTATAAGCACATTGCAAGTCAAAGTTAAATAATAAATAGAAATAGGTAGATGAGAGATGGATGAATAGATTAGATAGATAGATAGAGAGATGGATGAATAGATTAGATAGATAGATAGATAGATAGATAGATAGATAGATAGATAGATAGATAGAAAGAAAGAATACCAAACACCAATTCAGGTGCTTAAAACATCCAGCAGAAATTGAGATGTTGAGGCAGCCAGCTCGAGTTCCCAATTGACCTTTCTCTTTATAGCTGAACTTCCTGTGGCTGAATATGTGGCCTCTCTCAGACTGTGGACACTTTTACATCATGAAATAAATAACAGTAACATCCATTGGAAATAGTTTACCTTCTAGCTTCTCTCAAGTACCCAGTGTTTTTACTTGGGGGCTACTTAATCTCCTCCCTGTTACAGCGTTAGACAGACAGCTCATTGACAGATAAGGAGCCCCAAAAAGTACTTTGAGATAAGCATGCTTGGTTCTGCAGTGCAGTGGGTAAGGAGCACAACCCCAATACCAGAATTAGATTCTCAGTGAACTCAAGCAGCACATGACAACTTACTAATATAGTGTTCATTACACAAAACATTGTAGCAAGGAGAACCTGCATGGTGGAGTGACTTCACTTTAGCTTCCATAATATTTCTTAAACACTACTCATACACTGACTTCTAGCTAGAGCCCCACTTCCTCTTCTCTCCAATATCTGGAGCCAGAGATCTGCTTTGCAATTCAATTGCATTTCCCAAGAGACTCTAGGCAAATCACCTAGCCCTCTGGGCTTCAATTTCCTTCTGTGTAAAATATGTAAAGTAGCAGCCATACCTCTGGAGACTGCTGTGAATGAGGTAATCAAAGAATGCATGTGGAAGTGGTATATATTAGCAAATAGGGCAATGGGAAATAGAGACACCTAGATAATTTACAGATCATTTGTCACACCTAAGTTCAACTCTTGCTAATTAATGCTCTCTGCAACATTCTTCTAGGTCAGAATCTTATCAACACTCAGTCTATCCTATAAATTATTCTATTATAAATATTAAAATTGGAGTTAGGGAGTTACCACATTCAATAAAGTAATTACCTTGTAATATGAAGACCTGAAATCAAGCCTCAGAACTTATTTTAAAAGGCAGGCATGATTGCATGTGCTTATAATCATGAAATCAGGGAGACAAAACAGATAGATTCCTGGTGCTCACTAGCCAACCAACCTAGTCTATTTGGCCAATTTCTGGCCAATAGAAGAGGTAAATGGTGCTTGAGGAATGGTTCCTGGGGTTATTCTCTGGCATCCACGTATATGTATACACAAATATGAACATGCACACACACACACCTGCCTATACATGAGCACGAACACATTTACAAAGTCACAAATATATATTTGTAATATATATATAATTTGTACATGTATAACATGTATATATGTACAATTTATTACTAAAATAACAATGTCTTTAAAATATCATTGGTCCTTTTAGGATACTTTATCCCAGAAAACCCTTGTGAGTAATTAGCTTTGAGTTTTTAAACTCCCTGTTGTAAACTTTGGAAACCAAATTCCTCATCCTTTGGGGTTGCTGAGCAGAAGCTGGAGAAAGTTCTGTCACAATTCCTGGAAGCATTTGGTCTGCATGTCCTGCATTTGAGGAAGCCAACAGCCCACACTCTTGCTTTAATCAAGACTTCTGGGAAAATCTTCCCATGATCCCTCCAAAAAACTGGCATTAGACTTTTCCCTCTTGGTGGTCCCTTATTATTGCCTCCTTACTCAGCCTGCTGGGGTCTTGTATGGGTCATAAGCATCACCCTCACCTGAAATGATGAATGGTTCATCATAACTTCTTCCCATAAAACTGCTGAATGTACAGCATGTAAGCACATATCCAAGGCTGAAGTCCCATCATGATCATCCCCGGGAGGCCTCAGTCTTTTCCCAGGCTCTCATCATTCCAGATCATTGGTTTCCTACAAGAGACAGGTTTTCTCCTTCTTCCATTATACAAAGCATAAGAGAAAAGTTGTGATTATCCTTCACAGACACATGAAAATTTTGACATGGTCTTCATCATTATCTTATACTCAGTGAAGAGAATCCTCTGATATTTGAAGTTAGTAAACAGGAAATTCTTCTGGCTACCACACAAGATTCCCAGAAAGTTCACATTCTCTAGATGTGTTTAAGAGTCAAACAGGTTTGTTTTCAGGAAAATTTCAATAGTGTGTCTCCTGCAAGAATGAGGAGAAGGAGAAGAAGAAGGAGAAAGAGGATGAGAAAGATGAGGAAGAGGAAGAGGAGAGGAGGAGGAGGGGAGGAAGAGGAGGAGGAGGGAAGGAGGAGGAAGAGGAGAAGGAGAAGGAGAAAGAGGAGGAGGAGGAGGAGG
>CM052702.1:30352358-30398113 GCA_028551405.1 Uromys caudimaculatus | reverse complement strand
TTTAGAGTCAGCTTCAGGGGAAGGCCAGGTATTTCACACAGAAGATTTAGAGACACATAGCAGCTATTTATGAAACTGAAAAGAGGGGCAATTTACACATCTCAAAAAGTTTTCTTTTGAGAAATTGTGCCAGGTACACATTTTATATTTTCACCTACTACACAAGTTTCTTAAAATATGAGAACTAATTTAACACCAATGATACATACTAACAATTCAAAGGCACTCACATCACATGAAGATTTCAAATGTTAACTGAAATGAAGTTCATGCATTTATGTATATATACACATATATACAAATATACATTATGCATATAATATTAATACATATATTATACATATATACATAAATGATATATATTTATATATACATAATTTATAGAGAAAACCAAACTTTGATAATGTTAAATTAAATTTGGTAGTTATATCATAAAACAAGGCAACTTCCACTTCTGTATAGAAATTGATATCTTCCTTCAAACAGTCATCAGATCAGGGCTGCCAATATGGCTCAGTGGAGGAATGTAAAACCATCTAGTATTTTCTAAAAGTTTCTGCCCTGCTTGTGAACAAGAATAATCTTCTAACCCTGCTGAAAGGTCATTGTTAAATTAGAATGGAATCCCAACGTCAAAGAGAAAGTTAGAAGATGCCTGGTCACAAAAAGTCTTATCAAACTTTCAGACCTGTCTAAATATAAAAGTAATTCACTGATTTAGTCAGGGTGGATCTAGGTTGCTGGTGGAAACGCTAAAACTATATAAATATGAAGATCTTAAGACTTGGGGGAAAATATCTATCTTTCAAAAGTTAATCCCTAGAAATGACCACAAAATTAACTTTATACCTAAAGACATCCCTAAATGGCTCCTGGCTAATCCTTAAGAAAGAATAGGTAGACTCATACAAGCAGATGAGTTCACTAAGAGAAAAAAATGAGCAACTAACCAGCAGTTAGGGGGTAGAATGGAGACACCGTGGCAAACAACTGTCATTTTAAAGAGTATATTTATATACTTAATAAAATTCTATCTGAGACATTGGAATAATGTTAAATGTAAATAAAAATCTACTGAGAAAGAAATCCTTCTGGTTTTGTACCTGGCCTTGTCTTTCATTGACTTCAATGATATGAATAAACACAAAGAAGAAACATTTATCAGGTATATTGAACAATGAAAAAAACTTCATAGATTTTTGCTTTTTTCCCCGAAGACTGAGGGGAAATTGGGTTTAAATTAGCTCATATAAAACACAAATTTTATGTTGGTCCAAAGGCAAATCTAAGGCTTTTTTTTTTTACCCAATCTTTATAATTGGCCCCAGAGTAGATATACATGCCATGCTGTCTCAGTTATAAGACTGTGTTTTACCAAATTAGTTCCATTCCCAAGTACTATTGCAACCTCTTGCTTTCAATATTACATCTCCAGCACTCGATATGAGCCTCTTCCTCCCCTTTATGTAAAGCTTTGTGATGACATCAGACCTGTGTCTGTGCATTGAAGATTTGTGTTCTCCTCCCCAAGCTCATATGATGAAGGCTTAATTCTCAGCATAATGACATCAAGAAATGGACCTTTGGGAAGCAATTAGGTCTTTAGGGTGGAGTTCTTATGGATAGGATAAGTGACCTTCTAAGAAAACACATGAAAACATATTTTTTTCATTGTTTAGCCTATCAAGATATAATTAGAAAGTGACCATACACAAATAAGAATGCTCTCATTAGATATCAATATTGTCAGCATCTCACTCTCAGACTTTCCAGTGTGCATAACTATGAGTATATAATTATTTTAAGCTAACCAGCTTATGGTATTCTGCCATGACAGTCTAAATACCTTAAGAAACCAAGAACCCCACCAGGATATTCTAGGTTGATTTTTCCATCTCAAAATCTTTAGCTTCCCTGATCCTGCTGTGTAAGGTAACATTCTCAGATTCCAGGACTTTGAACATGTACATGTACACTGGCAAGAGGAGACGTTATTGTAAACAAAGTCAGAGTGGTGATTGGGAACTTGGTTGCATGATCCTTTATAAATAAGAGAATCCTAGATTTTTTTTGACCATGACCTAATTAAGCTATACAGATAAGGACATATGTAAAAGACTGCACTAACCTCTGCAAAGAGGAGGTTAAAGAGCATGTGTGGTGGGCATGAGGTTCTAGAATCATGATAGGCGTGTATGGGCATCAAAGAAAGAGATGAGGGAAACATACCAAATTGATACCTGGAAGATCAGTAGTTGGATTCTGGACATATGTTAAAGAGAGTGATACCAACACAATTTTCTGACAGATTCAACGTGCTCATAGAAAAAGGAGTCAAAAATAATTTCTTTTGTATCTGAGCAGCTAGAAGGATACAGTTGCCACCAACTTAAATGAAATCTTCTTAATAAGTAGGTTTGAAGGACCACATTAGGCTAGCTTCAGTTGTGGCTATGTTCATTTTATCATAACTATTAGACATCCAAGCAGTGATGTTGAGTGAGATAGTGGATTTGAGAATTTGAAATATAGGGGGAAATTCTGACCTAGAAATATAAATATGACAGTACTAGAATTGTCAGTATTTTTGTTGTTGTTGTTGTTGTTGTTGTTGTTGTTGTTGTTGTTTTCGAGACAGGGTTTCTCTGTGTAGCCCTGGCTGTCCTGGAACTCACTCTGTAGACCAGGCTGGCCTCAAACTCAGAAATCCACCTGCCTCTGCCTCCCAAGTGCTGGGATTAAAGGTGTGCGCCACCACTGCCCGGCTATATTTTGATATTTTTAGTCTAGAGACTGGGAGGGAATCAAGGGAATAAATGGAAGACAAGAGATGATCAGGAGTTGAATTCTGACAAATCCATGTTAAAAGGAGAACAGAGGGAGGGGGACAGATAAAAAGGGAAAGGAGAAAATACATACATACATACATACATACATACATACATACATGATACATACATACATGATACATACATACGTACGTACATGCATATGCACATACCTATATGCATACAGTTGGTTGAAAGAGAAATGAGAGTAAGTGCATCAAGGAAGATGAATTGTTATCAGAGACAAACCATCACAGCTCTGTCCCAGGTCAGAGCCTGTGGGGAACACAACACAACCTATGTGTGATCACAGCATTACATAACCCAGATTTCTCCATTTGCTAAAACCAATGGCCCATTTCCAGCTTCTATCTTATTTGGAATCTCAGTAGGGTAGACTTCAGTAGACTCTCTAGCCATATATGATTCTGGCATTCTGTTACTGAATAATTATGGTTTGAAGAATTATTAGAAAATTGTGTACAAAGGAGTGATAAAAATCTATTTTAAACTTTGGAAGAGTCACTCTAAAGCCCTGTAGAAGGGTCTGAGAAATGACAGAAAGAAAGAAAACCAAATGACATGGAGCTACACTTAAGAGAGTCAGAGATGAAAAGAGAAGTAGGGGTAAGGGCACATAGAAAGCACTATTATTTAGGCTAGATAGCCAATCAGATGAGCGGAAATAAAGGAGCTGTGTTCAAAATAACTAGCAAATATCTAAGTGAGAAAAGAGCTGATAGTTTTGTCACTGGGAATCATTTTCAAGAAATCAGATTTCTCATTCTCACTTTCGTAGATTCAGATTCTGGCAGTCTGAGGTAAGGATTTGGTATTCGTGGCAAATAGCCCAAATTAATCTTTTCCAGACATCTGTGTTGAAACCTGCTTTGAGTAACACCGACGTAGGCATTTATTGAGCCTCGGGGAGAATCTGTGATTCTCATTCTCTTGAGAAATGTTTTGGGACTTCCTACAGTGTACCACATATTGTGTTAACTGGTAAAGACGCAAAAAGGGACAGAGAGATGGACAAGTGCCTATGCTGTTAAATAGCGCAGGGACAGACACCCAGATTCACCGTCATTTATTTTGAGAAGGGCTTTGAGAAAAAGCAGAGCCCTGTAAGAATGCAGAACAAAGGAGCTGCTCACTGCAGAAAGTTAGGCAGTCTCACACAGGAGCAATATCTGAGCTTAGACCAGGAGGCTAAGTAGACTGCCTGGGAGTTACGTCAGCAAAGAGGGTAAAGACCGGAAGTGGGAGAAGCAAGCAAGACCTCCCAGAAGCCAACATGAAGTCAGACATCAGAGAGAAATCAAGAGGGAAGAGGAAGGGTGAGAAGCCTGCTGTTAATGTATGAAAGGAAAGGATGGCCAAGTGTTCAGCCGCAACTTACAGAAGGAAAGAAGTGTTTATTTTGGCTCACAATTTGAGGAAGCACAGTCTATCCCAACAGGAACGGTGTGATGGTGGGAGTAACGTGGCTCGCCGCACTGCATCCACAGTCAGGAAGTAGAGGGGCAAATGCTGGGGCTCCCCTTCTTCCTTACTTTTATTCAGTCCAAGACCCCAGTCCTTTGTGATAGAGCAACCAGCAGTCGTATCTTCCCATCTCAGTGAAACTTCTCTGGAAACACCCTCAGAACATAACCAGAGCTGTGTCTCCCAGGTGATTACAAATTCAGTCACTTTGACAGTGAAAATTAACTATTTTAGCTGTATGGTATGCAGTTGGAAAACTGTATGTTTAGTATAATTGCAAACTCTTTATTTGAGGGCTACCCCTACAAGTCTAATTGAATGAACTTCCCCATTTGGTGCCAAAATAGGTACTTATTTATTTTTGCTCAGAAGCTTCTGAAAAGAAACAACAACAACAAAAAGTATCTCTAAGATAAAATACATACTAGGGTAGTCCAGAATGCTAGGGTAGTCCAGAATGCTAGGGTAGTCCAGAATACACAGACCCTGGAAAAAGCCAGTGAAGTCACCATGAATCCCCTGGAAGAGTTCCCAAGCAGGTCTGAAAAATTGTCCCTACCAGCACTTGAAATCAAGGGAAAACTTCAGATTACAGATTGATTTTGTTTCTTCTGTAGTTAATAGAACCCTATCTCGACTGTCTTTTTCATCCAGCCCAGAAATCTTATAGTTGTGAGTTTAATGTCACAATGTATGTTCCAATAGCAATTCAGCAAAGAAGGTTGACTCAGATAACAGGAGCACTGTAAGACCCTTATATGGAACAGATGGTGAAATTGATTGGCTATTTGATGCTTTTGTTTAATTCAGAAAAGCACTTAAAGCTCCTAGAGAAACTCTGGATTGATTTTCAGCTTGGAAATCCCATGTCTACAGAGCAACTCAGAAACAGCTCAATAAATTTGCTAGCATATGTTCTGCTCTAGCAAGCAGCTAATATGAAGATAGAAATAAGAGTTTACTTATGATGAAACTGAAGGAGAAATGTAGACCCAATTTCAGGGGATTCACTTGGGATACCTGGGATAAGACAGGAGGATTCTAAGATTAGGAGAATATGGACAAAAGCTCAGAATTTGGGTGACATCTGTAAATTACCAGGAATAGAAATGACTCTTTCTACCTCAACAGCTACCAAGTCTCAGTGGGTTCTCTGAGAGAATGGGGTCTCTGAAGGAATTTCTCTATGTTGTAATTTTGACTGACAAGAATCTTAATCTTGTTTTAGGTCTTATGTTGGTAACCATAGCCGCTGTGAGCTGATGTGAGCAACAGCTGTGTAATGTCCTGAAGTCAGAATTCCACAGCTCTCCTTCCCATCTTCCTACCAGCTCTTATATTTTGTCCGCCCTATTCCCCAAAGATCCTTAAGTATTGTATGATGGGAGGTTGATCCAGATGATTCATCCACAGCAGAGCACTCAGCACTCTGACCAGTTCTGAGTCTCTGCATTAGAGACTACCCATTGCAAAGAGATGCTTCTTTGACCCAAGTTGGATGCAGCACAAATCTGAGTGTAAACATAAATATTTACAACACAGTTTGACATATTTTAAGTAATGGAGTGAATGTTGCATCATAATTTATATCATCAAATGAAGACCATTTTATACAGATAAAATACATTTGCTATATAACATCATAATTCTGAGACATTATATATGCGTATCATACCAACAACATACAAAACATAGCTAATGCTGTCCTAAAGATAACAATTAAGGAGAGTTGGTGAGTCTGCATTTCTATAAAATTTCATTCATGTATCTGAGACACATCATCAACTAGAAACCACTGATCTAGAATATAATAGATTTGAATTAAGTGTATGTCCAAAAAGCTTCTAAATAATAAATGGAATTTATTACTGTTCGAATTTAACACTGCTTAATTTGCTTCAACTGCCTGTTTAAAATCCATGTTGAAATTTAATTGCCATGGTGACGTCACTAAGAAGTGAATAGGCCATGAGGACTCTGTCCTCATGAATTGATTAATGTCACTATGACAGGAATGGATAAGTCATCTTGGGAGTGGGTTGCTGATCAAAGGATGGAATTCGGTCCCATTTTGTGGCTCCTGTGTCCTCTTGCTATTTTGCCTTCTGCAATGAGCAACAGAGTAAAAGCCTTCACAAAGGCTCATGCTGTGCACTTAGACTTTAGAACCATATACTAAATAAACCTCTACTACTTAGAAATTACCTAGTTATAGCAACAGTGAATGAACTATGATATTATTAATGCCCAGCATTATCAGGCAAAACAGCACTAAGACTCTGATAAAGGAAAACATGCCATGAATCCACGGACATTGAAAATCTCTCAGAACTTCCCATATAGACTGTAGTGCCTGTATTATTTATGTTAACAATATTTTGCTCACAATATTCTCACTTGGGAAGAGGTACAGCTCTTAATTTGACAACTCTTGCAACATATCAACAAAATATAGATTCTTTTAAAAAACTGATTATTTCTAGTATTCAATAAAATATCTTTGTGATTTTATAAGAGCCCTCTTGGAAATTACATATACATTTTATTAGCAAATAAAATAATTTTAATGCAAAAATATCCTGGAAATTTTAGCTAAGTTCTTTAGAGATGAATCTCTAATTTGGATAAGACAAATTATACACATATATATTTCATATATATCTTTGTATGCATGTAATTTTTATGTATGTATGTGCATTTCAGTATATATATTTAAACTATTGCTTCATATGTAACTAAGACAAAATATTTCACAATAAAATTTCAAAAGTGAGCAGAAAAGGAAACATAATTGTTAAAATATTAGTTCTTGTAGAAATGAGGATTTTATTCTTCTTTGTTGTTGTTTTACTAAGATGATGTAATAAAGTCAGTATAAAGTATAGAAAGCCACCAATAAGACACAGAATTCTCATGTAGGCAGATGACTGGAACCCTTCCTGGTGGTAGCTATAGCATCTAGCAGGAAATCAGGGAAGCAAGCCTAATGTTCACCAGCCTTTGCTAAGCCGTGTGGCATGCTCTGTGGCTTTGCAAATACAGGGCTTACACACCAAGGCAAATAAAGTTTGCATCCAAAGTTTTGCCTCTAATGCTTTCTTTAACATTCTGGAACACACTTGGACATTGATTGTCACGAGATCTCAAGAGCTAACTTCACAAGTGTATTACTCTAGCATACAGTTTTATACCCCTCTACCTACCATGCTCGGGTGGTGTGACTGTAGGCTTCTGCTATCTTCAAACATGGCAATACACCAGACCATCGTGTTCAAATCTTCCAGCTCAATTTCTAATATGGTAAATGTCAGCAGTTAAAATCCACATAAGAGTAAACAAAACCCTTACATTGTAAGAGAGTGACTGGAATTCGAGATAAAGGAGAAGGAGAAAGGGATGAGAAGAAAGAGAACCATTGTTTTAGAAGAAGGCTTTGTTTTTCTCCTAAAACTAACTCCTGAGAAGCAGGAGCATGGGGCTAGGAATTTTGCACAGTTGGTAGAGTATATACCTAAGATGCATGAGCCCTTTGTTCAGTCCCCAGCACCACGTTAACTAGATATGGCAAGGCACATATATATGGCTGTCATCCCTGTGCTTGGGAGGTAGAAGCAGGAGGATCAAGAGTTCAGGATCCTCCTTCACATAGGGACTTGGGAGCCAGTGTGGGTTACGTGAGACACTGACTTAAAAAGGAAGAAAAACAACAACAAAACAGAAACCCAAATAGCAGTTTTGTTCTATTAATATTATTCCCATTACAGTCTCATTACCATTATTAATTACAAATTTTAACTTTGTAAAGTTACTGTTATAACTGGCTTCTTTTATAGAGAATGTTTGAGTGATCACCGCAAGTGAGCATTTGACTGGCAGGCAGAAGTCATGAATGAGCACAGCACAAATGTTTTCAGCCCTTACATGCTTCATAGCCTTAAATGCTTTCTGAGATGAGAAAAAATTAACCAAGGCTAAAACCACTCTATAGAGCATATAAAGCCAAATCATAAGCATGTAATATAAATAGCTGTAAAATAATTAGCTTACATTGTATGTTTTTAGTAAATACACAGCGTTATCAAACCATTACCATGATTCCAAAGCATTTCTAGAATTAGAAAGAAATCTTTTATCTACTAGTAATATTTTCTTCTTCTTCTTCCCTGTCCCTCAGTAGCTGCTCTCAACATATCTTTTAATCTGTTCTAAATAATTCACAAAAATAGAAATCTATATTGTATGACTTTTAGGTCTGTTAGGTCTGGGATTTTTTCCTTCATTTTTCTCTAGTCTGTCTTGCAGTAAGTACTGCTGCTTCACTTCTATTCATGGACAGACAGTGTCCCATTGTATGGATATACCACGTTTCGTCAGTCCATCCGTGATTGGTTAGTGACCACTGGCCGGCTGCTCTATTTCTGACTCTTATGCATAATAGCACTGTGAACATTGGAGTGTAAGTGTTGCCGTGACCGTCCATTTTCAGCACTCTTAGTAGAGACTAAACGTGGGATTTTGGATATGTCACCTTTCTAATAAAGCCGTTCTCCTTCACAGCTCTGTTATTTCATCTAGGGGAATTGTTTCACCTTCTTTCAGCGCTACTTTCTATCCCTTGCTCTACCCATCACTGTGCTTGTGCAACGATATCTCCTTGTGGGACCATCACTGTGTGTGGGGAATGATATTATGTGTCTGTTTGTCATTCTTTCATGACTCTTTTTGTTGCCATATTTTTATACTGTCTTTGCAGAAATTCCTACCCATATTTTTTGTCCATTTCTAATTGAACTATTCTCTGTTGAACTCCTTAAGAGATTTTAGAAGTTGTCTTGAGGCTAATACATTATATAATGATTCCTGTCAAAATATAGTGTTTGTCAGAATAACGATTTTATTTAGTTGTACACATAGTTACATTTTCAAACTCAATCAGCACAACCGTGTAAGTTAGGGAAAGTATGCTCAAATAAAATTTAATATGTTCTAATGTAATTTTAAACATTGATCTATGATTTTTATCATGCTTAAAATTATTAACAAAGATTTGTTTACAAAATGACTTACTTTAACAATATGAACTCAGATTGTTAAAATATTTGTAAGTTTGGTGCTGAGCACACACCAAAGAGGCAGAGGCAACTGGATGAGTTCAAGGACACCATGGGCTATACAATGAGTTAAAGGACAGTCAGGGCTATGTAAGGAGACCCTGTATCCAAAACCAAAAAAAGAAAAAAAAAATTAAATAAATAAGATAATTTAAAATTTGGTTTTCTGTAAAAGAACTCTTAAAAATTGTAAAAAGCATTATTGGTTCAAGCGTTTTCGTTTTTAATTTAGGGATACTCATTATATTTATTTCTCCCTTAAGCTAATATTTCTTTGAAAGGAGTATGTCAAATATCACCTATTAGCCTTTCTGGGTGTTGGTAGAAAAAAGGACTACACACTCACACAAAGGATTTATGCTTTTCTACACTATAGATGCATAGTCTTCAATACATGCTTATGATGTAGTTTCAAATTACAAATATAAAAAAAATACAAGATATTCAGTAGTGCTCATTTGAAATTGCTGTTCTTTGTTGGCAGGACTTTAAGTGATTTGAACTTGAAATGGCCAAATAGACAGAGAAATACCAGAGACAACGGCCTTCTGCCACTGGCAAGAACAGTCTTCATACAGCACAGTCATGGACAAGGAATCAAATGAGGGATCAGAAATTAAAGTCATGGTCACTGCCAACGGGTAACGTTATTGGCTAAATACTATTCAAAGAAAATCTTTAAATTAATTAAATTTCATCAAGTTTAAGTGAACACAGAGAGATTGTATTCAAGAATCCTTTGGCACCAAAAAAGAGTCTGAAAGCTCTCTTCCCCGGAGCACATTCCCTATAAGCCAAGCACAGAAGCCGTGTTCGATACTGCTTGGTGAGTGCATATCTTATTTGAATATGGCTTGATCATTTGGCAGAATCTCAGTCGCTGTGTGGCAGAGACTCTGTTACACACTATAAGCCTCTTTCTGCTTTCACTGGGTCAATAAGCAGTTAGGTTGCAGTGCATATCATAAACTCTCGAAGTACAGATGCCTTCTCAGACCAAACTTAGTTTAACAGCACAGATAAAAAATATACAAGAGAAATTAGTGGAGAGAGAAATTTTAATTAGAAGCCTCAAGTGGTAGGTAAAATCTCCATGCTACTTTAGATCCAGCTTGTAAACCAAGGAAAAGGCTTGCCTGGTATAGGGGGGTAATGCCTGTGGGAACATATGTTCTAGTGATGACATTTATCTAACTGTTAGTTAGCTCAACTCAGTGAGCCTTGCCATGTAATTATTCAAAATAAAGACTATCATACAAACATAAAATTAACAGGTAGCAAAGATTTTATGTAACTATTAATTAAATGAGTCATCTGAGAAAGATCATGTTGCCAATTTGAAGGACAAATCAAAGAACTACAAACATGTATGATTAAAGAGTTAGTGGAATTATTTTATAGATGGGAAAAATGGCATTTTTCATAATGCAGGAGTAAGTTATTCTTCTACCAATTAGAAGTTACTTAGATTTCTGTAAAACTAAGAAAGGGGCTGGAGAGATGCTCAGTGGTTGTGAGCACTTGCTACTCCAGAGGCCAGAATTGGTTTCCTAGCACCTATATGGTGGCTCACAACCATCTGTAACAGCTCCAGGGGATCTGATGCATGTTTTAGCCTCCACTAGCACCAGGCACAAACATGGTGCATAGGCACACATACAGGTATACATTCATATACATAAATAAACAAATATTAATAAGACAAAAATCACTTACGTTGTCTGTTTTCCTGTGATTGAAAATTTATCTAGAGACAAAATATCATGTTGTTCTAAAGTTCAGCAACCCCACATACTCCATCCAGCATTTTACTTACAGGAAGTCTAGTGATCATTTGTGTCCATTTCAAAGTCTTAAATGCCTCTCCATAAGACCATAGGCTGGGGATTGTTGCTCAGTGGTAGCATGCTTCTCTAGTATCCAGGATCCTGTTTCATCCTCAGAAGCCCCTGCAAAAACCCCATGAGCTAATGGATAGGTTGTCCTTTGGTTTTGAGCTGAAGGATTTGGTAGATTTCTTCTCCGCTGTTGTTAGAAATATGTGGTCCTTGGGCAAATGAAATCAATACTTATCTGAAGTCATTGTGTGACTCCACTAACATTTTCTCATCAGGTCATTAAGTGTGTCCTCCGAGGAGCATTTATCATGTCAACATCATGAGACTAAGTCTTCTACAAGCCATGTCACTCTTTTAACTTCTGGTTTCAAAAGTGGCCCTACTTTTATTTTGTTGGCTTGTTCATAGTCAGGAGAATGAGGAGACCCAGATCTTGCAATTCTTACATTTATGTACACCCATTCCTTTGGCTATTGCTGGACTCAAAACTGGGATCCTTCTAAGCCAGGGGAAGTAAGTTGAGCATGATCTGGAAGAGCTCAAACTAAATCTTATAAAAACCAACATATCAACAACTATGACAAAGAGGAAGAGTGAAAGCAGCCCCCACTCCAGGCCTACTATGACTGGCTTGTGCCTCTAGTGAAAGTCACAGGCCCTCCAGAGTGGCTAAGTAACACCTGCCTCATCTTAATACCAATACACGCATCCCTGGATAGAGATTTAAGATCCTAATGACACATGCAGTCCATAAGAATGAACAATCTCAACACACATAACAGACAGAGCGTGCTCAGAAAAGCCCAAGCTATGCAAATAAGCCAAACAAACCAACCGAACCAACAACTCTAGAGTAGCATAAAACCCCAACCAACTCCAACTCAGCACAGTGCGGCCCCTGAGCAGTCATTTGCTCTGGCTTGCTTTCTCCCTTGGAAGTCTTACTTGCTACTTCCTATGCACTTTTATCCACTTCTTTGTTCCAGAACACAAGAACCTAAGGGCTCACTGGAGTTGCCCCCAATCCTGACATTTGCTGATATCATTCTCGCCTTAGCCTTCTGAGTGCCTGTACTGTCATGTTACCAGCTACACCATTAAAAAAAAAATCCTCTAAATGGGCATGATTGCTGCACACATGAACTCAGAGGCTGAGGCGTCATGCACGGGTTGTACATGGGTCTCCATCGGTTGGGATCCTAGAGCGAAATGAGAAATGGACACATTAGCCCATCCCTAACCTAGACGCTATCCATCTCCAACTGAAAACCACTTGCAAAGTGCAATTCTGTTTTGTACAAAGGAGTCTCACTAGGGAAACGAACTACTCCTAAGTGTAGGCTGCTTGCCCAGCAGTAGATGGCCAGCAGAAAATGAGCTCAACAGCATCTTTGGTGGTTCCTTGTCTCACAGTATTGTGTCAGGGACTTTCTTTTCTTCTTTTTTAAATTTATCTTACTTATTTTGATTTTATTTGTTAATGTATTTCTTCTTCTCTCATTTTACCCCTACAGGCACACATACAAAGGACCTGTAGGGTAAAATGAGAGAAGAAGAAATACATTAATAAATAAAATGTATTGGGGTATATATATATATATATATATCCATACATTGGATAAAGAATACACATACATGAGCTATATATCTCATATGTGTGTGTGTGTGTGTGTGTGTGTGTGTGTGTGTATTCCAGTCTAGCGTTTTTATGAGATTTCTGGGTATGACAATAAGTGGGTCTGTTTCTTGTACCTTCTCATGGGCTCTTTCTATTTTGTCTGCTTTGTCCAATTCCAATGGATGTGTTAGTTTTGTTTCGACTTATTATATTACATTATATCCCACAAAGACCTATTTATTTTCTAATAAGAGGCAGAAATGCAGTAGATCCAGATGGAAGGGAAAGTGGGGAGGAGAAGGGAGGAGTAGAGAGAGGGGAAACTGTAATCAGAATATGTCATGTGAGAAAAAACATCTCCTTTCAATGAAAGGAAAAACCCTTATTATATCTGCAGGTTCCTCTCTATCTGGTTTCTTTTGCAAGCTTTGTATATATTTGACTCTTTCTTATCATTGCATTGTTCCTGGCCCTAGCTCTCACTGCCTCTCACTTTCCTATGTAGAGGAGTAGGAGAGTACTTCTCTGTTCACTTTGATATTGGTTCCATTGATTCTAGCCAAACGTTTGAAATTTCTTCTTCCTCCTCTGTCTCACATTTCTCCTTTCATTAAAATATTCATTGTCATATACATTTTTCCATTATTAGAAATAGTTTTTAAATGTATTTTTATTATTTTTAATCATATGCATCGTCTGTGCGTATGCATGCCTGGTGGGGATGGGGTGTGTGTGCCTGTGTATTGGTGTTCCTATAAGTACAGATGTCCATAGAGGCCAGAGGCATTTGATCTCATGGAGCTAGAGTTATAGACAGTTGTGAGCTGTCCGGTGTGAGTGTGGGAACAAAACTCAGGTCTTCTGGAAGAGCTGTGCATGCTCTTAACTACCAAACATTCTCTCCAGCCTCCAAATATCAGTTTTTCAAACATTTTTTACTAGGAGGGCCTGATGTTCCAGGGTGCATAGCTTGCTGCCAATGTCAAAAAAGACAAAAGTCAGTAAAAGAAGAGGAGTTTATCTATAGTTTTGCCTAGAACTGAGTAAAGAAGACTCCCAAATTCTCTCCATTTTTTCTTTCAATTTTTATTCTCCATATTTCATTATTTTCCTTTTATTGAAAATGGATTCTTTTCTCACAGAATCTATCCTGCTCATACGTTCTCTCCTTCTACTCCTCCCCGCTTCTTCCCATCTACCCTCTCTTCTGGATCCACTCCCTTTCTGTCTCTCATTAGAAAACAATAGGCTTCTAAGAGATAATAATAAAATACAACAAAATAAAATGTAAGATAACACAAAACTATAACCTCAAATTTGGACAAGACAATTCAACAGAGGGAAAGGAGCCCAAAAGAAGACACAAAAATCAGAGACCTGCTTATCTGCACATAGGGATCTCATAAAAACACTAAACTGGAAGTCTTAATATAGGCAGAAAACCTGGTACAGGTTCATGCAGGGCCTGTGCATGCTCCTTTAGTCTCTCAGTTCATATGAGCTCTGCTCAGTTGATTTAAAGGCCTTATTTTTCTGTTGTCTATCCCCTTTTTTTCTTATACTCTTTCTGCCTCCTCTTCCATGGGGTTTCCTTAGTTCTAAGGAATGAGATTTGGAGACATCCCATTTAGGGCTGAGTCTTCCAAGGTTTCTCACTATCTGTTAATGTCTGGCTATGGCTGTGATGGCTAGATTTATGTCAATTTGACACAAACTAGGTTGTTTCCACTTTCTGGCTATTATGAAAAAGCAGCAAAGATCATGATTGCATAAGTGTCCTTGTGGTGTTGTGGAACATCTTTTGTATATATGACCAGAAGTGGTATAGCTGGGTCTTGAGGTAGTACTATTTCCAGTTATCTGTGGAACCACCAAATTGATTTCCACAGTGGCTGTACAAGTTTGCACTCCCACCAGCAATGGATGAGCGTTCTCCTTACTCCACAGCCTTTGGCATGAGCTGTCACTTGTATTATTGATCTTAGCCATTCTGACAGGTGTAAAATGGAATCTCAGAGTCATTTTGATTTGCATTTCCCTGATGGTTAAGGATGGTGAACATTTCTTTAAGTGTTTCTCAGCCAGTTGAGCTTTCTCTACTGAGAATTATGTTTATGTCCATGACCCATTTTTTAATTATATTATTTGTTTTATTAATGTCTAGTTTTTTGAGATTTTTGTGTATTTTAGATATTATCCCTCTCTCAGATGTGGAGTTGGTAAATATTTTCCCATTGTGTAAACTGCTGTTTTGTCCAAAGGGTGTGTATTTCGCTATGCAAAATCTTCTCAGTTTCCTGAGGTTCCATTATTAATTGTTGATGTTAGTGCCTGTGCTAACAGTATTGTGTCCAAACAGTATTCTTGGGCCAATGTTCTCAAGGTTACTCCCCACTTTCTTGTCTCTCATGTTCAGTGTGTCTGTTTTTAGGTTGAGGATTTTGATTGATTTGGAGTTGTTTTGTGCAGGGTGATAAGTATGGATCTATTTGAATTCTTCTGCATGCAACCATCCATTTTAACAAGAATCATTCTCTGAAGATGCTAGTGTTTTGTTTTGCTTTTGTTTTGTGTTTGTTTTTCAGTTGTGTGTTTCTGGCTTCTTTATCAAAAATTTAGGTGTCCATTTGTGGTAGTTTGAATAAGAATGACTTGCATATACTCATATACTTGAATGTTTGGTCATTAGGAAGGGGCACTACTTGACAGGGATTAGCTGTGCCTCCTTGGAGAAGGTGTGGCCTTGTTGGAGGAAGTGTGCCACTGAACTTTGCTTTGGGGTTTCAAATGTTCAAGTCAGGCCCAGTGTCTCTCTCTTTCTGATACCTGCAAATGAAGACTAAAACTCTCATCTCCTTCTCCAAGCCAAGAAACTTCTCTTCCATTTGTCCCACCATGACGACAGTGAACTACGCTGCTGAACTATAAGCAAGCGCCAATTAAAAGCTTTCCTTTATTTAACTTGTCATGATGTCTTAGTTAGGATTTTAGTGTTGTGAATAGACAACTCGTATAAAGATAACATTTAATTGGGGCTGGTTTACAGGTTGAGAGGTTTGCTCCATTACCATCAAGGCAGGACACTGGAAGCATCCAGGCAGGCATGGAACAGCAGAAACTGAGAATACATGTTCATCTGAAGGCTGCTAGGAGAAGACTGGCTTCCAGGCAGCTAGAATGAAGGTATTAAAGCCCATGCCCACAGTGACACACTTACTCCAAGGCCACACCCTAGGCCGAGCATATACAAACCATTACACTTGGTTATACTGTCTCATCACAGCAACAGAACATTGACTAAGACACCATAGGTGTGTGGATTTATATACTTGGGTCTTCAAGTCTAGTCCATTGATCAGTGTGTCTGTTTTCATGTCAATACCATGTTGTTTTTATTATTATAGCTTTGTAATTCAACTTGAAATGAAGAATGGCAATACCTCTAGCACATCTTTTATTCTTCAAGATTGTATTAGCTATCCTGGGTGTTATGTGCCTGAGTGCCTCTGTGTGTGCCTGTGTGTGTGTGTGTGTGTGTGTGTGTGTGTGTGTGTGTGTGTGTGTGTGTGTGTCTTTGTGTCTATGTGTGTCTCTGTGTGTCTGTGTGTGTTTCTATAGGAAGCTTAGAGTTTGTCTTTTCAAGATCTGTGAAGAATTGCATTCAAATCTTAATGGGGATTGCATAGAATCTGAAGACTGGCGTTATGGCCATTTTTACTATGTTAATCCTACCAACATGTGAGCATAAGAGATCTTTCCATCTTTTATCTTCTTCAATTTCTTTCTTCAATGAAATTTCTTTCTTCCATTTAAGTTGATGTTGGTTATAGGCTTGCTGTAAACTGCTTTTATTTTGTCAAGGTATGGTCTTTGTATCCCTAATCTTTCCAGGACTTTTATCATGAAAGGGTGTTAGATTTTTGTCAAAAGTCTTTTATTTAGGAGTATTATAATATTATTTTTATAAAATAAAAGCCAGGAAAGAAGCATGTGTAGATTTTGTTGAGAGGTTATTGTTTCTTTGCTGGGTGAGGGCAGCTCTCCTTTATGCCCCACCTCTCTTATGTCTCCATCTGTAACATAGCTTTGTTACTTGGCTACAGAGAGGACAGTAGGAGAGAAGAGGGGAAATGCAAACACAAACAAGAAGAGGAAAGCCAGAAGTCTGCTGCAGCCTTGAGCCAACTGAGAGAACTCATTCCCATCTTCTTACACTACAATTTTCTCTACACAATCTATAAAATACCTTTGTAACATAATTACAAGCACCTTGAACAGTTTTACTCACCAATAAGATTTGCCTTACCAAATGTTCTTCTTCTTAGTAAACAGGTCTCCTCATCTGAGCCATGTACTCTGGACTCTGGATGTGAGTCCCTTTGACAGCTGGCAGGCCCTAAGAACAATAGGCTGAAATGGAAAAACTCTGTTGGTGGATGTCTGCTGTGGTCCCAGCACTACTGTGGACACTGTCAAACTGGAAGCTGCACATACACAATGCCTGCTCTCAACAAGTTAAGTTTTCCAGAGCCTTTAATGCCAAGCTGATAAGCCAGAGTGTTGTTCTTCATACCATGGAGATTTAAGGAAGGGCAGTAAGCTCTGACAAGGACTTCTGTGCACGTGCACATTTCCCTGTGTCTGCAGTGCTCTTGTCTCCACCATCTCTCAGCTTCTTCACACCACCATCCCTATCTTGGCTTGTCTGTCTTCTTGTCACACTTGGCTTAAACATCTGCTTTCCCAGAAAACCCTATGAATGTCATTCATACTTACCACCTCAGCTCTCTATCTCAGTATCTGTGGCTCTGTGATGGTTTATATATGCTTGGCCCAGGGAGTGGCACTATTAGGAGGTGTGGCCTTGTTGGAATAGGTGTGTCACTGTGGGTATGGGCTTTAATACACTAATCCTAGCTGCATGGAAGTCAGTATTCTGCTAGCAACCTTCAGATGAAGATGTAGAACTCTCACCTCCTGCACCATGCCTACCTAGATGCTGCCATGTGGAACCTTGATGATAATGGACTGAACCTCTGAACCTGTAAGCCATCCCCAATTAAATGTTGTCCTTATAAGAGTTTCCTTGGTCATGGTGTCTGGTCACAACTGTAAAACCCTAACTAAGACAGGCTCATTGCTTTAGAAATCACTAAAGTACCAAATAGAAGACTGTAGTTATTTATCTGCCCAGCCATTCTACCAGAACCAACTGTCACAAAATCAGAGACCAGGCCTGCAGTGATATTGATATGGAAGAGGAGAGGGCCAGACACAGACCACAGAAGACATTAACTTCAGAGGCAGGAGAGGACACATCCCAGATGCCAAGGACAAAGGGTTTCAAATGGGAAGAATAAGCTTCAGATGCCAGCATTGTGCAGTAAGCTGAGAACAGAGCATTGAAATTGGTTGTAAGTCTAGCCTTTAACAGCTGAACCAACTCTCCAGTATCTACATGTGTAGCTTGCACTTTTTCTTTGAATGTTTGATTTGTTTCTATTTTATCTTATTTAATTATTATTTTCTTCTTTTAGTTTTCGGTACTTGGTTTTTGTTTTCTTTTTTTCTAATGAGAGAGAGCAAGAAAGGATGTGGATTGGGGGTGGTGGGAAGAACTAGAACAAGTTAGGGGAGGGGGAACCCTATCAGAATATTTGGTATGACAAAAATCTATTTTCAGTTTTAAAAAAATAAAAGAGTAGAGCTCTGTGCATTTAGAGGTTCTGCTGGTCTTGAGTGGATGGAAGGGATGGGAACAAATCACCAGGGTTCATGTACTTTTGAGAAGCTTTGGGTCTACAGAGAAGAGGACTGGATTGTGTTAAGTTCAGGAACAAGAGGAAAGATTAGTAAGGGAAGACTGGGGTTGCCGGCCAAAGCAGTGTTACTGGGCTCTTAGGGTCAAAGGCTGGTCCTATGGTTCAGTCATCATTCCTCACCCTGTCAATTAAAGAAACAAGTAACCATGAAAAGCAAATAAAGATTTGTTCAGGAAAAACAAGGAAGTCCAGTGACACTTCCAACTCCACCCCCACCCCCAAGTTCATGTTCAGGATCCTGACATAAGGTTTAAATGAAAACAAAGGACAAGAGTTTGACTAATTAAGCAGTTCTGGTCACTGTGTGGCCCTGCCATCTTTGATTCATGGTTCCAGGCTCTCTTGCAATGTGGTCTGCCTAGCTCCTCCTCTGCCTACCAGCAGGCTTCCACCTTTTCCTTCTCTCAACAAGTGACTACTGGAAAATTCCAGTGTTGTGGAGACCACTGTTTCAGTAGCCTGGAGGCCAAAAGGAAGGGCAAGAATATGTCTTTAGGTAACTTCCTTTCTGCCAAGGAAGGTTCAGAAAGGTGGGACTGGAGAGAAGCAGGACTGTAATTTATTCCTAAAGGAAGCTTCAGAACACTCCTGAAACAACTGTGAAGATTCTTGAGCAGCACTTATCTCCACAGACACCTCTTTCTCAGGTTGGGCAATGACTGCAAATAGAGCCATGAAAGAGATGGATCAGCAATTCATTAGACATTGAATAAGGACCAGGAAGCCGACTGCCATGGCAGATGGCTGTAGTACAGAACCCAGTACCTTTATCTTCTCCTGGTATTTAGCAAAAGAAATCTGCTCATATCCATACGCTTAAGGAAAGGCTTAGAAAATATTTTCCTGGCCTTCCCAGCTCCATCACCAGCCAGTTTCAGATCTAAAATTTATCTAATGATCAATAATGGATCCAAAGCAAAGATAACATCTTCCTTTCACAAATGTAGTGGTTTTTTTTTCTTTCTTTGCATGACAATTTTTATTTTAATAAAGTTTATTCTTCTACTAAAATATGACAGGCACATAACTAGTAAACAACATTTCTCATCTTACCACTTCCAAATCCTCAAGGAGTTTAATAATTCACTCCCTCTTGGTGGCTTAAAAAATTGAGCTTCTATCTTCAAATCTATCTATAACCCCGTTCTCTTCTCCTCCTACTTGCTAAATAGACCTCATTTATCACTCTTTTTATGGGTGCTTATCTGCCCCAGGAGAAGCTTGATCAGATAACCTGGGCCTTAAAAAAGCAAAGGAGGATCGCTAGAAATGACTTCCATTGTTTGAGAAGCTCTCTTTGATCTGCAATTTTTAGTAAGGCTAGAGGATGCCTCCTGGGTCTCTTTGCCTCTTTCGATGGTCCAGGGAATGTTTCCCTTGGTCTCAGAGACTATTGAGCCCTGTGCAGAACATGCTTTCTGGATCTGATCCTGCAGAATGGTTTGAAGATGAGCTTAATCCTCAGTCAGACACTGAACATTCCTAGTTTAATACTGTGATATAATATGACAGATTTATACATTCTTCTGACATAATGAAATGCGGAGAGATGAAGTGTTTTATTTACACAGTAACCTCTTATTTCAACAGGTCACTGGCTTCGTCTAAGCTTTCTTGAGCTCATCAAAAAAGTCTCAAGTATTGCTTTGAACACTACCCACATCCACCAGTATAAAAAGAGCAAAGTGCTAGGCACTGAAGTACACACACACACACACACACACACACACACACACACACACTAACACCAGGAGACCCCAGAGACCTAAGGAACTTCCAGTCCCCAAAAGCATCTCTGCTGTCTAAGGGATTTCTCCTTCACCTGGATCCAGGACTGGGCAGAATGAATTTTTGTTGAATGAATCTCTTTCCAGGTTCATCACCCATTCCTCAAATGTTGTTGATCATTTCTCAGGGAATGTTGTTTGCCTCCAGCTAAGCTGTATGGAGTTTCATTCATACAATAAATGGGATACAGCTCTGTACCTTGCGGAAAAAACAGTTTTATGAAGCAACAAGACAAAATTCAACAGAGTGAGCTCCATAGCAGAAGATTTCCCAGTTTTGGGGAATAGGACACAGAGGGAAAATATTAGTTCAACTAATTCAGGGAGAATTTGAAAATGTCAGAGATTCATTTTAAATGATTTTGGCTGTCATGAACCTGAAATTGACCTTGTCAGGGGAGCTTGGCTAAACTCAGGTAGAGGATATGGGAAGGGTTATGCTTTCCCCCAAGCAGTGGAGGGTGCAGGAGTTCTGGAAACCACACAAGTATGAGCAATTGACTGGAGTAAAGCCACTGTAGCCCACTGTCTTCTAAAATAGCACCAGTGCTCAGCACAAAGGTGACAGGCTGTGTCTTCACACCCTCAGAGCTAGGGCAAAGCAAACCCACAACATGGGGTTTCTGGGTGAGTAGAAGCTTGTGGCTGCAAAGAAAATTCAGAGCAGTTCCTTCACTAAAACCATGGGAAATTTCCATCTGGAAGTGGCTTGCTCCAAGATGTCTTGATTTGTGTCCCCTCCCCCGCCTCCACAGCCTAGAGAGAGGAGAAAAAGCAGGGCTCATTTTAAAGTCAAGACTTGCTGCTATTCAAAGTGTGGCTGAAGGACCTCCACATGAGCCCCCACCTTGAAACACCTCATACATGCAGAATTTCCCACTTCAGTTGCTACCCTCTTTGGAATGAATAGGCACTAGGAGTTTGTAAAGCCCTGCTTTGGGCCAGCTTGGTACCTGAACATTGGAATCACTGAGGGAGCTTGTCACTATGTGCATCAGCACTCACCCCCCAGTGGCACCTGTCTCTACTCACACCCTTCAACCTTGGGATCACAGACATGCACCCTGAGGATTGGCCTTTACACAGGTGCTGGGTCTTCTTGGCTTCCCAGAAAGTACTTCATTCACTGAACCAGCTCCCTAGCCACTGGGGGAGCTTTTTTCAATGACAGATGCCACCCTTCTGGATTCTGATTGAAATGCTCAGCTTCTCTAAATGATTCCAAATGTGTAACCAAGGTCTCAAAGCCCTGGGAGGTGTCCCAGTCCTTCAAGAAACTGTACAACATCCACAATCTGGATACTGCTGGTGCAGAATGAATACCGAGAGCTCCTGGCAGGCTAGCAGAGCCTCTGTTTGCCCATGTATAGTTACAAGTCAGAATGAGGCCAGCCTCTCACATCCAGGTGCCTAAGCCACCTCCTCCTTCACACATGAAGTTCCCTTCCCTGTGGGTTTCAATCTGGAAAACCTGTATAGAAATCTGTTGTGGGAGAACAAACCATCAAGCCTGAAATGTCTCCGCCAGCTTGGTGGACTCATGGCCGACACACTGTTGGTGATAAAGATAAGGTCCCTAAGCTATCAAGGTAGCAGAGGAAGAAAGGTTATACAAAAGACTTAGTGATCTCCAACAGGCAAACAGACAAACCAAAACCAGAGAAGGGTTACCCACAGGCTATAGCACCCTGCAGCCCGCCTGTGAGTCAGCTCAGGGAGGCCCAGCCCCTTCAGGAGAGCCTGATTTAGGATCAGCCCCTGCTTCCAGGCTGGGTTGGGCTGCATTTCCTCACAAGACCCAGTCTTAATAGCAGCTCCCTGGCTGCCTAAAGTGTCACATTTTGCTCATTCCCAAGCTTTCTCCCCCACCCTTTCCCGGACAACGTGCTGGTGAGCAGGGGGTGTTGTAAGCCACCTCCAGCCTCTTCCTTTGGTGACTGCTGTTAAGTAACTTTCAACTCCTCTCATTGCAACGGTATGAAGTTCCTCGGGAAGCCCAGGAACCACACAGCTGCTTGTCTGCCTGTTTGCTGGCTCCTTTTGAAGATTCTGCAACCAGGGCACTGCCACTCTTACGATAACCGCTATGCTGGGTAAGTGGAGCCAACTTCTTGTCCTGCAAGACCTTGACTTGTATGAGGGCGTTGTTTAGCCCCTATGTGCCTTACCATTTTGTTGTTGTTTGTGGTTTCTGTGTGACTCTGAGGGCTTCATAGTCCCCTCTATAAAATGTATAAACAGCATCCAGTATTGGTTCAGTTGGCTGAAAAAGTGCAGTAGGCAAGAGTCTGGCTGTCTTACTGTTTAGAATGTCTCAGCCCCAGTTGTGGCCTCAAAGTTCAATGGGAAAGTGTCTCTGGGGTGCTGTGGTTAGTATCTGTAGTATCTGCCTTAGTTGATGCTCAGCATAAAGAATACTGTTGTACCACGTGAAATATGACCTAAAAATTAGTGTCGTTTAGAATGGTGCACTCACTTCAGTCATGGGTCAAAATTCACCAGTAACTTAAGAACTGACTATGATTTAAAAAAAAAAAAAAAAGTTAGCTTCACAGTGATTGTTAGATATTTCAGATCTGGGCAGTTTAAATAATTCGACAAAAATTAAGCAGAATAAAAGTAGTCAACTGTAAACATGCTGGTATTTTTAAGGAGAAACAGAAGAAGAAAACAGTTTTCTCCTCTCTCTAGGTTAGCAGGCTCTGAGATGGCAATCTTAGGGAGGCCCAGAGCTGGAACTAAGAAGCGTACCACTGTGCATGCTCTTATTATCCTGAAGGCTTGCTGTGGTACAGACAGCGTGTGCTCAGCTCAGATTTGCAGAGTGCTGTTCTTTGAATCTAGAAAGTATAGAATGCCTGCATTTTAGAGAGGAACCTTAACTAGTTCAGTTGCTTAAAATCAGGGAGAAGTGACATCACCGTACCACTCAGTTACAGTGGGAAAAAATTAGCATCCCAAAGAAAAGTTTCTCATTTTAGAAATCGTATGTGGAGTTTGTGGGAGTCTGGAACACAGAATTGTGTTTCCCTTTCTCTCCCCAGGGAACTGGACGCTGCTTTTATTTAGTAATCTTTCAAATACAGGATTTGCAGGGAGACATTCACAAACATGATTTTAATTGGGGAGAGCACAGGACCAAGCAGGGAGGTGTTTGGTGAAATAGAGGTGGGAATATAACCTTGAGGTTTCCCACCTATATATTTTTTTTTCTTGAGGCACTGAAGTGCATTTACATCCAAGAGGTTCCTTCTAGTCTCCTGCACAGCAAAGCCTAGGCTTTATATCCTGTAATTTGTCATGTGCCACACAACGCTCCTTAGAGATGTGAGCAAAGAATGCTTAATGACCGACCTATAGCCTAAGGCTGTAGAGGAGTTAATCAGACCTTTTGGTTGACGTCAGACCAGACGAGGCACATATATCACCAGTTTAGATGTGCTTTATGTGATACAGGACCCCACTCCTCCACTCAGCTGTGGCCCTGTACATAATTACTTCAGTGTGTGGCACTCATCAGTAATAAGTTACCAGGCTTGCTTCAGCTGGGCAGGTGTGCACCCTTTCCCAAGCACCACTGGGTATAGGAGAAATAAGGCCAGCAGCATCTTTTCTATCAGAATTTTTAAGAAATGGTGCCACTCCTTGGGAAGATCATCCTGCTTCCTCTCTTGCTGTGTGCACTGAAGGTAGTAATCACCATTTCGTTTAGCCTGCAACCTAATCAGATAATCCCAAATGTATACATTGTCAGATGTCTGAAAGTTGGAAGGACAAAAAAATGAGATGAAAACTGAGAAGCTGAAGAGTCCCTCACTACCTGTCCATCATAATAGAAGCCTAAGGCCTCTTGAAAATCAGAACTATTCTGAGTGTCCCCTCCATTGAAAACAGAGAACTTTAACTCACCTTCCAGATACGAAGGTCATTCTCTCATTACCAAGGACAAATGCTTCTCCAATTTGGGAGTGTTTTGCTTTGTTTACTTAGGAACCACTTGGTACATATTTAGCTCTCTAGGGACCAAGAATCTGGTAGGGAAACAGGGTAAAACTCGGCTGTTGTCTTTGTCTTCACACTGCCTGTTTAGCATGACTGTAAGCTGCCTTATTGTTATCTCTTCATAGGTTGTGTTGATTTTCTTGTTAATAATTACGGGATAATCTTATTCCTTGTATTATGGAGAAGATATTTAGCAGGACTTGCCCAAATGCAATACTATGTGATTGTCATCTGCAGGCCTCTGAGCATGAATAAAATTAGAATATTCAGGAAAAACAACATCCCCCTTCCGAGCAGCTAATGAGCAGCAGGTCCTCTCTATACAAACAATAACAGCTGAATAGAGCCAATATGTAATAGAGGCTTCCTTGAAGTGTCTCAGGAAATAAGTTTTAAAATGAGTTAGAGGAACTGCAGGCCTACAGGGAAATCTGGAGACAAAGGCTGAAACCTTTTTGGATAACTCTATCAGATCACACATCTCACACATCGACAAGGGAGATTTAAAAGACAGAAGAGAACAAAGCAAGGTCAACAATTTGACTTCTAATAATATTGCTCTACCACTGCTCAGCTAGGGGAGGGCTGCAGGAGCTAACAATGCCAAATATTTCCATCAAAGGGTACTCCATAAACAAGACTCCCACACAGGCAAACACCACTCTGGCTGCTTTCTTTCCCCTCATCTTGTTTTCGTGGAAGGATCTAGTTATTTACTATACTATGTGGTTAGAACAGACAAATAATGATCTGTACCATAGGAAGGTGTGTGTGTGTGTGTGTGTGTGTGTGTGTGTGTGTGTGTGTGTGTGTGTGTGTGGTGTCCACAGTCAAGAAGCAGAGAGAGATGAACACTGGTACTCAGCTCACTTTCTGACTCAGTCTGGGACACTAGCCTGTAGAGGTTTGCTGCCCACATTCACAGTAGGTCCTCCCTCCTCAGCTAAATGTTTTTGGAAACAACCTGACAGATACGCATGAAGGCACAGGCTGGGTAACTCTGGTTCAGAGATAACTTACCTAAAGTCTCTGCAAAGATGTATTTAGGGTTCTCACCCAACTTTTCCTAACTCCTCAAACTGTACCTTGCACTCCAACATTCACTTAGGAAAAAGTAGTGCTTTTATTTTGTTTTGGAAAGAACATGATCATTTCAACAATAATGGAAAAGCATAGCTCATAAAGGTGAAATTGGAAGTTTCATCTCAGCTACCTTCTCTCAGGGGTGAGGGAGTCATGTGTGGTCTCCCATTGCTTGGAGTGCAGGTGGAGCCCATAGGGAGTAGATAAAGGGGAGACTTTAGATGCTTTGAAGATGAGAAAAAGTAGGACTGAAAGTATCTGTGGACATGGCCCTTCATCCTTACAAGTATTATCTCAATGCTCATTGTGTGCCAAGAGCATCAAGCAACAGTGAATCCCCTAGAAAAGTTGCCAGTTAGTGAAGAGACTGGCACTCAACTCGGAAACTGCCCAGGGTATAAGTGCTGTCTAGGATAAGCAGGCTCTGACGAGGATCGTGCTCATTGTACCAACACAGAGGGCCAGACGTCTTTTCTCAGGCTGAGCCCATCCTGATCTCCCAGGACTGCTGGATCTCCACTATCTGTACAAAGAGGCCTGGCTTCCCACCCGCACTGCATGTGGAGACTTGAATATACTGATTCTCAATCTGCTTTCTGAGGCCCTCTGTATAGGTCCTTTGTTGACACAGTTTCTCCTGCTTCTCTTTTCCTTTATGGGGAGAGCAGCTGTGGCGATGTTGCCTTTTCCTACACAGTTCTCCACGTATTAGGGGCTGCTCATAGCAGCTGGTATGTGCTAATGGTCAGTACTGAAGCCCCACCCACCCCTCTAGTGCCTCTCTATCCACGGTTCTGTAGCCACCTGTAGAAACAGGATAAGGGATTCTAAGAAGAAAGACTTTTTAAAGGGCTGTTCCTCAAAATCCTGTGAGGCCTGGAATTAAGGTGTGGTCAATGAAAGAGAAATAGAAAGCAGAGTAGCTCAGAAGAGAAGACCTGGCCCAAGGGCATGAGGTATGTTTTGCCCCTTCCTTCTCTGGTGATTCTGTCTCTCAACAGTAGTTTCAAATCCTCTTGCATTTCTTTGAAAGCTCTGATATTTAGAAACAGGCTGGAATGTAGGATGTCAGGAATCTGAGAGTTTCTTCTAGGTTGGTGGTTTAAAGTCTTTTTAGATTGGAAATGCTCAAGTCTCTCCTTGTCTAGGACTGGCTAGTGTTGCCCTAACAGTCACATTTGTGCCCAGCATTTTGACGTATTAATTGGCAATGCCTTCTTTCTGTCAGAAAAGAGCCCTCTTGGACAGTAACACATGCATTTGACACTTTTGCTCTTATACCATTGACTTTACGGGATATCTGCATTCCTTTAACTATCTTCTTATTTTATTTTCAAAGAGCAAATTTGTCCCTAATTATCCCATTCCAGTGAAAAACACATCACTTGTTCCCTGTTCTCCCTGAGAATGGCTGCCAGCTACCTCTAGAACTGCTTTACCTCAACCTGGGGTAATCTCCTCCCTAGAGATCTGTCTCTAGTCTCTTCTCTACTAATGATCTTACTAAAATAACATTTTGCTATTCTTTTTGCTCAAAGGTCAACTTTGGATCTCTAGTACTGCCTTTGTCAAATGCAGATTTCTTTGCCTGGCTTTCAAGGCATCTGTAATTGGACTGCCTCTGTTTCACTCTTGCTCAGAGCCCCATCTCTAATCAGAGAAGTAGAGTCATAGCACTGCATGCTTCTAGTCACTGAGGCAGGCAGACCTGAAAGTGTAAGGCAAGTCTGTAAATGACAAGGGGTATTCTAGCTGTCTGGGATGTTATAAAGCACATGTGGAGAGGCAGTTGCAAGGTTGGTTTTGAACCATTCCTTCACAAGGCAGTGTATACTTAGTCTCCGGTACCTTCTGAAAGTTCCTTTTGCTCTCTCTGTCTTGATGATGGTTTCCATTGCTGTGAAGAGACACCATGATAAAGGCAAGTCTTATAAAGGAAACCATCTCATTGGGACTAGTTTACAGTCACCATGGTGGGAGGCACGGCAGAGAGCAGGCAGACTTGGTGCTGGAGACCAAATTAGGAGTTCTACATCTTGATCTGCTGGCAACAGGAGAAGACCATGTGTCATACTGGACATAGCTTGAGCATATATGAGACCTCAAAGCCTGCTTCCAGAGTAACACACTTCCTCTAACAAGTCTACACCCACTCCAACAAGGCCACACTTCCTAATAGTGCTGAGACAAACATTCAAACACATGAGACTATGGGAGCCATACCTCTTCAAACCACCATACTCGCTGTCTATTAATAGTAGAGTATTTTCAGGTTTTTTTCTGTGTGCTGGCTCAAAGCAGAGCCCCTAAGAACTGATGGTTTATCAACACATATAGCAAATGCTTTCCTCAGCGTAGTACGCTGTACATTAGGGTCTCCTGCTTTGCTTGCTAATCCTCTGAACCAGGGGTCTCAACCTGTTGGTTGGGACCCCCACAGGGGTATTATATCATATATTTACATTATGATTCATAACAGAGGTAAATTCACAATTGTGACATAGCAATAAAATAATTTTATGGGTGAGGTCACCACAACATAAGGTCGCAGCTTTTGGGAAGGTTGAGAACTGCTTGGAACTGAACTTGTTAGGAGGATTTCTCTACCCTCACCCTCACCCTCACCCTCTCCCTCTCCCTCTCCCTCTCCCTCTCCCTCTCCCTCTCCCTCTCCCTCTCCCTCTCCCTTTCTCTTCCTCTCCCTCTTCTCCCTTTCTCTCCCTCTCTCTCTCCCCCACCACCATGCTTACCCAGCTAGTGGAAAGAAGAGTGTTTCTAATACCCAGAAGCCACTTTCTCCTCAGAGCTTGCTTGATCTGATATTGATCCTTTATTTTATGGTACCAAGATATCTTCTGGGTGATATCATGAAGCATAGTTACTTCCATCTCTTGAAAATGCAGCAGAAGTGTTAATGTCTCATCACTTCACAGTTTAGCTTAGTCTGGCCACGATGCACGGATGTTTCTGTCTTATACAGAATTAGAAGCAGAGAACTTGGAATTGCAGCAGAGAAAATAAAGTTCTCTTGGTGACTTGTTTTATAGAGTCTTCGTTATGATCAGTCAGTAACTAACTAGTTTACTGGGTTAGAACTTGCTTTGCTAAGTCTATGTCATTCCATCCTGTCAGAGGCCTCTGGTTTTTTATGGTAACATAAACTACATATGAGAAAGTTCCAGGAGCATGTTCTGGTTATTGTCATAAATTCTCTAAAATTTCTGAAGAACAAATTTGCCTGTAATTATTCCATTCCAGTGAAAAACATGGCAAAACAAACTTCTAGGTAGTTTCCTGCAACAAAATCACCATCTTTGCCCTTTTTTCAATGTTTTGAAAATAGCACAACATTTTCTGTAAGTATCCATTTTAGTATATTGTTGGGTTGCCTTACTTTTGTTTGTTTGTTTGTTGCCATAACAAAGAACCCCTGCCCTTAATAGTCTAAATAAATTCATTTTGTATGCATATAAAAATTCAGAACATCTATGGCTGGGTGGCAGTGCCAGTGATCCAGACCACCGTGGTCCTGCAGCTTTGACCTGATCAACACCCAACTCGGAAATATGGTCCAGGAAGGGAGCTTTTTATCTATCTATCTATCTATTTGTTTATTCACTTTACATCTAATACCAGTCCCTCCCTCTCCTCCTAGTACCCCCTCACATGGATCCTCCCCCATTTCCCCTCCCCTTTTTCTCTGAGGAGGGGGAGTCCCCCCGAGATATCACCTCCCAACCCCCCACTCCCTTAACACCCACCCCCTCCTCCTTGTTATTTGGCTTCTTTTCTCTGGATTATAGCATAGTAAACACTTAGAGAAATGTTCAATGTCTTTAGTCATCAGGGAAATACAAATCAAAACGATTCTGAGATTTTGCTTTATATCTATCAAAATGGCTAAGATCAAAAACTCAAGTGACAGCACATGCTGGCAAGGATGTGGAGCCAAGGGAACATTCCTCCATTGCTGGGTGGGCAAGCAAACTGTTACAGCCACCCTGAAAATCAATTTGGCAGTTTCTCAGAAAAGTGGGAATAGTTCTACCTCAAGACCCAGCTCTACCACTCCTGAGCATGTACCCAAAAGATGTTCCATCATCCCAAAAGGACACTTGCTCAACTTTATTCATACAAACTTTATTTGTAATAGCCAGAAACTGAAGACAACCTAGATGTTTCTTAAGTGAAGAATGGGTAAAGAAAATGTGGCTCATTTATATAATGGAACATTACTCAGCTATTAAAAGCAAGGAGATCATGAATTTTGCAGGCAAATGGATAGAACTAGAAAAATTCATTCTGAGTGAGGTAACTCAAATCCGAAGTACATGCTTGGTATGTACTCACTTAAGTGGATATTAGCCATAAAGTACAAGAAGGAAGCTTTTATGTCACAGACCAGCCAACAGGAAAATGGAAAGGAAAATCTAAAGTCCAGACATTTAACCTGTCTTCCATATGGACTAGAATTGGACAGATGGTTTAGGTATAAGGCACACTGTGAAATATTGTCATTAGCTGAAGGCCAGTTCTGGAAGCACTTGCTGCTAGAGGGACACTAGCAAGTTTTCACAGACACCGGTGACTACAGCCCATTCTCATTTCAACTTGGTTCTCCAGATACAGAGTTTCACACTTTGAAGTGATTGAAAATACATTATTTTTTTATTTTACAAATGCTCTTTCCAAGTCATAGAGTTCCAGAACTAAAGGAGACAGAAAAAAACAAAAAACAAAAAAACAAAACAACAACAAAAAAAAACCCATAGCCCAGTTATTCTGTTTGAGAAGGCAGACTCCATGAAGATAAAATGATTTTCAGAGCTAAAGTGGGGTTAGGACTACAACATAGGCCAGTGAGTTCTCAGTATCTCTCATAGTTGACACTGTCACATTGGGTGACTCTAGAAGTCATCTCAACATTCCCTACGTCCTTGAATTGCTGGGGATAAAGCCATCTGATTTGGCAAAGCTGATGAGTCATTAAAGAGGGAATATGTCATTTCTATCATTATTTGTAAGCTGCCTGTCTGTTGCTAGGCTCAGACCACAGAGATGAAAGACCAGCTCATGCACACTACATAATGAATAACTCCAGCAGGTAAAAAAGTAGTTTCAACCTAGAGTCCCGTCTCCATAGAGAAAATTCTTCCTGTCAGGTAAATGCATTAGAGGGTCATCTAATCCAGACAGAAAGATGAAGGGAAGGTCAAAGTTGGCTTCTCATCTGTGAGAAGTTTCTTGAAGGACAAACAGAAATTTGAGGAGATTCTTATGTGTAATTATGCCACCTTTTCCTTTTAAATACTTGGTACTGAAAGGGCACAGCTTGTCTCTCATAAAAGAAAACCAAAGCCAACCAGTTGAAATTCGAGGAAAGCTTTCCAGAGGATACTTTATTTCAAAGAGCTCCAAGGGAGTTTTGTGAGGTCTAGATAATCAGAGTGGTTTTGCTTCTTTCTATGATTACAAGACATAAGCTAAGCCTGCATATGCAGGCAAAGAAGTAACATATTTTGTGATCCATCACGCACAATTCTAATCTCGCCTAATGTGATAAAATACTAATATATTTTCAGCAGGAGATATAGACAAATTTTTAAAAGAAAGTTCTCTCCAGAATCCCTGAGAAGGGAAGACATAAAGGCTGATGGCTGAGCGCAAGACAACAAAGGCAGTAATGATTCTAACATGAGGCTGCTGCAGTGGCGTAGAGAGAGAAGAGGGGATGAGTTGAAGGACCAGTCAGTGGTAGAGCTGCTACAATTAAGTAATTAGATAGATAAAAGAGGGAAGTATGGAAAATGATTAACATTTCTCATCGAGTAATTAGACCAAAATTTTACAGAGAAAATAGAAATGAAGTGCAAACAATTTATAAACATCTGGTAGAACACTCAGGAAGTATGCATTGACATGAAAAGAGAGCGGAAAACTAGGGGAAATGTCATAGAAGAGACTAATAGAAAGGTCCAGAAAGTAAGAAATACAGAAAATGATAGTTAAATGACGTTGAGTGGTAACAAAGAGGTCAGCACAGCCAAAACCAGACAAAGCCAAGAGAGCCCTGCAGAAGAGGGGAGCAAGGATTGTAGGAGCCAGAGCTGTCCAGAAATCAGGTGAACACAACCCACAGAATCAACTAAGCAGCGCTCATAGGGGCTCACAGAGACTGAAGCAACAATCCAGGCTCAGCCTGCGTCTGTGCTTGGTCCTTCGCGTATATGCTGTTTGCATAGGTTGGTGTTCTGTGGGACTCCTAACAGTGGGAGAGGGGTGTTCTGATGCATTTGCATATGCCTAGGACCCTTTTCCTCTTCCTCCTGGGTTGACTAGATGAGCCTTGATGTGACTGGTTTTCTTTTTCTTTCTTTTTTTTTAAAAGGTAAACTGAGGAGGAGGGAACCTGGGTGGTGGTATAGGGTGGAGGGAGACTGGAGGTAGGGGAAACTGTGGTCAGGATGTGAAGTATATAAAGAATACATTTGTAAAAATTAAAAAAGAGAGGTCAGTTACCTCAGTTATTGCCAGGTGGTACCTGTTGGTTTCCATAAAGGAAATCATGTGTGACGTCATCAAAGATACTTTTGGTCAAATGGCTGAAAAAACAGAGAATATTGAAGACTGAATGGAATATAAAAAATTAGCATTCAGTGTGGACAATAATTTCTAGTGGATTATTTATCCCTGAAGGGAACGTGGCCACAAGGGTGAGGGGTCCAAACCTCAAGGCTGAAGGAAATCTTTGCCATTTTGCTTTTAATTAAGGGAGGAATGGAGTTTGTTCTTGTGTTGTACCAGGAGACATAAAGAAGAGTGAGAGGCTGTAGGTAAAGAGGAAGTCAAGTGAGTAGGAGACCTGAATAAAGGAGCAAGGTTTTAGGTTCTGGATGTTCGTGAGGGAAATGACTTGACTCCTTCAGAAGGCTCACCACTGATGGTAAAGATGATAGCTCACAGTAGAACCATAACTCCAGCCCACAGATTTCTTCTGGATAGTTTCATGTAACTTCATGTGACAAGTAACATTACCCATAAACTATCACTGTGCCTATAGCAGAGTGATGTGCTTATTTACAGAAGGATAAGGACGTGGGTTTAAATGCATCTGCATGATGTCACAGTGTAAGTCAAACAAAATGAACATTGGCAGCCTCCCGGTCCCTACCCATTCTCTTTACCTTCCTTTTCTGTGTCTGGAAGATAAGCATTCTCAGCCTATGTCTGGCTACTTTCTCCCTCAGGCCAGGGGAACCAGGAGGAGAGAAAAGAAAAGGTAGAGAATTGTTTCCCTGCCTCTTGTTTCTGGCTTTGTTTGGTGCCATGGTTTGATGGTAGCTGGGTCTTGGATGAATATTTCTTGCTGGCACTTACCTGCCAAAGTCCAGCTCTCTCCAGGCTCTAGGGTGTAATGCCTCAGACCCAGGGACCACTCCCGTTTGGGTGCTTTAGCACCCCTGAACTGTTCACTCCTATCTTGCTTCCGTCAATCCTGTTATTAAATGACCTTAATTGAACCATCAGAGCAGAATTCCTCTCTTCTAGTGAAACACCTGGGATTGAAGGCACACACGCACGTTTAAAGATTTGTTCTAGAACAGTTTCTGGGGCTCTGAAATGAAAAAACAAAAAAACCAAACCAAAAAAATAAAATAAAAGCCAAAAACATAACAGCAATGCCAGAAGGGAAAGGAGATGACAACTACTAATTTCTATTTCTTTCTCACTGGAGGAAATGGCACAGTCCTTTGCAAATCAACATGCAATGCATGGTACAATATTAGATGGTTATGTTAATAACTAATTGGAAGGGCTTGGCTTTCATGCGGGCGCATCTGATTATAAAATGGACTCTGTTTTCTTCCACATTTCTGAGGGATTAAGTTAAAAACTGTGAACACCTTGAGTTCTTCTTAGGAAGAACTGGAAATACTTCTCCTAGTCCATCTCCCACCATCCCATCTTCACCCTGCCTCCTTTCACACACTGACTGCTGAATTCACAGTGGCCATCATTCCTTAGCTCACATGGGGTTAGCATCTTTAGCATGTCTTTCTGTCTTGCAGAGAGCCTGTGTGGTCATTTCTACCCCTGAGAGCTTATGTTTTAATTAAGCAATTTAGTGGAAGGATAAAGAGAGGGAGGGTGAGAGGGCTGGCGAGAGGGGATGATACATCTGAGCAAGTAATCAAAGGAAAATGCCCAGTTTTAGGTCACAGCATATCCCCCTTGGCTGATCTGTCCCAGTGTTCTCTCAACACTGCCCACCTTGAACTTTTAAGGTGTTTCAGTCTTAGGTTACCACATTCTTGGCTGATCTCTCCCAGTGTTCTCTCAACACTGCCCCCCTTGAACTTTTAAGGTGTTTCAGTCTTAGGTTACCACATTCTAGTGCGGGTGACGCCCATCCATCACCAGATAAGAACTTGGTTTATTTTTGCACATATACAATCTTCAACCTTTTGAATGTGTGACCTCATTGGTCATATTTTCATTTCCCCAACTTGTCTTTTAGAATTTCTGCATCTTATCAGACTAATTCATGAATCAGATAAATGTCTCCTAAGTTCTCTTTATGGTATTACAGATTTGTAAAATGTGGCTGTCTCCTATCCATCATGACCGTATGAGATGTCTGATGTGATAGCAGCACATATGGTGTCCAAATCGCTAAACATCCTGGAGGCTGGAGGCCTTTGAGATCTGCTAAGATAGCTGGTTGTTTAGAGCTGATGGAATATTTTCTTATCTGCAAACTTCTAAACACTTAGCTTACTGAGAAGAAGATGATGTAAAGAGCCCATTTCTCCTAAGGTTTCCAACTTCTGTGAAATATAAAAAGATGACGATAAGTAATTACTAGAAAATCAATATAATACCAAATTAAAACACACACACACACATGCATTAATACACACATACAAACACACATACACACATATACACAACACACATATTCATATACACATACACACATACACACACATTCACACATACAAACGTATGTACACACATGTGCACACACATACACAAACATACATGCACATATGCACACACATGCATACACATACACACACATACAGACATACATACACACACATACAAACACACATACATGCACACATACAAGCACACGTACATACACACACACAAACACAAACATACACACATACTCATACACACACACCCCTGAGCATTTTTGCTCATTAGGACTTTCTGCCTAAAATAAAAAAATAGTTTCCCTTTTCCTATAAAAGCTTGGCTTGCTGAGATGGTGTATTATCTACCTAGTCATTCTAAATATCTCCAATGACTCCCACCCTTCCCAGTATCGTACCTTTCTATATTAGTTACTTTTCTTGTTGCTATAACAAAACACCTGACAAAGGAACAAAATGGTTTATTTTGGCTCACAGTCTGAGGTAACACACCTTCTGGCTGGGAAGGCATAGAAGCAGGGGCTGAGAAGCTGTCACACTATGTCCCGTCAGGAGTCAGAGGCAGATGGATGTGATACGCTGCTCTTTTCCTTCTTTGTATTCTTTCTATTCAGTCTAAAATCACAGCCCATGAGACAGTGCCAGGACATCCAAAGGGGCTCTTCCTCCCCCAGCTAAACCTCTGGAAATCCCCCCCCCCCGATATGCCTGGAGGCGTGTTTCCTAGTTAACTTTAAATGTAGGCAAGTTGACAATGGAAATTAACTTTCTTTATTCCCATTTCTGATCCAAATCTTTTTACTAATAAATGAAAAGAAGGGAGGGAAATGGTGAGGAGAACAGATAGGGAGGGTACACAGAAGGGGAGGGAGATAGGGAGGAAAACAGACAGGAAGGGTACACCTATGAATAAGGAGTGAAAATGTCAGTGTATTAGGTCATCGCGTTCTCTTGACTGACAATATGGAGGGCCACAGCATCTTTCCTGTGTCATCGCACTTCCATCTCTCCTGCTACGAGCTATAAAGGTGCTTTATCTCTTCTTGTCCTTCCAAGGCATCTCTCATCCTTTCTGTCAGCACTACTGATAGGCAACCTGAACATAACAGGCTGATTTAAAGCCAAGGGAGCCCAGAAGTTAGATGCTAAAGAGCCCTGCTTCAGGTACTCCTGAATAAAATACAGTCTCTTGGGGGATTTACATTCTAAAAGGGTGATTGTAAATTAATAAACCATGGTGTTGAGTTCTGATAAGGGCTAGGGAGAGAGATAAAGTGCAGAAGAGGGATAAGAAATGTCAGAAGAGTTGATGGGAGGAATAAGGCCAACCAGGAGTGATATGGCTAAATACAGAAGTCAGTGGCGTAAGAAAGTGTTGAGGTGGGAGTCTCTGTGGCAAGACCGTGAACAGCCAGCAGCATCACTGGGAACTTGTTAGAAATGGAAGTTACCGCTGGGCGGTGGTGGCGCACGCCTTTAATCCCAGCACTCAGGAGACAGAGGCAGGCGGATTTCTGAGTTCGAGGCCAGTCTGGTCTACAGAGTGAGTTCCAGGACAGCCAGGGCTACACAGAGAAACCCTGTCTCGAAAAAAACAAAAACAAACAAACAAAAAAAAAAAAAAAGAAAGAAAGAAATGGAAGTTACCAGTCCGAAAACCTCTCCAGCAAGGAATGCTGGGAGTGGTGCCTGGGAACCTGTACTCTAAACACCCCAGGCTGTAATTAAGCTAAGGTTTGAAAAGCACTGGAGAGAGCCAGAAGCAAGGGCAGTGAGCTTAGTCTAGGGGAACTGTATCACACTCATCTTTTGTTGCTGCTGCCGTTCACTAGATAGCCATCTATTTCCCTTTGACCTGTGTGAACTGCCCAGAACCACACACAATCTCTTCCTCTGTGCCATTTCTTTTCAGCACACTTTGGTCAACCCTCAACCATCTACACTTGTCCACCAGTTGTGATTCAGTTCAAGCACTTCATTCATCCTTAGCCAGCCAAGTCTGTGATGTCTCCAATCGGCTATGATTGCTCCCACCTAAGAGCCACAGCACCTTCTCTAACCTGTATACTGCTGTACTACCCGGGATCTGTATCACTGTGAGGTTGTGCTGTACATTCTGTTAGGTCAAAGGAAGTGGAGCCTCAGATGCTGTCTCCTATTTTGTGTATCTGTATCTGTGGTGACACCTGAGCACCTGAGGAGTATTTAACATGTTCAGTAAAAGCCAGGATGGATGTGGAGTGTGGATGGATGGGTGGATGGATGGATAGTGGGTGGATGGGTGGATGGATGGATGGATGGATGAATGGATAGGTGGGTGGATGGGTGGATGGATGGATGGATGGATGGATGGATGGATGGATGGAAGGATGGATGGAAGGAAGGATGGATGGATGGATGGATGGATGGATGGATGGATGGATGGATGGATGGATGGATGGATGGATGGATGGATGGATGGTTGGATGGATGGATGGTCGGGTGGATGGATGGACAGATGGATTGATGGGTAGGTAAATGGATGGATAGATGGAAAGGACAGAGGGAGGGAGGAAAAGGTGGCCATGAGATAGGGAAAGAAACAAATTTGAAATCAAATTGCAGACACTGCCAGATTAATTTTGATGTGGGGGCAGTAGGGAGAACTTGAAAGCACTTGCCTCTGTAGCCTCAGAGGAATGTGGGAACCCCAGGGCTGATGCCTCTCTGACCATAAGTGTGTTCATTCACTTCCTGCCATTGGATTCTTCCTGCAGATTGTCTTTGAGGCTTTATATTCTTATCCAGATTTGGTCTTAGGTATTTTGTTAAGTTTCTAGGCACTTAAGATTGCTTCAAACAGCACTCTGCTTCTGTGAGGAGATCACTGAGGCAAAACTGCTGCTCTCTGGCTGGTGCAAAAAGAGTACCCACTGACTGACACGGGGTTAGCTACTGCCTTTGTTTTCTTAGGTTTGATTTGGGTTCCTCTTATGCTTTTATTAGCACATATTAATTATACATAATAATGATTTTATTCTGGCAATTCTAGACATGTATCTAATACATTTTAATTATGTTCATTTTCTGGTTTGATTTTTTTGAGATAAAGTTTTAATATGTAGCCAAAGCTAGTCTTTCATTCTCAGTCCTTTTGCTGCTAGGATTAGAAGGGTTAATACTGTTATACATGGCTTTCACCACTGCCCTTTACTACTTTAGAGAAATATACATTGCTTTACTATCTAAAGAATATGTATAACTTCATCTGAAACTATAAACTGCTGATCAGTTAGTTCATTTTGAGGATCATGTTGGTTTTTTTTCTCATTTCAGAACTAATTCTTATTAACCAAAAGGTTTTTTTAAAGTCCTTCAGAAATTTATTGTCTAGATTCTACTCTTCATTTATTTTCCATTTCTTTAGATGCCCTGATTCAGGAAAAACAAAGCTTACTTGCAGGTCTACACTCAGCTCCCTAAGTCAGATTCCTGATTTAATTTCAGGTACCACAGAATTAAGATTGTGCTAAATGTACAGGCAGCTTCGTTAAAGTGAGCCTAGGATAAAACCCTGAAAAGCCTATTAAGGAGAGGGCTGTACACATGGTACAGAGTCCTCAGACTCATGCTAATTCCTCACTGATGCTCAGCATGCTTCCCATGACAGTGGTTCCAAAGAATCCCGAGCTATCCACTCTTCGTAAAGCCAGCGGGCTCCTGTGAGAAAGGAGGGAAAGGGTGGAGGAGGGGAGGGACTGAAGGTTGGGTTGATGACCAATGGCCCATGATTTAATGTCACACCCACATGACCAACACATGGCCACATTTCAGCATGGGAAACTAGTGCATGCTGAGTGCTGTAACCCGCCATACCTACCATTATCATTAAGCACATGCAGTTGACAGGCTTATGCAAGCTAAGCAGCAATTCCCAACTCCTATAACACATAGACCACTAACATTATTTATTCATTTTATCTGGCTCTGAGCAGAGGATATGGAGATGTCCATTTAATAATTTGGCTAGGCCTTGTATGCCCATCTTTCATGCCATTGACAACAGCAAATGATCATTTTCTCTCATAACTCTTTCAAAACTTCACTTCACTTCCCCCTGGGCTCTCAGAATGTTCCTCGTAAGCATACATCACTTTGTATGGCAACCATTTATTTATTTTTTCCAAACTACAGTGTGTCCTCTTTGCGAGAAGGGACCTCATCTTATTTTGTTCAAATCCAATCTCTCCAAAGACTGGCAAATACCTGTTATCTCACTCTTCACTAGGATTGAGCCACATGAAATACATTGCCAATAAATTTGTTTTAAAATCTAAAATTGCCACAGCTTCAGATGTTTCAATAACACAGCTGTTAATTCTGAGCACATTTTCTCTGGCTGTAGAAATGCTAGCAGCTTTTTTTATCATTAAAGTAGATAAGATCTATCAACCTTACAGAACACACTGCTAGAGTTGCTCAAGGTTAGATGTGTAAGTGTTCTGGGGACTCTGCTAAAGATGTAGCTCGATTGAACTTCAGGAGTTAATAGCAGGACTTAATAGCAGAACTGAAAATTCTGCCTTTCTTACAAGTTCCCAGTTGTTTTCTGGCATGTGGTTAGAATCCATGAAGCATAGAGGCACACCTTCAGAGTGCCTGGGTTAATGCCCCCAGCTCTGCCACTGACAACCAAGGTAACCTGGGAGGAAGTTCATCTCTCCATGCCTCAGTTTCTCTGTCTGTAAACTTGAACCATTATTAACTAAGTTCATACATGGTAAGTGCTTAGA
This sequence comes from Uromys caudimaculatus, assembly GCA_028551405.1. Taxonomy (NCBI): domain Eukaryota; kingdom Metazoa; phylum Chordata; class Mammalia; order Rodentia; family Muridae; genus Uromys; species Uromys caudimaculatus. Next base: position 30,358,825 of record CM052702.1, on the reverse strand, counting down.
ATAGGCAGAAGACTGACATGTATAAATTAACAAATATAAACTGCTTCCCATGTTAATATTCTCTGTAGTTTTATTTGTAAGATACTGCCCCAAGGGAATTATATGAAAGGTAAACAAATGTTTAGAGTGCATAGAAAGATGTTTACCACCAATTTATGCACTCTATCAGAATCCGGAATGTAACTTGTGTTCAATAATAGGCCAATGGTCAATTTCAGTACATATAATGGAATCCACTGTGCCCGCTGTAAATGTCTACAACTTTTAATAGCCAAGATATAAAACAGAGAGAAAATGAGCTATAGAATAGCATTGGTCATTCTGGCTTTACAATAATTTACTTTTTCATATGATATTGTCACTATATCTGTCACAAAAGCCTCAAAATATTTTTTTAATGGCCAGGTGATTTCATTGCAAATTTTGCTATCCCTATATTTTTTCTCCAATTTGCTAATTGTTCTGTATGAAGTATGAACAGTTTCTATGTTCAAATAAAAATAATTTCAAGCATGTATAAATTCTCAAAACAAAACAAAAAAAGCAAAAAATGTGAGGCGATGGACTGTGACAGGGAGCCTGGCCCCTGGTTAAGCACAGGCTTAACCATGGGCGACCCAGTGGGGTTTTCCCTGCAAGGGACCAGAAAGCATTTTGCCAACGCTCCCTGGAGGCCCTTGGCTCCTGTCAAGTAGCTACAACCCCCACAGCCCCCTGTAGAGAGGTCTGTCATGAAGGAGCAGCACACCAAGCCCTCCCACATGCAGATAAGGTAGCCTTAAACCCACAGACCAAGCCAATGGGAAGTACCTGTTGTCAGACCCCTGACCCACCCCAATCCCCTCCTCAGATAGAGGTGTGGCCATGCAGCCCCAAGCTATCCCCATGTTAATGAGACACCTAGAGACTTAGCCACGCCCCTTCCCAGTTACTATTTCTACCTCCCTGAGGTCTCCGGGTAAGTCTCACCCACGCTGCTCTCCACAATGAACATAAACACCTTAGAACTATGGACTGTCTCTATTCAACTTCATCTGCCATGGGAAACAATGAAACCAGACTTCGACTAATAAGCCACACATCGACCCTCCCACCTAAGCTGTCTCAGCATTTCCAGCTTCAGCAGACTTCCACCCAAGCCAAAGCAGCTAGCTGGCGCCCAAGCCGCCAACCGGGTCCAGGGCGGGATGCCAGCTGTGCTCTGTGGCCTCATTTGTTCTCAGCTCTCCAGTGGCATCCCGCAGCATCTGTGATGTCCAGAGCCTGGGAACTCCAGAGCCAACTGTGGTATTCCTCGGGAATGGCCTCCTCCCCCACCCACGGGTGGTGTCCTTGCAGCTTCACATAGCCCCCACCTGCCAGGCGGACTGTGGGCGGAGGCCAGAGTGTCCCATCCATCCCAGAGCCACAGCACCTGGGGCAATCACGCAGGACTTCACTCCACCCCTCGCCATTAGTTCCCACAAAAAAAGTCAAAGGCAAATTTTTACCTTCTGGGTATCCTGTGCCAAAGCTGTGCTTGGAGCTTTGCAAATAAGAATCAGGAGTCAGTGTATTTAATAATACAACAGCCAGTGCCAAGGTAATGACAGAAAAGAAAAACAAGTACATCATTTGCTATTCCTTAGTGCAAATGAGATCGTAGGCCTTGCCAAGAAAGCGTTAAATCACCAAAAGTGGCTGCCTCAGTAGATGTCACTTAGACCCTGGGGACATGTGGAAATGAGGGAGCAGGGCTCACAGCCTTCCAGCTCAAAGTGATGTCAGAAGAAGCCACATCATGCTGATACACATATTTAAGGAGATAGTTTTCAAATGACAGTCTTCAGTGGTCTCAGTTGCAATGGCACTATTAAATCTATATTTAGATTTCTCTTTAGAATAGAGGAAAAATATGTGAAATAGTACACAAAAAAATCCAATCCATTATACCTTTACATGTATTCCCCTATAACACATACTTTTCCCAACCTGAGCTAGCCCAATACATTTTAAGAAGAAATGCAGGAAAAGAAACGTTCCAGAAGTTTCACCTATTTTATTTTAAAATTGCAGTGATAGTGGTCATTAGAATACAGCACAGATCGAATGTCTTTTGATTTCCACAAAATGACTTGAGGATCATTTTCTCCCTGCTTCTGTGGGTATGGATGGACAGGAGTTTTGTTGTTCCATGGTCCAATAAAGGGCCTCATTTTAATTTTCATCTTAATTACCACTTTGAGATTCTCACTCTGGCCTGGTTTTACATATGACCAGTGGCTACTTTATTCTATTCCTAATCCAGCAATCACAATCTGAAAACTACAAAGAAATCACTGGGAGATTGATTACAAACCTCTTCTCTTATTTCTTTAAGTTAAAAGAATGTTGAAAAATATTTATTATGTTTTTATAACTCTAGACAATCCATTGTCAATCAGAGAAAAGGTGACCTCTAATTATAATGACCAAGAAAACATTTTATGTGTATACTTATTTTATCTCATCTTTACTTTTGTATGTTGTGGCATACTAAATAATACATGACTGGGTATGTTCACAATTTCTGTCATGGAGCTCTGAAAACAGAATGGGGCTGAGGAGATAGCTCAGCTAGTAAAGCTCTTGTTTCTCAAGAATGATGATCTGAGTTTGTTCCCAGAATACACATAACAATCTGGGTGTGGTACAGTAATCTGGTATGGTGTGGTTATCTGGTGTGATATGGTTGTCTGGTATGGTGTGGTCATCTGGGTGTTGTATGATAATATGGGTGTGGTGTGGTAATCTGTTGTGCTGTGATGATCTCATGTGGTAATCTGGTGTGGTATGGCCATCCAAATAGAGCGTGATAATCTGGGTGTGGTTTAGTAATCTGGTGTGATAATCTGGAGTTATATAATCTGGTGTGATATGGTAATCTGATGTGGTAGTCTACTGTGGTAATCTGGTGTGGTAATCTAGTGCAGTGTGATCACCTGGTGTGGTGTGATAATGGTATATACCTGGAATCCCAGCACCAGGAAGGTGGACAAAAGTGGAATCCATGGTGCTCAGATGCAGGAATCCTGGCTGGCTCTGCAAACACCAGGTAAAAGCTACAAACACTGTCTCAAAAACCAACGTGAAGAGCAACTGAAGAAGAGACCTGAGGTTGACCTCTGGCCTCTGCATATGATGCACATTTAGATGTATGTACACTCATACATATATACACCAATTTATGAACATGTACACACGAAAACCTAAAAAGTTGTTGACAATCCCCATGCTCCATTGAGTTAACCAGTGGCAGCACATCATACCCCTGTATGAATTTATCATCTTTATTGAGCCTCTGTATGTCCTAATGTGTCTGTATATTAGGACTCCTAAAGCCATGTTTTGTAAAATGGGGGCAGTAGGGAATAGGAACAACAGGAATTTGTATTTTTGTTTGTTTTAGCTTTCTTTCTTTTCTCCTTTGATATTTCTTAGCAATTGTTGTGACCCATATAGTAGAGATATTAATCATAAATAATCAAAATTTATCATAAATAATAAAAAGGGTTGCCTTTACCCATCATTTTCCTTTAACATTTCTACAAGGCAATGTAAATGATGTTAATGGTTCTATAGCAAACTATCTTTATTTTTCTCCTTTGTGGAATTCCAATGTCCTTTGTTTAAAAAATATATCTCCTTATATATCAAATACAAGTGAATCTAGGACCTCCACATAAAACCATATACGCTGAATCTAATAGAAGAAAAAGTGGGGAAAAGTCTCAAACACATGGACACAGGGGAAAATTTCCTGAACAGAACACCAATGGTTTATGCTTTAAGATCAAGAATTGACAAATAGGACCTCATGAAATTACAAAGCTTCTCTAAAGCAAAGGACATTGTCAATAGGACAAAACGGCAACCAACAGATTGGGAAAAGATCTTTATCAATCCTACATCTGATAGAGGGCTAATATCCAATATATATAAAGAATTCAAGAAGTTAGACTCCAGAGAACCAAATAACCCTATCAAAAAATGGGGAACAGAGCTAAATAGAGAATTCTCAACTGAGGAAACTTGAATGACTGAGAAGGACCTAAAGAAATATTCAACATCCTTAGTCATCAGGGAAATGCAAATCAAAACAACCCTGAGATTCCATTTCACACCAGTCAGAATGGTTAAGATCAAAAATTCAGGTGACAGCTGATGCTGGCAGGATGTGGAGAAAGAGGAACACTTCTTTACTGATGGTGGGATTGCAAGATGGTACAACCACTCTGGAAATCAATCTGGTGTTTCCTCAGAAAATTGGACATAGTATTATCTGAGTGGGGTCCAGCATCCACCCCAGGGCTCTGGCCACTGGGGGAGGCAAGACATGGGAAGATTGACCACACTCACCCCATAGCACTGCTGGTTGGATGTTGAGCTGTGAGAAGCCACAGGACACCGTCCAGGGGTGGAGGAGCTTGGCCTAAGGTCCTGGGGACTACACAGAGCCAGCTAGGTGACCCTCGGCCTGCAAGGAGACCAAGACCCTCTGGTTCTCAGGCTCTTGAGCATCCTAGGCACCACTAGATTCCGAGGAAGAGCTGAGAATGAAATGGGACTAGATATAGCCTGGGGCAGAGGTGGGAGGCAGGGAGGAGCCTGGCTGGGTCCCACCAGGGACCCTGTTGGCTGGTGACTTAGTTTGGTAGAGGCTGTGACTAGGATCACTGAGAGGCCTTCTGCAGGAGACTAGACACAACTCTTTAGATGAAGGCCCCATGGCAGATCCTGGTGAAAAGAGATAGTCCATGGCTTTAGGGTATTTATTGTCATGGTGGAGAGTGGTGATGAGTAAAACTGTACCCCCCCTTTCATAGGGCGGGCCTGAAGTTAAATACCTTTTGCAGGGAGGAGTGTCTGGGAAGGGGAGTTTATTGGCTAAGCCTCTAGGTACCTCATTAAAATGGAGATGTCTTGAGGCTACGTGACCACATGTCCTCTACCTGTGGAGGGGCTTAGGGCATTGCTCTTACATGACTGATGGCCACAGACCTATGGAGAGCTGTGGCCTTGTGTCAGGAGCCTGGGGCCCAGAAGCATGACAAAATGCCTACCGTCCCTTGCACATTTATCTCCTGCTGTGGATCCCCCTCCTGGGTCACTGGAGTTTTAAACCTTATCTCAACCAGAAACCAGCCTGCCTTTCATGGTCCTACAAGGACCCAGCTATACCACTCCTGGGCATATACCCAAAAGATTCTCCAACATATAACAAGGACATATGCTCCACTATGTTCATAGCAGCCTTATTTATAATAGCCAGAAGCTGGAAAGAACCCAGATGTCCTTCAACAGAGGAATGGATACAGAAAATGTGGTACATTTACACAATGGAGTACTACTCAGCTATTAAAAACAATGACTTCATGAAATTCTTTGATAAATGGATGGAACTAGAAAATATCATCCTGAGTGAGGCAACCCAATCACAAAAGAACACACATGATATGCACTCACTGGTAAGTGGATATTAGCCCAAAAGCTTGGAATACCCAAGATACAATTCACAGACCACATGAAGCTCAAGAAGCAGGAAGACCAAAGTGTGGGTGCTTTGGTCCTTCTTAGAAAGGGGAACAAAATACTCATGATAGCAAATACAGAGACAGAGTGTAGAGCAGAGACTGAAGGAAAGACCATCCAGAGACTGCCCTACCTGTGGATCAATCCCATATATAGTCACTAAACCCAGACACTATTATAGATGCCAAGAAGTGCTTGCTGACAGGAGCCTGATATAGCTGTCTCCTGAGAGGCTCTGCCAGGAGCCTTACAAATACAGAGGCAGATGCTCTCAGCCAACCATTGGACTGAGCATGTGTCCATAATGTAGGAGTTAGAGAAAGGACTGAAGGAGCTGAAGGGGTTTGCAACCCCATGGTAAAAACAATTTCAACCAACCAGACTCCCCAGAGCTCCCAGGGACTAAACCACCAACCAAGGAGTACACATGGAGGGACCCATGGCTCCTGCTGCATATGTAGCAGAGAATGGCCTTGTCAGGCATGAATGGGAGGAGAGGTCCTTGGTCCTATGAAGGCTGGATAGATGCCCCAGTGTAGGGGAATTTGAGGGCGGGGTAGTGGGAATGGTTGGGTTGGTGAAGGAGCACCCTTATAGAAGCAGAGGGTAGGGGGATGATATAGATTGTTTCTGGGAGGGTGGGAAACTGGGAAATGGAATAACATTTGAAATGTAAATTGTTTAAAAATCCAATAAAAATAAATTTAAAAAATTAAAAATATGTTAAATAAATGAAAAAAATTAAAATATATATCACTCCTACTCAAAACTATACAAATGTTCTAGATTTTTCATTTTAAATTTTTTTTAAAAATTATTTCTTCTTTTGATATTTATGTTTATATAAAAACTTTGTGTATGTGTACATGTGTGTGTGCATGTGGTGTGTGTGTGTGTGTGTGTGTGTGTGTGTGTGT
>CM052702.1:30335190-30351858 GCA_028551405.1 Uromys caudimaculatus | reverse complement strand
GAGGAGTGTTCCTCTTTCTCCACATCCTCGCCAGCATCTGCTGTCACCTGAGTATTTGATCTTAGCCATTCTGACTGGTGTGAGGTAGAACCTCAGACTTGTTTTGATTTGCATTTCCCTGATGACTAGGGAAGTTGAACATTTCTTTAGGTGTTTCTCAGCCCTGTGAATTTCTTCAGTTGAGAATTCTCTGCTTAGCTCTGTTCCCCATTTTTTGATAGGGTTATTTGGTTTTCTGGAGTCTAACTTCATGAATTCTTTGTAAATATTGGATATTAGCCCTCTATCGGACATAGGATTGGTTAAGATCTTTTCCCAATCTGTTGGGAACCCAGTCACCTAGTATCCACACCTCCTTCATTTGTCTTGGTTTAGCAACTCAAGTCTCATAGCTCTTCTCATCCTCCCCTCCCTTGGTTCTCTCTCTCTCCCTCTCCCTCTCCCTCTCCGTCTCCCTCTTCCTCTCCCTCTCCTTCTCTCCTCATTTTATGCCTCTATCACCATAATTTCATGCTACTTTCTTCTCCTCTAGTAGCCTAGACTCTCTGCTTTCCTTTAGTTCACCATGCACATCAGTGCCAGATTACCCCTCCTAAAGTGCTGGTCATTACACTCTTCAAACATCCAAATGCTTTGGAGGTCTGTAACATCTCAAAAATCAAATCCAAACTCATTTGTCAGACATCCAAGGTACTCAGCAAGCTGGCTCACTGCAACTCTTTCCTTTCCCATCTTACCTCTCCTCTTGTCATTGTTTTTCACTTCAAAACACTAAAGATCACAGTGTTTTGTCGTTTTACAAAGAACCTGAAGAAATACTCAAAGACTACAAAGAAATAACAGCTGTTCAGGAGATAAAAATGCCAATGGCCCTGATTTGATCAGTATGTATTATATACATGGATCAAATTATCACAAACTCCCTCATAAACAGTAAAGTTTTGCAGGCTAGTTAAAAGTTTCAAAACCCATTATCTGTCTAGTTAATGTATACCATGACATGCTCACACCCATTCACTTCATCCACACCCACTCAGGACACAATCCTTCATTCTTCTCTCCCCTGTGAATTGCTCCTACTCTCCTACCCCTGCTTCTACAACTCCATCTCTATTGTTGGCTAAACACACCCATAAAGGCATCCCTCTCCTACAAACAACCTTCCTTGTCCAACTCTTCATCATCAGCCCTTTAAGTGTGAAGCTCACTTTTTCAGTTACATTATATGTCTCTCATGGGACTTCATGAACAGTAAATGCCAAAAAAGATTTATTGTTTTGATTAGACTTGGAGATAATCCTGTTGTCTTCATGATTCTCTTTCCACCTTGCCAATAATTAAAATAGGAAAGGAGGATGACAGCCAGACTAAGCTTGCTCACTTTGCCCCTACCTAAGTGTCAAATGGTATGATAGTTGAGTGACTTTAACCTTCAACTACTTATGTTTGGATAATGAGCATCTCTAAAGAGAAACTTGGGGCTAGAAAAAGATAATCAGTACTTATAATGATGTAGAAAGTAGACGCATAGCAAGATTTCTGACTTTGCAGTCTCATAGAATGCCTTTTAAGAAACTCTGTGACCGATACATATGTGTGTCTATGTATGTATATGTATATGTGTATGTGTATATGTATATGTGTGTCTGTCTATCAATATGTATGTATGTGCGTATGTATCACTCACTACACTGGGTCCTAAGCCCCAGCCTCATATCCAGGGGAATGAGCCAACAGGCAGGCTTAGCAAGTATTCCTTAGATTTGGCAAATTTGGTGCTTCTAAGTAATATTTAGAAGAATATGTTTTTAATTCCTTTTTCAGCATAATGATTTCATTAACTTCTAGAATATGAAAGAAAGACATAATTATGCTTTAAGGTCTTTACATAAGTTTCTGCATAGGTAAATAAATAGAATTATGCCAACCAGACATAATTTGGATTTAAAATACTTTTATTGAATTGAAGATCTTTAAGACTTTGTTAAACATTTTAGAAAATGGTGGACCTGGGCTCCTTTAAGACTGCTAGATGACTCCCCCACTTTCACACTTATTGTTTTATCCCCAAACACAAATGCAACAATCACATGCCTTTTATAAAAGAATAAAATGCTTCAAAAATATCACATTAAAAATAAAAATTCCCCATCATCCCACTCCCAAAAGGTTGCCATTGTTATCCACATGGTATATCTTGATGCTTTAAAATTTTAATTATGTTGGGTTGACATAATGTGAATATAGCTCCTTAGAAGGCAAAAGAATAGAATGAATACCTCATGTTCCTGCCTTTTAGTGTTATGGATTAACCACTGAGGAGTCCATCTCCTAAAACCTGCTTCTGTGCACAGTACCCCAACCAGGTCTATATCAATACATTCAAAGGACCATACACCTGCTGAACTCTTCAGGGAACTAGCTGTCCCCTTCTAGATCTGGTGACCATCAGAACATGGTCACCTCACTGCCATCTTTTCTCAGTGGTGACAGTGCCCTGTGTATTCCATCTCCATCTGCCTCTCTGTTATAAGTACATTCTGTAGTGCATGTACAATCCAGGTTAACTGTCTATCATAAGGAAATTTGGGGGAGTAGCTCCAGGTTAGTCTAGGAAGCTCCAGGAAAGACTGTGGGGGTTAGCTCAGTGGTAGAGCATTATCTGCTTAGCATGGTAAGACTTATAGTACATGTCCCTCTTATTGTAGTGCAATCACATCTTAGATTTTTATCACATCTGACACATCTTTACTAATCTAATATTTACAAATTTCTCAGGAGTCTTTAAAGAGGTCGTTATTCAGCCTACCACACTGATGAACTAGCATTGCTTAGTATATATCCAACCCAACATAATTAAGTTTTTAAAGCATCAAGATGTACCACATAGATAACAATGGTGACCTTTTGGGAGTGGTATGATGGGGAACTTTCATTTTTAATGTGATACTTTTGAAGCATTTACTCTTTTATAAGAGGCACGTGATTGTTGTGTTTGTGTTTGGGAGTAAAATATAAGCATGAAAGTGGGTAGACTTCTAGCCATCTTAAAGGAGCTGATGGTGCCCAGCCGGGTCTCTCTCCTCTGTGTTCCATGGCACTAATTCCCACTCTCTCTTTCATCCAACTCAGCTGCTCCCCTTCACTCATCTGTGTAACTTGGAATGAAAACACACATCAAGCAATTACATCCAACTCTGATTTGCTCAGCTTCAAAGTCCCTGCAGCTCCCTCTGTTTGCAGGCTGTTTTTCCTAATTTCCTTCTTCAAAGGCTGGAGAAGTTTCCCGAAGGAAGGGGGCAAGGAGAACAGGTATTTTTCTTTTCTGGTCTGGTCTCTGAGATCTTTTCCACTTTATTGCTGAATTTCTTCTCCCTCTCAGCAACAGCAGCAATATCCCGCTAGCATCCAAGAGATGTGTTTCTTACTCTCTGTGGAGCTTTGTCTTGGCTATGTATCACTGGGTCACTTTCTTGGCTGGTGCCTTTATATGCAGGTGTTGGCTTTTTCAGGTATTGTGATGAGTAAGCTGGGAAAATAGCCTATTCCTCTAAAAGTCTTAGAGCTAATGTTCCCTCTTTTTACCCCACTGTATTGCTAGAGTCCAATCACCAGGGCAAAACATGTACCCTTCCTAGGAATTAATCATCTGTTCTCTTTCTTTAGGATCCATTTCTTTATAAAGCTTCTAAAGGTCTAAAGACTCCATATGTCAGATTAGGAAAACAGATGTTTGAAATTGGACAGAAATGGTATTTCTGACTGGAGTAGACAGTGTTACCACAGAGTACAAATTCATAAACTGTAAACTATTGTGTCACTATTATGTCCTGTCTCTCTGTCTATGCCAGTAAAGGTGTTTGTAGTTGTGTGGCAGAGGACATTTTTCATTGTTTTGGTGAAATGGCCAAGTGTTTTGTGTAATCAGCCATTTAATTAAGTCAACTTGGCTTGGCTTGCTCCTGAGTGCACTTACTGTTCTGTTTAACTATGGACATAAACACAGCTGGTATGGGATGTGGTGGAATACTCTAGAAAAGTGGGAAATGGAGATCTATTAAATTTTTCCAATAAAATCTTCCTTGGGAGCTGAGGAGATGGGACAGTGGCAAAGTTCTTGCTGCACAAGCATGAAGACCTGAGTTCAGATCCCAGCACCCTCCCAAAACCAGATGTGCCTGTGATTCAGTGCTGGTTTGCAGAAATAGGCAGATCTCAAGGGCTTGCTAGCTTGCTGAAGGTTCTCTGACCTACTAGTCTATATGAAACTGTGAGCTCCAGGTTCAGTAGGAGATAGCATCTCAAAAAATAAAATGAAACTCAAAGTTGACCTCTGGCTTCTACACAGGCAAGTACACTCACATACCAAACACACCAACACAATGACATAGCGCACACACACACACACACACACACACACACACACACACACACACACACACACACCTTCCTATTATTCACAGTGTAGGGAATGACTAGTTTTCCATGGGAACAAAAGCTGTAGCAAATTAGAGCCTTCAAAAGAGAGATGGGAATCCCCTAAGTAAATGAATTGAAGAAAACATGGAGAGAAGCTTTTCAGACTTCATATGTAAATCCTTGCAAGGCAAGGAGTGGGGATTTCTTGCTAGAATATATTCTCTGCTCCATTTAGGCTGGGTTGGGGGCTAAGATTCTGCTTTTCTACCTCTGATCTTCAAGACTGCCACTCCTGCATCTATCTTATAAACTAACAAAGCTGATAACTAAGGACAAAAGTATCTTTCAATTTCCCCAAGGTTACTTCTACTGTACAGGGAAAAGTCCATAGTATGGCCTTTGGCTGGTTGTGATCACAATGCCTTCTAATTGTAGTTGGAACCATATAATAGATAGATATTTTGGTCTTTTTTCCTAGTTCCTCATTTCTTAAAGATGTGTGTGTGTGTGTGTGTGTGTGTGTGTGTGTGTGTGTGTGTGTGTGTGTGTGTGTACTTGCCTGTATGAGTTTATGTGGACAACATGTATGGTGGTTTGAATGAGCATGGCTCTATAGGCTCACATATTTGAATCCTTGGTCCCCAGTTGATGGAACTATTTGGGAAGGATTAGGAGGTAGGGTCTTGGAGGAGGTCTGTCACTAATGTCAGGTTTTGAGGTTTCCAAATCTTAGGTGATTCTCAGCATGTCCACCCCACTCTTGCTAGGAGATCAGATGTGAGTTCCTAGCTACTGGACCAAGTGTCTGTCTGTTCCATGCCCTGATGTGAAACAGCCTTACCCTCTGGTGAACCAAGCCCCTTTAAACTCTCTTCTGTAAGCTGCCTTGATCATGTTGTCTCTTCACAGCAATAGAAAAGTATCTATGACTGCATGTACACAGGTGTCTGCAGAGGTCAGAAAAGGTAATGGAGTTACAGTCAGTGGTGAGCTGCCACATGGACACTAGGAAACAAACATGTCTTCTGCAACAGCAGTAAGCACTCTTAGCTACCAAACTGAGGCAGCTTTCCATTCCAGTCCCTGCTTGTTGACCTCCAGGGGAGCACATAAGCTAGAGGTTGAGTTTATCACCAATAGCTAATTATTTTGTCAACCATGCCTACATAGTGGAGTTTCCATAGGAGCTCCTAAGTGACTAGGGAGCATCCAGGTCAGGGAGCACCTAGAGGAACTCAGAGATTGTCCAAGGACACAGAAGTTCTGCAATCCCCACTGACCCTCCAAGGACTCTCCCTGGTTTTTGTTTGTTGTTTTGTCTTTTGCTTTTCTATCTCACTAGTCTTAAATTGAATGTTTTATAATGTCACTTCCTAAGCTTCAAACTATTCTACCAAATAACTAATCCAGAGAAGGATGTCATCAAATCTCTTAATTTAAGCAGACGTATGAGAGGCCCACGAATTGCTACTGGAACCTGAAGAAACAGCAGGCTTGCAGGAGTGGCCACAAGAGGTCAGGTGCCAGGTTCCACTTTTGGTAACTTAAAGAGGATTTAATCTGGAGAAGGAGTCTCCCCAACCCCCAGCCCTTTAGTTATTTGATTTTAGTCAAGCACCTGGATTTTAAGATTCACAAATGATACTGTGGAGTCATCATGGGTAGAAAGGATACCAACAGTGCTAGTGTATATGAAGTATTCAGTCAACTTGTCTGTAATTGAATATTATGGCTCCACTGCTTCTAAAGTCTGTTTCTAGTCAGCCCAATCTGAGAGCCGTCCTTTAACCAGTCAGATAAACAACAGTGCTACAGGAAAAAAGCAGAGCTTAGGTTGGGCTAGAATTAGGATTAGGATACCAAAGACCCTTCTGTTCTTTGGGGAATCATGACTGCCTAAGCATCATTAGCTCATGAACCTAGCCTGCCACCCCACTTCTTGCACATATAAGAATAAGTTCCTGTTTCAATTACTCCTCTGGTTTCTGGTACTCTCCAACATGTGTGTCTTTAGAATAGAGGCAGGCAGTGATCTGATTATGGCTATCTGGTATACCATCACCTACTGTGAGGTGTTTTATTTATATAAAATAAACATTACTATTGTCAAGATTCAATTTTAAAGATAGTTTGAATATTTTGATGACAATCTTTCAGTGAGCCTCATTTCTGGGCAAGACTTTTAGACTTGAGATTTTAAACAATGTTTTTTATATTAGTTCTGACATTAGTTATTTAAATTTGGAGCTGCATAAAACTAGGATTGAGTTTGACTTGTAGCATGTTTTTTAAACAGTTGCCAACACACCTATGTTGCAGCTAGTTCTTGTCCAGAGGAAGAACAGCAGAGAGAGAATAAACAGCAATTGAATGCAACTATGAATCAGGAGTGTACATAGCAGTTAATTTAATCTAGAAAACTAAACTAGCTTTCCACTATTCATAAACTGCAAAACCAGTCTTCTCTTGGAGTTAAGAAAAATAAATAAATGAAGTCATTAGGAGGCAGGGAAGAACTTCAGAAAGTCTCATAAAGTCAAGTTCCCCTGATGGAAATTGGTGACATAAACCCAGTAACTCTGAAACAATGTGTGAACTTTCCCCAGGCTGACTCTAAAGAACCTGGGCCACTTAGTATCTACTTATGGTATAAGAGTCTGCCTGTGACAGGTCCCACCAAGCTTAAATTGTAGAGAAGCATAGAAAGGTTTTCTATTCTGCTTTTAAAAAGCACACCTAGGAACTAAACTCATGAGATAATTGGCTTGTTAGAACCCCCTAAAATTTGAAACAAGCATACCTTAGCCATGCAATTGGGATGATTCACGCGTTACACCTTATCTATGTAGTCCAAAATCACCTCTTAGACAGATCCTCTCTGTTCCGGCTCTTTTCCTTAACTAAGACAGAACTCTATGTGCCTTTGGATGATTGGAATGATCTGTATGACTTTGAAAATCTAGGAAAGGAACAAGCTTCCCAAATGAGTTTACACTTGCAGAAGGCTTTCTCCGTATCCTGACCCTCCACCCAAGTGCCCAAATATGATCCTTTTTTGAGCTTCTAGAAGGAATTTGCATCCTTTCCTTGGCACTCATGATCCCAGTTAATATGAGAGGTTGCTCCTAAGTGCATCTTTATCTTGCTGCTCATGAGCAAGATGCTGTTCCATACAATGGGAGATTGAAATACATTCTGAGTGTCTCTGAGCTTTGCGCTTGTATCAGAGCTGTGCTGATTGACATGATGGGCTGACTTCCATCCCTGATAAAAATTCTCTGTTATTACCTTCCCAGTATAGCTGGTAGTGAAGGACTACCCAAGGAGACAATCTGTGCTTATAAATCATTCTTTCTTTCCTGATGCTTCCAGACCCTCCATAACATGGGACTGTGGACCCAGAGGTTTAAATGTACTGTTTCCAGCCCTGGCAAGATCTCAGTGGCCTACATCCCAAACCCTATGTCTTTTGGCTGTAAAAGGTCATCCTGTAGCCTAGCAGCACCTGCAACAGTTTAGCTATGTGGTCCAAACATGAATATCTCAGTATGGGTCCCTGTAGACTTACTAGGCCAAAGGGGCTGTTATTAGCATGACTGAGTAGGGGTAAAGTTCTAATGCTTCTATGGATCTGAGCTCCAGTATTTAGTGGTTTTGATTCCAAAATCTAAGACAACACAGTGAATCTGACCACAGCTGTCTTTTGGAATAACTAGGCTATTGCTATTTTATGAATGATGGTGACACCAGACTGCCCTAACGTTAGCCACTACTTCCTGCCAGATAACAAAGCAGACAGCTGAGTGACTCATCATAGGCTCCCCATTTTTAATCCCCAGTTTTCTAGCATGGCCTCTAACATCCCTTCCTGACAATAGTTGATGAGATGTGCAAGCCTGTCTTTCAAGTGTGTCTGTTTTACACATGTGTACAAATACACTGATGTTGGAGACATTCCTCCCCATGGCCAACCAGAAATCTTCTCAAGCTTTCAATGAACTGATACAGATGGACAAATGGAAGGTAGAAGGCCACTACTTAGACTGGATTGATGTGGCCCTGATCATTAGCCAGATCAGGATTCCACTCCTACGTCCTGCAGTCCTGGAAATGAGTACTGTGACAATCTAACAGTTTAACAGGTTCAAAGAAACCCCTTGATGAGTCTGATATTTTCTGCACTATTTACCAGATAGTCTAGATTTTCTAGCAAATTAACATTTGAAATGTGTATTTGATATGGACTTATTGTTTTTAAGTAACAGAGACCAATTCCAGCAGCGTTAGACTAAAAAGGGTAAGTAGTTGCAGGGATTCAGGCCAGGCTCTTAAGACTTAGGGGCAGGATCTCTGTTCTTCTAAACTTCCCTTGCAGTTTCTTTGTATCTCAGTTCCAATCTGGGATTTCAAGCAGAAAGAATCTAGTTTCTGTCTGTTCATGTTTCAGTCACTTAAGGACAGGAACCATTTCAGGGAACACAAACCAGACCCTTGGCACTTAGCCCTGAGGTTGGGAGCTCTGTAGACAGGACTCCAAATGCATACCTGCCTTCAGAGAATGGCTTCATGTTTATTGAATAGAAATCACGGCCAATGATAACTGAGGATTCATGTAAGATGATTCAGATGTTTTGAAGATAGAAAACTAATCTCGAAATTAACCCTTTCATTCTGGAAAAAAATTCCCTGGACCCCTTATAGATATGTAAAATATGGGGGCCTTATCAGTCATTCTAGTAGATTAGAAAGACCATTCTTTCTTTCCCTGCTAAAGCAGCACAAGACCATAAGAACTTTGCTTTATGCTAAAGTGTCCCTTGTGTCTTCAGGATGAAAAGTATCCACTGGATATGATATTCTTGAATATGTCACTGAGATGTTATCTGAATTCAGTGCACTGACAGTGTGATCCTGAGAGCAAACACATAGGCATTGTTTGGTGTGTGCCCACAGTCTCTGAGCAACATGGAGATGACTGTCCAAACCTGAGGCTTAAGAAGAAACAGAAGAGACTTTAGGTGGCAGAGAAGATTGGGAGGCACAGAACAGTGAGCAACTACAGAGCCAGATTTAACCTCTGTAGTCTTCTAAGGCAGAAGTGAGAACATTCCACACTCTGAATAGAGAGTACAGTTCTTCCAGGAAGAGCTCATAAAACAGCCTTCTCCTGCTGGCCACTTCTAAATTTGGTCCTTGCCACAGTCACACACACACATTCCTAAGTTGTGGTCTGTGGGGGAAAATCTTTCAAAGCCTTTGCATTCTGCTGCTATAGAAGGCATCAGAACCTCTGCTCAAAACTCCCACTAGTTCTCTGCTATGTTGGTGCCAGGGAGTGGGGTGATTAAGTCAAATGCAGTTTAGCAAAGTGATATAATCACATAATCACTAGACTAGAGAATTCTCGTGAAGCCATTGTGGGGGTAGATGATACTTGCACTCTTGTTCTTTATGATTCTGAGATATGTTCTCTGACCTATGATACCATATCCTATCTGTGAAATGTTTATCTCTTTAAAGCTAAGAAATGATGATAATAAAAATTCAGATTAAAATGTTTTAATTTTTATATATTTTATGAGACAAGTTCCCACCATTATATACACTGCCTGCCTGTAACTTGAGATAGAGCAGACTGGCCTTGAGCTTATGGTGATTCTCCTGCCTCTACCACCCAGGTGATGGCATCACTCTCAGCCCAGGTTTTAATATTACACTTTACCTATTTGTTATATATTAAACCAAGTGCTTTATGAATGCACAAGATTCTAAGCTGATGCAACTTCAGTTTGACAATATTTTATTACTTACTTTCTGGGAAGAAGGTTCAGGAAGTAAGGCACTTACATCACAGGCCTGGGAACCTGAGTCTAGATATTCAGAACCTTAAACCCAAGCAAGATTACACAAATCTGTAATCCCACTACTCCTATGACAAGATGGAAGACAGAGATAAGAGAACCACCTGATACCTGCTGCTAGCTACCTTAATGGGGACAGAAGCAAACAACAAAAGACCCAGACAAGGTTGAAAGTGGGAACCAACACTCACAGTGGTCCTCCAACTCCTGTAGACTCTAGAGCCTACATTTTTGCCACTCATGCCTACACACACTCTCTCTCTCTCTCTCTCTCTCTCTCTCTCTCTCTCTCTCTCTCTCTCTCAAACACCACATACACCACACATACCACACACACTAAAAAATAGATACATAACTTGGTTTATAAGAGCTTAAAACTAAAGCCATTAAGTTCCGGCAGTGAATTGCACCTGAGCGTCTTGGATTTTTATAATCAGCACAAAGCCAGCCTGCGATAAATATGTAAAGAGTCAAGTGAAAAGATTTCTCTAGTTTCTAGCTCCCTGCTCTCCGTAATGCTATGTTTCATCTGAGATTATGCTGGCTAAAGCAATAACTGGATTGATGTCAGTCATATGTGACAGAAATAATTATAGTTGATAATCTGAGAATATGCATGCATACACCCCTTGCCCCTACTTGGCAAATAGTTCAACTTACAACCTCTCAACTATACAATGACGTGGGTGCCATAGGCAGTTGACAAAAATAGTAACTCAAATTTTTACCACTTTCCAGGATAGCATGTGGGGTAAACTACTCTTCTGTGATTTTGGATGTTGGTAGCAGTAACTAACCCTCAGATCTCAGGACTCAGCCACTGCTAAGGGGATCAATAACCAACACTCCCTCAACAGAATGTGTGCCAAGCCTGGATGTGTGATACAGTCATTTAAAATAAATGAAGCTTTAGCTTACAGTATTTGATGGCTCTGTCAGGATACATTCCTGCTGTACACTAAGGAGCTTCTGCATCCTCCCGGGCAGTGTCTATTGTTATCTGTTTCTGGCAAAGGGAGGTCACATGGTTTGGTAGTTTGAATATGCTTGCCCAGGGAGTGGCACTATTAGGAGGTGTGGCCTTGTTAGAGTACCTGTGGCCTGTCGGAGGAAATGTGCCACTGTGGGTGTGGGCTTTGAGACCCTCTTCCTAGCTGCCTGAGGAAGCAGTCTTCTCCTATTTGCCTTCAGAACAAAATGCAGAATTCTCAGCTGCCATGTTTCCTGCCATGATGATAATGGACTGAACCTTAGAACCTGTGTGTCAGCCCCAATTAAATGTTGTCCTTTATAAGAGTTGCCTTGGTTATGGTATCTCTT
Organism: Uromys caudimaculatus; assembly: GCA_028551405.1. Taxonomy (NCBI): domain Eukaryota; kingdom Metazoa; phylum Chordata; class Mammalia; order Rodentia; family Muridae; genus Uromys; species Uromys caudimaculatus. The sequence goes on along the minus strand of CM052702.1, from coordinate 30,340,258 downwards.
CACAGCAATGAAAACCCTAAGACAGAAGTCAGTACGAGGAACTGGAATATTGCTAAGATAAGCCTTACTATGCTTTTGTTTGAAAGACTATAGATTTGAAGACTTTGGATTTGGAAAACAATGGAATGCTTTAAGTGGGGCTTAATTGATCAATGTAGTAAGAATACTGAGGACTTTGGTACTGAGGGTGATTTGAACTCTGGAGATCATTCTTATGATGTTTTGGTAAAGAATGTCTCTGGTTTTTGCCCTTGTCCAAAGAGTCTGCCTCACTAAGTTGAAAAGAGTCAAATTAATTGAACTGAGAAAGGAGGTCTCAAAACAATCCAGTTTAGACTCTGTGCTATGGTTTAGTCTCGTGAAGAGCATTTTGATGAAGCATAGCAATCTTAAAAATTAAAAATACAAAATGTGTATTTCAATTAAAAAAGTGAACACACATGAGGAAATGTAATGGAGCTACATCCTGTGTTCATGGAGATAAACAGATTAAGGATTGTTTGTGTTTGCAGTTGAACAAGGAATAGTTATGTCATGTTAGGTGTTATTACCTGGTTATTGTTTTCATTTCAACTTTTAATCTAGAATGAACTACAATCCAGAGATAGAGGGCACACTTGTTATCCAGATCTTGAGACTGGAAGACACAGGCTTCTTATCTAGATCTTGAGGAACTGTGGCCATGAAATGCTTTGGGCCAGGCATGGTGGTACACTTGTCTAACCCCAGGAGACAGAGACAAACAGATCTTTGAGTTCAAGGTGAAGAAAAGCTTAATTCCAGGCATGCTTGTATATGCCTTTAATGCCAGCATTCAGGAGACAGCCATGCAGATCTTGAAATTCAAGGTCAATCTATAGAGCAAGTTCGAGGACAGCTAAGTTTAGGCAGTGAAGGAGCTGGAAAACAGAAAGCTGGTGATAATGTAATAGAACAAGGGGGGCCATGTTCCAGCTCCAGGAAGTAGCAGAACTCAGCAGCATTGGCCATGCGGCTCTAGCTTTAGAGCCAAGAATAGAAGGGACTACTGGGACAATTGATGCTGGTTAGCTGGAGCTAAGAAATTATTGGTGATTAAGAAGAGACTGGCATTACTGAAGTGAAATCTTCTGGAAAGTATTTTCTGAGAGCACAAAGAAGCTGTGTTCCAGAGATAGCCAAGGTTGTATGTACCTTGTGCTTCAGTTGTACTTGGTAATGTGTAAGAATTACCCAGGTGTTACTACTGATTTTGAAAGTATAAATGAGTCATGGAGAGCAGATGAAGCTTGGCATTGTGGGAGGCCAGGGAAGATCTTTGATGAAGGTATAGCCTCGGTTGCAGTTGACAGCCCAGGACTGAAGGAGTCATGCAAAGAAGTTGAAGCTTGACACCATGAAAGGAGTCTATGAGAGGCTATGGGTAAAACCTAGTTGTGGTGAAAAATTCTAGCACACTGCACATGCCAGCACCATGATATGATCACCAAGAACAGCAGCAGCAATGGAGTAGAGTCAACCAGATCCTAGAGTGCTACACAGGGCAGAGCTGGAGATGTGACCCCCAAGCCTTCTGGAGGAGCCCAGAAGATAATATGTGGATCCCAGACATTAGAACATGAAGCTGTAATGCTGAAGTTGCCTTAGAGATCCCAAGACATTAAAGATGTCAGAGTTGTGGGAGGAAAGCTGCTAATGGAGTGGAACCAGCCCAAGAGAAAGAAGTTTGTTACAGGCAACAAAGCTCAAAAGAGTTGGACATCAGACATGGAGATGCAGAGTTTGGAGTTGTCCAGTTGGTTTTTGGCCTTGCTTTGGTCCAGTATTTCCTCACTAGGATGTTTTGGAATGGTAATGTATATCCTGTGATGTTACAGGTGTGGAATCTGCTTTTTTATTTTGATTCTATAGGAAATTACAGTGAAATGATTGGTCGAATCTCAGAAGAAACTTTGAACTTTGGACTTTTAATATTGTTGAGACTGTTATAGACTATGGGACTTTTGAAGTTGACCTAAATATATTGTGCATAATTCTCTGGCTAGGTATGACCCCCATAGATTCATGTGTTTGAACAAGCCTGTGGGGACCAGACAGTGGAATGTGGTGGATTGAATATGTTTGTCCCAGGGAGTGGCACTATTAGGAGGTGTGGCCTTGTTGGAGTACCTGTGGCCTATTGGAGGAAGTGTGCCACTGTGGGTGTGGGCTTTGAGACCCTCTTCCTAGCTGCCTGAGGAGTCAGTCTCTTCCTGCTTTCCTTTGGAACAAGATGCAGAATTCTCAGCTCCTCCAGAGCCATGCCTGCCTGGATGTTACCATGCATCCTGCCATGATGATAATGGACTGAACCTCAGAACCTGTAAACCAGCCCCAATTAAATGTTAATATTTATAAGAGTTGCCTTGGTCATGGTATCTCTTCAGAGCAATGAAAATCCTAACTAAGACACATGGAGAATATGAATTAGTCATCACAAACCCAAATTAAGAATCAACATTTTGCTTGATTGTCAGCATGCATGAAGCTATTGAAAATACCAACATAAAGTCATTAATTCTGGGGTACTTTTTTCTCAGAAAATAATATATAAAATGTAACTGGCCTAAAGCAAAAATTTCACATGTTCTTCTGTCAATGTGTCTGGTTGAAGTTTACTTTCTGCAAACCTCAACCAAAGTTGCTGAAAGGAAAAAGGCAGACAGATGACCCTTGCTGTAAAAAATCATCTTTAAAGAAAAGTGCTTCCAAGTTCCCCCTTCATTCATTAGAACCTTGGAATTCAGGCTCTAATGATTCATCTGTCTCTTAAGACATAACAAAAAATTACAGTATACATCACAGCCCAAGTCTTTTATAAACCAACAGCTTCAAAGCCTTTTTATGTTACTGTTCAGAGAAATATCACCCAGGGATTGCTAGAAGTGGTTGTATTGATTAAGAACAATGACATACATTAGCTGAGCAAATACAGTTTGGAGTCAATTGCTGGAGAGTAGTAGTTCTTTCAGTGTTTATTAACTGCCTGGTATTTATCAAAGAATGTGTGTGCTATTCATCTTTAACTGTGATTATTCAGTCAGGTACTTGAAACAAATATATAGACATCTGGCTCCAGAGACTAGCAAAGACATCCCAGCTTCAGGTCTGTAAATAAAAGGTCCACTGATGAATTGAAAGTAGACTTTTAAAAATGTTGTTTGGAGAACTTCATAAGGAAAACATTGTTTTTATAAACCTCCTGAGTACATGAGCCAAATACAATATTTAGACCCAAGATTGATACTCACTTGTGTTAGGATCTCTTCTGGTTCTGATGAATATTGAACACCTGTGTTCTGAACAGAAAAACCCATGCAAACTTTTCATACAATTTGAGAGGGTGTGAAAAATCTTCAAATACACTGTAGTCAAGAATGTAAATTTCACTTTCATTTTTGGATCCAAGAATACTTGGGCTTTGAATTATGTATACACATGACTTATTTATCTGGTTTTCTCCTTAACCATATTTTCTGTTACCTAAGCACAAGTGCCCAGAGCATGATTATATAACATTAAAGAAAAGTCATTTCGTCAATGTGGCATGTGATACATACCATGCCTCTCCTTTCTACTTCATAGATAGTTATACTACTCACACGGCATAGGTGTGAGTAGTATAAAAAAAAGTTTCTAGTTACATCTAGAGCCTTATATAAATCTACGTTTAGAAAACAGAAAGGTATTAGACTAGATTGTAGAATTTAAAAATTAAGGTATCATTTTTTGCTTTTGCCAACTAATTCTGTCATGACATCTGTTTGTTAATATAGCTTGTGTGACTACCTTTTCCTTCCCTAGGCAGGTAACATTTATCTGGTGTTTCCTGTATGAAACAAATGGCTCATAAAATACACACCTGTCTTCAGAAATTCACAAATATACCTGAAGAGAGTTTTGTCCATGATACATACAGTAAAATTAAAAATGCTGGTTTATTCATTTTAGACACAGAGTAGAGGCAAACCTGTTGATTTGTACTAATACTGATACCAAGTATAAAATGAGTACCGGTGACACTTCTCAGAGTGTGCTTCCAAGCTTATGTGAGCAAAACCATAGTTTTATAACATATATTAACATCTCAGAAAGGACACCAGAGAGTCTAGAACCAGAAGATCATTGGGTTTCCTAGAAACCAAGGACCTGGAGACCTAGATGTGATATTTGTGAATGACATGCTGCTGCACAGAGTCTCTTGGATGGCAATCACCAGGAACTGCAAAAATGTACTGAGCCCCAGCTCTTTCCTATGAATTCAAAGATTATGGATTCAGACCTAGATCACTCCATTTTTATAGCAGGATATTTTTATGTGCAGGACATAGGGTATGAAAATCTCCATCTACTCACATATGATTGAGAGGAAAGGCATCCATCACTACCTACTCAGACAGATTTTAAATAATAAATGGCTTTGGGGTCCTTGAGTTCAATCTCAGACTTTGACAACTTAATAATGTGTTCTAAGAATCTGTATACAATGGCAGGCTTGCATTTGCAGAACCCAATAGAACGGGCAGCTGATGTTTATGATATTGTCATTTAGGGCCGCATTAGGCCATACTAAGCTATGTTTACCTAATAACCATCATTCAGATGACACAAGCTCTTTCATGTGCACATACATAGGTAACATTGTGTTCATTAAAAAGTAGAAACAGTGGACACATTCTACCAGGGATTCCATAGAAATGAAGCAAGAGAAAAATAATGACGCAAATAAGTGCATCCTATTTTCCATGACTGTGTTCTACTGAGTAGAACCTTGAAGGCCTTAGACAGTTCCTAATAAAAAATTCCTATTTATTTTTCCTCAAAAAATAATGAAAATGTTCTCTTAAAAGAAACAAAAAGAAGGAAGTTAGTTTTGTTAAGTTTCTACTGAGACCATGATCCATTGCTTAATTACTTATTTAACACTCAAAATTATGATCCCTCTCAGGAGATCGCAAGACCCAGCAGAGGGCCAAAGACACGCCCCACAGCTCACCAGGTACTGCCCCGAACCCGCGAGACACAGGGACCGAGGTAGGCGGGCCTAGAA
>CM052702.1:30287203-30326006 GCA_028551405.1 Uromys caudimaculatus | reverse complement strand
ACTGATAAGTGGATATTAGCCCAAAAGTCCGGAATACCCAAGTTTCACTTTACAGAAACCGCTGGACTGAGAGTGAGGTCCCAGATGGAGGAGTTGGAGAAGGGACTGAAGGAGCTGAGGGAGTTTGCAGCCCCATGGAGGGAGCAACAGTCTCAACTGGCCTGATCCCCCGGTCCTCCTGGAGACTGGACCACCAACCAAAGAATACACATGGAGGGATCCATGGTTTGGACCACATATGTGGCAGGCGAGGGCCTTGTTGGCCATTAGGGGGAAGAGAGGCCCTTGGGCCTGAGGGTGTTAGAGGCCCCAGTAAAGGGGAATGTCAAGGTGGGAAGACGGGAGTGGGTGGATGGGTGGGTGGGAGGTGGAATAACCTAATAGAGGGAAGGGAGGAGGAGGGGATAAGGGGTATCCAAAGAGGAGACCTAGAAAGGGGGAAACATTGGAAATGTAAATAAAGTATCAGAAAAAAAAAAAAAAAAAAAAGAAGAAGGACTGAAGCATCCACACTTTGGTCTTCCTTCTTCTAAAGTACTGTATGATTCGTGGGTTGTATCATGGGTATTCTGAGATATTGGGCTAATATCCACTTATCAGTGAATACATACCATGTGTGTTCATTTGTGACAGGGTGACTTCACTCAGGATGAAATTTTCTAGTTCCATCCACTTGCCTAAGAATTTCATGAAGCCATTGTTTTTAATAGCTGAGTAGTACTCCATTGTGTAAATGTACCACATTTTCTGTATCCATTCTTCTGTTGAGAGACATCTGAGTTCTTTCCAGCTTCTGGCTATTATAAATAAGGCTGCTACAAACATAGTGGAGCATGTGTCCTTGTTAAATGTTAGAGCATCATTTGGGTACATGGCCCAGAGTGGTATAACTGGGTCCTCAGATAGTATTATGCCCAATTTTCTGAGGAACTGACAGAATGATTTCCAGAGTGGTTGTACCAGCTTGCAATCCCACCAATAATGGAGGAGTGTTCCTCTTTCTCCACATCCTCGCCAGCATCTGCTGTCACCTGAGTTTTTGATCTTAACCATTCTGACTGGTGTGAGGTGGAATCTCAGGGTTGTTTTGATTTGCATTTCCCTGATGACTAAGGATGTTGAAATTTTCTTTAAATGCTTCTTGGCCATTCAAGTTTTCTCAGTTGAGAATTCTTTGTTTAGCTCTGGACCCCATTTTTAATAGGGTTATTTTATTGTCTGGAGTCTAATTTCTTGAGTTCTTAGTATATATTGGATATTAGCCTATGTCAGATGTAGGATTGGTAAAGATATCTTCCCAATCTGTTGATTGCTATTTTGTCCTATTGACAGTGTCCTTTGCCTTACAGAAGCTTTGCAACTTATGATGTCCCATTAGTCAAGTCAATTCTTAATCTTAAATCATAAGCCGTTGGTGTTCTAGTCAGGAAATTTCCCCCTGAGCTGATGTGTTAGAGGCTTTTCCCTACTTTTTCTTCTATTAGTTTCTGTGTATCTGGTTTTATGTGGAGGTCCTTGATACACTTGGACTTAAGCTTTGTACTAGGAGATAAGAATGGATCCATTTGCATTCTTCTACATGCTGACCTCCAGTTGATCCAGCACCATTTGTTGAAAATGAAGTCTTTTTTCCACTGGATGGTTTTAGCTCCTTTGTCAAAGATCAAGTGACCATAGGTGTGTGGGTTTTTTTCTGGGTCGTTAATTCTGTTCCATTGATCTACCTGTCTGTCTCTGTAGCAATACCATGCAGTTTTTATCACTGTTGGTCTGTATACAGCTTGATATCAGGGATGATGATTCCCCCAGAAGTTCTTCTATTGTTGAGAACAGTTTTTGCTATTCTGAGTTTTTTGTTATTTCAGATGAATTTGAGAATTGCTCTTTCTATCTCTGTGAAGAATTGAGTTGGAATTTTGATGGGGATTACACTGAATCTGTAGATTGCTTTCAGCAAGATGGCCATTTTTACTATATTAATCCTGCCATTCCATGAACATGGGAGATCTTTCCACCTTCTGAGGTCTTCTTTGATTTCTTCTTCAGAGACTTGAAGTTCTTGTCATACAGATCTTTCACTTGCTTGGTTAGAGGCACACCAAGGTATTTTATATTATTTGTAACTATTGTGAACGTTGTCATTTCCTTAATTTCTTTCTCAGCCTGTTTATCACTGATACTGTTTCTTGGTAAGGAGATCTAATCTTTCTTCTGTTGAATGGTATTTGAAGCTGTTTCCCATTATCCCAACTTGTCTGTGGTTGACCAGATGAATGGCGTTTATGGTTCAGTTTTTGGGCAATTCAGTATTGATGTTGAAATGGGTTTTCAGAAGCAGTTCCAGATCAGCTCAAGCAAAGCAAGATTTCTAAGCCTGAGAGCAGGCCTTCGGTAGACAACAGAAGACTCTACAGTCAATCCTCATGAATCTATAGGAGTCTGGGAGTGGTTCTTAGGACTTTTCCATAGGTAAAGGGAGATAGTGGAGTTGATGAGAATCTGTAATTTTCTATCTAACATGAGGTGAGCAAAAGGAAAGCATGGGTCTTTCAAATGAGTCTTAGAAGTGATTGGAGTTGCTAAGGTACACCCCTAGATAGAGATGGAAGCAAGAGCAATCTGGTCAGTGTGGATGGGATTAATAACATGAGATGGGTATCCCTATCTGACCACTATATATGGGAAGTTACACACAAAGGTAGTGATTGTGACAGCACCCCCAACTCAATTCTCATCCTGCCAGTTCCATCCATCCCTGCTGCATACACTTGATTCCTTCTTTATGCAAACACCAGACCCCCACTGCCAGTTGCATCCACCCCCCTCCCCACATGAGGATCACCTATCTCCTGGGAAGGGCACCAGGCACACACCAGCAACTTCATCTACTCCTGGTTTTTTGGGTTTTGTTTGTTTGTTTTGTTTTGTGTTTTGCTTATGCACCTTGTGTAGATATCAAGGCCTGTTCTGTGAGTAATATTAAGCTCCCTTGTTAGGGATGGTAACAAAGGTGCTCAGGCAAGTGTATATTGTGATAACTGTGCAGGGTGTGCCTCCCTACCTGACTAGTATATGTGTAAAGAGATGCACAAAGGCAGACAGAACAGGTGGTTCTTTGGCAGGTTCTAATTATTACATCTTCTTGTTTAGTTGATCCTTTATTGATATACAATGACCATCTTTGTTTCTTTTGCTGCTTTTTGTTGAATGTGCCTTATCTCATGTGAATATAGGCACTCTTGCTCAGTACTGGTTTCAATTTAAGTGATTTATTGTTCTCAGTTCTTTACTTTCAGTCTATGCATGTCTTTTGACTAGTGAATTAAATCCATTTGATCCATGCTAATGTCCTTTTGCCACTTTGGTATCTTCTGCTTGTGTTCCTTTCTAATTGGGGGGGGTGAAATAACAGTTTTTGTCATGCTAAGATTTGATTCTTTTCATATTCTGTGAGTCTGTTCTTCTAAGTTATATATATTGGCATATTTTCATGATGGCTGTTAGTATCATTTGTCTTCAACAGAGCTCTCTTAGCCATTTCTTGTAGGTTCTATCTGATAGTGATGACACCTCTTAATTTTCTTCTTATCCAGAAAAGCTTTGTTTTCTTTATTTCTGAAAGAAATATTGCTGCATATAGTTTTGGTGGAAAGTTTTGTTATTTTAGTATTTTGAATGCACCATCTCATTCTTTTCTGGAATGTAAGATTTCTGCTAAGAAATCTGCAAAATCAAATGAACATCTCATATACATGACTTAATTTTTTAATGCTATTTTTAGAATTTTTTCTTTGTCTTGTACTTTTGACATCTTGGCTGTAATCTATTTTCATGAAGGTCTTTTTTCCACTAATTTTTTGAGCTTCTTGGGTCTGGTCATTTCCAGCCCCTTGAAAATTTAGAAAGCTTTCAGTTATTATTTTATGAAATAGGCTTTCAATCATCTCCCCTGGAATTCCCATAATGCAAGTGTTTTCTCATTTAATGTGTCTTATAAACTCTGCAATGTATTGAATAACTGATTCTCTAACTACATCTGCAAAAGGCCATTCTGCCTTGATAGTAAGACCAGTGAATACAGTGAGAATGAGCCCAATATTATATTTCTTCATCTGTGAAGCAAGTCCTTGATTGTAAAGAATACCTTTGTGTGCAGAATTCAGTAATAACAGATAAATATTCTGTAAGTTCACAAATGGAAGTTTGGACAGAAGTATTACATGTAAAGAAGGGAAATCTATATTCAAAATGAGCACCTATTCTAATAAGGAGAAAGTACTGTCCCTCCTATGAGAGAAATGGTCCAGTATAGTCCACTTGCCACCAGGTAATTGCCTCTGGGAAATCGTATCATATCAGAAACATAATAGTTGATCAGTGATGTAGATGGAGCACTCAAAGAGCCTATAACAGTCAGGCTTTCTTTGGTAAATAAATGTCTATCACCAAGCCCAGGCATAGCCTCCACCATTGCCATCATAACCACTTGATGAGCCCATTGGGCATTAACAAGAGTGATTGTGGCAATTTGTTTTATATGTCATCTTCTATTTAGGCCGGTCTTTGCACATTTGCAAATTCTTTGATAATATGGCAGCCATCAAAAACTATCAATGTACAATAAGTAGATGTTGTGTTATTTTGAATCATTTTGGAGTTTTTACTCATTTTTCTTACCACTTGCTTTAAAGTCCTTTGTGTCTGTAGGTCCTTGCTAATTTGTGTGACTTTTACAATTCCTCATATTAGCAGCATGTAATGATTACCTATGAGCTACTTTAGGCATTAATCTTCAAGGATTATCTGTGTTTCAATTTGAAGCAAAGAGACCAACACCAGTGTAAGCTTTCTGCTGCTACCTGATAAACCCATCAATTAAATGTCAGCATTTCTGTTTCATATCATTATGGTTTTAATGCAAAATGTCTACCATATCAACTTTGGAAATAATATAATTGAAGAAGACATGGTTTATAGTTCTTATATTATGTGAAGAAAGATGAGCTTCACTATTTAAGCATCTTACTTGGAAAAATCCTTATTTTCATTAAAATGTTTTATATAGAGAGAAGTTTTGGTAAAAAAAAAAAAAATACTGTATGGAGTATGCTATTTTAGGTTCATGAAAAGAAATTTTATTTTCAATAGCTGCCAGCACATAGTTCACTGGTTGAACAAGTGAAACATGCCTTCATCACACTCAAATCCCACCACTCTCTTGTTCATTAAATTTGGTTTTCATCTCTTCACAGGCAACTGCTAAGACAAAATATGATGTGTTAATTAAACAGCTCCAGTAAAGTTCATTAGGGAATTATTCTTTATCAACCAAGATTATAACTGCATTGGCACTAAACTCAGGGTTTACTTTAAACTAATTGATCCATGTTTTGATCTCAAACAGATAACCCATACAAGTAATAGCCTCCTCCTAAAATGGACCTGCCTCTACCAGTTAATTATTTCCCTAAAAGACAGTTCTCTGAAATCCAATCAGCATCTTTAAGTACTGTGTAGACAAAACACTAGATGCATTTTTATTAATCATTTTATTCATTTACATTTCAAATGATATCCCCCTTCTCAGTTTCCCCTCCACAAACCCCACATCCCATCCCCCTCTCCCCCTTCTCCTTTTTTTCTATGAGGGTGCCCCTCCACCCACTCACCCACTTTTGCCTCACTGCTCTGGCATCCCCCTAAGCTGGGGCACCAAGCCTCAACAGGACCAAGGGCCTCCCCTCCCATTGATGCCAGATAAGGCAGTCCTCTGCTACATATGTATCTGGAGCCATGGATCCCTCCATGAGAGCTCTTTGGTTGGTGGTTTAGTTCCTGGGAGCTCAGGGTGGCCTGGTTACTTGGTATTGCTCTTCCTATGGGATTGCAATCTCCTTCAACTCCTTCAGTCCTTCCCATAGCTCTTCCATTGGGGTCCCTGGGCTTGGCCTGATGGTTGCCTGGGAATATCTACATATGTATTAGTCAGGTGCTAGCAGAACCTTTCAGGGAACAGCCATACCAGGCTCCTGTCAGCAAGTACTTCTTGGCATCAGCAATAGTGGCAGGGTTTGATGTCTGCAAATAGGATGGATCCCTAGGTGGGGCAGTCTCTAGATGGCCTTTCCTTCAGTCTCTGTTCCAATCTTTTGTCCCTGTCTTTCCTTTGAACAGGAACAATTATGGGCTAAAATTTTAAGATGGAAGGGTGGGCCCATCCCTCATCTGGGGGCCATGCCTATCTATTGATGCTGGTCTATACAGTTTGTATCTCCCTTTGTTGGGTATTTCAGCTAATGTCATCCCCATTGGGTCCTGGGAGCCTTTCTTTCCTGGCATCTGGAACTTTCTACTGGCTACACTTAGTTACCTATCCCCTGGCATGGTGGAAAGAAACCCCACGTGTCTGTCCCAGGCACTGCGGCTCTGGGTGAGACAGGAGACACTTGGGAAGTGGTCTCGAGTCTTCCCACACAGTTCGACTGGGAGGTGGGGGTGTGGGAAGCCTTTGCAGGCCCTGCCTATGGGTGGGGGAGGGGCCATTCTTGGGGAACTTGTGGCAGCTGTCTTCGTGGGTTCTCTAGCTCAGGACACCGCAGTCGCCACAGGGTGCCGCAGACTGGCTAACTGGAATGCAGCTGGGGTTCTCACTGAGACTGGGTTTTGGCGGCTTGGGACACTGGGCTAGCTGCTTAGGCTTGGGTGAATGGGTACCGTCTGGGAGTGCTGGGAAGCCCTCTGCAAGAGATTAGATGTGGCTCCTTAATGGAGGGCCAGATCCCTCGCTCACACGGTGGGTCCAGATGAAGAGACAGTCCATAATTCTAAGACGTGTATTGTCATCGTGTAGAGAGTGGAATGGATGGAATTGTACCTCGTGGCTTCTGGGAGATGCGAGGCAGATATAGTAACTGGGAAGGGGCATGGCTAAGCCTCTAGGTGTCTCATTAACATGGGGATGGCTTGGAGCTGTGTGGCCATGACTCTAACTGAGGAGGGATGGTACATGACCGTGACTGGAGCCAAAAGCCTCCCAGGAGTGTTGGCGTAACGTTTTCTGGTCCCTTGCGGATTGTTCCGCTGGGTCGCCCAGATTTTATGCCTGTGCTCAACCAGGTACCAGATTGCCTGTCACAGATCACTGCCCCACGATCCCCCACTACTACATATTTGTATTCAATTTCCTGACTCTCTGTACTTCTCTACTGTCCCTTCCCATACCTGATCCTGGTCACCTTCCCCTCCCCCTCTCTCCCTCCTAAGTCCCTGCCTCCCTCTACCTCCCATGATAATTTTGTTCCAATTTCTATATGGGATTGAAGCATCCATACTTTGGTCTTCCTTCTTTTAAAGTACTATATGGTTTGTGGGTTGTATCATGGATATTCTGAGATTTTGGGCTAATATCCACTTATCAGTGAGAACATACCATATGTGTTCTTTGGTGTCTGGGTTACCTCACTCAGGATGATATTTTCAAGTTCTATCCATTTGCCTAAGAATTTCATGAAGCCATTGTTTTTAATACCTGAGTAGTACTTCATTGTATAAATGTACCACATTTTCTGTATCCATTCCTCTGTTGAAGGACATCTGAGTTCTTTCCAGCTTCTGGCTATCATAAATATGTCTGCTATGAACATAGTGGAGCATGTGTCCTTGTTAAATGTTAAAGCATCGTTTGGGTATATGCCCAGTAGTGGTATAGCTGGGACCTCAGGTAGAACTATTTCCAATTTTCTGATAAACTGTCAGATTGTTTTCCAAAGTGGTTTTCCAACTTGCAATCCCACCAACAATGGAGGACTGTTCCTCCTTCTTCACATCCTCGCCAGCATCTGCTGTCACCTGAGTTTTTTATCTTAGCCATTCTGACTAGTGTGAGATGGAATCTTAGGATTGTTTTGATTTGCATTTCCCTGATGACTAAGGATATTGAACATTTCTTTAGGTGCTTCTCAGCCATTCGATATTCCTCAGTTGAAAATTCTTTGTTTAGCTCTATATCTCATTTTTAAAATAGAGTTATTTGGTTCTCTGGAGTCTAACTTCTTGAGTTCCTTGTATATTTTGGATATTAACCCTCTTTCAGATGTAGAGTTGGTAAAGACTTTTCCCAATTTGTAGCTTGCCTTTTTATCCTATTTACAGTGTCCTTTGCCTTACAGAAGCCTTTCAGTTTTATGAGGTCCATTGGTATATTGTTGATCTTAGAGTCTGGGCCACTGGTGTTCTGTTCAGGAAATTTCCTCCTATGCCAATGTGTTTGAGACTCTTTCCAACTTTTTCTTCTATTATATTCAGCCTATCTGGTTTGATGTGGAGGTCCTTGATCCATTGGACTTGAGCTTTGTACAAGGAGAGAAGAATGGGTCAATTTGCATTCTTCTACATGCAGACAGTCAGTTGAACCAGCACCATTTGTTGAAAATGCAGTCTTTTTTCGACTGGATGGTTTTAACTTCTTTGGCAAAGATCAAGTGATCATAGGTGTGTGTGTTCATTTCTGCGTCTCCAATTCTGTTCTATTGATCTACCTTCCTGTCTCTGTAGCAATACCATGCAGTTTTTATCACTATTGTTCTATAATACAGCTTGGCATCAGGGATGGTGATTCCCCCAGAAGTTCTTTTATTATTTAGAATAGTTTTTGATATCCTGGGTTTTTTGTTATTCCAAATGAATTTGCAAATTGCTCTTTCTAACTCTGTGAAGAATTGAGTTGGAATTTTGATGGGGATTACATTGAATCTGTAGATTGCTTTCAACAAGATGGCCATTTTTACTATATTAATCCTGCCGATCCAGGAAGATGGGAGATCTATCTTTCTATCTTCTGAGGTTTTCTTTGATTTCTTTCTTCAGAGACTTGAAGTTCTTGTCATACAGTTCTTTCCCTTGCTTGGTTAGAGTCACACCAAGATATTTTATATTATTTGTAACTATTTTGAAGGATTGTTTCCCTAATTTCTTTCTCAGCCTGTTTATCCTTTAAATAGAGGAAGGCTACTGGTTTGTTTGAGTTAATTTTATATCCAGCCTCTTTGCTGAAGTTGTTTTTTAGCTGTAGGAGTTCTCTGGTTGAATTTTGGCTCACTTGTGTATAATATCATATCATCAAAATAGTGGTATCTTGACTTTTTCCTTTCCAATTTGTATTTTTTGACCTCCTTTTGTTGTCTAATTGCTCTGGCTAGTACTTTGAGTACTATCTTGAATAAATAGGGAGAAAGTGGGCAGCCTTGTCTTGTCCCTGATCTTAGTAGGATTGTTTCAAGTTTCTCTCAATTTAATTTGATGTTGGCTGATGGTTTGCTGTATATTGCTTTCATTATGTTTAGATATATGCCTTGAATTACTGATCTTTCCAAGATTTTTAACATTGAGGAGTGCTGTCTTTTGTCAAAGGTTTTTTCAGCATCTAATGAGATGATCATGTGTGATTTTCTTTGAGTTTGTTTATATAGTGTGTACATTGATGGATTTCTATATATTGAACCATCCTTATATTTCTTGGAAGAAGTCTAGTTGATCATGGTTAATGATCATTTTGATGTGTTCTTGAATGCAGCTTGCAAGGAATTTATTGAATATTTTTGCATTGATATTCATAAGGGAAATTGGTCTGAAGTTCTCTTTTTGTTGGTTCTTTGTTTAGTTTAGGTATCAGTGTAACTGTGGCTTCACAGAACAAATTAGGTAGTGTTCCTTCTGTTACTATTTTGTAGAATTGTTTGAGAAGTATTAGTATTAGGTCTTCTTTGAAGGACTAATAGAATTCTAAAACCACCTGGCCCTCAGGTTTTTTTTGGTTGGAAAACTTTTAGTGAATGCTTTTATTTTCTAAGGGGTTATGGTACTCTTAAATGGTTTAACCTGATCCTGATTTAAGTTTGGTACCTGGTATCTGTCTAGAAAATCATCCATTTCATCCAGGTTTTTCCAGTATTGTTGAGTACAGACTTTTGTAGTAGGATCTGATTTTTTTTTAAATTTCTTCAGTTTCTGTTGTTATGTTTCCCTTTTCCTTTTTGATTTTGTTAATTTGGATACTGTCTCTGTGTCCTCTAGTTAGTTTGGCTAAGGGTTTATCTATCTTGTTGATTTTCTCAAAGAACCAGCTCCTGGTTTTGTTGATTCTTTGTATAGTTCTTTTTGTTTCTACTTGGTTTATTTCAGCCCTGAGTTTGATTATTTCCTGCCTTCTAATCCTCTTGGGTGTATTTGCTTCTTTTTGTTCTACAACATTCAGATGTGCTGTTAAGCTGCCAGTGTAGGATCTCTCCAATTTCTTTATGGAGGCACTTACAGCTATGGGTTTTCCTCTTAGCACTGCTTTGATTGTGTCCCATAAGTTTGAATATGTTGTGCCTTCATATTCATTAAATTCTAAAAAGCCTTTAATTTCTTAATTTCTTCCCTGACCTAGTTATCATTGAGTAAAGAGTTGTTCAGTTTCCATGTGTATGTGGGTTCTCTATTGGTTTTTGTTGTTATTGAAAACCAGACTTAGTCCATGGTGATCTGATAGGATGCATGGGATTATTTCAATCTTCTTGTATTAGTTGAGGCTTGTTATATAGTCAGTTTTGGAAAAGGTACCATGAGGTGCTAAGAAGAAGGTATATTCTTTTGTTTTAGGGTGAAATATTCTGAGATATCTGTTAAATCTATTCGGTTCATAACTTCTGTAAGTTTCACTGTCTCTGTTTAGTTTCTGTTTCTATGATCTGTCCACTAGTGAGAGTAGGGTATTGAACTCTTATTGTGAGGTTCAATGTGTGCTTTGGGATTTAGTAGCATTTCTTTTACAAATGTGGGTGCCCTTGATTTTAGGGCATAGATGTTCAGAATTGAGAGTTCATCTTGGTGGATTTTTTTCCTTTGATGAGCATGAAGTATCCTTCCCCATCTTTTTTGATAACTCATGATTGAAAGTCAATTTTATTGGATATTAGAATGGCTATTCTAGCTTGTTTCTTGGGACCATTTACTTGAATTTTTTTCCCAATATTTTACTCTGAGTTGGTGTCTCTCTTTGTCACTGAGGTGTGTTTCCTGTATGCAGCAAAATGCTGGATCCTGTTTACATATCCAGTCTGTTAGTCTATGGCTTTTTATAGGGTAATTGAGTCCATTGATGTTGAGAGATATTAAGGACCAATGATTATTGCTTCCTGGTTTTGTTGTTGTTGTTGTTGTTGTTGTTGTTGTTGTTTCATTAGAGATGGAATTATATTTGTGTGTGTGTCTTAGTTAATGTTTTACTGCTTTGAACAGACACCATGACCAAAGCAACTCTTAAAAAAATATTTAATTGGGGCTGGCTTACAGGTTCAGTGGTTCAGTCCATTATCATCAAAGCAGGAGCATGGCAGTGTCCAGGTATGCATGGTGCAGGAGGAGCTGAGATTTCTACATCTTCATCTGAAGGCTGCTAGCTGAATACTGGCTTCCAGGCAACTATGATGAGGGTCTTAAAGCCCACACCCACAGTGACACACTTACTCCAACAATTCCACACCTACTTCAACAGGGTCACACATTCTAGTAATGCTGCTTCCTGGGCCAAGCATATACAAACCAGCACAGTGTAGTTCTCTTCTTTTGGGTTTGTTGTGAGAAGATTAATTTCTTGCTTTATCTTGGGTGTAATTTCCCTCCTTGTTTTGGAGTTTTCCATTAGCCTCTGTCAGGCTGGATTAGTGGAAAGATATTGTTTAAATTTGGGTTTTTCATGGAACATCTTGGTTTCTCCATCTATGGTAATTACGAGTTTTACTGAGTATATTAGCCTGGGCTGGAATTTCTCTTCTCTTAGGGTCTGTTTGACATCTTCCCAAGATTTTCTGGCTTTAAGAGTCTCTGTTGAGAAATCTGGTATAATACTGATAGGTCTGCTTTGCCTATATATGTTACATGGCCTTTCCCCCTTACTGCTTTTAATATTCTTTCTTTGTTCTGTGCATTTAGTGTTTTGATTATTATGTGATGGAAGGAATTTCTTTTATGGTCCAATCTATTTCATTCTGTAGACTTCTTGTACATTTATGGGCATCTCTTTCTTTTGGTTAGGGAAGTTTACTTCTATAATTTTGTTGAAGATGTTTATTGGCCCTTTTTGTTGGGAACCTTCGCTCTCTTCTATACCTATTATTCTTAGGTTTGGTCTTTTCATTGTGTCCTGGATTTCTTGAATGCTTTGAGTTAAGAGCTTTTTGCTTTTTGTATTTTCTTTGACTATTGTGTCAGTATCTTCTATGGTATTTTCTATGCCTCAGATTTTCTCTTCTATGTCTTGTATTCTGTTAGTGATACTTGCATATGTGACTCCTGCTCTCTTTCCTAGGTTTTCCATCTCCAGGGTTGTCTTCCTTTGTGATTTCTTTAATGTTTCTATTTCCATTGTTAGATCATGGATGGTTTTGTTCAGTTCCTTCACCTGTTTGATTATGTTTTCATATATTTCTTTAAGAGATTCATATGCCTCCTCTTTAAGGGCTTCTACTTGTTTACCTGTGTTCTCCTGTATTTCTTTAAGGGAGTTATTTATGTCCTTCTTAAATTCCTCTTTCATCTTTATGAGATGGGATCTTAGATATGAATCTTACTTTTCAGGTGTGTTATGACATCCAGGGCTTGCTGTGGTGGGACAAACGGGTTCTAATGTTGCCAAGTAGCATTTGTTCCTGTTACTTATGTTCTTGTACTTGCCTCTTGCCACCTGGTTATCTCTAGTGTTAACTGGTTTTGATGACTTGGACTGGAGCCTGTTCCTCCTGTGAGCTTGGTTATGTTGGGCCTCCTTGAGTAAGACTGTCTCTGGGTATGGAAGGGTGTCTGCAAAGCCTGTTGTGTGAGCCTGGCTGTGTCAGAGTTCTTTGGGGTCAATCTGTCTCTGGGTGTGTGCAGTGTAGAGAGGGGGCTGGAGAACAAGGTCTGCTCCTGTGTTTGAATCAGGATGAATGTGTGTTTCTGGTGGGCAGGAGTTCCTGTATCCCCTGGACCCTGGGGGTCCTGTCTAGGCCAAGTATTGGAGCAGGGTTTGGGGCCTTACCTGAGTATGTCAGAACTCCTGGGGGTCAAGCTGTCTCTGGGTGTCATTGGGTTGGGGGGGGCAGAACACAGGATATTTTTTATTGTGACCCTAGCCTTTAACAGCTGAGTCATCTCTCCAGCCCAAGATGCATTGTTAAAGTACAATTCCATGGAATTACTTGATAAGGTATTTAACAGACATCTTTGTATTTTCATTTAATCCCCAAAGCCTTCATAGTCAAAATACATAAGAGCCATTAGAGGTTTGCTGTATTTGGCAGCTGAGTGAAACTTGAGATTCTACATTTCCATGAGTCATTGAGGGATCTAAATTTATTTCATCTTTCTGTCACCTTCTTAGACCTTAGAGTTTTATGGTGGTCATTCTCATCTAACTGCAAAAGAAAAGGTTTAGGGTCCCAGCCATAAAAAAGCCCAGAGCACTGCCACCCATATTCCATTCCCCAGCCTGGCTATCCAGGCCATCTAGATGAAGAAGGTTGAGAAATGGTCTATGAAACACCAAAGAAAGACAGGAAATCAAAGAAAAAAATGGTTTTGACAACTGATCTTAGTCTCAGCCAGAGCTGTGAACTAATACACTCACATAAATCCATAGCACGTACTCTTTCTGATCATGAATATGTGGCCCAAAAGTGTGGTTATTATATGAATACCTTCTTCATTCCTATGCTTTTATGAATTTTGCTTTTGTAGTATTAAGTGGTAGAGAGGCTAATAAATGCTTAGAGTTACCAGAATGTAATTTTTAACTTAATATGTAGGATTTTATCATCCAGGAAATACTGTTTAGATACTCGTCACTTGTGTTTACTTTTAAAAAATGTTCACATTAATGTTTTTTGTAGATAAATTTGCATACTACTAGCAATGATAGATATTCCATATTTGAGTGTTCTTTATCTGTGCACCCATCGAAACTTGAGTTGAAAAATATTTGAGAAGATAGTATCTTTACTGAACATGTACAGCTTTTTTTCCTTGTTAGTATTCCTTAAAGCATAACAGCTATTTACAAAATATGTATATTCTATCAGCTTTAATTCTGAGATGATTTAAATATATGGGAGGTTATGCATAGATTATGAGCAAGCATTCTAAGTATTCTGACATTGTACAGAAGGGGCATGAGTTTCTATAATGTTCCTTTCTATTGGGGAGGTACTATCAGCTCTCATGGATATCAATGGACAACTGTATTTTCCATGCTCATATTCTCTGGCATTTTATTGTCTTTTAAAATATATTTCCTATTTGAATGTGGGGCAGTGATTTATGTCAGGCAGTCTAACACCCGGTTGAGCATAGGCTAGAAGCCCTGGGAGACCTGGTGAAAAATTCCACGAACAGTGGAACCTACACCAGGGACCAGAATTCATGCTTTTGGCCAACGCTCCCAGGAGATTCCCCATAGCAATCATGACCCCTGTATAGAGAGAGGCCTGGTGTGTGAAACTTGTATAGAAAGCAACCCTGAGTCCAGGGCAAGGCAAATGAGGCAACAAATAGGGCCCCCAAGCTGGCCAATGGAAAGTATCAACTACCAAGCCCTGTCTCCTCTCAGAACTATAAATAGAACACCTTGACTAGAGTAGCTCTCTCTCTCTCCCCTCCTTCTCCACCCGCCGGCCCCGGGAGCGCCCGCCATCCAGAATGAATAAAGATAAAAACTATTTTGGCGTCAGAGAACTTTTGTCTAAGGGAGCTGTGACTCTTGGGTTCTTGAAGAGGCCGGCTCTGCAGCGAGCAGAGTGCTCTTAATGGCGGTGGGTGCCGGCACTGCAGGAAGCATGCTATGGTCAAGCCTTGGCGCTGGGCGAGAGTGCTCGCGCCTCCTCCCTACACTGCGGCCAAACGGTGGCCACAGCTTGGGCATGGAGTGCGGATGTCTCTGCATGGGGCCAAGGCTGCACGACCCCTGCATCTCACCCCAGCTGCGTCAGGCTCCGCGGAAGCTACCCCGCAATGAGGAGGGCGCTTGCCCGCTCCTGCACTTCCCCCCAACGTGAGAGAGTACAGCATTTGAACACACATACACACACACACACACACACACACACACACACACATATATTCTGATATTTACTCAAAAGTTAAATATGCACCAAAGCTGATATCAACCCCACAAACATACCTTGATCTTTAATTGATCTTTAAAAATCCAAGGCCCTTCCCACACACATGTAGCAGATATAGAGCTTGGTCTTCATGTGGGTCCAAAACAACGAGTGGGGGCTATGCCAAAAGTTGTTGCCTGTACATGGGATATGTTCTTCTAGTTGGGCTGCCTTGTCTGGCCTCATTGGAGAGGAAACACCTACCTTCACAAAGACTTGATGTGCCATAGTGGGGGGATATCCAGGGGACCCCAACCTCTCAGAGGAGAAGGGGAGGAGAGAGGAGGTGGGGGGGAAGGAGTCTGGGACGGAGAGGAGGGTAGTGAGCAGGATGCAAAGTGAATAAGTAAAAACAGAAGAAAAATCCAATACCTCTGCTTTTTTCTTGGTTATTTTTACATCAGGGATCTTGGGAGCCTAGCTCATGTTAGTCAAGAACCTTACCACTGAACTATATTCTCAACCCTCCAATCTCTTTTCTTCTAATATTTCCTCCTTTCAGTCAGCTCCTCAGGTTAATATGGCTATTTATATGAAAGGTTAACAGGACACCTATTTTAGAAATTCTGACTCCTGAACACTTTTTTTTTTGAACTGCTTTTTTTTTTTTTTTTTTTTACATATTAAAGTTATTTGATATGAGAATTATTCATACTCTTTAAGCTTCTAATTCTTTAATTAATATTCTTATCACCATAAATTATTCTGCTTCCAATCGATAATTTTAAATATGTCAACCTTTGATATACCAGAAATTGATAAGAACAAGAAATGCTCTATGTAAACTAAGCCAGTGGGCTACCATATTAAACATCATGGAATTTGTTCAACTTTAACTGAAATTCTTTCTGACACAAAAATGAGTTGCACACATAAAAAGCCCACACAGAGCAGGGTATAACAGTACATGTTTATAATCCCAACATCCAGAAGACTGAGACAGGAGGATCATGAGCTCAAAGCCAGTCTGAGCAGTGGAGCAAGTCAAGTCAAGGCCAGTCTAGAAAACAAGCAAAACGCTAAAGTTCTAATTATATATTGTTAGAACTGATCTCTCTCTCTCTTTCTCTCTCTCTCTCTCTCTCTCTCTCTCTCTCTCTCTCTCTCTCTGTGTGTGTGTGTGTGTGTGTGTGTGTGTGTGTGTGTGTAAAACCTGAGAATAGAACATAAGAATAACTTGCAAATGAAAAATCATGGGATTCCATGGAATGTTTAGTAGATTTTTAGTAAATAGATGCAGGAGTAATTCATGGAGGGGTATCAATAGAAAAATCTTAAAAAATGATAAGGATTAAAACAATAGGTCAGATAATATAGTCAAGCCTGAGAAAATTGCACTAGACTGTGGGAGACTCCTTAATCACTGGATTGCACTCATCTTTGTCTTTTCTGAAATTAGAGTTGATAAGATGTGCTTCTTGATGCCCAGCACAAGGCCGGACTCAGAGGAATATCTTTTAGAAATGGATGGATAGATGGATAGATGCATGCATGAAAAAAAAAGGACAATAGAGTCGTTTATTTATCCAAGTGAAATAAACAAAACTTGGAGAAGAGTGCATAATTCCATGGGAAACAGCTCAGAAAACAACCTTGGGACTGGAATACATGTGAAAATTGATGTGCTCTTTCAGGCATGAATCTCCAAGTTAAGGCCATAAGCTGAAGTATGATTCTCTTACTAAATACATGCACAGAGAGTCACAGTAAAGTAGCTAACACTTGTGAGGTTCTGGGTGTTTATAAGATTCAAGTGTGAGAGAGCAGCTTCTATGAATTGATCACAGCACCACTCAGGAGTGTCTTCTTCTTCTTCTTCTTCTTCTTCTTCTTCTTCTTCTTCTTCTTCTTCTTCTTCTTCTTCTTCTTCTTTTTCACTTTTTTTTTTGATATTTTATTTACATTTCCAATGTTTCCCCTTTTCTGGGTCTCCTCTTTGGAAACCCCCCATCCCCTCCCCCTCCCCGCCTCTATGAGGGTATTCCACCTCCCACCCACCCACCCGCCCACCCATCCCCATATTCCCACCTTGACATTCCCCTTTACTGGGGCCTCTAACACCCTCAGGCCCAAAGTCCTCTCCTATCTCCCTGATGGCCATCGAGGTCATCCTCTGCCACATATGTGATCTGAACCATGGGTCCATAGATGTGTATTCTTTGGTTGGTGGTCCAAACTCCAGGACGACCGGGGGTGGGGGGGGTCAGGCCCATTGACGCTGCTGCTCCCTCCTTGGGGCTGCAAACTCCCTCAGCTCCTTCGGACCTTTCTCCAACTCCTCCATCTGGGACCTCACTCTCAGTCCAGCGGTTACTGTAAAGTGAAACTTGGGCATTCTGAACTTTTGGGCTAATATCTGCTTATCAGTGAGTACATACCATGTTCGTTCTTTTGTGACTGAGTTACCTCGCTCAGGATGATATTTTCAAGTTCCATCCATCTGCCTGCAAATTTCATTAAGTCATTGTTTTTAATCGTTTTTTAAATGTTTTAATAATAATAATTGTTTTTAATAATATGTGCACTGAAACCTGTTCTTCCAAGTGTCAATGAATGGTTCTATTTTGAAGCAGGTTAGTAAATAATTCTAGAGCTAACCTTCTCAAGACAGTCTTAATTCCTAAACTTGGGTCATTGTCTGGTCATCCTGCTTCTCTATCTCCTTAGCTACTTAGGTACTGACTGTTCCAGTTTCTGTTTCTTTAATGAAATATACAAATCTGGGCACTTTATAAAGAAAGTTTTTTAAAAGCTCAGCTTTGGGCACTAGAAGTCCAAGTCAAGGCTCCTTTATTGACTCAGCCTCTCATGAAAACCCTGTTTGTGTTATACTTTCATAGTAATTCTCTGGGACTGGGTCAACTGCTATTATCCTCACTTCATAGATAAGAAATCGAAGGTTTAAAGAAGTAAGATATCTTACCCAAAGGAAAAATAACAAGGCATAAAATAGCCAGAACTTTAATCCCTGATTGCAACCCACAGAGTGATAGGAAGGAGGAAGAGGATAATCAATTGTCTGTTTCAGCTTATTACTTACTACATGTCCACAAAAAACTAGACACACAACTAAGAACACTCCATGCTTCCATGATGAATTTTCATGAGCAACAGTCCTGTCACAAGAGACTCAACAGTTCAATGCTTTTCAGGGGATCACCAGCTGGTAAGGGGGAGGGAAAGTCTTCTGTTCTATTCTGACAAATTCCACAGCTCTTGGTTTTTAACACCTAGGCTCTATCCTGTCATAAGTCCACTGTTGGCTATTATTAGATCAGGCTATGATATCACAAAACACAGAAGACAGTCATGGGTCATAGCCAATAACTCAAGGTTATCATTTTCAAGTAGGTATTAAAAAGGAGGGCAGCACTTCCAGTTGGTCATTGCCAGGGGAATTGTGGTATTGAAGTGAGAAGATCCTGTGTATATATCTGGTTCTTTTCTAGCATGGAAAAAAATATTGGTGATTCCTTCTGAATAATTCTATGACTTATTCCAGTTAAATTGCTATTTTGTTTCCTAAAAGTCCAAATTTATTCCTGGGATTAAACTGTTGCTTCTTGGGAGCAGAGACAGTAGGGACAAGATCTGAGAGGTGCAAGTGGTGGAGGAAAGCAGAAGAGTCTCCTGGCCCCTGGAAAGCTAAGATACCAGTTTCAGTGCCTATCACAGAACAGAACTTTGTTTAACTGCAAGTTTTCTTTCGAATTCCATTTCTGAATCTTCCACTGTGGTGATATGAGTGTAGACTGTATTTTCTTATTCCTTGACCTCTTAAAACTTCATGATTACTTTTACCTGTATGAACAGGCACTCCCAATCTCTCCCCTAACACATTTAATTTATGTTCACAAACTTTTGTTTCAGCTGACATGACCCACTAGGATCTCTAGTGGGTGAACTATACTTTCATACAGTTGGGAATTGCAAAATTCCAGCTTGAAGCACAACCATTAACCCTGTAAACACAAATTCAATAATGTCCTGATTTCCTTTGTTACTATTTTATTTGAAGAGACCACAACCTAAAACAAAGACTGATTTTCCCCCCTTTCGAAGTCAATAAGTAGAGTCTTAGGCTCCAAAGCTCATAAAACTTGTTTTCACCACCAACCACTATCTAAATATATGTGGGTGGTTCCCACTTTTGTTTGGGCTACATAATGCTATGTACACGGATAAAAGCAGGACTTTGAATGTTTGTACTTGGGCTAGGTTTTATATGAGAGCTGAGCAATCTAATGACAGATGGGGAGCAGCAGCTCAGCCAAGGGACAAAGATAACAAAACAATAAAAATCCTAATGGCTTAATCATCTGTCACAGAGCTGTCTCTTATACAGATAGTTCAGCTGAGCCATTGGACAGGCTAGGGTACATCTTGATGAAAGAGTCAGAGACTGGAGTACTCTCCTGATACCTAAGAGATGGCATGCTAATCAGAATATGAGAAATTTTGCCTTCTAAGTCTAAAAGAAAATGACCAAGAACAAATATGTTAAGTCCATTGAGTATTTTGAAAGTGTCTACTACATATTAGGCATTATTTTAAGGAATAGTCTCTACCTGACTATGGTGAAAAAGGCACAATGAGCAAACTGTCAGGTGACTATCAGTGCTGTATGGAAATGAAAGGAAGGAAGGAAGGAATGCTAACTTAGCTGCTGTGTTTGAGAATGTCTTCTCCAAGTGGAGATCGAGTATACCTAGGAGTGAAATACAACTATGGGCTAGCTTTCCACCAATATACTCAAATACAGACAATCCACTAGTAATTATTTTGTCTCTTTTTTTAAGTGTGTGTGTGAGAGGGGGGAGTGCAAGTATCCACAGAGTTCAAAAGAGTATGATCCCCTGGAGCTGGAGTTACAAGCAGCCTTGAGTTGTCTCATGTGCATGCTGAGAGCTGAGCTCAAGTTCTCTAAAAGAGCATAAAGCTCTCTTAACACCATCTCTCCAGCACCTTGTCTCATAGTTTTGAAAGTTCTGGTCAATGATCAGCTGCCTCTATTGCTTTAGACATCACGCTGGCAGTGCATGATAGAGCAAAACTCATCACCTCATCACAATCCAGGATGTCAAAAAAGTGAAGCAGATCCATTTTTCCTTCCTTGTCTCTAATGATCCAAAGCCTTCTCAGTCAGTTCCAAATCTTACAACTCACTGTGGTACATCTTAAAAACCAAGCTTTTAGCATATGAACCTTTGAGTGACATTCAGAATCCAAATAACAGCATTTAACCCTTGGCCTCCAAAGACTCATGTATATGTTTATATTCTGTCCAAACCTAATTTAATAAGTGTACTTAAATGCTTTAACCTCCTTTCTAGCCTACCACCCACCAGAAGTAGTGGAAAGGAAAGGTTAATAGAGCAAAAGAGTATGCGGACCCATTTAGAAATAATTTTGGGGAGCAAACACAATCTACATTGCCAGGATATCAGCAGTTCAGCTCATAAGAATCAACAGTGGTAGCTTGATCCATTCCCAAACACCATTTACAAATCAGCAATGGCAGTTCAAACCAGAAGAAACCGAGAGGCTCTGCCAATCAGCCCAAGTCCATGGAAGTGGCAAGAAGCTGCTAGAACACCCTCAGAAAAATTTTGGTGTGTTTTTCTCTATGAAGTCATGACAAACAATGATGAGCAGAGAGTGGCAAGGTGAACCAATACCACACAGCACTGTCAGTGAAGACTGGTGTCAGAAAAGCCAAACAAAGGCCAACAAAGAGTAGAAGGTGAACCAATACCATACAGCATCTTCCACTGTCTGTTTGGTTATACTTATACCCGCTCCAAACATCACAATTTTCTCAAGCATCCGCTCTAGCAAAACATCACATGCTCTTTTTCCAGGCTGCTTCTAGAAAAACACATGTGTCTGTCTTAGCAAAACATCCACCCATGTGTCTGCTTTAGCAAAAACATCCTCTCATAAGACAGTTTCCAGAAAAATGTCGCACAATGACACTGAGTCTCCAAAGAAACTCAAAATTTTCATTTCACTCATGTTTGTCTCACAATGTGAAACAAATTCAGTCCCTCCCCAGTGGTCATTAGAATCAATTCTTTCAGCATTGCTCAAAAGCCAAATTTCAAAGTTATCTTCTGAGATCCAAGGTAAATCCAGTTTATAAAGTTATAAGCCTCTGTGAAAACAGGCAACAAAGTGACACACTTCCTAAACACATTGGAGGACAGGCATGGTTAGGAATATATTCTCATTTCAAAGGGGACAAATGTTATGCTAGAAGCTAGAGATCAAAAAGAAGATGAAAACACAGCAGAGCAAAGAACAGGACTTAACTCTTTGTGTGTGGCATCTGGGGTACCAAGTGGTAGCATGTAGACCCCAAAGGTTAGAAGAGCTTTATCCTTAAAGCTTGTGGCTACTAGCCACATGGCTACTCTTAGGCTAGCTATGATCTCATTTCTCACCTTTCTTTCCTCCCTCTAAACCTCTCATTTACCCCATTTTTCTCTCTTTCAGTTTCATGGCTTCTCTACTCATTAATTGTTGTCATATGCTCACAAATGCCACTAATATGAGAATAAGTAGGCAAGAGTATTAACCCAGTTACTAGAGCTACGTTCAATGTGTTCAAGAAAGATAGCTACAAAGTTAAGCATGTAAGTTGAGGCATGGAGAGTGCCAGAAATAATCAATTTTGAAATTAAAAAGATGAAAATGACAATGTCAAAAGCATTAGACAAGAGGAGCAGGGCAGAGTGTAAGACTAGTACCTGGAACCAAGGGGACAGAAACGAGCAGAGGTGAAATTCATAGAGAAAATTCTGACATGAAAATTGCCATATCTTCAGTGAGCTATGGAAAGACACAGCAGCCTGCTGTGCATGTGAGGGACCCAAGAAGCAGGGTCTGAGGTTCTTAGAGTAGAGAGATCTTTGAAAAATTGTTAAGGAAAATTTCACAAATTTTATTGAAATGTAAAGCCACATATCCAAGAAACATAATCACAGAGAGAAAGAGAGAGAGAGACAGAGAGAGAGAGAGAGAGAGAGAGAGAGAGAGAGAGAATGAGAGAGAGAGAAAAGAAATGTTAAGAATAATCAAATGTTAAAAATAACCAGATATTTTTATTACCCAAATTTCTACAGTTTATGCAATACCAATCAAAATCTCAGCAAAATTTTTGGTTATTTTTTAAAATTTCTTTTATTTCTGAAATTATCTCATTTCTCACCTTTCTTCACTCTAGACCCTCTCATTTACCCCATCTTTCTCTCTTTCAAATTCATAGCTTTTCTTTTCATTAATTGTTGTTACATGCATATATATGTATGTATATACATATATTTTCTTAAATATAACCTGTTCATTCTGTATCATGTTTCTTGTATATGTTTTCATTGGATAATGAATTTCTCTGTTCTTCCCTGGGGAAGCCTTTTATTTTTTCCTGGTTTTAGCACTCCTTAGTGGCCTGTGAGTCTCTGTGTAGGGTTGGCTTCTCCTGGTCTTTCTACTGCTCCACTTTGCTGTCTGTTGTTGTCCTTGTTCAGCTCATGTTTAATATGTCGTGTTGGTGGATTCTGTGGGTGTAGCTTCTGATGTTACTAGGACACATAAGCAATCTCACAGCGAATTTCCTGATCTTCTTCCTCTTAAATGTTTTCCATCTCCTCTTCTGCAATGTTCCCCAAGCCTTACTTGCAGTTGTTGTTTTATAGATATATCCATTGGGACTAGCTTCCACAACTCTACATTTTGATCAGTTGTAGTTTTCTATAACAGTCTATGTTTGTTGCAAAGAGGAGTTTTTTTTGATGAGGGGTCAGGACTACACTTATCTGTGAATATAAGGACAAATATTTAGAACATAGTTAGGGTTATGTTGCTTTATTAAACTGGTACTTGTTGATTATTTTCCAAGATCCACAGCTTCACTAGTCATGAGTAATTGGCTAGGTTTCCAGGACCAGGCATGATTTCCCTCATGTTAAATGGTCTTGTATCCAATTAGAAATAAGCATATATTTTTCAGTGAACTTGCTGATTTTAAAATTCATGTGGAATTGCATTATGTATATGTAACATATTTTTCAGGATATTTAAGTTGTTTCCATTCTCTGGTATTGTGAATGGAGTAGCAATTACCATGGTTGGACAAATATCTGTGGAGTACTGTGGGCATATGCCAAACAGTGGCAAAGCTGTGTCAAATGATAGATCTATTTTAGCTTTTTGAGGATTCTCCACCCTGACTTCCACCGTGACTGCACCAGCTTGCAGTCCTAACAGAGAATGAGACTCCCCTCTCTCCATATTCTTGTCAGCACTTGTTTTCTTGATCTTAGTCAATCTGAGGGTGGTAAGATGAACTCTCAGAGAAATTTTAATCTGTATTTTCTAATTGCTAAGAATATTTAACCTTTCTCAAGATGTTTCCTAGCCACTTTTATTTCTTTTTTCAAGACCTCTCTGTTCAGATCCATAACCTACTTATTTATTTATTTTCATCTCAAATTCTTCCCCCTTTACTGATTCCTTCCCCCATCTCCTTCCCCTTTTCTTTAAGAAGGTGGGGCCCCCTGGCTATCTCCTCTTTTTATGTTTGTTTGTTGGTTGGTTTTGTTGGTTTTTTTCATATTCTGAATAATAGCTGGCAAAAATCTCCTCAGTCTGTGTGCTTCCTCTTCTCTTGTTTTTTCTTGTGCTAAATAGATGATTTTTTAGTTTTATGCAGTCTCATTACTCTGTTGTTGTTCCTACTGGGTACTGCCTACATTTTCCTTTAGCAGTTTCCACATTTCAGGTTTCACACTAGGGTCTTTGATCCATGTGGAGTTGACATCTGTGAGGGGTGATAGATAATGTCTAATTTCATTTTCCTACATTGGACATTCAGTTTTCCCAATACCATAGTTGAAGAGACTGTCTTTTGTCTAGTGTTTACCTTTTGGGGTCTTTGTCAATTATCAAGTGGCTATAATTACATATGCTTATGTCAGGATCTTCTGAGAGATGATGGGGGAAGGGAGAAGAAAAATATTACAGAGAGAATATTATATACCTTGTGCCATTTATGGCAAGACAAAATATATACAGGCCTAAATAAGAAATGAAACTATAGAGCTTCTATTAGAAATCTTGGGTAAAGCAAAGATTTCTCAAGATACAAAACCTAAGTCAGACACTAGGGGAAAATATTCTTGACTTTGCTAATAAGACCTTCTCTTATAAAGCTGCTGTTAGAACTAAGCTGACAGGGCATGTTTATAAACTACATCTTTAATAAAGAATTTGTGTCTGAAATATATAAAGAACTCTCAACACTCATTAAAAAGAAAGCTACAGACTATCCAAGGATAATATTCAAATAATATTTGAACAGACAATTTGTCAAGTTAGCACATTGGAAGAAAGTGTTCCACATAATTAGTCATGAGAGAAATGCAAATTTTAACTACAGAGAGTAAAAAGTAAATTCCAGGTTGGACTTGGTACCAGAAAGATTGACAGCATATCTAAATGCTAAAATGAGAATGCCTGTTAGAGCTAGAGACAAAGAGCTTAACTTTATACAATGGTCCTTTTGAATTGATAGAAGGAGCTTTACAGTGGAAATATACAGTGGACAGATTAACATTTAAGTCTACAACTTGGAAAATAAGTCATATCTAGACACAAGATTGTTAAAACAGAGCCACACCAAAAGCATCTTTAGCCAAATGGTTCTCTCTCCCTCTCTCCCTCTCTCTTCCTCTCTCTCTCTCTCTCTCTCTCTCTCTCTCTCTCTCTCTCTCTCTCTCTGTGCATGCACACTTTATGTCTACTCATATGATGTGTATGATGTATAATCTTGTAAAACAGCAACAACAAAACAATCATGTCATTGTCTCAAACAATACTAAGCATTTGATATTTGTGAAAATATTTCATTTGGTTTGGATAAGCAATGGCCTTTTCAACAGCTGTATATTCTTTTGTTGAAAGTGCTATCATTAGAAGCTTGAGGGAAACCCACCTTAGAAGTAATCTTTAGAGGAGGGAAATGAATAGCTTTAAGTTTAGCCTCTGCTACAAGACAAATTTGTATGTATGACTGGTCCTGCATGGCTACCATCAAACCCAGTGCATCACCAGTGATACTCACTGTTTCCAAAGGCTGTGTGATGATCACCATCAATTGTAGCCAAGAAACAACAGGCTGCATCACTGAGAGGAAATGAGACGATTAAACCCTAGAACCTTGGAGCCAAGCCTAATCTTAGATTGAACTTTGGAAATGGCTTTCTGAGTAGCCAACAGCCATTTCCACCAGAACAAACCAGACTGTGATAATTTGGTGAAGGGGGGTTTGGCCAGTTTAATTTCCTTGTTTGTAGCTTTCTAACCATTAAAAGCAAGATAGCCTTGGGTTTCCGCGGTCTGACTACTTTCTGTAACAAAGACATTTCTACTCTGGCTTCCCAAGTTTTTAGCTGATCCTTCAGTAAAATTCATAGAAGTATTTGAGTCAGTGGAATGACATTTAAAAGCCTAACATGCTATCATTTACTAATGGAGTCATTGAAACCCATTCAAAGCAGAAGTCTGAAAGCACATCACCTCTACAGTAGTCTTTCTTCCAAATATCAGTCAAGCTTTCAATACAGAAATGTTTAATCTGAGAAAAAATATTCCTTAAAAAAAATCAGGGTAGCTCTGAGGACTGCTTAATTAGTGAGTGTCCAAGCATATAATATATACAAAACACCTTTTGTTCTTGGAGTCTTTAGGCTATTATTGTTTATTGTTTGTTTTCTGTTTTTGTTTTGTTTTGTTTTTGAGACAGGGTCTCCTTATGTAGCTCTGGTGGTCCTTGAACTCATTTTGCAAATCAGGTTGGCCTATGCCTCTTAAGTACTGGCATTAAAGGTGTGCATCACCACACCCAGCTGAACTGTTATTTTCTAGTGAATATTTTTGTTGCTATAACATATCAAACAATACACAAACTAAATGTATTCATTTATATGCCCCTTCATCTCAGCATTTGGTCAGGAAGAGCAGTAGTTCAAGATCACCCTCTAGTAATGAGCTCAAAGCCAGCATTATGTATAAGTCCATATCTTCAAGAATGAAGACAACTAATTGAAACATCTTTCAGAAGGTGAACATACTGTTGGTTGAGTATCAAGCCAAGACAGAATATTACCAGCACATACAAATCTTTTTGCATCTTCTTCCAGTTGTCTCCCCTTCCTCATGAATGAGGGCCTTCTGATTTTACTACCACATCTCAGTTTTATCCACTTCT
The DNA here is from genome assembly GCA_028551405.1 of Uromys caudimaculatus. Taxonomy (NCBI): domain Eukaryota; kingdom Metazoa; phylum Chordata; class Mammalia; order Rodentia; family Muridae; genus Uromys; species Uromys caudimaculatus. Next base: position 30,299,561 of record CM052702.1, on the reverse strand, counting down.
TGGTGTCAATGGACCACACATGTTCTGTCTGCATCTTTCACTTGTCATTATACTCAGAAGACATGTTCATCTTTGTGCATGAGCTTTGCTTTGTTCATTCTTACATCACGATAGAGGAAGTCCACTTCAGAAACACATTGAGTTGTGTCCAGATTGAAGCTTGGGAGACTACAACATCTATAAACATTTCTGAACATCTCTTCTGGGAAACATATGGATGTTGGGTATAAAGTAGGAATTGCTGAGTTGTAAGTGGTTTCAGTAGGTACTACCATAAAGATTTGTCCAAAGTGGTTATATTAATTTATACCCCCAACATGGCGTTTGTCTCACATTTGAATTATTCTCATGATGACATAGTAGTATTGCAATGAATTTTAATCTGCATATCTCTGATGACTAATATACCATTTTGCACATTTACTGGTCTCCTGAATATCTTCTTTGATAAAGTGCAAATTCATATCATTTATTCATATATTCCTTAGTTTACTCATTGACAGGAGTCATATATATTGAAGATATAGCATAATTATAATTTGTAACACATTGTAAATAAAACCTCCTATTCCATGGTGTCTTGATGAAAATAATTTGATAAATTTAACACAACCCACTTTAAGCATTTTTATAACTGGTACTTCTAATGGACTTTAAGATAATCTATTTTTTTCTGAAAGAATTTTTTGTTAAATTTCCAACATTTAAAGCTATAATCCACCTGGGATTCATTTATGTCTATTGTGTAGAGAATCAAGATTAATTTTGTTTTGTAAGCTATCTTTTCTTGGCTAGATTTTTACTACCCTGGGTATTTGATTATTTGTCTGTAGTACAGCAATAGTGATAACTCCCAGAAGGAGCATGTGAATTTATAGGTATCCATATCTATTAATATTTATTAATACACAGACAAAGGGAGGAAGATAGGGACAGGAGGAGGAAAAGAGGGGAAGGGAAAGAGAAGGAGAAAAGAGGGAGGGAGAGAGGAGAACGAGATTGTGCTATAAACTTTTATTTATAGGTTACGTTTTTCCTTCTATATCCAGTCAGTGTTATTACTGATGTATTGACATTTGATCCCAGGACAATTTGCAAAGGTTTCCTGATACCTAGCATACTGCACCAATATAGAGGGAAATGCAATCAAATTTCAAGTGAATCCTGAGGAAGCATCTTCCTCACTGACAGCAAGAGAAAAGGTTGCTCTGAATGAATATGAGCTAGGCTTCAGCAGGAATGGTGCTGAAGGGTAGAGTAGCCACTTCTGAGGTATAACAAATCATTCTTATGGATAACAAGTCTCATTCTTCTCCAGTGTTCTAGGTGAGGAATAGTTAAGGTCCTCCCAGGAGAGGCAAGAAGCACCTTAGCAGATTCCACATTTTTCATCAAAACCTGGTGGGCTTCCCTCCACAATGCCCAAGAGAGGGGTCAACATTAACAGACCTAACTGAACGATGCCCTAAAGTTGTGCAGCATAGTTTAGGACAGAGATGTTGGTGGTATTGGATGCTCACACACACTCACACACAGACACACACATCACGAACACTCACACACAGACACACACACTTTTTTGGGGTTTTGAGGAGGCATTTTTGCCAGCATTGGAATGTCAACATTTGCCAGTCTTGTGTTCTTGCTAATAGTTATAAGTAAAGATTGCAGCATGCAAAGCTTTTATGTATTTTAAATAACATACTTTGGTAAGATAACAGACTCATGAAGTACTAGAACTCTTCAAGCAACACAAGCATCATCATTTCACTATTTCTAGTGCTCCGGAGGGAAGTCCGTCCCCCAGGCAGGTCAAAGCCTGCCAAAAGGGAAACAAAGAGCTTGCTACAGTCGATACTGGATATTTCTGTGTGATTAATCATAAAAGTTGTATAATGTAGCTAAGTGTCTAAGTTGAAAGCTAAATGGCAATGCAGTAACTCTCTTGCCCAAACAGAGTGGTTTGACACAATCGATGCCTTTTGAAGTTATGACAGAGTCCCTATTATCAGCTTAAAGCATGAAGTAATCCTACATGTTTAAACCACCACACAGAGTAATTAAGACTGAGGGGTTTAAAAGAAGACACAGACCTGCCTGGGCTTGATCATTTCCTAAGTAAGACCTATTTCTATAAAACATCATTTGAATGAGGGCTGAAATGTACACATGCAGGCTCTGCTGGATGCCACTTGGGAAGGGAAATTGCAGCTGCCTCTCAGTGTTTATGAACTATCTAAAGGAGCCATATCCGTGTGGATGAAATAACAAAGGGTGTCTTTACATCCCTCCAGCCAACTCTCCCAAAAGCCTTTTAAATGGCAGAGTACACACCTGGTGCAACAATTCACATAGGTGAAGCATCTCACATGAACCTGAAAACACTACAATGTGGGCACATGGCTCTTAGCAGGAAAACAAGTCCTGCTGGTCTCAACCGAGCAAGACCTTGAGCTTTGTGATACATTCTGAAAGAGCTGATATATTTCTGAGCATTGCATCCTGCAGAGTCAGTGTTATACATAGATATCCCTTGGGTGGTGTGAGGATTAGCACATAAGCTTCCTCCATTTCCCCACAAATGGCTCACACATAAGATCACATTGCATAAAAACTAGGTGTTCCATGGGGATGAAGAATTGTCTTATTTAAAAGGCAAATGCCTAAGAGAAGGAACCTATGGAAATTCTGAGTATATTAGACAATCAGATCCCAATGAGAATTAGTGGCTCTTTTAGAGTCAATTTCAACTGGGAAGGGGAGGTGTAGAAGGGCAGGATACTAGAGTGGCAAGAATTGAATTAGAAGAATTCAATTACATAATAAATGGTGGGAAGACAATGGGATGGGCAAGGAAAGAGATAAAGCCATGTCAGGCAGGCTCAGATCACCAGCATAGTTTTGAGAGTGTCAAGCAGGAAGCAGCTAGGTTGGGGGAGGAAGGGATGGGGTCCCAGCATGACACACAGAACAACTGTCCAGCAATGAAGACAGTCTGCATCAGATAGGAAAAGGTGCCCAGAGATAGTACATCTTTGTTTAGGAAGTTTAAATTTTCAGTGAATCCATCATACAGTCTCTAACCCATTCAGAAACTTTATAAAGCCACTTTCCCACTGGGAATACAATGCTGTACAGGAATAGTTACTGAATTCAAGTCCTTTGACAAATTTCAGCTTGACTTAATTACAGCTAAGGGGTTTAGCATTAAAGGGACCACAGCTTTTTTAGCATAGATGTGCACTTAAGGTAGACACTTTCTCTTGTTTCTGGAAGAAAATGCTCCATTAGCTTCTACAGGACCATTGTCCTCCCAAGCTTCCGCTCCACGGAATCAGACCTCTCGGTTAAAATTGTAAAGCTACCACATTGCAGATATGTGGCATTGAACTTAACATCTGTAAATGTCAGATTGCACAAGTGTTGAAGAGAGACTACTTTCAACGTAGCATTGTTCTAGACACTGTGTAAGATGCTGCACAGAACATTACAGATGCCCAACAAATGGTTAGAAGATGGCGTTCGGTGCCTTTACGTATTTACCTTCCTTTACGTTATCTTTACCTTATGAAACAACCCATGCTAGAATGTTTTCTATATAAGAATTGTATTAAAAGCATCTTGGGAGGAAAGGCATTAGTTTGTCTTTACTTCTGTTCTAGTGTTTGTGCCTTACTTCGGGTCCCTTCTGACACATAACAGGCTCTTCAGAAATCTGTGTTAAGTGATTTTTGTCTAACCCTATTCCTTTCCATCCAAGCATTAAAATGCTATTGTTTTAATAAATAAAAATAACAAACAATTGAAAATTTTTAAATAAAAGTAATGCAAACTCAAATATTCTAATCCAATTTTTTAAATTATTTGGTGTTATAGAATCAGAAAATTTTAATATTCTTTAGTGGCTCCTTTTAGCATCTGTCTGAAAAGGACCTAAAGATCGAAATGCTTCCTATGAAATCCCTGCTTCCAATGAGCAGGTCTTAGGGTATTCTCCTTCCTTTTCCAGAATCTGTCCTTTCCTCTCTCTGGGTTACATTTGATTATCTGGACAATATATCTATCTACCTGCATTATTCCTTGATACAGAAGTTGACTAGAACTCCCAAGTTACTACCATCAACCACTTTTGAAACTCGGATAAAAAGAATTGATTATTTTAATACATAGACATGATAAATGCTTGCGGATGTAGAAATGCTGACTCCCTCAATTTGATCATTACACACAATGTACATGTATTGAACTAGCCTGCTTATGTGTATAAATATTGTATCAATTTTTAAAAGATTTAAAATATTGATTCAATATTTAGCTTTGTAAATAAAGCCATGCCTACGGTGATTGTGCCCTGATTTGAATATAGTATGTGAAACATACTGTTACATTTTCATATTCACTGATTTTCTTGATAAATATTTACTGAGTTCTTATTTAAGCAAATATTTACTAAGTAAATATTTTAAAGCTTAGGAAAGTAATACCTTCTTCTATAGTGCCTCAGGTCTAGAAACAAACTATGTAAATATTTATCAAAATTTATTTGTTCAAAGAAAAGTCTGATTTGTCATTTCATCAGCTTTAAAAGCAGAAAGTACATTTTTGGAAGTCTTTGAATAAAGCACTTTAGTTGTGTTCTAAACAGGACTTTAGACTGGTTTAGTGATTTAGGCATTTCAAGCATGCTGTCTTGAATGAAAAACACTTATTTGTATACTCCTAAAAGAATTTTGAATAATTATTTCTTCACATGTTTTTTATTGTGCCCTCCTAGTTCTCACTCTAAGCTTGAGAACAGTGCTGGGCAATTGCCCCAGTGTTTACCCTTATCAGTCCATAGAAAGCCCCAGTTTCCTAACAGACTTCCCAGCATCCAGCAAGCCTTGTAGGATGCTGATGAGGCATGATGGTATTGACTTCAGAAAAAGAGCTCAGTGATGCGGGGAGCAAGTGAGGAAGGGGCAGGGATAGATGATGTCTAGGCTACTGCTTGGAGGATCTGGATAGGGAAGGGTTCCATTCTGTAAGATAAGGGGGGCAAGACGGGAGGGGAAATGAGTTTGAGCCACTTGGAAATATGAAATGATCTGTAAAGGTTGAGGGCATTAGGAAAAATTCTACATGTGAAGTGGAATGAAAATGTGTACAAAGAGTAAAAATGATGGAAAAGTTTCCATTTATGTAACACTTAGATTCCTTTCAAAAGAGTCCGAATGTATACTTCTTTAAATGCCAGTATCTACGATACACTGAAATGCTATGCCCATTGCTGTTATCAAGGTTACAGTGAAAATCAGGACAACACTTTTAAAAACATGTGAGGAAATAATTCTTCAAATTCTTTTAGTTGCACACAAGCAGATGTTTGAAGTGTACTGCAGATGAAATCACCATTAACCGTTTAACACAAAGAAGTTCTCATGTCAAATGATTTTCTAAGTACTAGTGAAGTCAAAGCTTTTTCAGTAACTGTCTGTTTCTGCCCCAAAGTATTTGCTAGTATGCTTTGAATAGGAGGCATCACGCCCGTAGGTGACCCAGCAAAGCAGATGCCCAAATGTCTACAGTCCCGGATCCTATGTACTGTGCTATGCTGCTTACTGTGCTACGTTTTCCTGTGTGTTTGTTAAGCTCAAGGCTCTTAGCTGCTTCATATCCCTTCCATTAGTATCACTAATGAGCTCTACTGAAAACTGCCTGCCATTAAGGGACTGAAGTGTAGTCCCACTGTCAGCATTAGGCAGATGTACTTAGCAGTGGGAGCCTGGGGAGTCTCCATTCAGAGTGGCCTACAGGGAATGAGGAGGGGGACAAGTGTCAGGTCAAAGAGTTCAATGCCTACATTAGGGCAGGAATACCTAGAGTAAGAGTAGATGACTACAGACAACTTAAATGAAGGTTCAGGTAACTTCATTTTTAGAGAAATATTAAATGAACCTCAAGTCTAAGCTGGGCACCATTGTAGACAATCCGCAAGATTAAAGTGACTGTTTCACATCCTGCCTAACCACATGATGGAGCATTTTTAAAAATAGCCCTGGGACTCATGTCTTGTAGCTCCAGTACTGAAACTGAGCTAGAAGCTGGGGCTAAAGCAAGAGGATAATAAGTTCAAGGCAAGTTTGGGCTATATAGCAAGTCTGAGGCCACCTTGAAATGTACAAGACCTTTTCTGAAAAAAATGATTTACTCTAAATTTCCTGGCAACTGCTATCTCCACTCAGAATAAGAGCTTATATTAGCATACAGAAACTACATTATTTTTGACCATCACATAAAACAGAAGATTTATCCAGAATCATAATAGTACAAGAATCCAATGGCTACATTAGGTCAGGGAGAAGCTAAGGTAGGAATAAATGACTACAAACGACTTAAATAAATGTGCAGGCAACTTTCATTTTGGACAAATATTTAATGTGTTAGGGTGGAACAAATTCCCATGTTTGTATGTCAGCTAATAGCAGAGCACTGAGAACCATCCCTGTGGTGCAAACGAACTGTGCACACTAAAGCTGGCATGCAGTTTTCACTTTTGGCATCTCCTATTAGGCTTCCTTGAATCTTCTGCCCTTATTCGGGAGTCCGTGAGGGACTTTGCTGGACTCTTTTGAAGTGCACAGACCAACTTGGGTAATCTGAAGAAAACGGTAGTTACAGAGATATATTTTATAGTTTATGTTCATTGACTTCCTTTATACACATTGTGTACAGCTGATGATAAAGCAGAGAGCATTTTAAAGTAATCATCTTAATGTTGTGTGTATTTCTCCCAGGAGCTATCCCTGTTATACTCAAGGTCCTAGAAAGGTCTCAGTGTTAAGGAAGAGGATATTTGACTATGCCAGTAATAAATGACTTCAGTTGTCTAGGCTGAAAATTCCCCTTGACTTGAAAGTCACAACCTTGAACAACTCATACATTTGTAGTCTGTGTCTTACATGGGAAAATTTCTTAGCCACTCCAGCCCTCCAGAGGCCCCATTCCAGGTGTATCTAGTTCTTCAGGACACAAGACTATCACACATATGAAGTATTTTATATTAACCATTTTAGTAAGATATCTTTCTGAAATATGAGCATGTCCCTAACTGAACCCAAGACTGACAGTCAAGCCTTTGAAGGAAAAGTGATCGTGATCAGTCAGTGGTCATAGATGCACTGTGGTGCCAAGGTCTCCTGGTTTCCACAGCTAGGAGGCTTCTAGATGCTCTGTTTTGTTCTTAGGTCAAGAGTCTGTATTTTGGGTTTGTTCTTGCACTTCCTTCCTGTCTATGGTCTCACTTTACACGTTCTAATTGCCTGTGATCAGCCATGACCCAAAAATAGCACATGGAAAACACTAAAACATATTTGTAAGTTTAAAACTTATTATAGTCTATCATAATTATCATTAATTGTTACCTTTAAGCTTTTTACCATGTCTGGTTGATAAGTTAATTTCATCAAGTTATGTATAGGAAAAGCCATAGTGCACATTAGTTTGATTTTATCTGGGAACCTTGGGGTCTCAGAATGCATTCTTCATGAATGAAGGCTTAGTGCTTGATCATTGAGAAACTCCAGACATCTGTGGCAAGGCGTTTTCTTCCTTCTGGATGTCTGCCCTCTAAGTTTCTGTGACAGGATTGGGAAATGAGATACCCAGCTGACGAGAGGATGGTGGAAGGAAGTTGCTATTCAGATTACTGAACTAATTATTAGGATGATGTATTGATAGAGTTCCCTTCTGACCACACTTTCTTTCCCTACAGTTCCTGGGATTGAGGAAAATTCTGTGTGTGCCTATAGATATACATGTGTATTGGTTCAGCCCTCAGACCACTTTCAAATTTCATTCACCTGTATGTTCTTCCCCCACTGAAAAGAACTCCTGGAGCAATAGTCAATTGCTTAGAACTCTTGCCACATATAAAAAAATCACATTAAGTGAGCATCTAATTAAGGCACTCATTTAAGAGTATAGCCATGCAAAGTCCATTCATGATTAACAGTGGTAGTAGTTACAGGAAAGCTCAGTGTCTTTCCTAGAGTATTTGGTAAGAAATCTTCTACTCTCGTGGGAAGAATACTGCGTTGGTTGATAACTGAATTAGTTCACCAGAGTCTGCCTCCAATCCATCTTGTCAATCACAGTAATCTTTCCTGCATGCAAGCAGACTATGAGAAGTTCTTCAATTCTTCCATGCTTCTCATAGCTAACAAAGGACAAGCTCCACCTGTCCTTCTTACCCAAGTTCCCACAGTACGGATGCTCTTTACCCATTTGCTTCCATCGCACTCTACACACATTACAATACAGTTGAAAACTGGGATGTGTCAGTTTCCTCGGTTGACGATGGGCTTCTTGACCAAGGCTTTTGTTTTTGCATATTTAATGCTTAATGTAAAACTGGGTGCCTTGTGCTGAGTATAGCTTCCTTGCTAGAGTGCTTGCCTAGCATGCCCAAAACCCTGGTGTCAGGCACTCATAAACCTGATCAAGCATGCGTAGGAGATGAAGACACACAGATCAGAAGGCTAGCCTGTGATACATGAGACTCTGTATAAATATACATGCATACATCATATACATATGCACATGCACATACAGAGCTCAGGTAGAGCCTGTCCTTTGCTAGCTATAGGAAGAGAAATCATTAAAAAATTGAATAAAGTCTCAGAGTCTGCTTACATGCAAGGAAGGATCTTTTGGAAGGAGGAAGGGTCATGCAGATTGAGGGGTGTGTGTGTATATGTGTGTGTGTGTGTGTGTGTGTGTGTGTGTGTGTGTGTGTGTGTGTGTAATCTTATTTTGAATGTTTGAATGGCTGAATAGCCAAAATATTATTACTCCAAATGAGCTTATAAAGCAGATCAACACACCTTCCAACAGGAGTCTCCTTCTCCCTGGAGCATTATCGTCTGTGAAATATGTGCCTAACCATTAAAAGATTTATTAAATTTGAAATAATAACTAAAGAGCAGTTACTACACGGTGAGAAAAGAGCTAGCTCTGCATTTATAAATGGTCCTAACTGTCATAATTTAGAAACATTGTTTAACTCATTTTAATTGAAATCATTACTTCACATGAGCAAGTCGGAAGAGAATTGCTCATTTGTTTAACTAACGAACAAATAGATGAGGTACTGTGATTCTGAAGTCTTTATTGAGTGTTAATATATTTTCATTGCTCTGTCTATTTGAATAGTTGCATGCTGAGATTATAGATTTTATTGTATTGGCTGCTATTGAAATTATTTTGACAAAATTTATTTCTACTAGTTTATCATAATACAATTTCTCATCAATAAAATGAATCACTTTAAAATGTATAATTGTGGGGCTAATGCATAGTTGAGAAAAGCTTTTGAGCAGGTATATGCATATAGTCTTCTCTTCAAAGAGATTGCTTTGAAAAGAAATGTGATGATAGCTATTTAAGGAAATATTTATGTGCATTGACCAACACCAGGACAGACTCAAAGACTGGAGTTGCCCTTTATGTGTAAACTCATACCAACTCTCTGCTGCCTTATGATCTGTGGTCGCAACCATCGTCAGCTTAGATGGTTTAGAACTTGACAATTTATTTGTACCCAGCTTGCTGGAAGGCTGGAAGCAGGTCTCTTTATCCTAGGCCCAGTGCCTAGCACCATGGAGCTCTTCCAGACAGAGAGACACAGCCTATCAAGGGAGGCTGGAGATCTGGAGAACATCTCCCCTTCCAAGCTATGTCACACCAATGAAAACTGAGACAGATTTTGTCATCAGCTGAGACTTAACTGATTTCAGGACCTCACCCAAAGAAACTGGGTGAAAAGCAGAAGGATCAGCTATCTCTTTGGCTGATTATCTCATGGTTATCATGATTGCTGTGGTAAATATTTAATTCATGAAGCTAAAAGTTTGCTTGTCAGTTTTTAGATGTCTAAATGAAGTGGGAAGCATATAGTTAATAGTTGAAGTCAGGTGAACTGGCTCTTCCAAAATATTATTTTCTTGAAGTAAACGGCAGCATTCACCAGTGAAACAATGGTGACCATGAGGCTGACTCACTGCAAAACCACTGTGTATAGGAAAAATACATTAACACAGAGCCCTTTGGCCTGCCAGATGAATAGCTTTCTTATTTTAAATAAGAAAGAAAGAGTTACTGAACATCTGCAGGCCATGCTTGCTTGGCGCTGGAGACATAAGACTTGATTATATTCAAGGAGCCTATAGTCTAAAAGGAAGAAAAAAGAACTCGAAAGCTCTCTAGTTACTACACACTTCCCAGGCCTTCCCCAAAGCAGGAAACCTCTCTTTCATGCCTAAAGCCCCAGACAATAAAAATTCCTGGAAGAATCAGGATAATCATGAGTTTCAACTACTCGTGTCCCATTATAGAGTCAATATCCACTCTCCTGGCCCTGTTCCTTCCCTTTCCTCACCCCAGCATCTCAGATACCAGAACTGTAGACTTCACCTAGGGCTACTGGGTCAGAAGGGCTCATCCCCAGCCCATACTATGTGGAGGCCCAAGCACCAGGTTCCTCTCTCTGCTGATGCTCAGGATTCTGAAGCAAAGCTGTTCCTGAGAACACCCTCAAGATTTCCTCTGCTCACTCTGCTCAGCCCTCCCTCCTATCCCCAACAAGGAAGAGCACATGGACCTCTGCCCACCCACAGGGCCATAGCTTCCATGTGTACCCCACTTCTGCCCTGCGTGCCTGGAGGTTGCTGAGGCACACATTGGCATTAATGGTGTTTGTTAGTCCTCTCTCGTCAACCTGGACAGTCCCCAGAAAAGGGAATAGAGTAGATTATATTCAGGAGGTACAATAGGGAGGGTGGGGGATGGGGAATGGGAGGGGCTGGAAACATGTATCTGAGCAAGGAGATGACTGTTGCCTGGGTCAGTCCCAGCTGGGTTCTTTAAAGTAAATGGAGCCTGAAGAGCAAATTACAAGCTTTGTAACAGCAAGAGAGGGACCTATACGAACTCTGAGTACATGCATATCTTATTAATTAGCTATGGAAGGTTGTTTGTTGTAGCAAAGTCTCATGTAGCCCAGGCTGGTCTTGAACTCTTTGTATAGCCAAGAATTAGAGTGAACTTGTGATCTCCTACTTCTACCTACCAATATTGGAATGATAGGCATGTATTACCATCTTCAGTTTCATGTGGTGTTGGAGACTGATTCCAGGGCATTGTGTAAGCTAGGCTAGCACTCTACCAACTATACTATATTCCCCAGATGACCCCATGGAAATTTTAAGACTTTTTAGAAACTTCAGTAGTTCAGCTCATGTCTCCCACTACTCAGTAGGTACTGTTCAGCAAACTGGAGGCCAAGCTTTTATGTAACCTGTCCAGAATCTCATGGCATATCAAAGAAATGGCACTAAGATCCAGATACTTTTGATTTAAAGTTTTTGTTCAAACTTTTTCGCTTGCTTACTTAAAATTATGGCTGTAGAAACTTCCAGATTTCACTTGCAGGCAGAAACCTCCGCCTGCGCTGCCAGGAGTCGGTAGCCAACGAGCGCCATAGAAAGGCGGAAACCTCTGCCTGCAACGCCGGGAGTCGGTAGCCAACGAGCGCTATAGAAAGGTAACCTCCCAGGAACTTGAAAGGGCCATGAGTGGGGTTGAGGGGAGCAGCACCTCTCGCCCAGACCCGCCCGGATCTGCCGGAATCCGGGGTCTAAGAACCTGGGGACAGAAAAACCCTGAAACTCCCGGATTTCACTTGCGGCCTGCGCCGCCAGGAGTCGGAAGCCAACGAGCACCAGAGAGGGGTGCCCTCCCAGTAACTTGAAAGGGCTGTGAGTGGGGTTGAGGGGAGCAGCACCTCTCGCCCAGACCCGCTTGGATCTGCCGGGATCCGGGGCCTGAGAACCCAGGGACAGAAAAACTGTGAACTTTCTGATTTACACTGGTGCCTGGCATCCTCAGCCTGGGCCACAAGGCTCCACGTGAACAGGGAATCCCAGAAGTGCTGACACACCTTTGAACACAGGCAAAACCACCACTTCTGGATCAAGAGAGACCTTTACAGAACCTTTGGGGCATAAGAACCAAGGGACAGCTGGGGACAAGATCCTTCTGATTCCATTCTGCACCCCAGAGCAGACCCTGAGGGACAGCTCCCCAAACCCAAACACCTCTCAGAGAGAGCTGGTCTTCAAGGAGTACTGACACAGAGATCTACAGGAGGGGCAAGCCACAACCGGACAGAGTAAGATCAGCTATCATCAGAGTCAACAAGATGGCAAAAGGTAAGGGTAAGAACATAAAGAACAGAAACCAAGAGTACTCCACACCCTCAGAACCCAGCTCTCCCACCACAGCAAGTCCTGGATACCCCAACAAACCAGAAAAGCAAGAC
>CM052702.1:30269526-30286703 GCA_028551405.1 Uromys caudimaculatus | reverse complement strand
GGTGGAATTCCCTCCTAGAGGCGGGTTGGGGAGGGGATGGGGGGTACCCAAAGAGGAGACTCAGAAAAGGGGAAACATTGGAAATGTATATAAAGTATCAAAAATAAAAAAGGAGAAAAAAAAATTATGGCTGTAAACAACAGGTCTCCACTGGACATTCTAGAACTAATGAACTGGTATGGTTAAAATGGAACACTCATGGGACTGATACTATGAATAAAAGAAGATAGAGAATAGCAAGAAGAAAGGGGAGAGGAAAGGGAAAGATATAATTAACTTGGCCTTTACTCTATAGACAGTGAGAAACCTCGGCACTGAAAACCTCTGCACAAGCAGCCATAGGAAAATTAACTATTTTCAAGTTGTTGTTCACAAGCTGTATTTGCCATCTTTTCAGTACTGAGAGCTGAGATGTGCCCTGACTGTGGCCAGAAAGGTCTGTCTGTCCCTGTGTCATTTTTCCCCATTGTATTGGTGTCATACTACTCAATTTCAGCAGTGGAAATTGAGGTCAAAAAATGAGAAATTACAACTTCATGAAGAGAATAGCCCATGCTGGAGTTTGAAGATGGTGCCCACAAGAGCCACTGGTACAGAACCAGAAGGGAAAAGCAACAGGATCCAAGATTAGCTGACTTTTAACCTGACTCGCTTTTGGATTGTGATGTTTTAGTTGTTGTTTGCTGAGAAAAAGTGGAGAACATGTGGAACAAAGCCACAAAATCACCATGGATAGTCTATTTGACCTTGGAAAATTAAAAGTTGTGGGGCAGTGATCTGTGACAGGCAATCTGGCACCCAGTTGAGCACAGGTGTAAACTCTGGGTGACCCAGTGGAATCCACAAGGGACCTGGAAACGTTATGCCAACACTCCCAGGAGGCTTTTGGCTCTGGTCAAGGTCACCCTCCTCAGGTAGAGGCATGGCCACACATCCCCAAGCCATCCACATGTTAATAAGACACCTAGAGACTTAGCCACACTTCTTCCCAGTTACTATATCTGCCTCAACTCTCCCAGAGAGGTGGGGGTACAATTTTATCCACGCCACTCTCCACAATGAAAATAAACGTCTTCGAATTATGAACTGTCCCTTCATCTAGACCCGCCATGGGAAGCGAGGGATCTGGCCCTCGATTAAGGAGCCTAGTCTAATCTCTCACCAAGGGCTTCCCAGCACTCCCAGATGGTACCCATTCACCCAAGCCTAAGCAGCTAGCCCAGTGCCCCAAGCCACTGAAACCTGGTCTCTACGGGAGAACAGCTGCACTCCAGCTAGCCTGTCTGTGGCACCCTGCAGTGACTGCAGTGCCCAGGCTAGAGAACCACTGAGATGGCTGCCTCGAGTTCCCTGGGAATAGCCCCCTCCACCACTCACGGGCAGGGCCCGCAAAGGCTTCCCACAGCCCCCACCTGCCTGTCAGACTGTGTGGGAAGATGTGCAGCCACTTCCCTCAGGTCTTCTGTCCCACCCAGAACCGCAGCGCTCAGGATGGACACGTGGGGCTTCTTTCCACCGCACCGGTTTGTTCCAACAAAAATTTGGCTCAATTGTTGTGTGGGAAGAACAATTATTACTTGAAAAGTAAGAAGAAATGTTTAGGCGTTACAGTGTTATTGAGACCAACTTTTCCCTGTTTTCTCTTTCCTAGATAAAATGTAAGAAATCTTCATTCCTTCTGATCAGGGCACAATAAATTGAGTATGAGATTCCTTTCCTATTTGTTAATGTGATTAACATACCTTATAAAAAGGAGTGATGAAGTACAAACTAAGTACTCGTGTCCTCTGATGTGAGAGGTAGCCACGATCAAGATCTGAAGGAGGGTGGCCTACACCTGGGGTCATGCTTTACTCCCCTCCACCTGAGCTGCATTATTTTTCCAAAGCAAACCATTTCCACTGGCTGCTTTCAGAGAGCCAGGATCTGGTACCCATGCCCAAATAATCTCAAGATCTCTTCTCTGATCTTCTTGAGCCTTGTCATCCTAGGTTCATGGGGTTAAGGAGCCAAGTGTGTGCATAGAGGGGATGGGTGTATTTGAAGCATGAGTATATGGGCTGGGTAATCAGAAGTCAAAGGTGGGAGAAGGCAGCAGAAGACAGTGACCTAGAGCCACCACATTTAAGCACAGCAGTATATATAGAATCTAAGAATTTTACATTTGGACATGGACTTCCAGGCTGTTCAGAAAATATACCCACCAACATGGGAAGATAGGTAATTTTGTTGTTTATTTCCTTAGCCTGGCAATGCTTAGTTTGCATATTTATCATGATCCTGACTAATGACACTCCTGATCCACACCCTACAAACTGTTAAGGGACAATCTGCTTTACACGTGACCGAAAATTGCTGTCTTGTATTCTCACCTCCAAATGCAGGAATTGAAGCCTAGCTCTTCAGCTGACAGCGCTCCCACTTCAACACTGAGGCCCTTTGTTCACAGGACTGTAGTGTGAATGCCTGTGAAGTTTAGGGATGAGAATAGTAGCTGTTCCTCCAGCCTCAGTCCTGACTCTGCATCTCAACCTCTCAGTCTGCAAGAAGCTCCAGTTTCCTTTCTGCAAGGCCCTTTCCTGTTAGGTTGCTTATGAAGACAATCCATTACTTGCTTCTCATTGTCTTCTTCCACCTAGAGAGCAAGAATTAATGAGCCCATTGTTTACTAGCCCCAAACATTAAAACATTATGGTGGAGATTTTCGATATTGTTTATTAAAATCATGTCTGCTGGATAAGTTCAAAGCCGTTTGAGGAGGCTGGTTTGATAGTTGTTTTAAGTGGTTAATAAGAAGCTTGGAGGCCTGTCTGTGATTGTCCAAAGCTGTACATGTTTACGATGGTCCTGAACACAGCTCTTCACTGCTTCACTGGTTTTCTTTTTTCTTTCCTTCTTTCTTTCTTTCTTTCTTTCCTTCTTTTCTTTCTTTCTGTCTTCTCTTTTGTTTTCTTTCTTTTTCTTTTTTTTTTTTTTTTGAGACAGGGTTTCTCTATGCAGACTGCTGCCCTGGAACTCACTCTGTAGACCAGGCTGGCCTCACACTCACCTCCTGCCCCTGCCTCCCAAGTGCTGGGATTAGGCATATATCATCACTACATAGACCAGGCTATCTTGACTGGTCTTCAATGGTTGCTTCATCTCTATTATGTTTGTCTAAGGTTTGGCAAAGAATCTATGGTTTTTCTTTTCAGGTGCTAAAAAAGAACACCTCATTCTCTTCCCAGAAGGTCAGGCAGTAGGGAGTGGCCACTTCCTGTTGGGAAAGGTGTAAATCTGAACTCCTCCATGTAGTCAGTGGCCAACAGCCTGGCTTGCCTGCCTCTCAGAGAAGGCACTCCTCCTGGCTCTCATCCCTTCCCCATCCTGATTCCTCACATCTCAGCATGACTCAGCTCTAATTGAGATGATCAAGAAACTGCTTGTTAGTGAGAGAAGAAATTTGCCTCTATATTACTGACATCAAAGGGCTTTCCAAGGTGGGTACCGCACAGCATTGTGTCCTCTTGAGACACACTTTAATAGAACACAACAACAAAGTACTTTATCATAAAGAAGGAATAAGCAATGAGCTGTTAGATGCCTCAGACGTGCCATGAACTCCAAAGATCTCATTTTTCAGAACTGTATTGTGAGATATGACCCAAAGGCTAGTGCTAGTACCTAAGACAGAAACAGAGCCACAGCGGATGGCCCAAAGGGTCTGTGGCTTTTTGCCAACCTGTGGATTTCCTTATACATTAACCTTTACGTGTTACGAGAACTCAAAACAGAAAATTACAGTCTTACAACCTCTAAGTCTAACCTTATAAACAGAGTCACCCACCCTGACCTCCACACTTCCTTCAGAGTGGGGATACAATTACCCTCGGCCTCCCCCTGAGGCCTGCAAATTGCTGACAGAGGAAATTGGGGTAATGTGAACAGATGAAGAAAAATGTCCATAATTTTTAAGTCTAGGCTGAGGGGAAAGTGTAGTGAGAATTATGGACTTTTGGAAACATTGTAAGAACATGATTTTGTTTTAATCCCAGGTGTGGGCTGTGGGCTGTTTGTCCACAGCAGCTGCCTATGGTTTTCCTCATGCTCCAGCAGCAGTGTGATTTTGCCAGTGGCAGAAAATGTCTGTGATTGTATGATGTTTGGAATTCTGAGGACTTTTCAGTATATAAATGCTAAGCCACTGAAAGAGGCAGGGTGGGTTATTGGTTGTTGCCGGTCGCAGTTTGTTAAGTAAAAACAACAAGAAGAAATTAGATACCTTGGCAGCAAAGACGAAACTTTCCTCCAGAAACTCAATGCCCCTAATTTAGCAGGAAGTAGTCTAATGATGATGCCACCTCCTTCCCCCTCTATCTATCCTTTCTTCTCTCTATCTCATGTTATGGGGTTGAAAAGGTGGAAGAAAAGGGGTAGAAAAGGGTGGGAGAAAGAAGAAAGCACTAAGTAGCAAAAAGACAGCTACAGGAAAGAACTTAAGTTACACACACACTGGAATGTTAGAGGTAAAAGGGTTGGGATTCCAACACATGCTACAACATGGACGAACGCTGTTGAAGTAAACCGGTCACAGGAAGACAAGTACAGTCTTTGGGGTGACTGTGTTTCCATACAGCAGTGGGAGCAGCCAGGTTCACAGAGAATAGTGCTTTTTTGGAGGTGAAGAAGAAAGAAGTTCCTACTTAGTCTCTGTACTCTTGTTCTATTTCAAATTCCAAACTCTGAGATATACACCTGTGCTTTGTAACTGATCTTCTGGCTTTTATCTTCCATATTTAACAGCACAGTTTCTACTTTGGAATGCTTCTTAGGGACACAGAGTTTGCACAGGACCCAAAGGAACTCACTGGACACTTGAGGTGACTTGCTGTGGGGCCAGGTCTGATGAGGGCTGCAGGCACTACCGAGAGGCATGCTTCTGCCCTTGAGGGTACCTATGAAGAAAGTTCTTGGATTCACTCATGTCACACCCCTCATCTTCTTAAAACCATTCTCAGCTTGCCTGCTCACTCAGAGTCTTTGCAGTGGTCTCCAAATTCTGTCACTCCGAATCCCCTCCACCCCTCTCCTCCTCTACACACACGCTGACCTCACTGTTTAATGGCTGACAGTTTTGATCTCTCAGACTTGATATCACCCAGATCTTCTGCCTGGAGTGTTCCTTTCTCTGGGGCTTTGTCTTCTCTGCAATCTTAGTACCACTTCAGTGATCTTCTTGAACCGCCATATTTAAACCAGAACATTCAGATCTATCGTTCCATACAGTGTGTCTCTCAGGCTTCCCATCTCCTTATCTTCCTCAGCATCTTGCACACTGGATACTTAACTCATTTGATGTGTATATTTCCTCCCTAAAGGAAATTAGGTGTTTTTGTGGTTTCGATAGTGCCTATTTTCCCCTTGCTTAGAACAGTGTGTGGTGTGTATTATATACTACATAAATGGCTAAGTAAAGTGACTAAATAAAGCAGTGAACCAATGCTCTGTCTTCTAGAAAGGTTAGAAATAACATAGCTACTTAGAAGACTGTCCCTTTAAGATAACATTATAAATAAAAGCCATATAGATCACAATAATTTTATAAATCTGTGATACCAGGGCATTGTAATGCAGATTACTAGTGGTAGACCTAATGCTGAAATTACTGAACTTTTAACTGAACCATGACATCTTTGTCTAAGAAAATCGGCAATGTTCTGGGAAGCCAGTAGAGGCAGGCACTACATCGATACCGAACATTGTTTGAACACCAAGAGCTGTTTGGCATCTTCCTTTGTGAATAGAAATAGATCAAGGGGAGGAGGAGAACCTTGCATCATCATAATTTCTAAAACTGTAGTGGTTATTCATGTACCAAACACTACCCTAGTGGGTCAGGTCACCTAATCTCCCCACCTTACAAGTAGATATAATATCCAGAGAAACCTAGACCTGGGGAAGTTATCTTCCTAAATGCAAGCTACCACAGTGATTCACATGTAGGTACCATGACCGTCATCCTCAGTAATCAAATCGGACCAGTTGGGGTTTGGTTTTGTTGATTCTCAACTGTATTTGAAATCACCAGGCCTCCATAACTACTTTCTACCTAGATTACTAAAATAGTGGCTGCAGCAATGAAATTTTCCAACAGCAGAGAGAAATGCTTTAAAGGTTGCTATCTTTTCTAATTCATTTTTTGGAAATCATTTTGGCTTATCATTGCAGAAAATCTCTAAGCAATAAAAGAAATGCAATAAAAAAAGAACAAGCAATGTATTATGAAGTGTGCTTTGCATCTTGATAACAACACATGATTTATTTGTTGCTTATGATAAATGTGAACATAAATTGCATTGGTGGAATTCATGAATAGAATGGCTTGGGTAGTGTAAAGTTTTGCTTCCAGCATTGAGCTAAAATTCAGCTTGAATGGCTTGTTGAAATGTAGTGTAGGACCTCAGGGCAGTTTTGAAAATAATTAGATTTCCAGTTTATTAAAGTGTAGATTTGAAATTCTCCCATACAGAATATATTCTCAATAATAATCCAAGTGCTGGGAAACTATCTGAGAGGAATGAAGAAGAGAAATGATAATGCTTTATTAGTGTGCACCAGAGCAGAAAGACGTACGTATCTTAGAGCCGTCAATGTAATAACAATTCCATTGTTTTTCTATGTAAGCCATTTCCATCATTTGATTCCAGTTAATTGTGACTCAGGCTGATATAATTCCTTCCCACCTTCAGTAGTGCTAAGTGACAGATATGTTGCTTTGCTTTGTCTTCATTAACAATCATACCAGTTTAATAAACAGTCATAATATAATCAGGTGAGTCTCAGCATCCCCCCGACACCCAACTAGAGTAATATGAACCTAGACTTTTGCCATACTTACACTTCCACTTGAATGGAAGACCCTGATCCATGACAGAGCTGAGAAAGTTTTTATATCCAGAACATAAAGAGGGACAGAGGGAAAACCAAGGAAACTTGCTTAGAGTGGAAGTTGGGGTCAGTGGGGAGTAACATTGCATTCCATACAATGAATATGAAAAGAATTTCATCTTCCATAATGGAATGGTACCAAAGAATTTTAAATGAAGATGACAGGGTAGTATGTTCATTAAAGAAAATAATTTGGCCTTCTTTGTGGAGAACATATAGGAGACAGGCAAGGTGAACGCAAAGAGATCTTT
Source organism: Uromys caudimaculatus (assembly GCA_028551405.1). Taxonomy (NCBI): domain Eukaryota; kingdom Metazoa; phylum Chordata; class Mammalia; order Rodentia; family Muridae; genus Uromys; species Uromys caudimaculatus. The sequence continues at coordinate 30,279,525 of CM052702.1, read as the reverse complement.
CAAAGACATGACAGAGTTATAGAGACAATTCAAAGAGAGAAGACTGGAGATGTGTTACAAATAGAAAGTACTAGATTTGGTAATGGATGAAGAACAAGACTTTGATATCTGGCTTAGGTGGTTGGGCTTAGGTGGCTGGTTTATCCTCCAAAATTCATGTTAAAATTTAATGACTCCTGTGACAGTATTGGGAAATAGAAATTTTAAGAGGCTGTTAGTACAGGAGGGTACCACACAGAAGATTAATGTATTTTCTAGTTTCATCACATTACTGTGTTAAAACACTCTGAGTAAAAACAATTGAGGGAAGAAATGGATTTATTTGGTTCACAGTTCGGGTTATAGGATAACTGTCGTTGAGGGAAGTCCTGGCAGAAACTTGAAGCAGAAATGATAGAAGACCATTGCTTTGGCTCAACTGTAGGCTTATACTTAGCTGTCTTTTCTTATATTGCCCAGGGCGTATCCATAGAATGGCACTGCCTACAGTGAGCTGGGCCTTCCTTCATCAATTAACATTCAGGTGACTCTCCTATTCATATATCCAAAAGCCAGTTTGATCTAGACAATCCCGCAATTATGACGCCATTCTAAGAAAACTAGGCTGTGTTGGTCGACAGTTAAAGCTAATTAGGACAATGCCTTCATCACTGGAATAGGTGAGCTATCTCTAAAATGACATCATTTCTTCTGAAATGTGTTCCTTTATTACCACTCTGACTTACATATGCTTGGTTGTCTTTGTGCCACATGATAGATCATAGAGGTCCTCATTAGAAGTCACCTTGAACTTGGATTTAGCCTCTGGGGCTATAAAAAAAAAAACAAATTTATTTTTATTGTAATATTATAGGGAGCTCAGCAGAGATGACCATTCAGACAGTTTATAGCCAATTGAAAGTCTTTATTCCAACAGGCTGGGACTACACTCAGGTTTTTCAGGAAATGGGTGTAGCCCTGAGCATTTAGAGCAAGAAGCTTTTAAAAGCAAAAACCACATTCTGGTTATTTTACTCTGCAACGGAAGGGGGGATTTGCGTAAGAAAACAGTTTAACAGAAGCCAAGATAAGTTAACTGGGACATTGTGACTTTGGGTTCCTAGAACAGAGTTGGGTAATTTTCCATGGGATTCTCCATCAAGAAGATCAAATTCTAGTTAAACTTGAAATGGCCCCAATAAGAATACAAGATGGAAAGGCCTCTGCACTGTCTTGACCTGTCACCTGATGCTATGAAAGGGAAAAGGAGAGAAAAAGGGAACAACCCAGGAAAAGACACTTTGCACATGAAAGCAACAAAGAAGTAAACTATTTCCCATAGAGATTACAAATGGCAAGGCGTTTAGCTCTGAATTCTCACCCCTTTTTCTTGGTTTTATTTACTCTCTTTAAAGATTTTGTTAAAACTTTCAACTTTCTGTATTTTGGAATTTTTAAGTTCATTGACTGTGATTTAAGAAGGATGTATAAATAAACTTAATTTTCTATAGCCTACCATGCATGTAACTTGGGTTCAACTCTCTATGAACAGGGTATATACCTGATGGGCTAACCTTGGTGTACCATGGGACTTGCCGCCACTAGTTGATGTTGGCAGCCATATGACTGACTCAGCCACCATCTTTACTAATGTTTTACAAAGGGCATGCATGCAACTTTACTACTGTCTTGCTTAAGGTGATCCCACGGTATAAATCAACTAAGGTAGTACCCATAAAACAACTAGACCAGCTGAGCCCTCAACTTATCACTGCATCTCCCTTTTATTAGACTCAGGAAGCAATACCAGGCTTCCAGGATAGTTTGTTTTAAAACTGAGTCATATTTTAAAAACTAGCACTTTGTAAAACTACACTATAAAAGGATCAGGAAAAAGAGAGTCCCAATGTCTCTGTGGAACTTTATATATGGTTAAAAGTTTATTTTTATGCTAAAGTATCTTTAATTCAAGAATTATAATTTTTAAGTCTCCAACTTACCAGGGATAAACTAGTAAAGTCCTAATCTTCTAAGAGTTACTTTTTAATCATAAACTGTTAAAAAATAATTAAAATATACAAGTTAATTGTCAGATGTGCTATGTACAAATATAATTTATTTGCAGAGACAAATTTGGAAAAAGAGACCAATTTTTATCTCCCATCATAATATTATGCATATCTTGTCAAACGCTAAGCCAGAAAACAGTAAGCCAAAACAACTTTTAAATAAACTTAAATCTTGTTTAATATAAAATAACAATCAAAATCAGATATATAAAAATTAGTTATAAAAATTAAAGGCTTGAGTAAAATGGATTAAATTCACAAAACACTTGTGTGACAGGAGGTCTCCAGGTTCCCTTGGATAAAGCACAATTTCCCTTGGATGGCACACCATCCCACTAGAGTAAGTTACATGCTGGCCTCATTACAGAACAAGGATGAATGGCAATAAGACCTTCCAGAAGCTACTGCCTCTGACTGGGTAGACCCCAGAAGCTCTGACTACAGAGGCCTGATGAGTTCCAGGCCAAACCAGATTAAAAATCCTACTCCTTATCTAGAGATGAATTACTCTTCATGTCTCACATGACAGGGGAATGGATTCTCTTGCTCAGAGAATCCACTCAGAGTCTGAATCCACATCTTAAATGTCTCAAACAACAGAGAGGCAAATGGGAATTGTGCTGTCCTCCATGTCCCCTGAACAGTCATATGAGGATGCTGTGAACAAGGAAACCTGTACATAAGCCCACCACCCGACAGGTATGGGACCTGCATGCTAGTTCAGTTGGTCAAGCCACTACCCTGGCTTTTAATTCTTCCTCTTAGAAAAAGCTACTCTCAGGGTTCATACACTAACCACCCATGTTCCCTCATCTGAGGAGAATTCCAGATACAGTTTTAGAAAGTTGTTCAAAATATCTAAACAGTGTCTTTCAGTTGGAAGCACGCTTACTACTGTCAGCATGTGGTGACTCAGAGATTTGTCCATCGGCAGGATGGCTTTAGCCTTCTTTGTCAAGTCAGTCTGTGTTACACGTACTTATTTGTAACGGATTTTCTATGAGTGTCTGCTTTCACATATCATCTGTTGGTTGAGAGTATGGAATGAAAATGTTGAAGTTTCTTCTTTAAGATTCTGCTAATAGGGTTACTTTTAGAAACAGAGTTAATTGGTTAGTGAATCATTTACCCTTGACAAGGCAGATACTGTCTCTGGGAGTATACATTTTAAATTGAAATTTTTAAATCATTTCTTTTTGGGGGACTATAATTCAGGATTAAATTATCTCTTTATACAGCCTGACAACATAAAATGTATTTACTATATAATCTTGGAATACAGTATAATAATTTGACATTAACAATAATATGCATGGTTATGTTTTCAAATACTAGATATGGCCATTTAAGGTAATAGTTCCAGTTTTTACTTTTTATCCTATCAAATTGCTTTTAACCAGATTTTTTTAAACTTCAGATTCTCTGGTTTTGTTGGTTAAATAATAGCCAGTATTGTTAATACTTTAAAACATATTCAAAGTTTACCATATGTAGAAGCAAGGGATACCGTTTAGACACTTTCTGTTCAGATTCATTCTTTGAATGCTGGCTTTAACTAATTTCCTTTAAAAGGCTGATGTTAACAAACAGTTGATTACAGTTACCTTATCTTTCTATAGAACTCTAGTACATGGTCCTGCCATTTGCACCATTGCCTGTAACTCCTGTTAATCTTGATGTAAAAGTTTTTCTCGTGTAATTTTGTCATACAGTTATCGCCTCCTGACTTACGTTCATGATCTTTGCCAACTGTGAAGTTTTATTTACCATGGTCCCTTGGATGGACCTCCCTCTGAGGTACTCTACCTGCTGCTCCCCTTGCTGCCCTCTGTCAGCCTTGAAGCAGTTACTGAGAGTGTGACACCCCAAACCTCTCAAAGGAGTTCAGGTTGTCTCGGAGAGGAGACAATGGGCCGTGGGCCATCCAACTCATCTCTCCCTGCCACTCATGACTGTGATTGTGGGACTCACACAGCTGGACTGGAGCCTTCTCTACATCATTTCCCCTTTTTGTCCTACCGGCTCATCAGCTTAAAGTTCTTCAGGACCAGCTGTGCACCTTGGCTGCTGCTGTGCTCCAAAAAGGACTAGATCTCATGGCTCCTGGGGATTTGAAATGGAGCCTAAGGGCACAGGACAGATAAAGTTCCTTCTGTTTCCCTTTCCTTCTGGCTTCCCGATTTGATCCCTTTTCCCTCTTTATCATCCTCATACCTACATTTTTTATCATGTCCTTTAAGTGTTTTATTCACAGAACTTTAACCTACACCTAAACAGAATGTTCCCAGCATAAAGCTCTCCCAATAGGTTTCACCTTACAACAGCTCCAATTGTACCTCATATCTGCAAAAGGGTCCTTGAGGTACTGTAATGAAACTAGCTAAAACTTTCACACCAGGCCGCAATACTTTACACTAGTCCTGTTTGTTCCTGGGATTTTCTGTGGCTCCCAGCTACTTTCTGCTGCTTCATTTGGTGCAACTGTCCTGGCAATGGGACCAATCACTGCTACCCTGAATCAACTCTATGCCTACTTCCTCTCACCGGCCTGCTCCGTTCCTCTACCTCTGCTCCTACTTAACCCTCAACCAGACCAGAAAATCTTTCACTTCTACTCTGGAACCAAGTCATCTGCTCACTGCCCTCTAAAAATTATTTTCCAAGTCTCTTCAGGAATACAGGACGGCAACTGCCATCCTTCTGATTGGACAGGGGAGCTGATCAAGTAAAGACTCTCCTCCTGCTGCATGGAGAGAGAGATCCAGAATTACCCCTTCCAACGAAGACCCATCTCAGAAGAAAATAGCTATAAAACAGCCCTTCCCTGGATTTGTTTTTTTCTGCTCAGAGTTAGGAATGATAGTTTTCCACTGAAAGACTACATTTTCCAGATTTCCTTGTGCACTATGGAAATTTCCACAAACACCCCCCCATAAGAGACCATGTCCCATCTTCCTCATAGGTATTTTGGCCATCTGCACATTGCTGTGAATAACCATGGTCCAACCTAAGGTCAAACCAAGCCTTTCTTTCTTTCCACCTTCTGTCTCTCTCTATAGTTTCCTTTAAATAATCTAACAGAAAGGAGAATGGGTAAAACATAATCTTTATGAAAATAGAATTGGGTGGATGAAGGGGAAGGTACAATATAATGCAACAGCAAAGACATCATTTTCCAGGATTCCCTTGTGCCCTGCCCGTTCCATGCTGTGTCCTTACATAGTTCTTTTGAATATTGCCCTTCCGGAACCACAGGGGGACCTCCCAGCCATTTCCAACTGAGTGCATTCTCTTTTCCTGTAACAGGCAAAGGTACCGGGGCCAGCCTCTGTGATCTGTAGATATTGTAGGAAGGGGCTGGCTTCCCTTTCTTCATCCAAACTTAATACAAAATGGAGGAATTGCAGCAGATAAACACTATTTATTAGCAGTTTAGAGTAAGGACTTTATTTTCCCTGGTCAACTGCAGAGGCACTTTAGAATTGGTTTTCATGTGTCCCATCAAAAGCCATTTCTCCTGATCCCTTCCAGAGATATGCATGTCACAGCAGGTACTCTTTCCATCCAACTTATTAAAGCAAGGAAAGTCACAGATCGTCTGCAAATAAGGACGAAATCCCTGTGATCAGAGATTTAGCCTCATTCTACCCATGGGATAACAGCCAAAAGGCTTACCTATCCCCAACTCTCTCTCTCTCTCTCTCTTTCTCTCTCTCTCTCTCTCTCTCTCTCTCTCTCTCTCTCTCTCTCTCTCTCACACACACACACACACACACAGAGCCCACTAATTTTACACAGTAGAACAATCAGAGTGCCTCATGTTTTACAATGATCAGACTCTATCGCCTTACCATATAAAATCCTGTTATAACAAAGAACCTGCAGGCACAGTCAAGGACCACATGATTGAAAAGCTGTGGCCCAGTTTGGGTGTCTGAGAGATTAAATAATAATTCTCTGCCATCTCACAACTTTGTAATGCTAGACAAAGGCCTGTGTGCTTGATGTTGCTATAATGAAGAAGCAGCATTGTCTGTTCTGGACAAGAGGAGTGGAAAGATGACATCATTGGCCTGCTGTTTTTATGGCTAGTAAGAGAAAAGATGATAACACAATCTGAAGTGCAAAACCAGAAAATGAGGTGGATCTGGTCACCTGCAGCTAAAAGCCCTTGATGGCTGGGGCAGAGACACTAATTCAAATGTGCCAGTGTCTATAGAATTGTTACCAGCCTTGGTTGAAGAATGTTGAGGTAGAGATTTTGTAGATTGGTACCTTTCCTGGACTAGCCTCCCTTATTGGTGGCTGTTCATACTATTCAAACCCATGGTATGTTATAAAACAAAGAATCATGCATTGTGGGGCCGTGAGAGGCAAGGAAGACAGCTGAGGTTTCTCACTTTTACTAAGAGGAGTCTTTTCTCTTTTCAGTTTCATATTGTGTGTTACAAATAAAGAAACTGCCTCTGAGGTGGATGGGAGATGGGATAGGGGGTTCCGAAGGGGAGACCTAGAAAGGAGAAAACATTTGAAATGTAAATAAAGAAAATATCCAATAAAAAAGAAAAGAAAAGAAAAGAAACTGCCTCTGTACTCTGTTTACAGAACCTGAATCAGTGGTGCTTTCTAGGATTTGGTACCCAAAGAATCCAAAGGTCCTACATTACATAAGGGACCACTGTAACTGTGTAGAAGGGACACAGTAAGAAATGCTACCTGAAGATATTATGGAAAAGGACATTATGGACTTTATGGACTCTGTAGCCTACCAGACTTCACAGACATTCCGTTGAGAGAAACAGAGGGAATGGCTTTGCACTTTCACCTTGAACATGGCTGACAATAATCCTTTGACTTTTCATGTTCTGAGTGGTTAATTTTAGACTGCTAATATTAACACCCTCTTATTAGTCTTAATTAAGCTTACTCCTGAACTACTGTGAAATGTCAAAACCTGCATCCTCAGGGTAGTGTTGCAGAAGGCTTGGATCTGTAGGAGCTTGACAAGATTAGATCCCACTTCCACCCTGAGGGTTGTCACCTTTCTACATTAAAATCCACCAAATCAACCCCAGTGGTATCACAACAACCTTCTGTGTAATTTGGGAAAGATAATTAGAGCAATTGAGGCAAGTACTGGTGGGATGTGGTTTGATTTACATATATGAAAATCACCAGATGGCTCCAATTCCCCTTTCCCTGAAAAACAATTGTTTTTTTATGGTGTATTCTCTTTATTGGCACTGTCACCCCTTCTACAATGCCTGGCTGACTGTCAAGATAGAAGCCAATCAGCATGTAGCATTCCTCCAACACAGTGATTCCCTCAAGAATGAGTATGGCATCTTACTTGATTTGTGAAGCTTAGAACAACAACGACGACAACAACAAACAAGAATCTCTCCTTCCTTTAGATAGCACAATACACAGACATGAGTATTGAGACAGATGAAGCCATTTTGTGGCAATAAGGTACACCTGCTCTGTTGAAGGAACAAAGGAACAAGAGTTAAGAAAGTCGTAGAGAAACTGAGCTGTAGTCCTCAGCAAACCCTGCTGACTTGGTGCTAGTCTTTGATTTATAGGACTCACAAGTCTACATCACTAGCCTCATCCCAGAGAATCACGGACCTCATGCGCAGAGTCCCTGCATCAATATAAGAGAAAAAATGATGAAAGATTAAAAAAAATTAAAGACAGACTTATTTTAGTACCTTTTCTGGTTCTTGAGCCCCAAGCCCAGCCCCCAGCTCTGTCTTTCCTCTCTTCCCTGTCAGCTCTCTTTAGGTGGCATTGGGCCTCCTCCACAGCTCATCTATAGATTCCTCACCACTTCCTTAGTGCCTACAGTATCTACTGCCATTTCTGTCCAAAGAGTTTCATGTCAGGCTAACCTTCACAGTAGTATGTCCTAAAATCTTCTGAATTGAAAAGAGTCACAGGGAAGACAGACACGCAGTTCTCAGGCTGCCCATTGTTTATCAGCATCATAAGCAATTTTGAACAAACCATAGACAATGTAATCCTGCTAAGATATGAAACAAATCTAGGCAAAGTTCAACATGAGCTCAGTACTCTTGTATATAGGTAACTGGTACATCAGTTTATCAAATCCTTAAAGAAATGTTGACCAAGCTCTCATAAAAAGTCCATAGCCATGTGGAAGCAAGCAACCCTAACTAAACTTAGTAAGCAAAAAAGGGAAAGAAAGAACAGTAAAGATGGAAAGAGTTGTGAAGAAAGGGGTCAGCAAGAGTGGATGAGGTAAGAGTACCATGGGTTGAATGTGACCACAAAACATTGCATATATGTATGACTTGCCAAAAATCTAAACCATACTTAGAAGGTGGTAGAAGAAATAATCAACCATGCCCATACAAAATTTGCCCAGTTACTAACATCTGGAATAGATCTGTCTTAGTAAGGGTTTCTATTCCTGCACAAACACCATGACCAAGATGTAAGTTGGGGAGGAAAGGGTTTATTGAGCTTACACTTCCATGCTGCTGTTTATCACCAAAAGAAATCAGGACTGGAACTCAAGCAGGTCAGGAAACAGGAGTTGATGCAGAGGCCAGGGAGGGATGTAACTTACTGGCTTGCTTCCCTTGGTTTGCTCAGCCTGCTTTCTTATAGAACCCAAGACTACCAGCCCACAGATGGTACCACCCACAAGGGGCCCTCCTCCCTTGATCACCAATTGAGAAAATGCCTTACACCTGGATCTCATAGAGGTACCTTCTCAACTGAAGCTCCTTTCTCTGTGATAACTCCAGCTTGTGTCAAGTTGACATACAAAACTAGCCAGTACAATTGACCCCTAGTCAACTTGACACACAAACACATCACCATTAAGCCTCAACCCTTACTCTCTCATTCATCCCCAAGATCTAAATAACTTTAAAAAGTCCCACAGTCTTTGAAAATTCTTACATATCAACATTTCAGTCCCTTTTAAACACCCAGTCTCTTAAAATTCAAAGTCTTTTAAAAATTCAAAGTTTCTTAACTGTGAGCTCACTAAAATACTTTCTTTCTTCAAAAGGGAAAAATATCAGGCCATAGTCACAATCAAAAACAAAATCAAACTCCAACTGTCCAATGTCTGGGATTCACTCACGATCTTCTGGATTCCTCCAAGGGCTTGAGTCACTTCCCCAGTTCTGCCCTTTGTAGCTCACAGGGCTCCAGATGCCTGTACTCCACTGCTGCTGATGTTCTTGGTGGTCATCTCATGGTACTGGCATCTCCAAAGCACTGCCGTCTTCTGCTGCAACTAGGTTTACCAACAGCCTCTCATAGGCTCTCTTCATGGTGGCAAACCTCACCTCTTTTGCACGACCCCTTCAGACCTGGACTATCAATTGCAACCGAGGCTGCACTCTCACCAATGACCTTCCATGGCCTCTCACAGTGCCCAGACCTCAGCTGCTCTTCACGACTCCTTCATGCCTTCAAAACCAGTACCACCTGGGTGACTCTTACACATTACTAAGTCCAGCCACAGCACAAGGTACAACCCTGGCTATATCTGGAATGCAACCTCTGTGCTCTCAGAAAACACTTCTCAGTGTTTCACCTCAATGATGCTGGTCTCTTCTCAATCACCGCCAATTTCCCAGCTCCAGCTAACCAGCATCAATAGTCCCAGTAATGCAATGGTTTTGCTTCAGCAGTTCTAGTATCTTGTTAATCACAGCTGATTTCTTCAGCCCCAGCTAACCAAAGCCACAGAATCTTAAATCAAACTAGCAATGGCCCTGATAAGAGTCTTTAATCTTCCCTGTGAAATTTCACAAGCCAGGCACTGTTCTCAACATTATCTTCCAAGCTCCTACAGAACACCCCACAGAGCTCTTAGCATCCCAATGGCTCTTCTAGCTCAAAATTCCAAAGTCTTTCCACAGTCCTCCCCAAAACATGATCAAGTTGTCACAGGAATACTCCACTT
>CM052702.1:30247275-30269426 GCA_028551405.1 Uromys caudimaculatus | reverse complement strand
ATGGAGGAATGCTGCTTACTGGCTTGCTTGCTTCTCCTGGCTTGCTCAGCCTGCTTTGTTATAGAACCCAAGACTACCAGCCCACAGATGGTACCACTCACAAGGGGCCCTCCCCCCTTGATCACCAATTGAGAAAATTCCTTACACCTGGATCTCATAGAAGCACCTTCTCAACTGAAGCTCCTTTCTCTGTGATAACTCTAGCTTGTGTCAAGTTGACACACAAAACTAGCCAGTACAAGATCCAATAATACACAGAAAGCATTTTCAAAAAGGTTGAAATTGTCAAGAACTAAAATCATATAAAGTATGATTATAATTTATTATTGTTAAGATTAAAGTAAATAACTCAAACATTACAAGTGGATGAGTCCCCTGTAGACAGTTCAATTCGATTCATTGTTATAAGCCTAATTATCTTTTTCAAAAGCAGAAACCACATTATAGTTAGATGTTTCTAATGTGATTTGAAATGCACTCTAGACAACTTTGATGGCATTATACAGATTTTATACCCAGAGAAAATACAAAAATCCATAAGTATTAAGATTTTATGTTATTATTATCTCTATGTGAAAAACACTCTGTGTTGGTTATACATACACAAAGAGGCAAACATAGTCAACTACAAAGCTGAAAAGATTCTTCATATGTGTATGTAGACAAATAGACAGAGACCCCCCCAAACAAAATTAAACCCATTGAGAAAGAATACTCCCAAACTGAGAAGCAAACTGAGTAAGACCATGAGGAAGCCATGGCTTATTTTTTCAGTTCCACAGCTAACAACCCCAGTGCTGTTGTTGGAGCCATCTCCATGAACTCTGGTTTGCAGGTAACAAAGGGTTCCCCTCAAATCCTGAGCAGCAGCTCCCCACAGAGCTTTCAGCTGCTCTCTGTAGCTGCTTGATTTCGCTCCATGTCTGAGACAGCAAGAAAACAACAAAATGGTATGTGAAACTTTCTTAATAAAATGACATAAATCTCTGGGAAAGCTAAAATGTTCTGTGTGTGCTTACACAAGCACAGACACATATATATACACATAACAAAATATTTTTAATTAAATATTAACTTCTAAACATAAAGAATAACTGACGTGTAATTTCTTTTTTATTTTTTAAATTTATTCTTCTCTTTTTTTATTGGTTATTCTATGTATTTACATTTCAAATGTTATCCTCTTTCCCAGTTTCCCCTCCGGAATCCCCCTCTCCCATTCTCCCTCCCCCTGCTTCTATGAGGATGCTCCCCCTCATACTCACTCCCTCCCACCTCACCACCCTGGCATTCCCCTACACTGGGGAGTTGAGCCTTCATAGGACCAAGGGTTTCTCCTCCCATTGATGCCAGATAATGCCATCCTCTGCTGGATATGTGGCTGGAGCCATGAGTCCCTCCATGCTTAATTCATTCTGTGGATTTTCTTGTGGTGTCCTTGACCCATCTTCTCCTACAATCCTTTCTCTTCCCCAGGATTCCACAAGCTCCACCTCTGGGTCTCTATATCTGTTTCCTTCAGTCGCTGGATGAAGCCTCTCTGATGATGATTGGGCTGGGCACTGATCTATGTGTGTAGGAATCATTTCATTGACTCTTGTTCGCTTGTTTGCTTGCTTGCTTGCTTGCTTGCTTGCTTGCTTGCTTGTCATTTGGGTTTGGTTCTATCCTAAGTCTCTGGTCTATCCAGCCTCTGGTTCCTAGCCATCCAAGTAGTGTCAGGAATGGGCTCCCTCTCATGACATGGGCCTCAAGTAGGGCCAGTGAATTGGTTGGCCACTCCCACAAGTTTTGTGCCACCATTACCCAACCACACCTTTCAAGCAGGACACATTATGGATCAAAGGTTATGTAGCTTGGTTAGTGTTACAGAAGATGGCCAGTTAAGGCTTCCTACCTCACAGTACTCATTTAGGATACCATGTATTATGTCACTCAGTTGGCAAAGGCAAACTTGACTAAAACCAATCCACCAAGTCAGACTTACTTTCTAGCAGGAAAGCTGCTTTCATCTCCCAGTTCGCACTGTGATAACTCACAGCCCACCCAAGCCCATCTTCTCCTTTACTTGAAATCTAAGATGCACCATCAAATTATATACAGAGCTCTGCCGGAAGTATGTTCCTTGCATGGAATGAGCACCAAATTCAGAAACTTGTTTAACACTTCTCTCTGGTTTAACTATTGTAAGACTTGCCTTCAAGAGCTAGAAATTTAGTTCATAGATGAGAGAAAATGTATCCTTAAATATAATTATTTTAACCCCACACCTCACTCATTGGTACATAGTATCCACACATTACTCAAGGGTACACATTCCTATAGGTTTTTCCATCAGTGTTGATTATCTTTCTCCTACTGTAACAAAATATTTTACATATTTAACTGATGAAGAAAAGTGTTTGTCTCAGCTGAAGTTTTGACCTGGTGCTTTGATCCAGAGGCAAGGCACTACACCACCGTGAAAGCAAATGGAAGGTCAAAAGTGCTCATCTCGGGGCTAGGAAGGGAAAAAGAAAATGATCTGTGGTTCAGCATCTCTCTATCCCTTCAAAGACATGACCCTGGAAGACTGAAGATAACCTTCTAGGGCCCAGATCTTAACATTATCACTTCCAAATAGTGCCAAGGCAGAGGTTATTACTAACACATGAGGCCTCAGGGAGATATTGAAGACCTAAACTATGGCATGCTGCTCCTGGTCCCCCATGATAAAAATCCATCTCCAAATAGGAAATGACAGGAGTCTACCCCAAGAGTCTGAAAGATCTAACTGTTCCAGCATTGCTCCAAAGTCTACATCCAAAGTCCTCTGTGAGACCCTGTTTTTTAAAAAACCAAAGCAAATTACATACATGCAGATAAAGTAGCCCAGAGAAGACATTCTTAAAGACAAGCTGAGGATTGAGCTTAGTTTTTTTTTCCAGCATGACACAGACACTAATTTGATCCTAGCACCACAGAAGGGAGGAATCCAGAAATCAGGAGAAATCATACCATAGCAAGATGGAAGGCCAGCAGGAATAGGACTTAGTCTTGTAACTCTCTTGCCTGTAGCCAACATGCCTATTCTTCCGGCTGGCTTCAAATGAATGAGTAAATTACCATGTAATCTTCCAGTTTAGGTGAAGCATTTTCTTTTAACTGAAACCACTACTTATAATCCCTCATGTATGATTCATTAGTAGGCATCACTTTGAAGCCTACTAATGAATGTCTCCCATAGGGGTCATAGGAATGGACCACAAGAAACCTCCATTCAAAAGAATACCTTCACACAGATGCTTAGATTGGAGAGATTTTAAACCACTTAAATAGTTTGAATTTCATTCTTAGCTCTACTACAGGGCTAGCTTGTGGTCTTAAATTCTCTGTGGTGACTGTTTCACTGTGCCGATTTGCTTTATGTCAGTTTGACACAAGCTAGAGTTTGAAAGGACAGAACCTCAAATGAGAAAATGCCTTCATAAGATCCTTCTATGGTCATTTTCTTCATTAGTAATTGATATGGGAGGGCCAAGCCCATTGGTAGGGTTACCTCTGCACTAGTAGTCCTGGGTTCTGTACAAAAAGCAGGCTGAGCAAGCCATGAGAAGCAAGCCTTACTGCTTGCATGGCCTCTGCATCAGCTCCTGCCTCCAGGTCATTGCCCTGTTTGAGTTCTAGCCCTGACTCCCTTCAGTGATGAACTACAATGCGGAAGTGTAAGCCAAATAAACCCTTTTCTCCCTAACTTGCTTTTAGTCATGGTATTTCATTGGCAGCAATGGAAACCCTAAATAGGACACTCACCTAACTCTTCACTGCCAACTTCAATACAGACAAGCTACTCTGCTGTTTCCTTTCATAGGGCATATTTTCTAGCCATCTTTTCACTGACGTTATTAACCTTAGACTTTATGTGGTAGTCTCTAGTGTGAGTTCTTACCTTCTCATCGAAAGCATTAGAGACTGTCAAGATACCAACCAATCAGACTAACCACTAACTTCACGGATGAACTCAGAATTCGAGGCTTTTTAGGATTTCCCTTCTTCTGTCAACTACTTACCATATTAAAAGACATAAAGTACACACACATGTGAATATACACATGTGAATGCACACACCTGTGAATATACACATGTAAGTACACACATGTGAATACACACACACACACACACACACACACACACACACACACCAGCACTGCTAAGTGTTTCATGTTGGGAAAAGATTGTTCTACCTGATGGATTTCTAAGAGAATCTTATGCTTATTCTCATTTCAAAACCACTAAAATAACAAATGCCAATAGTTGTCAGTCCACTGAGCCCTAAGACTTTTTAGTTTAATTATCAAAATCCATTCATATGGTCTTCTCTGATCATTCAAGCTAAATCCTTTATATAGTTTCTCTGTAATTTATGAAACATTGACTACCTACTTCCTTATACTACATATATATTATATACATATAACAATGAGCATGATTTATGTTGTAAACAAACGACTAAAATATATACTTTGGAAATCCTTGCTTTATAATTCTCTTTTTCCTCTCTTGAATGGGATAACTACCGCATGGACAGTTAGGGTAACTGGCTTGTTCTCTATCTTGGTAATGATCTTCTCTGATTGGGTGTCATTTTTAAATGCTACAAAAAGACTGAAAGAAAGAACAATATCCTGATTTGACAAAACCTTCAGCAACTCTCAAAGACATAATGAAGACAGTATCTTACTTAGTTTAATTTAATGGCAGAATTACATCTTATGCCTTTTTCCTCTGTTGTATGCCAATAAGAGAAAAAGAGATTCTTTCAAAGCTTTTAATGGAAACCAGATTCAAGGTATTGAAAAGATGATGTGGCTTACAAAAAGTCAACTTTCTATTTAATTTAGCAAATGTTATCAACCACCTATTACAGATAAGATATCATGGTAAACATGTAACCATTTGAGAAAATGTGTATAATAAAGTACATTTATGAGTCTTTTGGAAACTCTGTGCTTTCCTTTCTCAGTGTTGTTAAAAAATAACTGCAAAAAACATAGTCATCACTTCTGCCTAACTTTAATCTAAAAGCAAAGTCTAAATCTTCATGTCCTAAGCAAACTGCCACAGGGTGATTTCTCATGCGCTGAGTACTTTATATCTGAACTATAAACCATAAGCAAAAGAGAGAGTATCCATTTAGCTCCCCGAGTCTGCCCAACTGTGTTGTTCCTTATTTACTGCCTTTAAATGAAATTTTTCATGTACATCAAGAACAGTTTCTCAACAAAGGAAATGCAGCTCTCAGAGCCAAGCACACCATAGCGTGACAGTGTGAGGGAGCAGAAAATTTTCTGCATGGAATTACCTAACAGATTGGATTTTTTTTTTTTTAATAAGTTAATGGCCATGCTAATGTTAACTTTTCTGTGAGATAAAAGATTTCAGAATTTTTGGCAAATATTTGAAATTATCTTGTTCTCCATGTGACTATGAAATGAATCTCAGCACTGGGATACCCCAAATCTTTTCTTCTGGAAGCACACACAATTTAAGTTGCCACCCAATTTAAAGGTATATTTTAGAGGGCAGAACTTAAGCAAGAAATCAAAGATGTCTAATCCCACCTCTGAAAAACTATTCACTGGCTTTTGTCATCTCTCTAAAGATAGAGTAACTAAGTAAAAATATTGTCATTGTGCAAGATGTCTTTGGTTAGGAGGGAAGAAAGTCAGACTCAACCTGCCCTACACCATAAGGAAATTTATATTGCATACTACAACATATAGAAAAAAGAGGCTTAAAAGTTGGTAGAGTCAACTAGGCCATTGCAGACCCAGGTTCCCTCTGAGCCTGCATGCAGTTGCCCACACTGCAGTGAGAAGGACAGGAAGCTGCTTCACTCCAGGCTTCTGCCTTCATGATTGCAGGTTGGTAGTCACAATCAGGGTGACACATTTCCTTGTTTACTTTCAACAAGAAAATGACTCTCTCCCAGTCCCATTAATCCTTCCTTTCTGCCTGATTAGGTCAATTTATAATACATACCCATTTCCAGATTAAGCAGAGTCCCTGGGAACTATGCAAGACCTATGTCTTCGTCTGCTTTCTGTTGCTTTAGCAGAACACCTGAGACTTGGCTATTTATGAACAAAAGAGATGTGTTTAGCTCATAGTTTTGAAGGGTTAAAAGCACAAGGTCAGGTGCTAACATAGGTTCAGTGTCTGGCAAGGACTTTTTGTGGTTCTCTTCATGGCAGAATAGCAGAAGGACAAGCATGCACAGGTGGGAAAGGAACAGAACAACCCCATTAGCTGACCCATTCCCAAGAGAAATCCACCATCCATTGCTAGGGGCTTCGTTCCCCTGATTGACTCAGACACTCCATTTAGCTGCACTTCCCAGCTCTGCCACAGTAAGGAATTAATCCTCCCCCTGACCTCTGGGTTCTGACACAGGAGGAGATGAGTGTCTGAGTAGGACCTTGAGGGGAAGACTGAGTCTGGAAGGGCACGCAAAACTCATCACAGTCATTTGTTCAGCCACAGAAATCTTTTACTATACCAAGTTTGGTTGTATTGTCTGAAATATTGAAAAACTAGGCATGTGGCTTAAATCAATAGCAAAAGAAAACCTCTACAGGATTTTCTCTGAAGTCATTATAAAGTAACCAGTGTTCCCAAGTGACTTTTGTTGGAAATGACAGGATGAATTGATGCCTTGCTGAAGAGCAGACTAATAAAAGAGCAAATAATAAGCTCAAATTAAAAGATAAGAAGCCATCTTTCTATAGTGGTAATGATAGCAGGTGTGATGCTTCAGGGTCCTATAATCCTGAAGGTGGGGCCTTTCTCAGACATAACTCACTGGGAGTAGGAATGAAAAAGCAGAAATACTGACTCCCTGGCACACTCTGGGCCTAGCACATAGGGAATCTTTATGAAATAATTTTTATAAAATTGTTAAGCAGTAAGACATTGGTGTTTGTCCTGGTTAAAGGACTAGAAATGGTTGTCTCTAAATGTTTAAGCATTGTGGTCAAGGGTATGCAGCAAGTAGCCATAGCCCAGGTTAGAACCAATCCTCACCCTGTTTCTCCACCTAAGCAAAGAGGAGTATCAGAGAGACGATGAGGCCTGTGACTTAGAGAGAGACATGAGAAAATGTAGTGACAGAGAAAGAGAGAAAGAGAGAGAGAGAGAGAGAGAGAGAGAGAGAGAGAGAGAGAGAGAGAAAGAGAGAGAGAGAGAAAGAGAGAGATCTTTCAGGTCATCTTCTAAGATAGTTATACCCAGCTGTGTTTTTCTCTAAACTCAAAACCCAGAGCCTCCCTGTTTATGGTACCAAATTATGGCTCTGCTTCAGAAAAATACTGCCTATCAGATTCAGAAAGAATAAGCTCTTTGTTTGGTGAAACAAATAAGGGCATTTGGGGCCATGTGGATTTCCCTGCTAGAGAAAGAGCTTTTGTTGCATTTGGGTTAGTGATTATTCCATCACTTATTTTCCTGGTTTACAAGAGAAAGTGCTACATTCTCTCGCCTTCCCTGGTAGCATCCTTTGCTCTCAGTTCTTTGATGAGCAAGTAACAATAAACACATCTCCAAAACCATGTCTGAGAATTTATAAAGGCTAGGATAAAGTAACCATTCTGTTATAAGAATGGCAATGTTGGGTTTCAGCTACCATTTCCAGAGTTCAATAATCCCAAGGATGGTGGGCTTTTTTATGTTGTGTACTCTCAAAAGAAAAACCAGTTGCCAGGTTGAATTATCCATCTAAAAAAAAAAAAAAAAAAAAAACCTTCTTGTGGCTGTAAAACAGCTCCAGATTGCTTCCTCTGCATGCTGGAGGAGCTGACAGGGCCCCAGATGGAGCTGTTTCTCAGAAAGCTGTCAGGTGATCCATCCATCACAAAAGCCATAGCACCCAGCTGAGTTGCCTACTGCTGCCAAGATTTGTATTGGGTCAGATGGCAGAGGCCAGGGTCTGATGAATCCGGAAAGACATAAGTCAGAGGCATCTGAGGCAGAGAGGGAAGCTACATCTCAAGCTTAAGTCCTACGGTGATGGTTAGCATTGTTTTATACTGACTTGACAGTGTTTCTGTCTGCTTTCTCTCATATGGAGTCTGTGACATTGATACTGCGAGGTCATTTGGGTTGGTTTTGAGAAAACCAAAGCACAAAGCTGCCTTAGAGTGAGGCTGCTCAAAACATGCGAAGTGAGTGTCAGCAAGCCAAGAAGGCTTTTCATTCATAGACCCGAAGAAGGCGTGATGAGGTCATTGGAAAGGCAAAGCTAGAAGTGAGCACACAGAGCTAAAATCCATCACCCTGCAGGTTGATGCCTTCCACATCAGCCTTACCTCATCTTGGAAACCGCCATCCATTCTAAAGGTAAAGCAGTGATATGTGAGCTTATGTCTTCCAAACCTGATGAAATACTGAGGATGATTCAGACCAAGAAAGAGGCTGCAAGCAATCAGAGGAAACCAATAACTGCCTTAAATACTTACAGGTCAGTGAAAAGCTGTACTGCTTTTACTAAAAGCACAGGAAGTGTCTTTAAAGGTTAAAAAAGGGACAGAGAAGACTAACAGGCGTTTTTTGTTATGGCCATGCCTGCCGTGCCATTGGCAATATGCTAAATAAACTCTCTTGTTTCTGGGGGGGGGGGGAGGCAAAGGAAAGAAGATGCCTATTTTTACTCTTAAATAATAACTCCTACCTTTCCCCTTCTTTTGCAGTGATAAAGTGATAAGACTCATTCCAAAATCTGAAGAGGAAGCACTTGCACTAAGGAACATGTATCACCATCTTAAGGTAACAAGGCTCACACTGTCTTGTGCTCAAGCCCATGATGTGTTTGCTGACAGGGGTTGAAACTGGGTTTGAATAGTGAGAATAATTAGCCAGAGGAAGCAGATAAAGAGGAGGAAGGTAAAGAGGTGTGGAGGGGCATTTAAAGGAGAGAGGAATTCTGACAAGAGGTAAATTATTCCACGCGCCATTCATACACTAGCTCACCAACTATCCATCTGCCAGGTAGAATGAATGCTTTTTGAAAGCTGTTGTGTTCCCACTGAGCATCTGGAATATTCTAGAAGTGGTAAATAGTCAATGTTTTCTTTGGGGTTGGGAATTTAAGTGACAGTTTTCAGAACGCCACTCTTCCTTTATAAAATCCTCCCAGGACATGCCTACCTTCTTGTTTGGCTTCAGACCGGGGAAGATGAACCAAGCAGTCAGTCTGTATTTCGAGGGCTTTCTCAGCTAAGGCTAAAGGTGCTGCTCATTCAGACTCTGCTGGTTGAATGGATGTGGAGTGATAATCTCTCACTGTTCTCTCCCTGCTTAGTTACTGGCTTCAGCTGAGAACTTAAGGTGAGAGGTGTGGCTATTAACTCTCCTCCATGGGACTGAAAGAGGCCAGTCCATGAAACATGTGGTATTTGAAACTTCATTCTAAAAGATGGCAAAGCGGATTGCCAGAGGGCCTCGTTCGTCTTTAACATGGGACAGTAATGTTTTCTTTAGGTGATGGACACACAGTTCTCGGGGATGCTGGTGTTAGATGAGGTGGGAGGGAGGACACCTTTGAGGTGAATGTTTGAAAGGCCTTTGATCTTTCATGGCTTGGTTCTTCTACTTGGCATCTTCCTTGTAAATATTGCACTTATTTGCTGGTGGACCTTTGAACTCTGAGGCCATTGATCTCTTTTCCCCCCTCTTTTCTGACCCCAATTTAAGTGATGCTATCACTTGACGCCCTGCAAATAATGGTTGCTTTGCCCAACCCCAGAAAGACTTTTGGATGTGTCCTAACACTCCTTCCCGTGAGGGGCCTTCCCTGTGGTGCTGACATCAACCTTCAGCAGAAGGCCAGGACTGTCTGCCTCACAATGTTCTTCTGGGCTCTGATAACCAGATGCTTCCCAAAGATCCCAATGGAGCCACTGCAAAGGCAAAGAGAAAATTCAAGTAGGCCTTTCCATCTCCAACCCATCAAGTTTAAATACAGCACAGGGAGAGTGAGATCACCCTGACTCCTGTTTGAGGAAACAGCTATTCTGAATCAAATACTGGAAGAAAAGGGTTTGATGTCAGGCTACTTATATGATAGGCCTTAAATTATATAAGAAAAAAAATGAAGACTGGTGATCTAGGTCAATGGTGGCTTTGCCAGCACACATAGTATACTCGGTTCAGTCTCTAACATGGAAAATCCTAGATATGTGAATTAGATTGCACATTTATACATGTGATGGTCCCTTGCCATTAACAACCGTGATACAATTGCTTCACAAAATGTATTGAACCCCAGAAGGCCACTGGCACAGATAACCACACATGTATACCATGACTTTTACATAGATGGTTATTGTTGTGTGACAAGACTTACCCTGGGGAGATGCAACATGTATGTACATCTACTTACCCAGGTATAGGAAATCCATGGTAGAACAAAAGCACAGATACCACCAATGTCCAAATTGGTGGACCAAGTTTTTATTGAGGCTACTTACAGGACCATGGATGAGCGGTCACTTAAAGAAGCAGAAATGACTCAAAGACACCTGTATCACCAAACCCCATCCCAGTATGAATAATAGTTAACAAAAAAAGCTAGGAACCTAGAGCACACTGCACAGCCTGCAGGCAGCTCAATGGGTTGGAGTGTCCTTTCCAAGTGACCCAGCTGATCTAAACCTATTAGAGGCAGCTTGACTGGTTTCTGCTTCTTCCAGGCAGCTCATCTTCTCTTAGAGTCTTCTTTTTTGTTTTTTTTTGTTTTGTTTTGTTTTGTTTTGTTTTGTTTTGTTTTGTTTTGTTTTGCTGCAATCACACGAGGTTTATTCGGGGGTGGTGGAAGGACCAGTGCACTGGGGTTGAACCCGTAACCTACGCAGAGGCAGAGGGGTTCGGCCCCAAGTAGCTGAAGTCAGGGGTATTTAAAGGAAGAAAAACCCCAAAGCAAGGAAAGAACCACAAATCAGGAAAAAGACCATAAAGCAAGGAGAAACCATAAAGCAAGGAGAAACCATAAAGCAAGGGGTGGGGAACGGAAAGAATTTGCATCATGGGGAAGTACAGAGTGTTCTAAGTTATTCACAAGTCAGTTGCACAAACATTTCTCTTAGAGTCTTCTTTGCAGCTTGACTTGTCTGAGACTGACCCTCAGAGTCATTTATTGCTTACTCTTGGAGGGAGGTGCCTGATGAATCTGGTCAGTTTCTGGGACTTCCTATTTTGAGCAGTTTACCTTCTGGCTTCAAGCCCTTTCCTGCAGAATGGAATTCTTCAATCTCAGAGGAAACTTGCATGCAACAGTTACAGAAAAACATTCCTAAAAATTGTGTTTATTTAGTCCTTAAGGAAAGAGGTTGGGAGAACATGTCCTGTTGCTACAGGAGCTTAGAAGCCAATTAAAAGAAAGATGGAAAAGCAGCAGTGAGGAATGGTATCAGGGACTCAGTGACTTTCATGAGGCCTCATGTGACTCATTGTGAAAGTCTGCTCACAGCTGTGATATATACTGTGAAAAGACAGGAAGCAGAGTCGGCAGAGAGGAACAATGCATGAGTCAACCCAGGGGACTCGAGGCACAGCCCCCAAGGTCCTTCTTAGTGACATCACACATGCCTAATTCCCACAGCAATGGACTGTGTCAGCACATCTACAATGGTGGCTGCCAAGGAAGCTCACAAGAGACTTGGTGCCTGTAGTTCTTATGGGGACCTGATTATGTCATGCATTTCCTAATTCATAGCAAATTTCCACATTCCCAGAAGAAAGCCAGGTATTTGGCATGAACCATATTATTTACACAAACAGCACAGGCACACTGAGTTACTCTTATCTGTGGCAATGCTATGAGCCTTCTGAAAATCTATGTTCCCAGATGCTGGCCTTAGGAAAGCTAGGCAAACAGGACCTTCTGAAGACAGCATGTCAGGCTGCTCTGTTGAGTCTCTTCTCTACATATCTTCATTTCCTTTCTCAAGTGAGGTAGCTTTCCTGAACTAGAATGTGAGGTATTGAACTTAGATAACTTTCTCCCTAGAAGCATCCTCCTACCTTGATGTCACTTTAAATTATTTGAATTATTTTTCCAAGTGATCCTTCTCCATGGTGGAGAGCAGAAATTCCAGCCAACTAGAGAAAGCAGTCTGTAGGGAAAAAAAAGAATTGACTGTCTGCCATCTTCTGCCCTACGGAGCTCATAGGACAGAACCAGGGTCATTGCAAACAGCTTGTACCTGCACAGCACTCTTGGGGGAAAAAGGAGGAGCGGCCAAGAAGAGTATTATCCCTTTTTCCTAGAGTAAGATGCAATTGACAGAATTCTAATATGGTCCAGGTCTTTGCCCTGCTCCTGCCCTGCAGAATTGCTCCCCTGTGGAGAGGACGGGGTGGGCATCCCCTTGGTGATATTACAGTGTAGAGCAGAAGGGGACTGGGGTAGGCCTGAGCAAATCCAAGGAACCTTCAGAAGCAGAGAGTTTTTCTCCAGCTGTTCACGGAGGAAGAGATCAGAGGAATGTTCACAAACTGCTATGCTGGGAGCCATTCTTGGGAGTCACAAACCAAGAACGGCAGTGGTCTCGGGACATGAGGACTCCCAGCTGAACAATGAAATGGAGACATTAACTACAGATCACAGGACACTGAGGCCCAAATGAGAATGCACCTCAGTCCATTCCTGAATGCTTTGATTTTAGCCCCTTGAGATCCTGAAGAAAATCCAGCCCACTGGGCCTGGTCCACTGCTCTGCAGGACTGTGAAGATAAGTGGGCTTTGTTTGAAACAGCTAAGCTGATGCTGATTTATCCCAGCAA
Source organism: Uromys caudimaculatus (assembly GCA_028551405.1). Lineage (NCBI taxonomy): Eukaryota > Metazoa > Chordata > Mammalia > Rodentia > Muridae > Uromys > Uromys caudimaculatus. The sequence goes on along the minus strand of CM052702.1, from coordinate 30,256,610 downwards.
TAGAAAACAGACATGTAGTACAGGAACCACCTACATCCTGCCTTTTCTCTCTCAGTCTCCTCTGACACAGCTCTAAGTTAATTTTCCTGGTTTCTCTGGCTATAACCAAGACTCTTAGGGAAAGTGAAACATGATTCACTGACATGCTTAGGCTGTAAATTCGCAGTGCCTTATCTGAAACACGATCAAATGTAAAATCTGCATACAATATTGAACGCAATCTGAGAACTATGGCCAACACATAGCTAATTAGACATAGGACTGCTATTACAAAGCTGCTTGCTTTCCTAATTAAATTTTATAGTTTTGCTGAAGAATTGAAACACGAAAGTTAAACAGAAAACCATGCCCCCAGAGAACTGGATTGAGAAAGCACTAGCCAATTAAATTGTTAATTAAGACCATAACTATGGTTTAAATCAAGTTATGATGGTGAGTTTGCAGGTGAGTAAAATTAGAATCCAAATACTTTGTTCTGTCTGCACTTCCTTACTGGTTCTTTGTGCTGTGAAGGAAGAGAAGAAGCTTCATGTGAGGCCACAAAGTGTCTCCTATGCAATTGGCACATCCTTGTTGAAGGAAAACGAATGATAGCTCTGTTTCCAGATTCCTTATCAGAGGCAGGGAGGGATAGAGCAGGACAGGGCATTTTCCAAGATTCAGCCATGTGTTTTCACACTGCAGCCCAAGCTCAAAGGTGTCCGTTGCTCATTCAGATGTCATTGACAGCCATACCAAGAGTCTTGAGATCCCACTCTGGAAAGCTACACTCCCCATGAGGAAGGCTCCATCCAGGGGTAGGTTGGCATTGTTATATGGATTGTAGCTCCTCTTCACCACAATTTTATAATGCTGTGTTGTAGTGAACAGCTATATTTCCCAGGACTCATGAGTACACTGAAATCATATGGCTGGGCTGTAGGAACTTTAGAACCCATGTAATTGCTTGCTGGATATTTATAAATTCACACATCCAACTAGAAGGTTTTATCAACTGGAAAACTTGTAAGGGGAAGAATGGATGGTAGAGCTCATTCCATGGGAGTTATGGGGTCTCAGTTTTGTTAGAAACTCATCATCTGGTTATAGAATCAAGATCAGTCTCTCTCTTCCCCTCTCCCCCTCTCTCTCTCCTTTCTTCTCTCTCTTTCTCCCTCTCTCTTTCTCTCTCTCCCTCCCTCTCTCCTCTCTCATTTCCCTTTCCTCTCCTCCTTTTTCCCTCTCTTTCTGCACCTCTGCCCAAGCCCAAACACAGTCTTTAGACGTAGAACTGCAGCTTCCTTCTAACAGGTAGTCCTCCCGTTTTCACCTCAAATGCTAGGGTTACCTGCATGGCCAGGTGATTATAAAATCTCTTACTCATCACTGTGGGGAAGAGGATTCCAAGATTGTCCCCAGGATTCTTGGTTTTGGTATGTCCACATCCCCTCCTAGGTAACCCATAGAGAGTAATCTAGATGTTTCTATAAAAGTACTTTGTATGTATAATTGCATTCCCAAATCAGTTGATCATAAGGTAGGGAGAGTATTCAAGTGACCCTGACCCAATCAGGTGAGCCCCTCAAAAGTGAAATGTTTATCTCCACATGGTATGGGAGAGGACATCAGACAGGCTTATTTCTGCCAGAAAGAAATGAAATACTGGACGTGGTCATCTGATGAGTAATAGTGGTTGAGAGTAATCTTTGTCTACCAAAAGGAACATAGGAACTAATTTCTACAACCTCAAAAGGACTACAATTTACCCAAACTGGTGAAAATGGTGCATTCTTCACTCCAGAGGAGTCCCTGGCACAAGCTGATACATTGATTTCAGCCTAGAGACACCCTGAACAGAGACTCCAGATTTGCCATGCCCAGACTTCTGACCTACAGAAATGGAACAATAATAAAGCCAAGCTACTGAACCTAAGATAGCTCAATAAGAAACCAGCACAGTAACAACCTTGAACAGCCAGGAACTGATGCTCTGGCTGAAGATGCCTTTCAGCAGAAAGAAAGAAAATCAGTTTTTTGTTTTTCTGTCAAAGGCTTTATAAGATGTGTTTGCTTCTCCTGCTGTGAGATTTGAAAGAGAGAAGTGCCTGATAATCTCAGCTGATTGTCAAATGTGGTTGTGGATTCTAGTCTAGGCATACAATCTTGACATGCTGCTGACATTTTTCTCCCTCCTTCACAATTATTAAACCAAACAGCACCAGAATGGTGAGAGAACGTATAGTTTGCGAAGGAGGAATGCATTGGAAGCATTTCTGCAGAAGCTTTCCTCAGCATCCTGATGGTGATTATGGTTTCCCCAGAAACTACTAATGATACAGCTAGGTTGGTACCTCAGGCTGGTACCAGCACTGTGTTTCTTTCCCATTTGTAAGACTTGGTACTTTGGATGTTTTGAGTTTAGTTTTTTTCAATGTTCTTGTTGGGCAGAAGAAACTGCATTTTCTGAGGTGCTTGACAGAAAAGTTAGAGAGGTCTATCCAGTGGGGTCTCATAGGTAGGGACAATCCTCACCTATAAAGGCCTCCCATGCATACTGCTCTGAAGACTGAAGGCTGGGTTAAGAGAACAAGTGGGCCATGTGACTCATTATCTCTATGGCTATTCCAAGGTGATTTATTGTGTAGCCAGTGGTCTTTGAAAGAGAGAGAACAGAATATTCCCTAAACCCACATACAAGACTTCACTTCTGCCACAGTCTATTTGTCAAAGTAGAGGGTAATCCCAGGTTTAAAGAGTAGAAAGAAGACCACCAGGCCAATGCAAACAGGGTTAAAATGTGTGATTATTGTAATACACCCACCTTCCATCCATTCCTACCACATACACATTCCAAGCTCCAAATCTCAGATTGAAGCTGTCAACTGCTTAAGTCTACTTTTTAAGTCTTACTGGCACTTCCCTAGTGATGATCCTGGTCCTCTTGTGAACGAACTATGCAAGGTTCCCAGATATTCTGACTATTGCTATCTCACACACACACACACACACACACACACACACACACACATACACACACCTACTTGTTCCTGACACTGGGGAAATAAAAGCCTTAACAAATTGCCTCTACTTAACATTGTCTAAGTGTTCCCCATGGTTGAGAGCAGTAATTTACAACCCTAGCCAACATAGAAATCTCTATGAAGATTTTGTTTTCTTTGAGGTACTAAAGATTGACCCAGGACCAATTAATTGATGGTAGAATCTATTGCTTAGCTTCATCCCTAATACATCTTATTTTTGTTTTGAGATCCATTCTCACTATATTTTTCAAGTTGGTTTGAACTCACAGTATAGCCCCCATACAATCCTTCTGCCTCAAATTCCCAAGTATCTGAGAATACAGTCATGCACCATCACACTTGGCTCTGGGAAACATTTTATAAAGGGCGAACATCTGGCTCAGTGCCAGAGATTTTAAATCTTTGCTTAAATGAATCAGCTTGGCTATTAGTATTTGTTAAACACTCTAGGATATTCAATATATAGTTAAGGAAACAGACTACCAGTTGATGTGTTTATAAAAATATATAGAGATATATATGTTATATGGGGTTATGGAGAGGTAGGTGTGGGGGAAGAGTGTGCCTCAGGAGGCCCAGAGGGACCAGACACACACGAAGGTATAGTATAGAAATAGAGTTTATTTAGGGCATGGGGAGGGAAGTTAAGAGGGTAGAAGGGACAGAGAAAGGCAGAGAGAGGAAGAGAGTAGAGAAGTAGAGAGGTGGAGGCCGGCCATCACCACGTGGAGAGAGGGGGAAGGGAATGGGGAGAGGTAAGAGATAAGAGATGTAAGAGAGAGGCAAGAGAAGGCAATAAGAGAGAGAGGAGGGGCAAGCAGCCCCTTTTATAGAGGGTCAGGCCCACCTGGCTGTTGCCAGGCAACTGTGGGGAGGAGCATACCTGGCTGTTGCCAGGTAACTGTGGAATGGAGTTTAGACAGAATGCTAACACCAGTCCATCACATAGATCCTTTGGTGTGACACATCAGCCCTTCAAGATGACACCTGCCTGCCTCTCTGATATTTCTCAGTATCTGTCACTAGCTAGTCTTACTGCACTAATTGAATTTTCCAGGCCCCTGCTTTTCTCAAGTTGGCCATTTGGTGAGTACCATTCATCTCAGAAGCTGAGGCTAAAGTACAAGGTTATCCTGAGAGTCTTTGACTGGCACTGGATTCTGTGGATAGCCGTACCCTAGCATCCATATCACTATGTGTTTGCTACCTGCAGTCACCCAAAAGACTGACTAGATCTCACAGATCTGAAACATGGCATTTCTGTGAACGCGCATGGTAGATGGGGAGACATCTACACAAGGAAAGGATTCTAAAAAGAGTTTACCTATCTTGTCTCCAGAATCACAATCCAAGTACGGCTCAGAAGACATCTTTACTAGTTCTCAATCCATCTTTCATACTATACATATTTTTGTAGGTCATTATAAGACACCATTTATATTTGTTCTTAAATTTTGGGCACAAAATTTTGTGTTTTGGTAATTGTGAATTTCTCATCAATACTATGGGTTAGTGGGCAGTAACATGTGATCAATGATGTATGACTTGATGAAGTAACCTTTCAAAAAATTGTTATGCTTTCTGTGACTGAGGTTTCTATCAAGTGTACAGACTACGTTGGTGTCATTTCTTAGATATATGACATTAGAGCAGGCTTTGTATATATATATCAGCCATAGCTACAAAGACTTTACTTAAGTCTTGTATTTCTTACTAGATAAATGTGAAGTAATTTCCCATACCTTGGATGGTTTTAGATGTCAGTATTGATTAGAGATCAGTAGGATGTGGGTCCCAGGACCACTGTTGGAGAAGTGGACCTCTACACCAATGGCTAACATTAAACACAAGCATTATAAGCCAATGGCTAAAGAAATAGACATCTCTATACACTTGACCACATGATGTCTTACATAGGAAAAAGGAGGAAAGCAGGTAGCCTTGAGACCTCCCACAGAAATACTTCTTGCATTTGTATCCAGACTCTCTCATGTACTAGTTGCAGGAATATCATTAAGTTGCCTACTTTCTCTGGCACTCTATTTTGTTTCCCGTACCAGACTGAAGATCTTCCAAAATAAAGAATTGTGCTTTACTCTTCTTGTGTTTATAAAAAGATAAAGGAGAGAAGGAATATGTTTGGTGGAGGTGTGGTCACGTGTAAGGAAAGGGGGTGCCTCCGTGGGCCCATGCTGAGGCATCTCTTCCCCCTGAAGGACCAGCCACAAAACGGTATAGTATAGAATAGAGTTTATTCAGGGCATGGGGAGGGGAGTTGATAGTGTAGTAGAGATAGAGAAAGGCAGAGAAAGAGAGAGAGAGAGAGAGAGTAGAGGAGTAGAGGCTAGCCATGAGCACATGGAAAGAGAGGGGGGAGGGGAATGGGGAGAAAGGGGAGAAAGGCTAGAGGATAGAGCAGGAGCAAGAAGGCAAGAGCAAGAGAGAGAAAGGACAGATGAGCAGCCCCTTTTATAGTGAGTCAGGCACACCTGGCTGTTGCCAGGTAACTGTGGGGTGGAACTTAGACAAAATGCTAACATTTCCCTGTTTTGCTTTAATTAAAAAGGAAAAAATTAGAAAGAGGTGATGGCGAAGCAGGAATAGGGTGTTGTCATGATCTTTAGCTACTTCCTGCTGACTTTGGGACAACATATCTCTAGGAAACCTAGAAAATGGGTGTGGGGAATGTTAGTCCAGTCTTAGGAGAGTTGGCTGTTTCCTTGCTGTCCAGGGTCTGTGGAACCATCTGTGGATAGGTCAGAAGGAACAGGTCCAGTAGAAGTATATGAGAGAAGATTGGAGCATCTGGAGGTTGCTTCTCTGGAGCTGTCTTGGATTTAGTTAGCACCTGGACTTGACAAGATGCTGAAACACACACACACACACACACACACACACACACACACACACGGTAGAGAGTAAGGTTAAGTACGTTTGGGAGAACGAAATTTTTTTTCTTAGATGTACATTTGGAAACCCTTAAGTCTTGGTGGTTGGGAGTGAGTCCCAGACCCCCTCTGGAATAGGTAGTAAGTGAGAACTTTAGGCTATTGATTAGCAGATGTACTTATCTGGATGGAGTCTAGTTGGTCTATGAGAGATAGAGCTCAATGAGTTTCCTGTAGCTTATAAGTTTACAAAAGAGATAACAACATGAGTTAACAACATGAACAGTCTTTAAGATGAGCATTTTGTGGAGCAGAAAGAACAAGAAGGGCTTTTTTTCTTCTGTCAAGGAGACTCAATATAATAACGAGAAACATTTTAAATTTCGTTAAGAAACAATGAAAGAAAGCTTAAATTTTGAATTTGTGATTATACAATTGGATGGTATAGTGGAAATGTTTCATTAGGGTTAGGCAAATTTCTAAGAACTCAAATAATGTTAGGACAGGGGCATACCAAGAAGAAATATGAAGCATTTAGTCAACAGAAACCGAGTTTAGGTGAGAAAGTAACAGATTACATCTGTGAAAGCTTGTATCTGAACTTGTGTATCATCTATTGTGACGTCTGTATGAAATCTGGCAGTCTTAGCTAGTTAACGAATTTATTAATGAGTTAATATAGTGGTGGGTTACTTTAGGGTAAGGAGCTACGTCTGTTTTCTAGCTGTCAAGCTACAGTTACCTTAGCTGTCAATGTAGTCAGATGTCTGGGGAAGAATAAATTGTAATCTACGAGCAATATATTAATTTAAAATGACAGAGTTCATCTATAGTTCAAACAGTTCACAGGTCCCTATGGTCTCCATGACAACTTAGGTGGAGTCAGTCTGGCTTTCAAGTCCAGAAGACAGGGGGGCTTTTTTCTCTGTGGAATAGATACAGTGAAATGAGAAATGACCCACCTTGACTTTAGGCAATATGAGGCATTTGACTCTCCAGTTTTCCATAGTGTTTCTCAATGGTTATACCACAATCCAAGCAGCCTCTTGTAGCTGTGTCTATATCTTCTGAGATCTCAGTGGGGTTACGGTTGGGCTTTGGGAGATTCTGTCTATCATAAGCTTAAGTATTAATATATATTAGCAGACTTCTGACCAGATTGAGAGCTGTGTCTATTGGCCATATCTGAGTTAGACAACTTGTGTTTGTTAAATTATTTGTTTGAGAATGTACATAGCAAATATAGCACACTACAATTTAGTGGCAATAGCAAAACTCATTTACCAAGGCAGGATAGGAACAAACATCTTAATTGTTAAGTAACTTTGATAGGTTACATAGTATAGAAAAACACATTTTACATTAATAGAGAACACTTGGCTTAGAGCTGGTATGGACCAGAATGTAAAGAAATACGAGAGCTGGGAGTGGTGGCATGAGACCAGGGTGACAGAAAGTGTGTATGTCCAGGCAGGTTCAGGCCTATGACACGAACTGAGTGGGCAGGCAGGCCATGGGAACGGGCCAAGGGCATGGGAGCACTGAGCTGTACTAGCTCTGGGCTTTGGATGGCCGTGGTGTGGAGGCCATGGCATACAGAGCCTGACAAGCTCACAGCCTGATCCCTGCTGGAGCTGGGGAATTTTGACCCATTCCATTTCTGACCTGGGCTGGTTCACAGAGCAAGAGATAGGCGCTCGTGCATGTGTGGTTGAGGTACCAGGCATGCACTCAGGCGGGGGGGGCGGGGGGGGGGACACGTGTGCAGCCTGAAGAGCACAGGTCCTGAGGAGCCACAATGGCAGCTGCGACAGGGTCAAGGAATCCGGGCTGGGCTGGGCTGTGGCATGCCCAGCCTGCTGTGGGTCATGGATTAAGCAGCAGGATTAAGAGAGGGCAGTGTGAGCAAGCAAGAGGGAAAGCCCAGTGCTTCCGGCTGTGGGCAAGCAAGGCCCCACCTCACCTGTCAGAGTCTGTGGTGGGTGGGGGAAGGGAAGAACCTGAAGTAGTGTTCCATCTCCTAGCAACTTCGCTTAAGGCAGAGGTAGGAAGGTAGGGACTGTGCTGGACTGAGGTGGGATAATCCTGCAGATGATGAAAGTGTGCCCACAGCAGTTCCAGGCAGGCTTCAGGTGGCCAGAGAAGGCAGGGAAAACAGCAACAGGGACAGATAGGGCAGTGTGAGGTGAAAGCTGCTTTTCTTGTGACTGTGACAAAGCTCCGGTGGCCAGGCATGGGTAGTGACAGCCTTGGTGGGCAGAGTGCAGGAGCGCAGGAAGGAGGGACAGGGGCAGATAGGCATGCAGGAAAGCAACATCTCAGCAGTAAAGAGTCATATAGTAAACCAGGAGCAGAGCAAATGGCAAGAGAATGAGGGCTGCTCCCGGCCTACAATAGCCTACACTAGCCTACACTAGCCTACACTAGCCTACACTAGCAAGAGAGGTGTTTTAAAATGCCCAGTTTAGTGGCCATGTAGAGATATTGCTTGCTGCTTACCGTGCATTAGACTGGGACATCCCAGTAAATAGGGACAAGGTGGCAAAGACCAACCTTTTGGGTGAGAGTAGGATTATTAACTACCCCTACCAGTGTCCTTAGGATACTATTAATGAACAGAGAGACTGACATCCAGGCCAGACCACCAGGTCGTCACGTGATGGTCTGGGGGCTAAGCTCTGGGCTGGTACCCTGAGCGACAGAGAGCAGTTCACCCAGGCCTGGGATTTCTCAGCAGCGAGAAAGGAACTGTTTCAGAGGAGAGAGGAAATCTCACCCAAGAGAAAATGTCCTAGAATGAGGGTCAGTGAAAAGACTGTCTCTATCCTCAAGGGCTGCACAGGGGTAGCTCTGAGCTCAAGAACTCTCCCCTGGGACCATGGGGACATTTACTCTGACCAGTGGGGGAAGACAGCTTACTAGTTCTCTGAAGTTTGGGCTATCAAGCATTGGTTTTCCATGGGGTATCAGGGGTTGGGTGATGCAAACCTGCAAAGTTTCTAAATTCAAGTCTCAGCACCAAATGTTGTGTTTATAAAAAGATAACAGGGAGAAGGAATATGTTTGGTGGAAGTGTAGTCAGGTATGGGAGAAGGGACGACTCCTCAGGCCCCATGCTGAGGCATCCCTTCCCCCTGAGGGACCAGCCACAGAATGGTATAGTATAGAGTAGAGTTTATTCAGGGCATGGGGAGGGGAGTTAAGAGGGTAGTAGAGAGAGAGAGAGAGAGAGAGAGAGAGAGAGAGAGAGAGAGAGAGAGAGAGAGGAGAGAGGGGAGAGAGAGAAGAGAGAGGAGAAAGAGAAGAGAGAAGAGAGAGAAGAGAGAGGAGAGAGAGAAGAGAGAGGAGAGAGAGGGAGAGAGAGAGAAGAGAGAGAGGAGCGGAGAGGGAGGGAGAGAGGAGAGAGAAGAGAGGGGAGAGAGAAAAG
>CM052702.1:30218212-30241020 GCA_028551405.1 Uromys caudimaculatus | reverse complement strand
CCCCTCCTGCAGTGATCCCCCTCCTGCAGTGATCCCCCTCCTTCAGTAATCCCCCTCCTGGAAGCACACTTTGTGATTATTCCACTTTTGTCTCCAGGGAAGCATATAAGAAGCAGAGAGGGAAGGTGTGTCCAGTTCACTGTGTTAAAAGGAAGTAAATCAGGGAAGAGGGCTGGGCACCAGGGAGTTAAGTGGAGAGGCTAAGGAAGAGGGAAGTTGTGGGAATGATGAAGAAGATGAGGGTGAGGCCCTTCCTCACCTCCCTGTCAGAAGGTCCTGTCTCTAGCACTCACAGGAAGCTGCGTTCAATTGATTTCTAGAACTAGGTGTGTTCTGTCCCTTTCTGTCCAATGGAGAAACTTGGTATTCTACTGTACAGTCTGTTCTCAGATTTGGGGTTCCTTAAAGAAACACATTCTCATTCACTTCAGCGTTCTGAAGAACAACAAGTCAATTGGATTAGGAAGCTCTCTTTACTGTCACCCCACACAACCTCCAGCAAGAGCCAATATATTTTGAAATTGACAATTGACATTTTTCTCAGCATCTTTTCACCTTTCCTAGCAAAATTCCTGTACACACATCCCTTCTGCACAGATTCTCTACCTGCACACTCCTAGATAACACATTTCTGTACGTGTTTTAAAGTTGGGTGTGTTGTTGTTGTTGTCAGAAGGTTAAAAAGTGTTAATGATACCTACAGGTTTAACTAGGGTCCTGGGTGCCATATAGTGCCAAGGCAGGAAGAGACACAGGACAGACTTACAAGAAAATTTGGAGACAAAAGTGAAACAAAAGCAAGTCACAGAATCTCCAGCTCAGTTTGACCCCCAGAAGCTTTAGAGGTAACGTAGCCTGGAGTGGTCCAAGAAGCACGTTGGTCATTCTCAAAGAAAAGGTCTGCAGGAAACAGTCACAGCAGATGGGTGACCAAGACCGGCGCTACAAATCTGGGCCTTTCTAAGACTCCTTACTGAGCCTACAATGATTTCACTTTGTTTTAAATAAAAATTCATGGGCATGCTTCAGGGACTGTCATGTGTTTTAGTATCTACTTTAAAAGTGTAAATCATTTTCTCCTTTTAGACAACCACAATCCTGAAGTGTAATGAAGGATAGAACCCTTGAAAGAACAAATATGTTTGTAATCTAATGAAAAGTTAAACAATTTTTTAAATTTTCTCATCAAAGAAAAAATTTAATTGTGAAAATTAAAACAATTTGGGAAAAATTTTGGGAATTGTATATGATTGAAATACGAAAGTAACCCTAAAATCAGAAATATTTCAAGAATTGAGTTCACATATGATATGGAACAATTCATATACACAGAATAGCCCTTCTTAGTGTTCTAAGGATATTATAGACAAAGCCCAGATCAAACCTCAAAATAAAAACTTGTATCTTTTCAATTTGGCCATCTACAAATCAATTTTGTCATACTTAATCTTTTGATTATGATGAGAAGTTCAAAATCATCATTATAATAACTTGATAAAAAGTCAATTTATATAAATACAAGTAGACTTAAGTTCTTAAAATGGAATCTCTGGGGGGTTGGAGATGTGGCTCTGTGGTTAAGAGCACTGGCTGTTCTTCAAGAGGACCTGGGTTAAATTCCCAGCACCCATATGCAGCTCATAATCATCTGTAACTCTCAGAGACCCAATGCCTTCACACAGACATGCACGCAGGCAAGATACCAGTGCTCGTGAAATAAAAATAAATAAATCATTTTAAAAATGGAATCTATGTTTCAAAGAGGTTGTACATTTTAATTTTTGGATGCTATTCAGTTTGTCTTCCACAGAGATTTTGTCTGTCCATACTCCAACCAGAAATGCCTAAGAATTCCAGTACACCTGTGCCAACTCCCTGTATAGTCAAATTGCCTAACTCAGAGACAATATGGATCAAGAAGCTCCTTTTCCTGTTCTTGAAGATGGTTGGTGCATCAAATGGTTTCTTAGGTACTCATGGAACCACAAATTAAAATGACTTCCATATATCACCAAAACTAAAATATGGGTGATACCAGTCCCTGCTAGTTTGCCAGATTAATTCTATGTGATTAGTGTTTCAATAAATACTTGATCCCAAACAGTCCCGCCACCACCAAAGAGTCTAAACAGTGTGTTTTAGTTTCCTACTTTATCATCTGATCGCTACTGAAAAAACTGGGAAACAAGATAAATAAAGATGTATAAAATATTATTTATATATCTTACTTAAAACCACATATTTAAACCAAGCATAGTGGTGCGTGTATTTAATTCTAGCATTGAGGGGGCAGATATGGGTGGATCTCTGTGTGCTCAAGGCCAGCTTGTTCTACAAAGCAGACTCCAGAACCCTGTCTCAAAACTATTGTTAAGAATCTGTCTATAACAAGAATAAGTATTTCAAGGCATGTGTGGGTTGGCATTTGTGGTTGTTGCAAGTTGAACTGAAAAGAGGAATTAGTCGGAAGTGTAAACTCGTTTGATGAGCAAGCACAGCCAAGTGCACTACACATTATTTATACAGCATTTATAATGGTCCCGTAGGAGGGACTGCACTCACCTCTAAGTTAGTTTTTAAGAGATCTGCAATGGTTGTTTCCATTTTTAACAATTATAGGAAATGCTCAGGATCTTACTATGTACAGGAATGCGCATGTATGTCATGTAGCCCTTCTAATCCCTGCAGAATGTGGTGTTTTGACAACATATGACAGAGTACTGGACCTTGTTCATTTTATAAACACAATGCTTCATACATTGATCTCAGCATGGGTACTTATGTAAAAAGGTATTCATGTCCTGTTTTGAAAATGTCTATCTTACTTTCTGTGGTTACATTAAGCTTGAGATATCAAACCAGAATGACTGGGCCATGTCTCCACATTCCAAACATCACTGGACTTGTTCAGGAAGCATACAAAGAAACTGAGAAAACACGTCTATTGTGGTTTCCGTGGGAAGGAGCAGAGGGGTGAGGTAAGCAGTTTAGGACTGACTAGCTTGAGTCATTTTAGCAACTGGGAATTAGAAGCTGTCCCTGGTTGTCTGGTAGTTGGTAGGAGGTGAGGGAAGAATTAGGATCCATCTCAAGTCTTGAGTGTGAGAAAACACTATAGCGGGTTGTGGGGGTGGACTGTAGGTTGGCTGGCTTATACTTGAGAAGTATGCCACAGGTGGGACATCTCCTGAACTGAGGGTATATGACAACCAAAGCAGAGGGCCAGAGTAAAATGCCTCAAGCAGCCCATGCAGCCATCTAGAGAGGATGTGTCTAGCATGTATCAGTGGAGGCAGTGTTTATAATAGGTTCACCAATTAAAGAAACAAGACTGAGACAACAGTGCAGTTGCTTTTACTTAATACTGCTAGCTCTTTGCTTTGTGCTATAATCACTGTGACATATCCCAATTCTTAGTAGTTTTGCATATAGTTGTATTTGTATATGCAATCATATGTATATGTAATAACACTTCATATATAATAAATTTTTAGTCAAAGCCCAGGGGCATAAAGCATATCAACATTAAAGTTCCCCAGGTTATGGGCTGGAGATGGCTCAGCAGTCAACAGGATGTTCTGAGGTTCCAGAAAACCATATGCACAGTCTGTTCACCACAGCCTGCAACTCCTGTTCCTGTGGATTGGACGCCCTCTTCTAGCCTCAGTGGGCAGTGCACTCACATACACAAATGACACATACATATATACATGTAATTAAGCGTAAGTATAACATCTGTTTTTAATTGGAGGAGGTGGTCTCAGAGATGGTGCACACATTAAACAGCAATTAAGAGCACACATACTGTTCTTGCAGAGGCGTTGACATCTCTAGGAATCTGATGGCCTCTTTAGGGGTGCATTCATGTGTACCTACCCACACATGGACACACATATATGCAAAATTAAAAATACAAAATAAATATTTTTAAAATAGCATACATTAATTTGGAGTATTATAAAGATAACTGCACAAATTATTTTCTATAAGTTTTCTATCAGATCTGTAAATTATACAAGCATGGTTTTAAATATGATAATGCCATAACATGCATCTTTAAAAAGAACACTAAGAGGAAAGTGTTTTATTTTCTTCAGTGTTGAAGCCCTTGCTCCAGGAAATAACCTCTGACCCATGCTGGAGCAAGAAATTATAATTAAACCCAATGGACCACATATATACAGAATGCCTGGAAGCAGACTAAGGCGTGTGGGGAGGAGGCGTTCCAGTAGATAAGGGGGCACGAGAGAAGCATGGGGTGGAGATGACTAAAATTTAATATATAAATGTATGAAGCTGAAACAGTAAAGTAACACCAAAGAGAAATTAACCTTCTATTTTTGTTTTCCCTTTCAGGGTGATATAGAGTCCCTGAACATGTAGGTTACAGCTAGAAAGGGCTGGTATCTGCAAAGTTCTCTTAGCTTGTCATCTGGACAAAAAAATAAAATATTTATTTAGAAGCAAAAGTTATGTTTTAAAAGTAAATCAGAGGCAGTGGTGGCGCACACCATTAATCCCTGCACTTGGAAGCAGAGGCAGGCAGATCTCTGAGTTCAAGGCCAGTCTGGTTTACAGAGTGAGTTTCAGGACAACCAGGGCTACACAGAGAAACCCTGTCTCAAAAAGCTTTTTTTTAAAAAGTGAATTAGTTCCTTCTGTAAGTACAATATGTAAAAGAAGTTTGGGTCTATTTTAGATGCTATAATAAAGGAGGTAAAATTTAATATGCATTGGGCCCCAAATAATTCTAACACAGTATGTTATAGAAAACTCATGCCAACTAATTTTATCACCCCTACACTAAGCAACATGTGCTACTTGCTAAATAGAAAAATGCCAAAGTTTAATTTTTCCAAGTTATCAAAAACCGAATTTAAGGTGGATTTATAATCTACAAACTTTAATATAGTGATATACACTAAAACTTTGTTCTAGAACACTGCTTCTCAACCTGTGGGTCACAACCCCTTTGGAGGTCACATATCAGATATTTATACTACAATTCATAACAGTAACAAAATTATAGTTATGACGTAGCAATAATTTTATGGTTGGGGTCACCACAACATAGGGAACTATATTAAAGGGTCTCAGCATTAGGACAGTTGAGAACCACTGCTCCAAAAAGTGCCATCAGAGTAGCTAACTGGAAGCCAGTGTTCCCATTTAGAACAATAAAATCAGCATGTTAAATAGACTGTTTCCTGAAACAGTCCCAAAAGCACAAAGCATACTGGTGTTAAAATAGCAGAAGTTAGTATGGCGTATTCTAAAGGGATGATAAATTACTGGAAAGGGTACAGTTCCAAAGAGGTAAGCCTAGAATGTGCTACAGCTCTGGAACAGCTGCCAGCCTAAAGGATTTCATAACTAAGTGTGAAGCAGTCACGACTCAAATACCTCCAAAGTCCAGAAAGAGTTCCACGTGCTGAGTCAGGTCACAATGAGCCCAGATTACTACCTAGGCCTCACAAGCGAATAAAAATCTTCTCTGCAAAGAACACCAAGGGACACTTGATCTTACCCAAAAGGGCAAGAAGCAATGAATAACACAGAGGTAGACCTCAAGTATTTCTATAAATAACTTTTTAAAATGTAACACAAAGTTCACAGATAAGCGAAATGGTCAGATGCACAGGCAATAAAATCTCACAAATGAGTTAGAACAACGGAGTAAAAGCAGACCTATAGAGTTTCCAGCTGTACTCAGCAATCATGCTCACTGATCATCTAAAGATTAAAAATCCACAAATGATTACATAATGGAAAACAAAAAATTTAAAACATAGAACTTAAAAATAAAATATATGAAACTAAAAACCCAGTAGACAGAGGCTTAAGAGCACATTTGACACAGCTAAAGGGAGAAACAGGGAAATGAAGACAAATACAATACTCACAGAAGTGTGACTCAACTGAAAGATAAAAGCATAAAATACAAGAAAAGATTATGTAGAATAAAGTAGAAAAGACCAGTTACTGAATACCGATTTATTGATTTATTTATGGGTTAATTAAAGTGTTTGTTCCACTGTCCAAGAATGCCACCAACTGGTAAGCCAGCCCAGAGTATGTGAGCTTGTCAGAAACCTTCCATATTTAAACTATGACAGCAATATTTGATGTAGAGTCACAAACACATTCCCCATAAGATATTTAATGTAATTACAAAACATATAAGTTCCATTGTAGAAATCAGATGCAATGTTACCCAAGTGACCAAGGATAACAACAGCAGGAATTAGATAAAGCAGCATCATATGTCTATTGCTGTGTAAGCATTCTGAAGGTACAATGCCACATCCTGTTTCTTATTTTTTTAAATTTATGTGTATGAGTATTTGGCTACAATAGTTTATGTGCATATACACTCAGGTGCCCAGAGAGGGCAAAGGATGTCAGATCCCCTGGAACTGGAGTTAGAGATGACTGTGAACCAACTGATATGGTTGTTGGGAACCAAACCTGGCTTCTCAGCAAGAGCAATAAGTGGTGTTCTTAACTGCTAAGCCCCACAATGACACTTCTGTAATATATTCAGAAAAATATACTTAATCAGAGTCCAATTATGAGTAAATATAAGTCAAACACTGTTTAATTCAAAACAAGTGACATATATTCTCCTTTTTTAAAAGACAAAGACAGATTGAGAAAGTGTTATAAACTAAAAGAAATAAGAAATATCAATTAAATATAATACTATGTAAGAAAAAAAACATAGTCGCAGTAAGGTCTGTAGGTTCTACTAACATATAGGCATTATTCTGGATTTCCATAACTGTACCATGATTATATAAGACAATTCATCCTTGATTTCAGAATATATAAAGGATTATAACTTTCCAGAATAACCACTTCTAGACTATAAGGATCAGCCCCACAGTTCTATGAGACAGAAGAGAAGCAGACAGATTTAGGATCACAAAGAATGTAATTCAGCCAGAGGACTTTCCTACCTGCCTTTTCTCTGTGAAAGAGCAAGAACAGACGGATCCCCATAATTTGCCTCAGGAGGAGGAACATTGGGATGTGGGGAAAAGTAACTTCATTCCAGTTGTTGTCAGGCATCAGGTTTATCTTAAGCTAATATCAAAGAGTTGGTCATAGCCAGTGCCAAGGTTAAGTTACAAAGCCCACACGCCACTCTTTTTCTACTGATTTGTGGAAAACTAGAAGAAAAGGTGTCTTAGTTGCTATGGACAATCATAGAAGGTAAGACTCAAGGCTATAGTCATGTCAAGCTGAATCCATATACTAGCCCAGGAAGTGCCTTGTCTGCAACTTAAATTTCCAGTGTAGGTTTAAAAGCAAGTCATACCAACAATTAATGTAATTGTGAGAACCAAACACCAAAAACTATAAAAGTGTGGTCAGACGTAACAGAGAGATCATCAGCAAAATTCCCCCAAGAAATACTGAAGTGGAGGCTTCCAAACTGATGCCAAAGAGAAATAGAACAAAAGAAGTCAAATGCCCAAAATGGCAGGAGACTTGAGGCTGAGCCTTAAAGAGTGGGTGAGACAGAAAATACTGGCTACGCAACCATACTTCTAACAGACACACAAAATTACTGCTTTAAATATCAGAACTGCTGGGCTTTTAATCCCAGGATTCTAATTCCAGTACTTGGAAGGCAGAGGCAGGCTGATCTCTGAGTTTGAGGTCGGGCTGGTATATATAGTGAAAGCCAGTGGCCTACCTAGTGAGACCATGGGTCAAAAAAAAAAAAAAAAAATCAACAAAAACTTTTCTGCTTAGGTTTTGTTTTTTGACCCAAATGGATGTGGCTACATGGAGTTTTATTTCATGATTTTTTAAAATTGTGGTCCTTTAGTCCCTTGAGAGAGCTCACAAGGCTAGGCAGATTGGAGTCAGACAAGCTTTCTTTTTTTTTTTTTTTTGAAGATTTATTTATTTTATTTATATGAGTGCACTGTAGCTGTCTTCAGACACACCAGAAGAGGGCATCGGATCCCATTGCAGATGGTTGTGAGCCACCATGTGGCTGCTGGGAATTGAACTCAGGACCTTTGGCAGAACAGTCAGTGCTCTTAACCACTGAGCCATCTCTCTAGCCCCAGATAAGCTTTCAAAATGAGCTTCTCTATTCCCACAGAAAAGAGCCTGTCCTGCTCTGCCTAACAGCACATACGGAAGTTTACAGATTGTGCGCCTCCACCATAGCTCCTTGCTTTGATATTAAATGTCGGACTATATTCCTTCTTCCTTCATGTCATAACTTTTTAGACTTGAGAGCCTCTCCGTCCATGAGGCTTGGTGTTCACTAGCAGATGGTTGTTTCGTTGACACAAAGTTCTTTTAAACAGAAGGTGTCATGCTTCTAGAACCAATTGTTTCATGAAAGTTTCTTTAAGGAATGAATTGATTTACAGGAATTCTGAAATAATCTAAGGTGTGAGGCATTACAGAGCTGCCCTGCTACTCTATGCAAGGTTCCTGAGGAAGTCTGAGTGTCCCAGCACTGACTTCAAAATAATTCCAGCTTCTTCTATCTGCCATGATCTTGATATAAAAATAATCACCCTTCGCAGGGCAGTGGTGGCGCACGCCTTTAATCCCAGCACTCGGGAGGCAGAGGCAGGCGGATTTCTGAGTTCAAGGCCAGCCTGGTCTACAGAGTGAGTTCCAGGACAGCCAGGGCTACACAGAGAAACCCTGTCTTGAAAAACCAAATCATCATCATCATCATCACCATCATCACCATCATCACCATCATCACCATCATCATCACACTTTGGACTGACCCAAAACATAACTTTTAAAAGTAAAAAATGATATTCTGACTTAGTCAACCGCTCTGGATCTTGTTAGAGATTGATTTTCTATTTTGAGTTGCCTATTTTTATTTCTCTTTATTCAATCAGAGCTACTTAAAAAGTATTGTTGAAATTAAAGGAAAAAGAGACCATGAATGTGAAAGAGAGCCCAGAGGGATTTATGGGAGGGTTAGGATGGGGGAAAGGAATGGGGGAAATGATATAATCTTTAAAAAATTAACTATTCTTTAAGAAAGGGTAGGTGCGTAATTCCTGTCATGGCGTCAGGCTAGAGTCTGTAGCTAACCCTCACGTTAGTTTTGGCTCTCCGTACACGCGTCCTATCCTGTATTTACCTCACTTGTGACTCTAGTACAACTGCCCTTCTTTAGTTTTAGGTCCTTAAAATGCCTGTAATAGAGAAACTGTGTCTAAAATAATAGCCTGGAGGCCTTTCAACAGTTTGTTTTTTTCATGAAGTTACTGCAAGTCAAAGCTGACAGTGTCCAATGGGTCAGAACTCACGTGTTCTCAGATAAATGATTCGATGTCTTGGTGGAAGAAGTATTAGGATAATCAATTTCTATAACTTCTTCCTGTACTCTGGGGGGAATGAACATGCTGTGGAGGGTGTCCCGCAGCCCAACAGCTGGCAGGCTGTGTATCAGTCCTCTAAGTACTGTGGTATCTGGAGGAGACACCACAGGGTGTCTGTCTGCACACACAGGCATGTGCTTGCACACACGTGCGCACCCGCACATGCCACAGAGGTCCCTCCTCTTTTCTTTCTCCCTATGTTCAGCCTTTGTTGTGAGCAGTTCTCTGGGCTAACAGAGAAGAAGAACAACCTTCCAAAAGAATCCTTACCCTTAGTGTCCACATAACCTTCAGGCAAAATTCTCTGTTACTATGATCCTTTATTTAAAGTTTTGAAATCCAACCTCATCATGACTTGTATATTCTAAATAAAAAGGGGATCAGAGACTTTCTGTAAGGGGCCAACGAGTAAATATTTTAGGTTTAAGGGCCATATGGTTTCTATCTTAACTACTCAGTTCTGACATTGAAGCCACAAGCAGTCATAAGCAATATTTAAACAAATGAGCATAGCTGTGTTCCTATAAAACTTTATTTATGAATGCTTAGATAGGCTTTTCATAACTATTTAAAAATGTAGAAACCATTTTTAGCTTGCAGGCACATAAAACAGGCAGGGGCAGGTTCAACCCTGGGTTGAAGACTAATTGAAAGAACAAAGTCTTTCCACTGCAGAATGTTCACAATTACTAATTATTAAAGGCTATTCCTTTGTATGTTGTGCTGAGGGATTATGGTTAGCTATAGTATTCATAATCATTGGGACCTCTGCGTTTTAAGTATTGATTGCGTTTATAATGCTTAATAGAATCTGACATTGAAAATCGGGCAGATTACATTAGGATTCTAATATAAAATGAATGATCATAGTTTTGGGGCTAACTTATAAAAAAGTAGTTATTTTACACTCCTAAACCTTAGTAGAATAGCTAAAAGTCCTTCAGAGTTTCTACATTTATAAGTATTATTTATGTACTAAAAATTCACAAGGAAGGCTTTGTTTTGTTCAAGAGGTATATTTTCCTGTTCAAGTATTTGAAATAAAGAATATTATGTTTTTAAATGACATAAAATGTTTAAATAAATGTAATAAACTAATAACTGATAATTTCAGAATGTTTGTTCTGTATAGTTTAGAGAAACACTAATCAGAGTCAAGGGGGAACTCAATCTGGTGTACACACCTACAGTTCTAGCACTTGGAGAATGAGGAGAAAGATCGTGACTTTAATGACAACCTGAGCAACATAGTGAGTTGTGGGCCAGCTTGCTACAAGCAGTGCCCTGCGTCTAGGGGGATGGAGTGATGGTTTGGGGATTCAAAGTCCTTACTGCTCTTGTAGAAGACTCTGGTTCAGTTCCTAGCATCCATATCGGACAGAGAGTTCACAGCTGCCTGTAAGTCCAGCTCCTAGGATCTGATGTCTTCTTCTGACCTCCGTGGGCATTTACAGGCTTATGATATACATGAATTCAGGCAAGGACACATAAATACACATTTAAAAAAAGACTATCACAAAAGAAAAAGCAGAGAAAGACAAAATTCTTGTTTTAGAGACTTGTCAATGAATGCACAATATTTATATCCAGAGCTTTAAAGTAAATGAACACATTTTAAAGTGTGTATAATTTTCAATTATGTAAATCATAATTCTTATAATGTTCTTAATTATGCAAATGAAACTTTAACCATTGCTAAACTGATGTTTTTTAAAAACTTGTGTAACCATAACTAATCATTTTTGTGTAAAACTTTGAGCTCATTCTGAGAAGACAGACACATAAGAAACACAGTGGTGAGAATTAATGTGGCCAGTCCAGATGACCAGCTACTCCTATTGGCTACCTGTGTGGCCGGTCCAGATGATCAGCTACTCCCATTGGCTACCTGTGTGGCCAGACCAAATGACCAACTACTGCCATTTGGCTACCTGTGATTTGGCATTTAACGAGATTGGAACCATGAGGCTGCACTGGTACAATTTCTTTATATGACACATCTTCTTAATTTTAAATGTTTTCTTTATAATTTCATATATGTATACAATGAAATATGATCCTATCCACACTCTACTTCCCCTTAGCAACTCTCTTGCTTCTCACCAACCCACAGCCCTTCTGACTTCATGTCATCCTTTTGTTTTGTTCTGTTTCGTTTTTAATAACCCAGTAGGTTCAGTTACTATCACTCATGGTGCATCGGTGTGGGGCCATCTTCTAGAGCATGGGAAGCCAACCAATGACCACACCCTCAGAAAAGAATGAGTCTTCCTAACTCATAGCTATCACTACCAATGACTCTTTATTAAGGGGTAAGACCTAGAAAGCACCCCCATCTATGCCAGAATTTCTCCTGGCTTGATCTTGTGCCCATCTTATATGGGTAACCACAGCAGCTATAACAATATGGTCTTTATCCAAACTGGTATTCAAGCCAACCCAAAGCACCAAGAATGGCCCAAAAGTCATCATAAGGGAGACAGGGGTTGTTGCATTGGAGTCCTCCAAGGCTGGGGATTCACATGATAGATTTTAGATCATCATCAACATATCTAAATAATAACTGATTCGAGTTAGTCTTTGTTCCTTGAGAAATATCCTTCACATGTCAATGCAGAACAGAAAGCGATGTCCATCAAAACCTGATATCAGCTTAATATTGTGTCTTTCCTCAGCATAATTTAATTTTTGTGTGTGTTTGTTTGATAGGGATAGGTCCAGAGCCTCATACATGCAAGGCAACCACTCAGACACTAAGCTATATCCCCGGCTACCCAGTATAACTTAATAGAGGTCAGCACACAACCATCTGGGATATTTGCCCTGCCACCTGTTTTTGTACAGTCTTCAAACTAAAAATGGTTTTTATGATTCTAATAGTTCTTTAAACAGCAATACTGACATTTTATAACAGCAGTCTGACTATCAGTTTCCATAAGGCAGCTTTATTGGCACACAGATAATGACACATCATTTTGTCTGTGGCTGTTTTCACAGCATTGAATAGTTCCACCAGATAGCCCACAAAACACTAACTATTGGTTCCATATAAAGAAAGCCTGCCAACCCCTGGTCTAAGAGAATGACTTTATTATCTCAAGTGACATGATGCTGTAGGGAAATCCAAATGTTTCCTACAGTGACATTATAGTTGATGAGCTGACAATAGGCAGGTTAACAGAAAAGCAATAACAAATGTACTTGCTCAAAATATGTGGTGACACAGGAAACTTCTAGTCAAAAAGCCAGGGTTAATGACCCACTTTTATGCTTAGGTTTCTTAAAGCCTAGGTAGCCATGCAGAAATGTGACTGGGCAGAAAGGATATGATCCCCAAAAGTAATAGAGGATGAGACCAGCAAGGTTTCCTTCTTGGCCTCTGTGTAGCATTGTGACCTGGATGCAGTGCAGAGCTCGACTTGGATTGAGGGTCTTGTGATCTGCACTCATGCAAGGTAGGCCAAAGAATGGCCTTGAAGCCTCTTCTTCCATGAAAGCAGGGAATGTTAGAACAATGCATTTGTATTGTGACTAGCTTTGGGAACATAGTCTGGCTTCTAAATCATCAGAAAAGAAACTCTAAACTTACTGATTTGTCTTAGTGAGAATAAGAGGTAAGAAAAGAGAACAAAAGGCCATAACCTTTCCTCTAAGGCCTTTACTTTGGTGTGTCATTTTGTTGAGCCTCACAATTTACTAGGTGAGAAAGCCATGGCTATTAACTATTTCTAATACCACATGATCCAAGGTGAGTTATAGTCACAGGTTTGAGGTTGGGATATACTCTAGGGTTCTAAACACCCAGTGTGGTACTGCCTGGCACATGAGCACAGCTCATTTGGATTATTTCAGTGGTGTTGCTATCTCCTGTAGTAAGTTACTGTCTAGAAGAAGAACTCTTTTTACTATTAGAAAACATCTCTGTAGCTTTTCCTCTCTCTCTTGAGACTAGTGTCTCATGTCACATCAGCCTTCCCTCCATCCCTATTACCCCTCCTCTCGGAGAGGCTGTGGGTATATGAAATTGGCATATGTTACTTCGGGATGAAATGGGACTAAGGAAAGCCCCATTTGGAAGATACTTACTTTGAGTTAAATGGGGCTGTCTCTATATGACTCGAAGTCAGCTGGTCCGTAGGGATGAGAAGTTCTTATTCCGCCTACCTTGCTAACACAGTAGCTCTATAGCAAGAGCAAGAAAACCACAATGCTATAATAATGTGCCATATAGTACCCAGTAACAGAAAAACTATCCAAGAAACAAGAGTTATAATTTATGAAAAAGTTATTTGTTTCATCATTTATAGATATATAGAAATACTATATATATATATATATATACATATAATTGTAAGCAAAAGTTTTATTTCTCTTGCTATGTTAGATATATACAAGACAAGAATGTTCTTGACCGTAAAAGATGTACTTATGAATATGCCATATTTATTTTATGGAGATAATTCCACATGAAATCTCTATGTTTTAAGTATTTGTGTTAATTAAGAATGGTGATATTTGCACAAGCACTTCAGTATACCTGTGTGAGAGGTCATGTTTTATGAATCTCATTGTATCCTATCAAACCTGTATGTTCACCTAGCACATCTTGGCCAGATTAACTTAGGTCATTCCATGGAAAAATGCTTTGTTAAACTGCCACTGACTCCTTGCACTGCCCTAAAGAACAAAACGTCTCCTGTCTTTTACTATAATCAGTGGTTGGTCTATAGTAGTGATTGGATTAGACAATACAGAACTCAGTACAAAGTAACAGTATTGGTTGATTGGTTGGTTGGTTGGCTGGTTGGTTGGTTGGTTGGTTGGTTGGTTGGTTGGTTGGTTGGTTGGTTGGTTGGTTGGTTGGTTGGTTGGTTGGTTGGTTGGTTGGTTGGTTGGTTGGTTGGTTGGTTGGTTGGTTGGTTGGTTGGTTGGCTGGTTGGTTGGTTGGTTGGTTGGTTGGTTGTTCTGGTTTGTTTTTGTTTTTTAGTGGAGAAAGATATTTACTTCATCTTACAATCTCTGGTTACAGTCCACCACTGGAAGGACATCCAGGCAGGGACTTCACACAGCTACTTACAGCTCATCCATAGTTCAGAGCAGAAAGAAAGAAATGCATACAGACTTGCTCTCTTGCGCTCAGCCTGATTTCTCCTCTTATACATATAAGGACAACCTGCCTAGAGAATAGAGCTACCCACAGTTAGCTGGGTCTTATCAAATCAATCAAGAAAAGTCCCCACAAATATGTCCACAGGCCAACCCAAAGTAGACAATCCTTCATTAATATTCTCTTCCCATTTTATATCAAGTTGACAATTAAAACTGACCATCACATAATCAATGGCTCATGCAGAGTCCAGTAGCTCCATCTGCCCCAAGTTGGCACCTCTATTGGTAATGCTACGCCACCCTCTCTAGCTGCTCTGCAGTTAACTCAGAGAAGGGCACTCTTGACCATACTTTCTTGCTGGTTTTTTTTTTTTTAATCCAAACAATTTTTATTTTTTTTCAATTTCTTTTAAATAAAAGCATAATTATATCCTTTCTTCCTTCCAGTCCCTCCCATATTCACCCTCATTCCCTCTCAAATTTATGACCTTTTCTTTAATCACTATTGTTACACACACACACACACACACACACACACACACACACACACATACACACATATATGTGTATATTGCGTATTTATATGTGACTACATAACACAAATATACACCCTGATAAGTCCATTTAGTGTTGTTTGTAATCTATAATTACAGGGATGACGACTAGTATGAAATAACCAACAAAATGCTACCTCTCCGTCTCACTGCAGGCATTAGTTGTCTGTAGGTCTTTGTCTAGAGGTATCAGCCCATGAGATGCCCCCTTCCACATTAGCATATACATTGATGTTGTCATTGTTTCTTTCTTTCTTTTTTTATTGGTTATTTTAAATTTATTTACATTTCAAATGCTGTCCTTCTTTCTCAGTCTGTCCTCCACAAAACTCCATCCTTTCCCCCTTCCCCTTTGCCGTTATGAGGGTGCTCTCCAACCCACCCGCCCACTCCCACCTCACCACTCTAGCATCCCCCTTCCGGGACATCAAGCCTCTACAGGACCAAGGGCTTCCCCTCCCATTGATGCCAGATAAGGCCATCCTCTGCTACATATGTAGCTGGAGCCATGGTCCTTCCATGTGTACTCTTTGGTTTGTGGTTTAGTCCCTGGAAGCACGGTGGGGTGGGGTGTCCTGGTTAGTTGATAGTGTTCTTCCTATGAGGTTGCAATCCCCTTCAGCTCCTGCAATCCTTCCCCTAACTCTTCCACTGGGGTACCCAGGCTCAGTCCAGTGGTTGGCTGTGAGTATCTGCATCTGTCTTAGGTGCTAATAGAGCCTCTCAAAGGAGAGCTATACCATGCTCCTGTCAGCAAGCACTTCTTAGCATCAGCAATAGTGTCAGGGTTTGGTGTCTGCAGATGGAATGAATCCCAAGGTAGGGTGGTCTCTGGATGGCCTTTCCTGTTCCATTTTTGTCCCTGCATTTTATTTAGACAGGAAAAATTCTGGGTTAAAATTTTTGACATAGGTAAGTGGCCCCATCCCTCAACTGGGGGCCATGCCTACCTACTGAAGGTGGTCTGTACAGTTTCTCTCTTCCCTTTGTTGGGTATTTCACCTAATATCATCCTCATTGGGTCCTGGGAGTCTCTTGCTTCCCTGGCATCTGGAACTTTCTAGTGGGTCCCTGCAGTTCCTCACCTGCCACTGCTACATATTTCCATATATTTTGCTGACCCGCTGGATTTCTCTCCTGTCTTTTCCCATACCTGATGCTGCCACCCCCTTTTGTTCATTCCCCCTTAATCTCTCCCTCCCTGGTCCCTCCATCCTTTTAACTACTGTAATTATTTTGTTCCCCCTTTTAAGTAGGATTGAAATATCCACACTTTGGTCTTCCTTCTTGCTAAGCTTCATATTATCTATGAGTTGTATCATGAATATTTGGAGGTTTTATTCCTAATATCCACTTATCAGTGAGTATATATCATGTTGGCCTTTTATATAGGGGTTACCTCACTCAAGATAATCAAGATCCATTCATTTGCCTGCAAATTTCATGAAGTCATTGGTTTTAATAGCTGAGTAGTACTCCATTGTGTAAATGTACCATTTTCTGCATCCATTCTTCTGTTGAGGAACATCTGAGTTGTTTCCAGCCTCTGACTATTATAAATAAGGCTGCTATGACTATAGTGGGGCATGTGCCCTTGTTATATGTTGGAGCATCTTTTGGGTATATGCCCAGTAGTAGTATAGCTGGGTCTTCAGGTAGAACTATTTCCAATTTTCTGAGGAACTACCAGATCATTTCTCAGAGTGGTCTTACCAACTTGCAATCCCACCAGAAATGGAGGAGTGTTCCACTTTTCTCCACATCCTTGCCAGCATCAGCTGTCACCTGAGTTTTGATCTTAGCCATTATAATTGGTGTGAGGTGGAATCACAGGGTCGTTTTGATTTGCATTTGCCTGATGGCTAAGGATGTTGAACATTTCTTTAGGTGATTCTCAGCCATTCCAAATTCCTCAGTTGTGAATTCTTTGTTTAGCTCTGTACCTCATTTTTAATAGGGTTATTTGATTCTCTGAAGTCTAACTTCTTGAGTTCTTTGTATATTTTGGATATTAGCCCCCTATTGGATGTAGGATTGGTAAAGATCTTTTCCTAATCTTTAGGTTGCTGTTTTGTCCTATTGACAGTGACTTTAGCCTTACAGAAGCTTTTCAATTTTATGAGGTCTCATTTGTCAATTGTTGATCTTAGAGCCTGAGCCATTGGTGGCCTATTCAGGAAATTTTTCCCTGTGCTTATATGTTCCAGGTTCTCTCCCACTTTCTCTTCTATTAGATTCAGTGTAACTGGTTTTATGTGGAGGTCCTTGATCCCCTTGGACTTGAGCCTTGTACAGGGAGATAAGAATGGATCAATTTGCATTCTTCTACATGTTGACCTCCAGTTGAACCAGCACCATTTGTTGAAAATGCTGACTTTTTTCCACTGGACGGTTTTGGCATCTTTGTCAAAGATCAAGTGACCATAGGAATGTGGGTTTATTTCTGGGTCTTCAATTCTATTTTATTAATCTACCTGTCCCTGTACCAATACCATTCAGTTTTTATCACTATTGCTCTGTAGTACACCTTGAAGTCAGGGATGGTGATACCACCAGAGATTCCTTTATTGTTGAGAATAGTTTTTGTTATTCCGGGTTTTTTGTTATTCCAAATGAATTTAAGAATTGTTCTATCTCTGTGAAGAACTGAGTTAAAATTTTGATGGGGATTGCATTGAATCTCTGTAGATTGCTTTTGGTAAGATGGCCATTGATACTATGTTAATCTAGCTCATCTATGACCATGGAGGATCTCTTGATTTTCTGAGGTCTTCTGCCATTTCTTTCTTGGGAGACTTGAAGTTCTTTTCATATCAGGTCTTTTGCTTGTTTTGTTAGAGTCACACCAAGATATTTTATATTATTTGTGACTATTGTGAAGGGTGTCTTTTCCCTAATTTCTTTCTCAGCCTGTTTATCCTTTGAGAATAGAAAGGTTACTGATTTGTTTGAGTTAATTTTATATCCAGCCACTTTTCTTAAGTTGTTTATTAGCTGTAGAAGTTCTCTGGTGAAAATTTTGGGGTCATTTAAGTATACTATCATATCACCTGCAAATAGTGATATTTTGACTTCTTCCTTTACAATTTGTATCCCTTTGACCTCCTTTTGTTGTCTAATTGCTCTGACTAGGACTTGGAGTACTATATTGAATAGGGAGGTATACTGTCTAGTCTCTGATTTTAGTGGGATTTCTTAACATTTCTCTCCATTTAACTTGCTGTTGGCTATTGGTTTGCTGTATATTGCTTTCACTATGTGTAGGTACATGCATTAAATTGCTGATCTTTCCAAGACTTTTAACATGAAGGGGTATTGTATTTTTTTCAAAGGCTTTTTCAGCATCTAATGAGATGCTTTTTTTTCATTTAGTTTGTTTATATAGTAGATATGTTGATGGATTTCCATATATTGAACCATCCTTTGCATCCCTGGGATGAAGCCTACTTGATCATAGTGAATGATCCTTTTGATGTGCACTTGGATTCAGTTTGTAAGAATTTTATTGAGTATTTTTGCATTGATTTTCATAAGGGAAATTGGTCTGAAGTTCTCTTTCTTTGTGGGGTATTTGTGTGATTTATGTATCAGTATAACTGTGGCTTCATAGAATGAATTAAGTAGTGTTCCTTCTGTTTCTATTTTGTAGAATAGTTTGAGAACTATTGGTATTGGGTCTTCTTTGAAGTTCTAATAGAAATCTACACTAAAACCATCCAGCCCTGGGCTTTTGTTGTTGTTGTCGTTGTTGTGATGGTGGTGGTGGTGGTGGTGGTGGTGGTAGTGGTGGTTGTGAGACTTTTAATAATTGCTTCTATTTCCTAAGGTGTTATGGGACTGTTTAGATTGTTTATCTGATCCTGGTTTAACTTTGGTATTTGGTATCTGTCTGGAAAATCATCCATTTCATCTAGATTTTCCTGTTTCATCGAGTATAGGCTTTTGTAGTAGAAACTGTTGACTTTGAATTTCCTCAGTTTCCATTGTTATGTCTTCCTTTTCATTTCTGATTTTGTTAATTTGGATACTGTCTCTATGCCCTCTAGTTAGTCTGGCTAAGGGTTTATCTATCTTCTTGATTTTCTCAAAGAACCAGCTCCTAGTTTTGTTGATTATTTGTATAGTTCTCTTTGTTTTTACTTGGTTGATTTCAGCCCTGGGTTTGATTATTTCCTACCACCTACTTCTCTTGAGTGCATTTGCTTCTTTTTGTTCTAGAGCTTTCCAATGTGCTGTTAAGCTGCTAGTGTAGGAGCTCTCCAATTTCTTTATAAAGTCACTCAGAGCTATGAGTT
This sequence comes from Uromys caudimaculatus, assembly GCA_028551405.1. Taxonomy (NCBI): domain Eukaryota; kingdom Metazoa; phylum Chordata; class Mammalia; order Rodentia; family Muridae; genus Uromys; species Uromys caudimaculatus. The sequence goes on along the minus strand of CM052702.1, from coordinate 30,221,685 downwards.
TTCCTCTTAGCTCTGCTTTCATTGTGTCCCATAAGTTTGGATATGCTGTGCCTTCATTTTTGTTAAATTCTAAAAAGTCTTTAATTTCTTAATTTCTTCCATAACCAAGTTATCATTGAGTAGAGAGTTGTTCAGCATGCATGAGTATGTGGACTTTCTGTTGTTTTTATTGTTATTGAAGACCATCCTTAGTCTGTGGTGTTTTGATAGAATACATGGGATTATTTCAATCTCCTTGTATCAGTTTAGGCTTGTTTTGTGTCTGATTATATGGTCAATTTGAACAAGGTATCATGAGGTGCTGAGAAGAAGGTATATTCTTTTGTTTAAGGGTGAAATGTTCTGTAGCTATCTGTTAAATCTATTTGGTTTATAGCTTCTGTCAGTTTCACTGTGTCTCTGTTTTAATTTCTGTTTCCATTATCTGTCCATTGGTAAGTGTGTGATGTTGAAGTTTCCTACTATTATTGTATAAGGTTCAATGTGTGCTTTGAGCTTTAGTAGCGTTTCTTTTATAAATGTGGGTGCCCCTTGCATTTGGGGCATAGATTTTTCAGAATTGAAAGTTCATCCTGGTAGATTTTTCCTTTGATGAGTATGAAGTGACCTTCCCCACCTTTTTTGGTAACTTTTGGTTGAAAGTCTATTTTAATGGCTATTCAAATGGCTACTCCAGCTTTTTTCTTGGGACCACTTGCTTGGAAAATTTTTTCCAGCCTTTTACTCTAAGTTGGTGTCTGCCCTTTTCACTGAGATGTGTTTCCTATCTGAAGCAAAATGCCAGATCCTCTTTACTTATCCAGTTAGTTAGCCTATGTGTTTTTATTGGAGAACTGAGTCCATTGATATTGAGAGATATTAAAGACCAATAATTGTTGCTTCCTATTATTTTTGTTGTTACAGGGGGAATTATGTTTGTGTGTTTCTCTTCTTTTGGGTTTGTTGTGAGAAGAATAATTTCCTGGTTTTTCTTGGGTATAGCTTCCCTCTTTGTGTTGGAGTTTTCCTTCTATTATCCTCTGTAGCCCTGGTTTAGTAGAAAAATCGTGTTTAAATTTGGTTTTGTCAATGAATATCTTGGTTACTCAATGGTAATTGAGAGTTTTGCTGGGTATGTAGCTCAAGCTGGCATTTGTGTTCTCTTAGGGTCTGTATGACATCTGCCCAAGATCTTCTGGCTTTTAGAGTCTCTGTTGAGAAGTCTGGTGTAATTCTGATAAAAGATCAGAAGCCTTTATATGTTACTTGACATTTTCCCTTACCACTTTCAATATTCTTTTTTGGTTCTATGCATTTGGTCTTTTGATTATTATGTGACAGGAGGAATTTATTTTCTGGTCCAATCTATTTGGCATTCTGTAGGCTTCTTGTATGTTCATGAGCATCTCTTTCTTTAGGTTAGGGGAGTTTTCTTCTATGATTTTGTTGAAGATATTACTGTCCCTTTGAGTTGGGAATCTTTGCTCTCTTCTATACCTGTTATTCTTAGGTTTGGTACTTTCATTGTGTCCTGGATTTCCTGGATGATTTGGGTTAGGAGCTTTTTGCACTTTGTATTTTCTTTGACTGTTGTTCAATATCTTCTATGGTATCTTCTACACCTGAGATTCTCTTTTATATCTCTTGTGTACTGTTATTGATGCTTGCATCTATGACTGCTGCTCTCTTTCCTAGGTTTTCCATCTCCAGGGTTCTCTACCTTTGTGATTTCTTTAATGTTTCTCTTTCCATTTTTAGATTCTGGGTAGTTTTGTTCAGTTCTTATACCTGTTTGTGTTTTCCTGTATTTCTTTAAGGGATGTATGTGTTTTCTCTTTAAGGTCTTATACCTGTTTACCTGTGTTCTCCTGTGTTTCTTTAAGGGAGTTGTTTTGTCCTTTTTAAGGTCCTCTATCATCTTCATGAGATGGGATCTTAGATCAGGATCTTGCTTTTTCGGGTGTGTTGGGGTATCCAGAGGTTTCTGTAGTGGAAGAACTGGATTCTAATGTTGCCAAGTGGCATTGGTTTCTGTTGCTTATGTTCTTGCACTTGCCTCTTGCCATCTGGTTATCTCTGGTGTTAACTGCCCTTGCTGTCTCTGACTGTCCCTCCTTTGAACCTGGTTATCTTGGGGCTCCTTGGAACAGGCTGTCTCTGGGTGTGTGAGGGGGTTTGGAGCACCTGATCTGTGAGACTGGCTGTATCATAATTCCTCGAGGTCAAGCTGTCTCTGGGTGTAGGCGGGGAGGGAGGCAGGGAGACAGCTGGAGCACAGGGTCTGTTCCTGGGTGCAGATATAAACTGGAAAGAAGGTCTGTTTGTTTCCTATTAGGCAGCCATAGTGTTGAGATATCTTGTGTCTAGCTTCCCTATCATTTCTAGAAAAAACAACAGAAGACTGCCAGATCCTCTGACTCATAAATTATTTCTGCCACCTCTTCCATGATGTTTCCTGAATCTTAGGTATGGAGTTGTGTTTTAGATGTATTGGTTTTTCTGTGTAACTCTTATCCATGGCTATATCCAATTTGGATAGAGAAAAATGTTAAGAAGGACTTAGGAGTTCTAAGAAATCTCTGGGGACTACATACTCAAATGATTTTAAAAGTGATGAAGGTGAAGGAAGAATAGAAATTTTAGACCCCAGATTGAAAAACCGAAATTTAAGATTTCAAAGGCAATGTGTTTTAAGTAGATCACTAACAGGGAACAGATATTTATCACTTTAAAGTTGAAAGGTAGAAGAAGCTCAACTATCAGATGGACATTGGCAGTTTTTAGGGTGTTGCTTGCAGGGTATTTTGTCAAGGAAACATATAAAGAAAAAATGCTGGGATGATCAAAAGGGGGAAAGCAGAGAGTTAGGGCAGATGTGGTATATTTGAGCAGTGTTATCTATGGGGAGAGGCTCTTCTGAAGGAAATAAGCCACACCATGGAAGCAACAGTAGGAAGAGAAGAAACCCCAAGTGTAGAACTTGGGAGAACTGGTAGTGTGACCACCTTCCAGGTTAGTGCTACTTATCTGGAAGCACCAATGTATTTTTGCCTCGTAAACTTCTTCCAAAGCCATATAGGTATCTGAGAAAGAAATGAAAGACATGAATCAGCCAATATCATATAGAAATAGAATTCTCTCTGAAAATTCAATTTGTCCTAAGCAACAGCAAAGGGGTGCTTGATTGTCATGGTGAACCTTGTTATCTAAGTATATAGACAAGAGACGTTCTCAACATGCTGCATAAAGAACCTGGTATTGACCGGTGGCCAGGGACCTCAGCTTGGGCCACAGGGCCCCATAGCTGGTTAGCACCGGGAGAGGGATACCCTCCCAGGAGCTTGGAAAAGCCGGGAGTTGGCCCAAGAAACTGCCCCGAACCTGCGAGACACAGGGACTGAGGTAGGCAGGCATAGAAACCCCCTGGATCCCAACAGCAGCGGCTGAGGCAGGAGACATCTGCCTGGGCCACCAGCCCCGTGGAGGGAGCAACA
>CM052702.1:30191619-30218112 GCA_028551405.1 Uromys caudimaculatus | reverse complement strand
AGGTGGAATTCCCTCATAGAGGTAGGGATGGGGAGGGGATAGGGGGCTTCCAAAGAGGAGACCCAGAAAAGGGGAAACATTGGAAATGTAAATAAAGTATCAAAAATAAAATAAAAATTAAAAAAAAAAAAAGAACCTGGTATTTTCTGAAACCACCATCAAGAGGGAGATAAAGCATAGGAGACAAGCCAGGATCAGGAGATCTACAGGAACATATAAACAAACCGTAGTAGTTACCATGATAAAATAACTGAAAGAAACAAGGTAAGGAATGGACATGTTTTGGTTTGTGGTTTGAAAGAATGTAGTGAAACACATCACAGAAGGTGTGGCAGCATGAAAATGAAACTGTTTCAGGAAGAAGAATGGCTAATCAGGAACTAACCCAGAAGGAAGGCCATCCTCTAGCAACTCATTTCTTTCTGTGAAGCCCCACCTCCTAAAGATCCCACAACCTTCTATAACAGCCGGGAACCAATTGTTCAGGCCCACAAGCCTATGGTAGACATTTCACTCCCAAGACATAACACAAATGAAGTTAAGTTTTCAGAACAGACCCCCACATAATTGGTCAATAACAACCACTTGTTTGTTGTATTTCTCTTGGAAGAACTAAGCAATGTGGTAAGCACCCACCATTGACTAGAATTACTCAGTACCTTTTACAAAGTAACTTGTCTTTTGAGAAGCAAAAATGTGGTATTTGTGTCAACAGTGACATGGACTGCCTGTCTAGAAGGTGCCCTGCTGCCCACTGCTATTATGGCTTACACCAGTCTGGCACCAGATATACACAAGATGCTTTCTTTGATTTATCATGTTAAGAGCAAGAGAGGTCGTTAGCCTACTGGAGGTCTGACAGAAAGAACAGACTTCAAAGTGAGAGTTATTTTCAGACATACCAGGTATGTGTGGAGGATTTTTATCACACGGTAACAGAACCATTTTTGGTTTGGTTTTCTATATTTTATTACCATCCTACTCTTCCCTTAAGAATGGTTCATGTGATCTCATCTATAACTCCATATTGAAGTAGATTCTTCAGGAGCTTATGGCATCTCCCACAGTGGAGCCAAATTCTATCAAAAATACATAAAGCAGAATCATCAGGAAAGAGAACCAGATTCTCTCTAATTGTGTCCCACCTGCTCACCGCTTAGCAATATATTTCATTGCTGGTCATGCAGTCTGAGATATACACTTCTACCTTTGATTCAGATGATATAACTGAGCCAATCAAATGTTTTAAACTACATGACTTAGAAGATGTGGTGGTTTTCAATTCATCTCTCAACAGACTCATTATTGAGTCAAATATTCCTTGTGAAATTCTCTCATAAGAACTATTCATCATAAAAATACCATTGCCTCTTTTGCTAATAGATGATTATTCCAATGGATGTTTAAGCAGATGTCACAAACCTAATGGGCAAATGGTCATGCCATGAATTACTTCACATAAAAACTGCAGAATTGTATTGGCAACACCTTCTGATTCAATATCACTGACATGATAGACATAAAATGAACTTAACTGACCCTTTAACATTGGAAAATACACTTTAGACAGGAATAGTGGTTGGAAACATGGGTATTTCTTCTAACAGACAATAATTGTGTGACCATTTTTTTCTTAAAGGATAGCTGTAAGAATCTTCTATTCCTTTGATTCAGTTCTTCCTCTGACCTTGGGAACTCATACACTTGATAGAACTCTTGGTTTTACAAAAGAATATATCCTTTTGGCACAAATCATAGACATGAATTAAATAAGCTAGCATCTCAGATGTAGTCCTTATCTCCAAATCATAAAGAAACAAGTAACACATGATGACATCATCTTGATTGTTAGTCTCTCAGGTCGCACCCAGAAAAATGGAAGTAAAAATGCCAAAAAGTAAATAAAATAAAATAAAATAAAATAAATAATTTTTAAAAAATAAAGTATTGAGAGTCATAGATAGAGACTATGGAGAAAAATCAGCTTGACCACCATGCACTTCCACAACAGATATTAAGCTGAACCCTAGAACCAATGACCAGTTCCATGGAACTTTGTTTCTTCTTCAATTATTTTGTCTCCACCAAGAGGTAGTAAACTCCCCTGGGACAGTCATGTCATTCTTCCAACACTGGATACCTTTCCTTGTATCAGAAAGTTAATCACTTGTGCAAGTCCCCACCCCTGGACCCCCTAACTAGATTTCTAAGAAAGATATATTTGAATTGATAAAAGGTTGCTATAAAATGCTCTCTGCACTAAATAGCATTGGGGAAGTGAATTACTTATGAGTTCTCCATGCCCCAAAATATAGATTAATGTTCCAACCTAAGATGCTGCCTCATTTATAAATACTGGTGGAGGGTGGATAAACCACTCCAAGGTGTTTCCAAAGGATATCATAGAAATATAAATCAATATTATTTGAGAGAGAGAGAGAGAGAGAGAGAGAGAGAGAGAGAGAGAGAGAGAGAGAAACCATGAAATATGGTTTTAGAGGGAAAATATACTACTGTTAAAATCTGGGAAGTCCCTTGAAGTCCCATGTGAAATTCATGACTTGGTCCTGGACTTCGAAACCATTAGGAGGAGGCAGAATTAAGAGATGGGACCGTGAGGAAGTCTTTCATTCATTAGAGGCATGCCTTCGCTGAACCCTGGTCTTTTTCTTTCACTCTTCACTCTTCCCTGATGTGAAGTAAATGGTTTAGTTCTACCATGCTCTCTGCCATGGAGTTCTGCTTTGCCACACACACACACACACACACACACAAAAACAATGATGCCAACCAACCATGGACTTAAACATAAGTCCCAATAAACCTTCCCTTTATAAGCTGATTTTCTAAGGGATGGTGGTGGTGCACACCTTTAGTCCCAGCACTTGGGAGGCAGAGGTAGGCAGATCTGGTCTACAGAGTGAGTTCCAAGACAGCCAGGGATACCAAGGATACCTTGTCTTGAAAAATGAAAATAAGAAAAAAAATAAGAAAGAAAGGAAGAAACAAAGAAACAAAGAAACAAAGAAAGAAAAAGAAACAAAGAAACAAAGAAACAAACAAAGGACAAAAAATAAAAAGTAAAAATATAATGAAAGGAAACTCCTAACCCTGCTTCAGTAAACACCAGAAGGTATGGCCCCATCTGCCACAGTCTACTTGGACAAAGATAACAAAAATGCCACCCATTGAGTGCTTTATGCAGAAATTTTTTTTTTTACAATTCTGGATCCTGTGATATGTGAGATCAAGACAGGTTTAGTGTCTGATGAGTCATTTCCTGATTTCACATAGTACATTTTCTTCCTATGCCCTTACAATGTAGAACAAAGAGAACTCTCAGGAGCCACTTTATGTGGCACTAATTAAATTCATGAAGGTTCCACCCTTATGATATAATCTTACAAAGCCCTCCACCCTCCTTGAAGGTCATCACACTGGGTTAGGATTTCAACACATGATCTGCAGGAGACAAGCATTCAGTCTATAACATCAAGTGTACAGAAACAGTACAGAGCAAGCAGCTGTATTGATGATAGTGTTTCTCTGACAATGATCACTAAATGTCCTCAAGTTCTCCACTTCCTACATTTGCAATCAATATGCCAGACATTCCAAGGGCTAGAAAAATACAGATCTCATAAAAAAAAAAAAAAAACTAAACAAAATATAGGATATTGAGTGTTCACAAAATGGAAATGAGGAAGGGGTAGAGACTCAATAGGAAAGAAAGGATAAAGGGTAGCAAGAGAAAAGAAGTCCGACTAAGCCTGGGAGAAACCAGCTAGTAAGATTCTGTGGCTGGATGCCCCTTAAGCTTTCATCACAAGATGTAGAAAAATCAAACTGGGACCAACCTCTAAACTGAGGCTCTGCTGGCCAACCTTCATAGTGCCAGAAGGTGCTATGCAGACTACAAGGGGAGAATTGTCAACAGTATTCCTTAACTATGAATCCTGGATGTTACATTAATGACTTTCTAGGCAGGACACACCCACTAGTGCAATAGTAGCAAGTCTATCATGGGAATAACCAACTGTTTTCTGATTGTATTCGAGGCCCGCTCTATGGGAGGTAATCTGGTGTTATAAACCTGGTCAAAAACTCATGGCTGAAAGGTCACAGCCCTAGTGAAGTGGCCACTTGATGTGATATATATATATATATATTTCCCTTTCAAATATTTGTGCTTATATATTAGTGCCACTGTCCATTTTTGCCAGAAAAGCTACTGTTTGGAATGGGTAGTTATAACTATAGGATTCATAACTGGTAAAAATGCTAAGAATAAGTGACTGTTGAATGCTTAGTCATGAACTATCTACATCAACCTCTCTAAGGTGTAGATGATATCATGGAAAAGAAAAGAGTAGGAAAAATGTAAGAGTAAGAGAAAGGAGTAGAGTGTTCTGGACCACTGTCTTCTGGGTATGGCATGACTTCTATCTTCATTAGGGTTTTACTGCTGTGAGGAGACACAATGACCAAGACAATTCTTATAAGGAAGACATTTAATTGAGGCTGGCTTACACTTTCAGAGGTTCAGTCCATTATCATCATGGCAGGAAGCATGGCAGCATGCAGGCAGACATGGTATTGGGAGAGCTGAGAGAGTTTTTTTGTTGTTGTTGTTTTGGTTTTTTTTTTTGTTTGGTTGGTTTGGTTTTTCGAGACAGGGTTTCTCTGTGTAGCCCTGGCAAGCTGAGAGTTCTATATCTTGATCCAAAGGCAGCAAGGAGGAGACTGTCTTCTGCAGACAGCCAGAAGGAGGCTCTCTCACTAGGAGTAACTCAAAGCCCACCTCCACAGTGATGCACTTCCTCCAACAAGGCCACATCTACTCCAACAAGACCATATCTCACAGTAGGGCCACTCCTTGTAAGCCAAGCATTCAAACACATGAATCTATCGGGGGGGGGGGGCAAACCTATTCAAACAACCACAATGGCCATTGCATTTTTGAACTCATAGCAGCTTGATTACCTGAGCAAGACTCACATAAGACTGGGACTATCAACACCCTTTCATGGAGTGGGATGGGCTTATGAGTTCCCACACTTGAAGATAGTTACTGGTGGATAGGGGAGGAAAGACATTCATCTTCAATAGTGCAGTCAATAGTAAGGTTCTTATGCTCCTGTTTATAATCTCTCATCCATGGTCCTATAAGCAACCTTAACTAAATTCATTCACACACACACACAGGCGCGCGCGCGCACACGCACACACACGCACACACACACACACACACACACACACACACACACACACATCTAAGGGCACTAGTTAGAAAGAGGAAATGGATAGCAAGAGTAGAAGATAAGAGAAGGCAGTGAAGTAAATATGACCAAAATGCATTATATACACGCATGAAAGTGTCATAATAAATCTATTATTATATAACTAGTGTATGCTATCAGAAAGTTTTTAAGAATTAAAATAACTCTGTAAATTTATCTGTGTATTCAAATCATTGTATGAAGAAGTACAAAGGTCCTGGGTGGAGAGAACTGCCCTTAAACTTTTCCTTCCCAGAAGTATCGATTCCACTCATGAGTGTTGGAAATGCCCCTCTCTGCTGAGAACTGAAGCTCAGAGCAGTACCCAGTTCCTTGGGGACCATTCTAAAGGTTCATTCCCTTTGAAGCTGTAGAATTTTTTCAAATTCCTACCTACCAGTATTCTTGCATGAGTAGAGAACCAGGGGAAAACCATCCTCTTCTCTCATCACTTCCTGTCCCCATCTGGACAGTTGCTGACTAGGAGGCTGCTCAACCTTCATCTAGAGTCTCTCTCAAGCAGTGGCTCCAATACCACACATATGACCTCTCTGTTACAGTTCAGACCATCACTACTATCAAGCTTCATTGTTACTGCTAGCATTGCTGGGTGAAAACATGCTAGCCCTCTGTATACATAATATCAGTTTTTACACACATAAATATGTTTTATTTCCACTTTACTGATGGTGAGCAGAATTGTATGGCCAAGGTCACATAGCTGGTTAAATACAAAAATCACTATGTGACTTCTCATCTAACTTTCCTGACTCAGGTGTCCATCTTAACCACTCTTTCTATGATGTCTCCATGTACTCTTATGATGACAAAACACTAAATATGTCTTAGCTAAATACACACACACACACACACACACACACACACACACACACTGTTTAAATTCTTTCCAACCTCTACTTCCCTGAAAATTTTAGAAAACTTAAAATTATTGTATAAAGAATTTTAACCCTGAGCCGCTTGAGAGCAAGTGGTTCCTCACACTGAATTCTTCAGTGTCTAGTTCCTTCAAACAAGCACATTTTCCCAAGAATACAATAGGACCCTCAGCATCCTTATTAGCACTGCCACATAATCCTCAGACTTCACTCAGATTTGCCAGTTTTCCCCATCACAGCTTTTTATAGTAAAACCAGCTGGTACAGAATCCCACAGTTGGATTAAATTGTCATTTTTCTTTAGTTTTCTTCTACATCTCCTTGACATTCATGGCCTTGATATTTGTAAAGATCTCATGCCAGCTATTTTATAGAATATCTCAGTAGGGTTTGTCTGCTGTTTCCTTATGCCAGGAGTTTCATTAGGTTCCTTTGGCAAGGACAAAGAATGATGCTGTGTTCCCACTGATCCTACCAATGGGTGAAAGTTTTAGTGTGTCCCATGATTTATAATTAAGAAAGTTCTGCCAGAGGGGGAAAAAGACTCAGCCCCAAATGGGAGTTTTATCACATCCATCTCGCATTCCCTCCTTGTGAGGCTCAGAGCCTCAGGTAGTGGTGACTGCTGTGAGATAGTATTTTCCAAATAGGGCAAGACCATTACACACATGAACCTCACAACAGCTATCACTTAATGCACAAGACCCACACAAGATCAAGCTAGACATGGAGGAGGGGATCAGAGTCCCACCCCTAGTTAAGGAGGTGCAGGCAATTGATAGATGCTTAGAGAGAGAGCCAGTTTTCTTTAGGAAGGCTACTCATGCTCCAGTTGATGACCCCTTTACCCATGCACACACAGCAGCACTAGATGCATTCCACGGGTTTTAAAAAAATAAAAAGATCACATGGAGTTGGGAAGATAGAATGGTAGGAAGAGATACGAGAATGGAGGGCCGGGGAAGTAGGGTTGAATTTGCTTAAAACAAATCATACACGTGTTCAACCAAATAGAATTGTTTTAAGAACCTACCCAGACATGCTTTTCTGTCTGTTGCTCTTTCTTCACATGCTTTGAAGAGATCTTTGGAGACTCTACAACATCTCAACCTTCATTTTGTAAGCTTAGCAAAGTCAGTGGGGTCCTGTGCTCATGGAATATTTTTCCCATATTCCTGGACAGATTTAGTCACTAAGATTCAAATTGTAGATTTGGTCTCTGAGAAGTTTGGAGTGTTTATACATTTGAAAGCACAGGAGAAAAGTTTTAGAGTGTTGCAGTAAAAGGATTGGATGATTCTGCCCATGCTGATTGAGAAGCAGAGTTAGAAGTGGAGATTTAGACGTCGTCTTTTCATTTGCCCCACCATATGACATCGCCTGTGTGTGCAGGTTTATAGTGTGGTTTTGTGTATGTGGTGCTGAAGAGTGAGCCCAGGGCCTCTCATGCACAGTACTTGAGTACTCTACCACTGCACTGCCTTCCCTAGCCCAGTGTAAAATTTAAATAGTCAGGGCTTTGTCTGAAAAACTCTACTCATCCTCCAAATGATAACTATTCATTTTAAATACTAGTAGGAAATTTCTCTTTGGTGATATATCAGGGAATATTGGAATGGAGACTAGAACTACAAGGGGGTACCATAAGAATCAACCAGAAGAATTCAACTAACCTGGATCATTGAAGGCTCCCAGAGACTGAACCATCAACCAAAGAGCATACATGGGCTGGACCCACCACCCCTGTACATATGTAGCAGATTGCAGCTTGGTCTTCATTCCAGTCCCCCAACAACTGGGGCATGGGCTTACCCTGACTCTGTTGCCTGCCTGTGGATCCTGTTCCCCTAACTGGGCCATCTTGTCTGTTCTCACGGGAGAGGATGCACTTAGCCCTGCAGTGACTTGATGTGCCAGGGTGGATTGGCACCCAGAAAGGATCTCCCCCTTCTCAGACAAGGGAGGAAGAGATGGGGAGAGGGGCTGTGTTGTCGGGGGTGGGGAGACTGGAAGGAGACATGAAACTTCAATCAGGATATAAAGTGAATGAATAAATAAATAAATTAATGAAGGAAAAAAAAAGAATCCTGAGTCACAAAACAAATATGGAAGCAACTCTAAATGGGTGACTTTCCCATTTTGCCCAAGGTCCTGGCTTTGGTCAAAATCCCGTTTAGAATATGACCACTCAAGTAAAAATACAAGGAACAGTTGAAAATCAGAAACCCCAGATCCCTGCAAACTGTTAATGGCATTGTTTATGTCAAAGTGTGGGCCCTAGCTACTGTAATAAGTTATCTAGGTTGCCAACCTCAAAAGATAAATTTAAATAAGAGTAAAAAGTATAACACAATCTATTCAATGTGGTCACATTAAAAAGGAACAAAGAAGTACCGAGAACCCCAAGTCTATTTTCCAAGATCCTGAAATGAAGTGAGGGTTTAAACAGACAGTAAGAGGTGTAAGATGTGACCCACCCATCACCATGGTCTCAGCTCTAGCCTCAGCTTGGAAAGTTCTCAGAACTAAGCCACATCCCTTTCTGGGAGACAGACTCTACCTCCACCCCCAACTGGCACATTGCCTCGGCTCTTTTCCTTTTCCCATAACGAGATTCCTGAGAAAATTCCAATTTCTTGATACCATTGTTTCTACAGTCTGATAGGAAAAGGGGAAGGGCAAAGTTCTCTAGAATATCTTCATTTAGGCAGGAGTTAAAAATTCAACCTTCTTTCCCCTTTTCTCAGCCATATCTGGTATTTGAAAAGGAAGAGATTGAGCAGCAATTCTGGGCCCTTTCACTGGCCTCTTCCTCCCACCCCTCTGTAATCAACACAGTTCACTGCATGATAAAAAGACACAAAAACAAAAACCTCCTTATCTACTGGAATCCCAATGAACTCCCGAGTGTTCTGTATCTCTAAAAAGATTAAAGACCTTGCAAAAGACTGCTAATGTCCTAGCTTTGAGAGTTTTCTATCTTTCCCAGTGCCTGTACTGAATGGTGGAAAGTCTGGGAACGTGTAGCTTTGCCTTACCAAGGGAGCCTGTGAACCCAGTTTGCAAAAGTAGTCATCATGAATGACATGCTGGCAAGCATCACTGGAGAAGTAACATCTCTTCTGTAACTTCAGTGTTCTCTCCAATTCAGTCCAAGGTGGTTTAGAACACACAGTTCTGACAAATGTCCATCTGGGAAATATAAAATGTGTGTGTGTGTGTGTGTGTGTGTGTGTGTGTGTGTGTGTGTGTGTGTGTGTGTGTGTGTGTTTTCCAAATATCTGCAATACAGATTAGTGCATAGAATTCTATTTTATGATGTTACAAATCCCTCATCTTCTCTAGCTGACTCAAACTATGAGCCAAGGTCTATCATGGCCTTGACATAGAGTAGAATAGTGAGCAAGCTTTTATGTGCTTTTATACCAGCAATGTTTGAGTAAACTTGGGGTGTTGATGGGGCAAAGCCAATTCTTTATCTCCTATCAAATAACCAAGACAAAATGTTCATTGAATATGAAGGTTGCAGACTTATCAGTCCAAATCTTCTTTCTCAGAAGGTAGAGATTGTAACATGGGATGGTGTCAGAACGTAGTCCAGGAATGGAGTCATGCAAGAGAATTCTGAGTGCTGTGAGAACACTCTAAAACCAGACAAGAGTCCTGTAACCTCAGTTTCTTCAGAACACAGAATTGTTCTTGGACTGTGTTTCGGTGTTCCTCCCAGGTGCAGTATAGAGGAGTGAGTTTACTTCAGATTACTCATTATTGCAGTTGTTATTCAGTTTAAATATTAAAACTATCCTTTATATGTCTTTATGGAAAAGATGTGGTTTTTACCTCATGCACCTTGTCCATGTGATTGTATACAGCTTGGTCTCTTGATAACTTTACTCATGAGTATAAATTGTCTGAGGCTCTGAATAAAGTTGGTTAGTGCATTAGACTTCAGTACCCCTTATTTATCTGCTCCATTATCCCAGGTCCCGCCACTTCTCTAACAGTGTGCTAGGATGGCTGTGGGTTAGAGTAGGGGCTGTAGGCAGTTAGAAGCATTGTTGCAAGGCTGAATTCCTAGATGTCACTAGTACTGAGACACACATCCACCCAGTTCCCACTGTGCATGTATCTGTGCAAGAAGAAATCATATTAAACATTTCATATTAGTCAGTCTCATGGAGACAAATATTAAATATCTTTAAAACAATACTGTTGATAATATCATTGTTGGGTTACAAGAGAATAACCAGTGTATGGAGCAAAGAGAAATTCCAGCAGACTCTAATGCAATACAACTCTCCAAAGGTTGGAATTTATTAAATCCAACTCCATACACAAGAGATACAGCCCTAAATAACCAGAGCTCTGATTCATATGGACGTCAATGCATTTTGAAACAAATATGAGTCAACATTAAACAAACAAAAAATGTTTGCAGCCAGTATCATTTAATGGTTACTTTGTTAGAAGAAAATACCATTTATTTTACACTCATACTTTACCTTAAATCTTGGCTCACTTCATATAGTCATGCCTTTTTTCTTTTGAGACAGTGCTGACTGGGTGTTTGCTTCAAGATTTGTAATGTGTATTTGCTTGGGCCACATACGCCAGTAAATGGTTTGCAACAGCCCTTATTCGGCCTGATGGTGTCTGTCTTGCATTGATAGCATCTTGAATCAGATCTGCAGAAGGCTTTAGCAACCCAATTCTCTTTCAGAGATGAATTACTGTGGTGCATAAATGGTGCACCCAGCGAACACTGTTATCGACTTGCTTTGAGTGAGTGTGGAACAATGAAGTCATATATTTGGGTATTTTGTGTTTCTGGATTCCTTTGTAGGATAGAAGTAGTCAATTTGCATTGATTTGCATATTTTAAACCTGTTGAAAGCTAAATTCATTCTTTGTTCAAAGACTGCAGAAAGGGTGGGAGAGTGAACAAGATAGAGAAGATAGATGGAGTTTATAGTGAAGAAAATCAGCAAATGTTAACAAGGTAGTTCCAAATGTTAACAAATTACAGGTAAGAAATGAACACAATTACAGAAAAAGAATGTGACTTTTGGGCTGTATCTCCAAAATGGCCCATTTTTAGAGATAGGCTATAACTTGAAGCATCAGAAATTAGCCTTGTAGAAAGAGAACCTTCTGGACAAAAAGTTTACCAAGTACAAAGACAGACTTGCCTTGCTAAGTGTAGCTGCAGCATGAGCAGAAACACAAGTACTATGACTGGAGTGTGGAATTGTAGTCTCCCTCATCTGTGGGGAACTCATTCCAAGATATCCCATAGTTCTATATACACTATGGTTTTCCTATAGGGGAAATATATATATATATTTCCTATAGGGGAAATATTCCTATAGGGATTATATATATATATATATATATATATATATATATATATATATATATATATATATATATATTTATATATTTATATATAATCAGCAAAGTGAGCTACAATAACCTACCATACATCTTCATACCTTCAAATACAATTATTTTCCATTATTTACTAAGTCAATGGCTTTCAATTTTTATAAAGCAATTCATAGCTTTTTTGTGGCTATATCCAAATTTTCTTCAGTGTCACTATTAAGTAACATAAAGTTTATTGCAGTATGATAGGTCAATATGGCAACCCATATGGCTCCTGTGGGAGAATGGCAGACAGTCCACTCAGCACGGACAACTGGGTAAATGGCAGTTCACATCGGGGGGGTGGGGGTGGAGGCAGAAGCACAAGATTCCATTTAATATTTTCAGATAGCAGTTGAACTTGAGTAATTGAAACCACAGAAGTTGACAAAAAGAGATTCCTATATGTAAAAGAGAGAGTATTAATGTATGAAGGCAGAGTAATATTACCAGGAACATAACAACCTATGGTAAGGTCATAGAGGATGGAACGAAAATGTGGGGGTCTTATTGTAAGGACAGTGGGAAGTCATGGGAACTCTAGTACATAGGCGGAGATGTGATGTGCTCAAATACTCTAAGACTATGGAGAGTCTTGGCCATAATATAAAATGATGCTGGAGTGTTCTGTCTTGAGACCGAATTTTGACTAGAAGCCTACTTCTTGAAATTTAATTCCGCCTTTGTTTCATATTTGATGCCGGGCTCGTGAACAAAGAGAATATGTTAGCTCTATTAGAATTCAGAAGCTTGTGGGAAGGTTCCTGTAGAGCCAGAATTCACCCCTGAGGAGTGACCTGGTGATAATTGTACCCCAGAGACTCATAGCAGACACCTTGCACAGCTGAAATAAGACTTCTGAGACTAAAGGGGCCAGATGGTGCTGGTCTCTCTCTGAAAAGCTGCATAGTGCTGTAAGTTCTGATAAGCCAGAAAATACCACAAACTGAATCCAGCTGCTGGAACCAACTGATGCAGCAGCAGATGCATCCGAGGCAACTGCAGGGCAACTTAATTCCTATGGAGTGAAATGGAAGCTGTATATATTACTTCCATGTGTATCATAATGGTTTAACAGGTATAAACTGGTTTGGGAATAAATGCAACTATTTCTTAGTAAACTTGCAAGTCAACGAGTGGAAGTAGATGAATGTATGGATTTCAACTATCCAAGACATCTAGACACTGGTCAAGTTCCTTTACAGAGAATGAGGAAAGTGTTGCTTAATGTAATTTATCAGTTGGTTGGGGTGCGATGTGTCTGACCAGGATATTGTAATTTCTGGTGGTACTCTAACCTCTTCACTTGACCCTCTCTCAAAGCTAAGGGCTCTGCTTTGGGGACTAGACATACAATATAGCCTTAAAAGGAAGTACAAAGCTCTAAGACAGGTAAAGAACCATTCAAGAGGTCATGGGGAGAAAGGCGTTTTCATAGAGCTCAGCTTCAGGGCTTACAAAGAAAGGATCTGACTTTTGTCCCAAGGTTCTAGATCAGGTTTGATGCTATACCAGCCTTGGTCTTAGTGAGTCCTGTGCTGAGGCAGACAAGAGGAACTTGGTAGTCATGGATACCTCCTCTTGATTCATCAGATTCTGAGCGCAGACAGAGACTTAGTTGCCAAGCTCTAGCTCATGGAGGGGCATGGAGGTACGGGGCAGGGTTGCTTCTGTTTTTGTATTTTCACTGTTGTTCATTTTATGCTTGCTTGGTTGGGTTGGGTTGGGATTTCCTGAAATGCAATGAGAGCAATGGTGCTTTGGTATCTGTCAGTTCACAGGACTCTTGTCCAGTTCCAAGTTCAGGTTAGCCCAAGAGAAGCAGTTATAAGTAAGGATGTATACTATTCTTAGCCCAGGATGTCAGCTTTGTTATAAGTATGGCCGTGGTGTTGTGGAGATGTAAGTGGGGAGAGAAACAGATACCCCTGTCGTCCCCATCTCTCCTCCAGCTCTGGTGACCCTCAATAACTCCACTTGTACATCACACCAAAGGCAAAAACCCTTCCATAGTCCTGTTTGCTAGTTCTCAAAATAAATCCCTGACTCCATATCACCAGAACTTTAACCAATGTAGGGAGCTATATTATCCCGTGACAAAAACTAAGCCCAAAGCTTAATAATGTGACTAACTTCTTTGTTGCTCATGGTCCCTCCACTGTCCATGTGCATTGGCTTTGCTGTGGAATGCACACAATAGGAAGAGCCTCTGCCTAGAGATCGGCCACTCGTCACATATAGAAAAAAAGACAAGGAGGGAATGTGTCTTAAGGCTTGTCGTACAGCTTAAGGCTCTGACTGGCTGGGAACTCTCATTTCCTCTCATGATTTCTTAGCCAAAGCAATCCCAGCAACAACACCTGAATTAAAGAGAGAAATGGGAAAATACAATACAACATTCATGTGGGTTTTTAGACACTAAATATGTCCACGTTTGTACTAGTTTTGCGTTTTAGAAACATGTACTGCCTATGCAATTGAACTTAATTTTGACCCTAATTCTGAGTGTCAGCGAGCCTAGATGTTGAGTTCAGCCCTGCAGGATTGCTTCCACTTCAAGCAATAGCTACAAGTGGGATACCCAGGCTATCTCATCTCTGCCCAGCTTGGCACCCTTTTGGAATTTCTTTCTCTCTCTTCAGGTTCCATAAGTTGTTAGAATGATTCTCATACCTCTGAGAATTGTTTATTGTAAAATATGTATCTCTGGAGTAATGTATCTAAGGAATAGCCAGATAAGAAATGCTTGGGAGAAAATACTGAGATCTGTGGAGGAGGGGTACATGGAACATCCTCATCTTGGTAGCTTGCCATCCCTCCAGTGCTTCAGTTATTCACCAACCTAAGACCCCTGAGCATCATCCTTCAGAAGTCTTTATAAAGCTTTCATTATATGGGTCTGGTTTGTGAAATCATTGGCCATCGGTGACTAATTTCTAGCACTGGTTGCTCTCTCCCTTGCTTGGAGCTGTAACCTGAAACCACATGGTTGTTTTTCCTGATGACAAATCTCATCTTGAAGCTTCTAGCATGTTCCTTCTCCATTAGTTACCTCACTAGCATACAAAACATAATTTCAAAGGTTTACAGAGCTCTGTCAGGAATGAGGAGCCAAGACAAATAGCTTGCTGGCTCAGCTGGGATGTAACTTGATTGGCTAAAGGCATAGTGGGATAGCTAGTAAAGTGAGCTGCATCAGGTATGTCTGGAAGATGTTTCCAGAGGAGTTTGTGCATTTAATGAGGAAGACAAGCACAGGCCAATCAGCTGTGGGCCAAAATAGAATAAAAAGGACAAGGAAGGGAAAATTGTAGTTCTCCGTTCTGGAGCCGGCCCTCATACACAAAAATCTCTGGTTCTCTGGTCTCTAGGGTACACAGAGTCATCTCCAAGATTCAGTTTATTGACCACAGACTCAGACTTATCTGTGTAACTTTCACTGAGCTGCTCTCCCAACCTCCCGGTCTCCTGCTTACAGATAGCCTTTTATGGGACTTCTTGTTCCCATAATCACATCGTTTAACAAATATCGTTTCCATATGTTTGTACACGTGTACATTATATATATGTGTGTGTATGTATATGTATATGTATGTGTATATAATATTCATCATTCTAAGGAGCCACAATTAAAACATTTTAAAACTTAAAATATAACATAGTACGTAATCAGTATCCCCTCTAGAAACCTAAACTAGTTTCTATCAAGCCAATGATTTGAGTTTAAAGATCATATCTCTATCAAAACTAATAACAACAGTGTTTGGTAAGCAGGATTTGGGGACCTAGATTAATCACAAGCATTATATGAGGTATTACCTTAAGACCAGGCCATTCATATTATTTGTTTTTATCAGTTTTGGTGATTCTCTTTGTATCTAAAAAATGATACATTTGTTTCAGCTGCAAGATGATAAAATATTATTAGAGAAATACATAGTTGAATATTGGGTCTTCTGAATATTGAGACATAAGAGAAAAATGATTGTTTTTTTTCTTTTTTTCCTACTCTCCTCTCTCAAAAATAGGCAAACTGTAAGCTGCCTATGAGAACTTGATAGTGTGAGAACTTGAGAAATAATTTAAATAATTCAGATTTTTTCCCCCTAAATTCAAAATTACTTCCAGTTTTTAGCTATAATATAATACTAATATCATTTATATAATGATGTTATGAGTAGGTTTCTCTTTGTATTTCAAACAAAAAGAAAAATTAACTTGAGAATTAGAGATCATCATTTCCTTTATTCTTGAAATTGTTTTAAGCTATTTTTCTCCTATTAGGCTATAACTTTATTGTGTTTTACAGCTCAAATCATGTGTATTTCTGTACTTCTGGAATTTAGCATAGTGGGTGGAATCAAAAAATTACTCAAGAAATTCTCATTACTGTTGCGGAAAATACTTAAAAAGTGAACTGGCATGTTCCCACACTAGTGCTGGCACTGGCCAGCTACAGGGCTCTAGCTAGGTGATCTCAACTTGGCCGTCTCTCTGTGCCTGAACTCCCAGGTCCCTTGGCAGATCTATGCTGCCAGGCCCATGCAATGACTGCCTACCCCATGGTCAGCCATCACAACACCCATTTACCTGGTAGAATCAAAACTCTTGCACCTTATAGTTAACCAATCAGATTTATGTATCAATAAATTCTCAATTTACAAGAAGCCAATACAATAATTTCAGAACCAATTGACAATGATAAAAGCTTTATCCCAATTATTCTAACCTTATGATATCACAACTGCTTGTGGCTGGTTATAGCCATGCTGGTTCAGGTCCTCCACCATCTTCCTTTCTCCCCCCTCCCCTGAGATGCTCCCTGTCTCTGCAACTCTTAACTCTGCCTCCCTTTTCCCTGTCCAATCACAGGCCTCCTGCTGCCCTAATGTAATTGGACAGGGAAAATCCTGAGACACATTACTGTATTTAACTGATACAGTATATGTACATATTTTGTATGTCTGAAATTATTACCCATCTTAAAGTTAATAATGATGGTTCAACCACTGCCAGTAAGATGTAAAAATCTTCAGTTGCCTCCTCCTGGCTAAACCAAGATAAAATCAGCTTGCAAGCATCCTACATTTGATGGTATATTGGTGGTTAACAAATGTAAAAGTAAATATCTCACAGTTATTTATTGTATTAGTCCAAATAAAAACTGTAATTCTACAAATGATCACATTCATCCATAAAGCTGAAATAGAACTGAAGAACCAGACCTGATCATCAGAGATTTCATTGTTCTTTGAATTAATTTTCTTAAAATTTACTCAAAAATATCAATATATGTTTTTCATTGAGTTGTGTTAGCCCAACTATACTAATATATAGGGTGAAAAATATATCCTGCTAAAAACCACGAGAGTAGTTATTTTTCTATCCCCATGATATCTGAGGCCCTTAGCCATGGGCAAAACTTCCACTAAGTAAACAGTCATGACATTATCTCTAACACTTGCCCAGGCCTCTGCAAGTAACATTATGACTTTGACTCCATTTATGAATTTTTATTTACTTGTATATTTACTTGTACTCTGTGTTCTTCTTAGTAACCAAAGATATAGAGACAAGTGATTTACAAATGTAACCACATGAAATTCAAAGGCTTCTGTAAAACAGAGTGCACTATCATTCAAGTGAAGAGACAGCTACAGCATGGGGGAAAGCTTTACCAGTGCAGACCTGACAGAGTCTAAGTATCTAAAATATATTTAAAAGCTAAACATCATAAAAGCCCTGTTTACCTGTTACAAGTAAGTATGTAGAGAGGAAAAATCTGATTTTTGAAGCAACAGTCTTCTTATTGCACTAGATGATGAAAAATATCATCTTAACTTCTCTCCTGGACTGTTTTATCCTCTGCAACCACTGCAAGCTTGGAGATAATTCTAGTGGTCTGCAAATTTACACAATAGCAATATCTTACACACAAAACAAATGTTCAAATGAGCCCATCCCTTATCCATATATATGTAAGTAAGACTATGGAGAAATTGTAATCCTCACACACCTTAGAGAAGGTGACATGGGAAAGCCACTATGGAAATGATACAGAGTTTCCTTAAAAAAGGGGGAGAAAAAAGACTAGGTAATTTAGAAGAGAAAAAAAGAACAGAAATTGACTCCCAGCTCTGGAGTCTAGGAAGTGTTATGTTCAAGGTCCTGGACCTAGTCTATAACTTCTTGCTACATGATGGAAGAAGGCAGGAAAGGCTAGAGGAAGCAAGACATGGAATTTGCACCCTCAGACCTTTTATTCTTCACATCAGTACATTCATGAGAGTGGATCCATTATGACCAAAGCATTTCCCATTAGGCCCCACCTCCAAACACTATCGCACTGGATATTAAGTTTCTACACGTTTTCCTGGTATTCAAATGCCATTTTAGTTAGCCATTTTTAAAGAAGGAAAACCATGCCATTTATGACAACATGGATAGTCTTTGAAGAAATACTACATGATAGCACTAAGAGGAGACATTCAAAATAAGCGAACCCAAAGGAGCAAGGTAAAATGGCATTTGCCAGGGATGGAGGAGACAGCAAAATGTAGACACATTAGTCTAGGTACAAAATTTAACCTGGAAGATAAATAAGGCTGAGAAGAGAAGTAATACAGTACAGTGCCTCTAACTGAAAGTGTAATAGGTACTTTAGATTTGACTTAAAATAAGAGCACTTTTAGCTTAGTGCTCTTATTTTAAGAAAAATAAAGTAGGAGGGAAAACTGTGGAGGTTAAAAAATAAATACATTCACACGCATACACTCATACACTCATATAAACACACACATTAACATACATATACACACATAACTCACACACACATGCAAACACACAAATACATAAACACACACATACACACAGCATAGATTGTGGTGAGTCTCACAGATATATACCTATATCCAAGTTCATTCAGTAGTACTCATTAAATACAAATGTTTATTTGAATGTCAATGAAACACTCATAAAAGAATTCCAAAAATAAGTGCTCTTACCACAGAATGCTTTGGCTCTATAATATTTCAAATGCACTCTATTTTTTCTCTTGTTTTCTTCCCTTTGTGGTGCAGACAGATATCTAAATCCTCAGATAAATAGCATATATTTCTATAGGCACAGACATATTATTGCTTTACATCTTTAAAAGTCTTTTGTTTTTATGTAATTTTCTTTTGTTAGTCCTACTTCACTTCTGCTGTCATCTCAATTGCTTTTTCAAAATAGTATTTGTCTCAATTATCACTGAGTGAGTCTTAAACACCATGAAATTTAATATTAGGCATTTTGTTTGCCATATAGAACATTTTTGTTACACAAAACCTTATTATGGCATGATTTTAATCAAATGCTATTTTATCGGTGCTTTCTCATTTTAATTCTTTGAGCACTATTTTTGTTGTAATACAAAATAATATCCTCTGGTCTACAGAAAAAGTCTAATAAATTTATTGCTAAATGTTTCTCTAAGCATGCTGTGCCATATATCATATGGGAAAAAGTCAGAATCTGATTATTTTCCTTTAAACTGTGATCTAAAAGTAGGATTATATATCACTATTTGCAAAGTGATATAAATCATTTAGTCAACATTGTTAACTACATTATTAATAGAACACTTGTTAAAATATAGAAGCTTAAAATGTATAGTATGCTTATTTTCATCTTTTCAAATATATGTATATGGAATATTACTTGACCTGTGAATTTGTTTCAAAAGGTAAATTCACAGGACCCACTCCAGATTTACATAAGCAAGAACTTCAGTACGGTCTAGCAATAAAAGGTTTAGCACAAACTCTTAGAGTTAATTCTGATGGAGGATAACTGGTTAAAAACAGCTGGTCTTCAAGAAACCAAGACAAACATTTACTATACAACATTAAAGTTTAATAACAAATGCTCCTTCAAAGACTGTGAATAGGGAAGAAACAGCAAGTTAATGTCTGGAGAAATTACGGAAGGCTATGCAAGCAAGAGCACATTTGAGCCAAACTTGGGGACAAGTGAGACTTTATTTCTCTTTCTGGATTTGTCCATTAGCACAGAGTTGTATCTATTCATGAGTCGTGCTGTGATATTTTAATAGAGATATACAATGTGCAATACTCAAGTCAGAATAATTAGCATACCCATCAGCTCACACATTTGTTTCATGCTGGAAACAATCCAAATTATTTCTTCTGGCTATTTTGAGATGCACAACAAACTTCTACAGACTATACTTACACTACTATACTATGGTACTAAAAATCTCCAAAAAAAAAAAAAAAAAGATAAAGATAGAGAGCTATGAAGAGGCCACCCAGCAACAATTTCCAGCATTTACAGGCACATGCATACATCTGCATGCACATATGTCCTCATATATACACACATAAAAGAAATTGATTTTCAAAATGTGCAAATAATGCAACAGCAGAAAACAATTCAATTTTAAAATGGGAAAGTGATCTGAATAAACATTTCTAAAACTACAGACAGAGCAAACGGCTATTGTTTAAAATGTGTACCAAATCACTAATCATCAGAAAAATATGAATCAAGATTAGATATATCATCCAAGTTAGAATGGTTGTCACCAAAAGAGACAATTTTTTTCTTCTTTATTTCAACAAGCCTTCATTGCATACACCCATCCTAGTAATTCTTCCAGACTGCAAGGTTTGATAAACTACAGTTCACTGAGAGTCATTAAGCTGAGCCAGGAGTGTAGTACGCTCCTGAAATCCCCAAATCAGAGGCAGAAAGATGGTGAAGTTTTGAGACTGAGCAGTGCTACAGATAAATAAAACAAGTCTTAAATAAAATAAGTTACTTAATTATAATTCAGGATCCAACTGACTGGAAGCTACCCAGGTAGAAGGCCCAGGCTTCCTCACTTACCTGGATCCCCAGCTATGCCCTGTTTCTTTTGTATCATGGTTGTGTATTTTTTCCTTACAATGAACCCCAAGTATTATATAAGCTTTTATGGTCTTCAAATTCTGGATCCTCCTCATACTTTTTATGGTTAGGGGTATGCAGGAGACAGTAAGAAAACCAGTCTTCCAGCAAAGGAATCCATCTTCCAGGGGCCTGTATCCATAGTGTGAAACTTATTTTTGGGTCTGGAAGGCATGGAGGTCAGAGAGGAAGAGTGTCACTAGAGACCTTGGATGTGTTGCAAGGCTATTTGGACTTTCTCCTCCTATATTATCCAAAAGGTAACATTTTAGATTTTTCCATAGGCATCTGAGATGTTAAAAGGTAGGTGTCACAACACTAGAAGGAATCAAATTGATGAAGAGAGAGACAGGAGCAAAGGACATCAGCCAATAGTGTAGTGAGATAGACCAAGAAGGGACTGTTGGAGGCTAAAACAACAGGATGAATTGCAAAGAGAGGGTTCAGAAAAGGCATCAAATATGGCTGTTAGACTTACAGTCTGGGAGAATGGGTAAGAAAATCCTCAACTCCAAGAAAAAATAGGAGAGGAGTAGGGTATGGAGAGATTAATGAGTTGCATTTTGGTTAAGTTCTACATTAGAGATCTATCATTCTGATAAATATATGTGCATATATGTGTGTATATATATGTATGCACATAGGTATATATGTATATGATCCAAATTTCCTCTGTTTTTAAATGGCTACTATGCATTTGAAAGAAGAATCATAAGCCACTGCTCTGTAATTAGAAAATAATATTCAGAGCTGGTGATATGGCTCAACAGATAAGGGCAGTTGTCATCAACGTTAATGACCTGATTTCTATCCACAAAACCATATTGTGGAAGGAAAGAACTGACTCCCACAAACTGTTCTCTGATCCCTACATGTGCACCATGGTATACATATGTGTGCACATGAGCACATGCATACATACATACATACACACACACACACAAATAAATTGTAGATAAAATTAAAATAGAACTATTGAAATCTATAGTTATGAAATCACTATATCTAAAAAACTGTAAAGTGAGAGTTTTTCTTGATAAACTTGATAATGAAACAAATAGTCTTAAGATAACATCATCATCTCTGATAGTCACAATGGTCTGAAAATATAGCTGCGGCTGAGGACAGTCAGAAGACCACTGTTTTTACAGTTAAGTGGAAGGTACCTATAGGAACAAGGTCTCCTTGGGACTTTATGGAGGTGGGCTTGCTGGAACAAAGCTGTGTGTAGGAAATGTGCATGGCAGAAGCAGAGACTCATGTCCACCATCCACATCAAAGACCGTGAAGTTCATTTGGCAACTCAATAATATTATCTGAACTGGACATTTAGCAAAACGTAAAACAGCGTGGCATCTTCAGCAAAAGGTCATCTAAATGTCCCCAGAGGACTGTTTCAGTGTGATTATTCAGAGGGAGTAAACTGTTCAAGAATGAGAGGCATCTGCTTTTGGTCCATGAGCTTTCAGTGTCTATTAGAACTCATAACTTATTCATTGTCATTAATAGGATGCCCCTGCCAGGATGCCCCTCTCCTAATTTAGTGCTCTGTGTGCTGTGCAGGGCAGCACTGCACACAGTAGGAAAGGCGTGGATGTGCCACAGTTGCCTCGGAAGGCAGCAGGTTAGCCACCGACTACCAACACTGCCCTTGGGAGACCACGAAGTGACATGCTTGCGACTCTTCTGAGACAACCACACCACATCTTTAACCTTAGGGACAGAAATGTTTTAATTTTTCCTGGAATTATCTCAGTCGTGGTTAAAAATAATCCCTTAACTTCTCTAAATTTTTTATAACTCTACATGCTAAAGGCCATTTTAGATATTCACAGAGTTGCCACCTGCTCAATTGGCAACTGGTTGGGAAATTTAAAAAGGGGGTGGGGGTGCAAACCTCTTTGATGAGTAGAGATTGAAAATTCTAGAGATATAATATATAGAGTGGATACACTTAACATTAATAGAACATTCTAGCTAAATGGTTAGATATAATGCGATTTAGAGTAAAGATCTGACATGTACTATCCCAGAAGCAGCCTCTATATATTTGATGGATATGCCACCTTGGATTCTCATCTCCCCCAAATAAATCTACCTCATTGTTGCTGTCTCTTTTTTTTATAGAGTCCATGGTTTAACTTTTGCATCTTTAACTGCCAAGAAAAAAAAAAAAACAAAAATGAGCAACACATACAACTAATAGGCATTGAATCTGAAGTGTACAGCTGCTGTAAGCTGTGGGGTGCATCAACGAAAACCTTACCTGAAGGAGAAAAGAGGTATCACTGATGCCTACAACAGAATCGGTGTTATCTGCATGTACCTACGTCAACCTCTACACGTGCATGGTGCCCTGGGGGCTAGAAGAGAGTGGAATCCCTTAGGACTGGAGTTACAAACAGTTGCCATGACGTCGGTGCTGGGAATGAGACCCAGGTCCTGTGAAAGAGCAGCCAAATGCACAAGTGATTCCCAACAACCGCTTGCTTGTTTCCAGCTCAGGTCTAAGCTTAGGTTAGAAGACACCAATTTGCCCCATTGCAACAAACTCATTGGAGAACAACCTGTGTTGTACCCCATCCACAAAAATGTATCAGAGATTTTGAGAAAAACTTCGCTAGTGACAGTACTCCAATCCATGAAACTCATAAACAGAATACTAACGACAATGATAAATCCTAGTATTTTCAAGTTTATCATAGAGTCCAGTGTGACGGCATAGATCTGTAACCCCAGACTCCAGGTTTGGAAGGATGAAAATCAGGCATTCAAAACCAGTCTCCACTGCACAGTAAGTTTGAGGTCACTTGGGCTACATGTGACCCTATGACAAAAAGAAAGAAAGAAAGAAAGAAAGAAAGAAAGAAAGAAAGAAAGAAAGAAAGAAAGAAAGAAAGAAAGAAAGAAAGAGAAACAAACAAACAAACAACAAAAACTGAAATATAGTAGGCTGGGAAGATAGCTCAGTAAAAATAGTGTTTGCTTTAAGACCCAAGTTCAATCCCCAGGATCCACATAAAAAGTCAGCTGTGATGTTGTACGCTTATAATCTCAGTTCTGGGAAGGCAGAGACAGGAATGTCTGTGACCCACTGCCAGCCAGCCTCTCTGAATCAGGTGAGCCAAGGCAAAGGACAGGCCCTGTCTCCAACAAACAAACAACCCACAAAAAATAAGGTTAATGATTCCTGAGGAACAGCGTCAGGTCTCCACATGAACCTGCACACATGAACTTGTGTGTGCGTGTGTGTGCACGTGCGTGCGCGCACACACACACACACACACACACACACACTTAAAAAAAGAAAAATTGCAAAAGCAATTCCCTACTTTACTCATATATTTAAGGAATTGAACACCACTTACTAATGTTTATGCAATAAACCCAGTGCTATAATCAGCAGAGATGAATGTGAAAAACAAGCCTACCTGTATGGATATTATTATAGCTTAGTACAACTGACATTCAGATTATAATGCCTGAATTAATTTAGGATTCATTTAGTTATTCACTCAGAATGTTCTAGTACTATCTAGGAGTCAGCAACAATCAAGGACAACTGCAGGAATGACTGTCCTTGGTTGCTTAAACATCTCGAGGGCTTAGAAATAATTAATCATTTTAGGAAGGAGCTCAGTTATCTTCCAGGTCTGAAATGGCTGTACCCACAGTTAAGTATGTCTCTTCTTTGTAACTCTTGCCCTTGCTCTAGCCACTCTTGTCCCAGGCAAATGATCTGATTCTCAGATACGGAAGCAGAGGTGAGATTGAAAGGGCAAATGGTCCCTTTTATTTTTTTTCCTATTCAGGATGTACTGAATTCGTTGATTGGGTCTTTTGTTCCAGCCAAACTAGAAGAAATAGTAACAAAGGACCATTTTATTACTATCTAAAGAAAATCTTAACTAAATAAAGTTCAGTAACTGCTGAGCCTAGAATAGTGTGTTTTCTCAGAAAGAGCAGACATAAATCTACACACCCACTTCACCAAGTTCACATCCAAAACGTCTCTCCTTAAACCCACTAGATTTGGTCTCAAAGCTTCCAAATGAACCATGTTTCATTCCTGTCCATGCCTGCCTCTCTCTCTACCCATAAAATTTAGTGGGGAGGGTACAAAAACAGAACTAAAAGATGAATTTCATGGCACCCATTTAGCAATCACCGAGTATTAGAAGAACAGAATAGCATCCATCTTGATAACTATTTTGATACACTATTTTTTTTTCTCTAAAAAAGCCATTTTCATTGAAGTTTTCAATGGTGATATTAGGGCATTCTTTATGTTTTAACTTGATGGGCCTGGGTTTAGATCACTTTTTCATCAGTAATATTGGTCATTTGAAGATTTTTTGTTCTTAAAATGAACTATTATTTTTCTATTATAAATGTCATCTCAGAACACCTTTTGGCTTTGTTTAGCCCTCTATGGCTTTTATTTCATCAAGCATACTCTAGAGTTTGCCATGTCTTTGTCTCCTTTTTTTTCTTTGTAGTTGTTGGTAGTTTTTGGAGTTGTTATTTTTGTAGCATCCTGGTTTAGACATAAAACTCCATCTTTTGCATCATGAACATTCAAGGTCATAATGTCTCTTTCTGCAATACAGTATTTAATTCTAATTTAGTTCCAGATTTGTGACAGTGTATTTAGCCTGCAAATTATGGAAAGTCTGGTTTGTAATTTCTAAATATAGTGTTTGTCATCATCGTCTAAATTTAATTACCCTGTAATCAGAAAGCATTTGTTTCACATCAGTTTTCTGACATTTTTTAAACTTGTTTTTGCAGCTTGATGCTGGGTCAACTTTCATAAAAATTCTGCAAGTGCTTGGAAAGAAAGTTGGCCTTTTGAAATTAATAATATATAATTGAAGGTTTAAAATGTATAACTTATGTGAAATTATCATTTTTATCATCAGACTTAAAGACTATGAAACTGATTTTATGTGTTCAGACTAGTAATTATATCTTCTGGTAAACTGAATCTTTCATTATTATAGATAGATAAAACATAGACATATATACTTACTAGACATCTATATTACATATACATCATGATATATATACTGATATATTACCCTAAAAAGATTTTACCCTGATGCTTTGTTAATATAGCTGTCAGGATGTTTCTCTTTAGTATTTGTATTGTTTATCTCTTCCATATTCTTTCAGTCATTCTATTTTATATGTCTCTTAACTGACCCATAAAGCTATTTTTGTTCATTTTCATAGTTTTTTAAAGATATATTTACTTAACATCATGAAGAGCATAAGCATGGTCTTTTTAATAATGTGTGACCTCTTATTTGATGAATTATCTACTTTCTTCTTTAATGTTATTTTGAAGGTTTTTTTCTTTCCTCATCTGCATTGTATATAACTTACATTCCTTGGAGTCCCCTTTGCCCTCTCCTGTTGATAATTGTCTTAAAATAGTTGAGCCACATTCATGGAGAATCAGTAAACTATTCCCAGATATCCTAAGATTTCTTAATTTACCGTTTTCTCTTTATTTGGAGGAGGTTCTGGTCACTATTTTAGACACTATGAAACTATAAACCGAAATGTGGTGTGACTTCTTAGATCTGCGAAGCCTTCCCGTCCGGTGGGCGGGGTTTTCCTCGGCGTGAAAAGGCTCCCGGCGTCCCGGGTTTCCGGCACCAGTTGTCCCGCGCGCGCGCCTCTCGCCGGCAAGAAGTCACGCAACGCAGTAGGCTCCGTCTACAGTTCAGCTTTATTGTTGTCGTTGATAGCGGGAGAACCGCGCGGGCCCCAACATGGCGGTGTTATATAGCTCCGGGGCAGCGTGTCTCCCATTGGTTGGCATGCCCCGGGAGTGGGCGGTGATTAGCCATGTACACCCATAATGCGCTTCGGGGTTTTCCCGCGCTATCCGTAAGTTTCCTCAGAGTGACAGGGGAAGGAGAGTGGGGTCAGCT
>CM052702.1:30161049-30191119 GCA_028551405.1 Uromys caudimaculatus | reverse complement strand
TTCCCCCTTTTCTCTTCCCCTTTTTATATTCTTTTTGGGGAGGCCTGTTTTCTTTAGATGTATCTCTCCGTTTTGGTCACGCGCCTAACCTTTGGTCCCGCTCTGGCTCAAATAAGCTGTCCCGAACGTTTTCCAATGTCTCTTGGTCATTAGCTATCTCTCTTTTACATAAGACCAGAAGGAAGCGGGCAGCAATTACGGTTGTTAAGAGAATTCCTAGCAGTGCATCACCCGCAAACGATCCCATTAGAAATTCAGAGTCCAGCATACTTTGAGAGAGCTCACCTGCCACTGTAGATCTGCGAAGCCTTCCCGTCCGGTGGGCGGGGTTTTCCTCGGCGTGAAAAGGCTCCCGGCGTTCCGGGTTTCCGGCACCAGTTGTCCCGCGCGCGCGCCTCTCGCCGGCAAGAAGTCACGCAACGCAGTAGGCTCCGTCTACAATTCAGCTTTATTGTTGTCGTTGATAGTGGGAGAACCGCGCGGGCCCCAACATGGTGGTGTTATATAGCTCCGGGGCAGCGTGTCTCCCATTGGTTGGCGTGCCCCGGGAGTGGGCGGTGATTAGCCATGTACACCCATAATGCGCTTCGGGGTTTTCCCGCGCTATCCGTAAGTTTCCTCAGAGTGACAGGGGAAGTCAGCGCCATCTAATGGCGAATACTCTAACCGCTCCTTACAGTGGTGTTTGTTACTCTGCCGTGTTGCCTTGGCTCACAGTACATTGACTGCACACACCTGCAGTTGTGTTTTGCCATGGCTCCTCCAAGCCTTGAGCAATGAAAGTAGCCTTGCGTAAGGATATATTTTTCTCTTTCCGAAGAGACTATGCATTTATTACTAGAAAAAATACTTAAGAATAGTAACTTCATAAATAAATAAATGAACTTCCCAAGAAAAAGGCTTTGGTTAGCTTCCAGTTCAGGAGGGTGAACGTCTCAGGTTGGGTAGCGTCTG
Source organism: Uromys caudimaculatus (assembly GCA_028551405.1). Taxonomy (NCBI): domain Eukaryota; kingdom Metazoa; phylum Chordata; class Mammalia; order Rodentia; family Muridae; genus Uromys; species Uromys caudimaculatus. The sequence continues at coordinate 30,190,165 of CM052702.1, read as the reverse complement.
TTCAGCCTCTCATGATGGGAAAGAATGGAAGTGGGAGGGCAGTCACTTTGTGAGAGGAGAAGCAAGAAGGACCCAAAACCAGAATTTCTCTTTTTATGACAGCTTACTCTAGGAAGCCCACCGGGATCCCCAGAGAACTACACTAGTTCCTTTCAAGGGTGGCACCCGAGTGATACTTTCTATATTACACCCTTCCTCCAGGGTTCTGCCATCTCAGCACCAGCCACTGTAAACCAAGCTTTCAGTATACAAACCATATCCAAATCATCACATCCAGCAAATATGACTTCAATTTTCATGGCATTCTTTAACTTCACTATTGCCCTCTCTGAAGGTTTTGCACTAGAATGTCAGTCTTGACTCTGTAGGACCCAAAGTCTTGATTTTGCTTCCTGTGCAGTTATGATTTGCAGTCACTACTTTTTTAAAAGAACATTAGCCATTTGAATACATGTGGTAGCTTCGTGTTGATTTTAATTAGCATGGCCCTATAGCTAGTAGCAACAGTCTCATCACTTTTGGTGCCTCTGTTATTTTGATCTTTCTCTGTGCTTAACTGGATTGGTGTCTTCGTGCTGTCGAATATTGAGAGTTCTGAATGTTGTTCATGTATCAAATAGGGATTAGTAAATATAAAATTCTACTCTGCTCATTTCCTTGCTTGTTTTATTTCATTCTCTCATATATTATATGCTGACTGCAGTTTTTCCTTGCTCCCCTCCCCCAGTCTTTTCCCCCCGACCCTCTCCTATTCCCCAGATCCATCTTCCCCTTCCTACCTCCCCACTCCCCCATCCCCCACCCACCCAACCTACCCTCAGAGAAGAGCAGGCTTCCCAAGAACTTCAACCAAACACCGCATAATAAGCTACAATAAAACCAGGCACATGCCATCACATCAAGGCTGGACAAGGCAACCCGGTAGGAGGAAAGGGTCCCAAAAGTAGGCAAAAGAGTCAAGGATAGCCCCTTACTCCCAATGTTAGGAGTCCCACAAGAATATCAAACTAGTAAGCCACAACATTTTTGCAGAAGACCTAGATCAGACCCCTACAGGCTCCCTGATCTCTGTGAGCTCCCATGAGTCCCAGTCACTTGATTCTTGTGGTGTCTCTGACTCCTCTGGTTTCTTCGATCCTTCCTCCCCATCCTCTATAGGACTCCCCAGACTCTACCTAATGTTTGGCTGTGAAACTCTGCATCTGCTCCCATGAGTTGCTAGATTAAGCCTCTGTGATCTCCTTTTGCTAGGGTCCCAAAACACTTTGTAGGCAGGACAAATTGTAGGTTGAAGGTTTTGAGGCTGGGTTGGTATCCCAATTCCTACACTTGAGGCCTTGCCTGGTTAGAGAAGATGACCAGTTCCGGCTCCATGTTCCCCATTACTAGGAGTCTTTCCTAGAGTTACTATCATAGATTCCATGGAGTTTCCATTGCACTAGGTTTCAACCTCGATGCCCTCCCCAAATGTCCCCAATTCCAATCGTTTCTCCCACCCTTCCTACCCATCTGATCCCTCCTGTTCCCAACCCCATCAGTCCCAAGTCCACCTGGAAAACCTATTCTATTCTGCCTGTCCAGTCCATCCCATCCCATCCCGTCCCTTTAATAGCTGAGTAACATTGTGTAAATGTACCACATTTTCTTTATTCATATTTTTGGTTGAGGAACATCTAAGTTATTTCCAGTTTCTGGCTATTATGAATAATGTTGCTATGTACATAGTTGAAAAAAAATGTCCTTGTGGCAGGATAGAGCATCCTTTGGGCCCAGGAGTGGTACAGCTGAGTCCTGAGGTAGAAAATTGGTAGATTCCCAATTTCTTGAGAAACCACCATATTGACTTCCAAAGTGGCTGTACAAGTTTGCATTGCCACCATCAATGGAGGAATATTCCCCTTGCCCCACATCTTTGCCAGCATGAGCTGTCACTTGCATTTTTTAATCTTAACCATTCTGATAGATCTAAGATGGAATCTCAAAGTTGTTTTGATTTGTATTTCCCTGATGGCTAATGATGTTGAACATTTCTTTGTTTCTCATTCATTTGACATTCCTCTGTTGAGAATTCTGTTTAGATTTGTGCCCCATTTTTAATTAGATTATTTGGTTTGTTGACGTCTAGTTTCTTGAGTTCTTATATATTTTGGATATTAGCCCTCTGACAGATGTTCAGTTGGTGAAAATCTTTTCCCATTCTGTGGGTTGCTGTTTTGTCATACTGACAATGTCCTTTGCCTTACAGAAGCTTTTCAGTTTCGTGAGGTCCCATTTATTAATTGTTGATCTTAGTGCCTGTGCAATTGGTCTTCTGTTTAGGAAGTTTTCTTCCTACACCAATATGTTCAAGGCTATTACCAACATTCTCTTCTATGAGGTTCAGTATATAGTGATTTATGTTGAGGTCTTTGATTCACTTGGACTTAAGTTTTATGCGGGGTAATAGACATGGATCTATTTCCATTCTACATACCAACACCCAGTTAGAGAAGCGTCATTTGATGAAAATGCTTTCTTTTCCTGATTGTATATTTCTGGCTTCTTTGTCAAAAATCCAGTGTCCATAGGTATGTGGATTCATTCTGTATCTTTGATTAGATTCCATTCCATTGATCAATGTGTCTTTTTTATGACAATATCATGTGGATTTTATTACTATAGCTGTGAGGTACAGATTGAAATCAGGGATGGTGATACTTCCAGTGGTTTCCCCCTATTGTACAGGATTGATTTAGCTATCCTGGGTCTTTGTTTTTCCATATGAAATTGAATATTGTTCTTTCAAGGTCTTTAAGAAATTTTGTTGGAAATTTAATGAGGATTGAATCTGTAGGTTGCTTTTAGTAGGCTAGCCATTTTTACTATGTTAATCGAAGTGATCCATGAGAATGGGAGATCTATCTTCTGATATCTTCAATTTCCTTATTCAAAGACTTGAAGTTTTTATCATGCAGGTCTTTCACTTGCTTGGTTAATTTTTCTAACTATATTCTAACTATATTTCTAACTATAACTAATATTCTCTACTCACCTTGTTTGTTCTATCTGGATAGCTTTCTTTGGAGGTGGGTTCAAGACAGGATTTTGCTGTGTATCCCTGGCTGTCCTAGAATACTCTCTCTCTAAAAATCAGGCTGGCCTCAAATCTCCCAGATGTTGGACTGTGTGAGCCCATGTTCATACCTGAGCTTTCTCTACTTTCTGTGACTTAATCATGTTATTAGACTTTGCAGGAAATGTCAAGTTTATTCCTAATCAGTTTTAGATCTGTTCCCCTATTATAACAGTCTGTTCTTATTTTCTGAATATTCTTTTATCTCATCAACACCAACTGTCCGTTCTAGTTACAGACTCTGTGTGCTCTGCTCTGCTCTCCTCTTATATTTCGCACCCCTGCCCTTTCTGCTTTCTAGTTCCCCATTTGGAGGATTTCAGTAAATGTCTGGGAGACCATAGCTTAAGGCGGTCACTAAGGACCAAGAGCAGGATTTCACATGGCATGACTGGCACATTGGGTGGCCAGAAATCTATATTATCAAATCATTTTTGTCTTTGAGGTATTGTTTCTCTAGCACCCTGCTGGCCTTCAGTGTTGTTGCTTGGGTGAGAACTGCTGTCAGTCACTGTATATATTTTAAGAGACTCTGTTTTCCATTAAACATTGTACCTTTCTAGATCATCATCTAAAGCCCTCCACTTTTATTTCTCCTGCAAACTTATAACACTAAGGATTTCGATGAGAATATACTTAAGAGTAGGCATGGTACATGAAAACTTCAGAATCCTAAGTGGCTTTTCCATACAGTTTCAGTGTCTTCCAGACTCTGAAATGACATCAATCCCCAAGTCTGTGCATGGCTTCAGGGAAGCTAATGAACTTGGATTTCATTCTTAGGACACTCCACGGCCCTCCTATGCACTCTCTGATCAGCTATATCACGTGTTATTCTTTTTGCTGTTCGTCTTAATGTTTTACTGCAAGATTGTACCCTATTTAATCAATAATAAAGTTGGTGTTTTTTCCTTTGAGGTCTTGTTATTTTGGAGGAGGGCATCTAGGAGACCTGAGTGACAATATACTTACTTCAAAATTTTCTTGAAACAAGATGGTCTGTCATTATAGTTAAAAAGCAGTTAGTTATAAGAATTTCTTCTGTACTTGTAACTCACCAAATAAACTATGAGCATGCTCCTGCATTATTCCTCCAAAAAAAAAAAAAAAAAAAAAAAAAAAGCAAATTCAAACTTAGGTCTCAGACTGATCAAAGGGACTGTTGCAAAAGGAAAGAAACAGAGAATGAACCCTGAGTCATATGTATCTAAAATATCAGCAGATGGGAAAGTAACCAGGCCAGAAAAAGCTAAGTTTCAGAAAACAGAATAAACAGGTAAGAGTAACTTGACTAACAGTGGATCAAAGAATCTGGTCTCCTGTTAGACTACTGCTAATCTGAGCTAAAGACACGAAAATCCAAAGGCCTGGAAAAACTAAGGTGTAACTAAAGCTTGGGTCACAATAGTAAGAATTCAGCCAGATTGCCCCCGGGGTGGGAGAAGTTCAGCTGTTTGTGAAGCAAACATGGGAACCTGGAGCATCTGACTCGGTGATAAGTGCACACAAGAAGAGTCTATGAATCCTATCTGAGTCTCATGGGAAGAAATAACAGAGCAGAAGGATTGGTAGAGCCATCGTTGTTTTTCAGAAGCACAATGCTCAGTGAACTTGAGCACTATGAGAAAGCGCTCTTCCCTCCAATCGGCCCCTGACCTAGCAAAGCTTTGCCTGGAAGGATGCTTCTCTCTTCCTCCTCCTTTTGCCTTTGCCAAGCCAGTTCCTAGTCATCTTCAGCATTATGCGTGGGCAGCAGTGCTCCTGGGTAACCACCTCCCCAAATAAGATAGAGCTCTGTGTGCCTCCCTCTGTAGATTGATCACAATGTGTGTGGTATTGGCATGCTTCTTAAGGGCAGAGCTCCATCTTACTAATCTTGTAACCTCCACACTTACTCAGTGACTGACATCCCCAGGCTCTAAGTAAACAGTGAACGTATGTGCGGTGGTTGCCAGAGCTGGAACCTTTGAAAGTCAGCCTGTTCTCACAGTCTAGTGTGAGGCACAGTGATCTCCAGGTCCTTGGGATTGTTCACAGAGTAATGGCCTAGATCCTTTATCATCCGGCCCTCCCTTACTGCCCATATCCATGTAGTCTGTGGAGGAACAGCCACAATGGTTTTCATTTCATCTGCATTGTTTTAGGGGTAAAAGCAAGCTTTTCAATAAAGGGACTAATTAATTTTTTAAAAACTGAATCATTATCTTGCTTATATATTATTAATCAACACTGACCTATCAGCCAACAATAACTGATTACTGAGAGGGAATAACTTATGCTAAGTCATCCCTGGAGACTTCTTTGTGACTTTCAGAGGAGAGAATGAGTAGAAGGGAGAGATCCTGTCTTAAGGAATGCAAACATTTATATTTCCCAGAGTACACCAAACCTGACATAATTACAGATTTTAAGGGTTCCTTGGAAATCATGTATTCCAACAACCTCATTATTGGTAATTAAGGAAATCAAGGCTCAGAGATGTGAAGAATCAAAGTTTAAATATAATCAGTCTGGGAGTAACCATCTTTTGTTCCCCTAAAGGGATTTTCATTAAAGCAGAAGTAAGTTTTGTTTGATTTCTTTAGTTACGTAGAAGAACTTGTGAGGTTGCATCTGAAAGATGCAGTGCATAACAAAATCCAAGGTGGTTTTCGTTATTGAGGCCCAGAGTGGACACAGAATTTGAAATGTAATTATATTATCATACTGTTGTTTAGAACATTAAATGAAACACTTTTGAATACAGTGATCAAATGTCATGAACATGTCCGCACTATTAAAAATAATAAATTATCAAAAGAGGATAGAGCGGAATCTTGGTTACTTGATGAGACACAGCCCAGGGGCTCTTCTTTTCAACTGAACTTTAACAAGTGATCTCTGATTACATCCATTCATTCCTTTTGCAGAACCAGACCAGTGAGTTCTCTGGTACAAAATTTTGTTTTGACTTTGTGTTGTTGCTTTGTTATTATTTGGTTTTGATTTTGAGACAAGGTTTCACTATGCAGCCTAGGCTGGGCTGGAATTCATGAGTGCTGGGATTAAAGGTGTATGCCACCTCCCCCAGCTATAGATATTGGGTTCCATGAAGCTATCAAAGAATAACAGACTATTAGTTCCCTCCTCTAATAAGCTTTCTATGTGGTGGCTAAGTTCTTGGAACCTTTAGTGAGAAAGTCAGGAACCTTTCCTTAGTACTTGGAAATATTTGAATATTTACTTACGGGGCAAAAATTAAGCTGGAACTGGATTGTTTCCATGACAAAGTAGAGCTCTGTGGTGCCACAGAAAGATGCAGGGCACAGAATCTGATGTTAGTGATTCTTAATTCTTTCTAGGTAGAGTCGTGCAGTCTACATTTTCATTCCATAAACCCAATGCCATAGCTTCCAAGTCACTTCCGAGGCTCCCTGGCCCATTGCTGCTCATCTGATATCGATTACTGTCACCTGGCCTAAGTGGATCTGTGGTCATTTTTAGAAAGGGAAAACCCACAGCCTCATCACCTCAACTGGAACGTGGTGTCTTCTGGTAAACATAAACCTTTAGAAAAGGCTACAGTGTTTATACCAAGAAATAAGACTAACAAGAACATATTTGGATGCCTAAAAATGGACCAAAGTAAAAATAATTATCTATTACAGAAAAATGACAAACACACTCCAGGCTAATTGATAAAAATACCACTTCTCTGCCTATTCAGGCTCTCTCTCTACTTTATTCCTGCCATCTGCTAGATAAAATTATGACATTAGATAACAAAATTACTCCCCTTGCTCAGAAGCATTCAGTGCAGAAAAAGCCCCACTTTCCTTAACCTCTACACAAGATCATCCTACGGCGGGTCAATGCCCCAACATTCCTCATGTTGAAATGTCCTGGTTGCAACAAACCAATAAACCTAACTTTTTAACTACACATATATTCTAGACATCACTGGTTGAGCCTTCAGTGCACCTCTAAAATAACTGAATGTAAAAATCAAAGTCAGACATGGACTTTAACCCCAGCAATTTAAGAAGTAGAAGCAGACAGATCTCTGTGAGTTTGAGAACAAGCTTTGTATACATACAGAGTTCAAGTCAGAGATAGTGAGATCATGTCTCAAAAACACAAAACAAAAAATTTTGATTAGTTTAGAAAAATATTAAGATTTCTTTTCTCACCCAAGATGCATGCCTTGTTTTGATGAACCCTATCGAACTGTAGAGGTTGGCATTCAGTGAAAGGAGTGGAGAATCTGTCCTGTGGGAAAACAAGACCTCAGGAAACCTTTCACCTAGTGCTGTAGAAATAACGTCTACCTAGGAACTAGCACTTAAATTATTAAATCACACTAAAATTTATATTTCTAATCAATGCTTTTGTCTGGATGTATCTGTTCACTACATGGTCTGAGTTCCTCCAGAGTTCATGTGTTGGGATGTTAACGCCTCAAAATATCACAGTTGGGAGTGGGGGCTCTATGGATAATCAAGCCTTGAAAAGGCACCGATTGCTTAGCCTCCCCCCCCCAATAAGTGTAGCATTAATTCCTGAGTTAGCTTTCATGGAGCTGGTTAGTTTTCACAGCAGTGAGCGGTTCTGTGACTTCCCACAGCTTGTATGTGGCCTCATCTGTGCATACCCACTTCCTTCTGCTTCTTGACATGAACTAAAGCAACACAATGTCCCTGCTTTATGTGACATGCCTTCTGAATCTCAGCCTTCAGAACTGTGAGCCAAAATAAGATTTCACTTATAAATTACCAAGTCTCAAATATTAAGGAGTAACAATTCTTAAAACTGAGCCAATTCAGGCCCTAACTAATTAAAATTACTATTTGAGTACCTAACTACTTTTTAATGTTTTTATTTTCTTTAATAACACAACATAAACAAAAGATACTTTAGGAAGATTTTTGCTGCCTGGATTTCTGGAGCACAGAGTGTGCTATTGGGATTACTAAAGCTATTTGCTGGGAGTAGAAATTGCTTATCTGCTAAGAGAGAAAAGATGAAGGGGAAGGAAGGTAAAATTAGTGGAATTCTAACAACTTTCTACATATCTCAGCCTCATAGATTACAGTCCCTGGCCAAGAAACCCAAAGATATTAAAATGTCTTAATAAGCACAAAAAGGACAAATAACATAGTTACACACATACATATACACACACAACACACTCATACACACACACACACATACACAGACACACATGCACGCGCGCACACACACACACACATACCCTATGTATTTCTTTTATTCTCTAACAGAAGTGGCATGACAATCAGCAGAAAATGGTGCCACCATGCTAGGACCTAAAAAGTGTCTTAGTCTATGAATGTTCCCAAATATTAACATCAAAAGTAAGCATGTATGAGTTCATTCGTGGGCGATGTAGATAATGTAGATGTAAACCTATCTATAAGTACCAGGCCCTGGTCTACATACTGGGAAGACAGGAATACAAGGGCAAAGCACTTGCAATCTCCACTCTTACACAGATAATGGGAAAACAACATTTTTTAAAGATTTATTTTATATATATGAGTATTCTATCTACATGTATACCTGTGTGCCAGAAGAGAGCACTAGATCCCATTATAGATAGCTGTGAGCCACCATGTGGGTGCTGGGGATTGAATTCAAGACCTCTGGAAGAGTAGGCAGTGCTCTTAACCACTGAGCCATCTCGCCAGCCCCGAACATGTCTATAAGGAATTTAATGGGTTGGATGGGAGCCTCAGAAAAGACCTAAACTCTATCGCTTCCAGCTACATTATACTACATTCCTCTCTCCACGGATAGGAGTAGCTCTCACCCCTCACCAAGGAAGTCTTCTGCAGTGCACAGAGAAAATTACAAAAGCCTCACTTGTCAAAATGCAGAGAACTGGCCATAGGATAGCCACTCCCAGTTGATACATTGACAACATAACCCCTATACCTAAGGCTCAGGAAACATCCTAGGAATGAGAGGCAGAAAGATTGTAAGAACCAGAGGGTCATAACACGATGTCTTCAGAAAGACAATGCCTTCTACATATGACAGGGAGGCTACATCAAGAAATCCCAACAATATGCTTACCTAAACAGGGCCTAAAAATGGCAACCCTAATTGATAAGCCAGTGTGGGGTGGGGATTCTCACCAGGCCTCACTCCTAGAAGCAGAGCTATAGGCAACCAATGCTTGGTAAAAGAGGGAGACTCAGTCCTCTCTGACTTGCCAATCCCTACAAGTGAGCTCTAAACCCATATAAGCAATAGTAAATGATCTCGGTCGTTTGCTTATAGAATGTGTGTGACTGTGTGACAATTGTAGTTACAGAATAAGAGTTCATGAATTTGAGGAGTAGGAGGGACTGTGGGAAGAAGTGGAGAGAGGAAAAGGAAAAGAAAGATGTACATACAGTATTCATATGTGAAATTCTCCAAAAATAATGAAAAGTACATGTCTAAGCCCATGGGTGTGATCAGGTATGTTTAAAGATGTCAGATGGGACCATTCTAGATTACCCGGATGGCTCAAAATTCAAAGACAAGTATTCTCAGAATGAGGATGACCCATGTCAGAAGCATGTGAAAACATTAGCAGAGATTGAGATGACATGGCCATAGGCCAAGGAACACTCAGAGCCATCAGAAGCTGGAACTGGCAGGCAAGGATGCTTCCCAGAGTTTTCAAAGGGAACATGATTCTGCCAATACTGTAACACTGGCCCAGAGAATAAATTGATTTTAAACTACCCAGTTTTTGTGACTTACTAATGCAGCTCTGGGGAAGTGGGTATAGCAATCATGCAAATGAAATATAATTAAAAATTGTAGACTGTGGAAGAAACAGAATTCCACAAAAGCAGATATCAAAGGTACTTGATCTGAACTTGGCAGTCAAAGAAGCTTCCCAGGAGACAGTAGACAAGGATTCTAACAGAAGATTCAAGAAGGATAAATGAAGCAAGACCAAAGAAGACAACTCAAAGAGTAAACAGGAAAAGGCACACTCTGGTATATTAAGATTTTGTGTGTCCTTATACTGAATTAATATGATTATGCAAATTAAATCAAGTACTAACCAAATGCCGAGGTGATAGTAAATTATCTCACAAATTTTCTCTGTGGGGGCTTCAACAATGGTTTGGTGTGTAAAGTGTTTGTTCTACAAACTTGAGGGTGGAAGGGTGGGACCCAGGACCTATATTAAAAAAAAAAAAAAAAACAAAAAAAAAACAAGCAGTTTTGGTAGTGAGGAAGACAGAAAGTTGGGGGTTGCTGAAGACAGGAGGGTCCCTGAGTTCTCTTGCCAACCAGTCTAACTAAGCACTGAGCTCCAAGTTCAGTGAGAAACCTTGTCTCATCTATCTAAAAAAAAATAAGCTTGGAAGAGCTGGAGAAATGGCTTGATGGTTAAGAACCCTTTTGCTCTTATAGAGCTCTTGAGCTTGGTTCTCAACACCCATGTCAGACAGCTTACAACCTCCAGCTCTTAGGGAACTGATATCCTATTATGGTCTGGCAACAACACACATGTGTCTTACACTCATACAGACAGACACACACACACACACACACTTCCTGTGAAATTCACTCTGAATAGTGAACAGTGTTTCAAATCAACAAAAAATTAGAATAAACATAGTAAATCAGGACAGTCCTCTTGCACACCTTTGTGAGTTATTTTGGGCAGCTGGGAGGCAGGCAATCTGTCACAAATTGAAGGGGCATACAAATGCCTACACACACACACACACACACACACACACACACACACACACTTACCCTGAGGCTGAGAGAATATGAGAGCCTAGTGATAGCTGGACCATGGGATGGACAGACAGGTGGGACAGTTCTCATAAAATCTGGATTATGAAGCAATGTAGCAAAAGGTTCAGGACACCATGGAATTAGAACCAGACTGAACTTGGATATTTTTATTTTAAATTACTTATTGCTTCATGAATGCCTGATACACAGATCACAATTTTAGACATGCTACATGTATTGATTCATTTATACCTCAAATATCTATGAAAAGTATCCTGTTCATAATCTCATTTTATAAACAGGGAAACTAAGGCACAGACTGCTGGGATAAATTTTGCATTTTGGCCTCACAGCCATGTTGCCAAGCACTAGATGTCACCCTGATAATCACTGCATTTTCTAAAATCTTCCCATTTCCATTACAACAAAACTAGCAACCACTTACATTATTAAACATTGTTGTCACAGTTAGAGCTTTTTCTCTGTGAAGAGACACCATGACCAAGGCAACTCTTCTAAAGTAAAACCTTTAACTGGGCCTGGCTTCCAGTTTCAGAGGTTTAGTCCATAATCATCATGGTAAGGAGCATGGCAGCCTGCAGGTAGACATGGTGATCCATAGGCAGCAGAAGGAGACAGGAGTCCATACTGGGCAGCCCTTGAGCAGAGGAGCCCTCGAGGCCCGCCCCCACAGTGACACACTTCCTCCAACAAGGCAAAACCTCCTACTAGTGCCACTGAAGTAGAAACATCTAGTTTCTTTGGAAAGTTAGTTACGTCAAATGATGGTTTGCTGGGGCAGACACAGGTGAAAGGGTGTGTTGATATAGCAAACACATAGGATCTGTGATGACGGAGTATAAATATGACTCCACAGACAGTGGGACATGAGCACTTAGCATTGGTTTGGTTCACCCTTCCTCACTATTCTTCACTAACAACACGCATGTATTAGTTCGCCTTACATAGACTTGTTAAGCTCAACTTGTGATAACCATGCCATTGAGAGAAACTCACCAAGAACTTCTCATGAGGTTCCTGGGGCACCTTGCCACTTCCACAGCCTTGCCTCAGGCTGGTTGGCGAGCCTGGCAGTTTCTTCGGGATTGAACTACAGCTGCCAGTTTGTGTGTGCCATCTGCCTGCCTAGAGGACTGAACTGAAGCTGCTCAGCCGTATTTGGTGTTTGCTATGAGACTGAACTGCTGCCTAAGAAGATCAAGCTCACCCCCACCCCACCCCCCACCCCCGAAGAACTATTGCTGAGCAAGTCCACTTCCCCCATATCCTAACTTTTCTCTTCTACTACCTCTGCTGGGTGGTGGGTTAGAGGAAAGGTTGAACCCTTATTTGTTGTGGATAGCCCTGGTGCTGTTTGTATTTTGATGCTAATTCAGCTTCCCCAAGAGGAGCTGCCTGGGATGAGGAGTGAATTACATACTCATGTGACCCGTCTAATGAATAAAGAAACCAATCACTGAGTGAGTAGGCGGGACTTCCAGGTCCAACAGAAGGACGGCAGGAGAGAAGAGCGGGCTGGAGGAGGGAGATGGAGGTGAATATGTAGGTATCAGAGACTCTGTTTCAGGTGGCAGATCCATTTGGATCCACTACCGGAGGATTTAACTTAGAATGGCTTATAAATTAGGATGTTAGTTGTTGTGCCTAACAATTGAATTACCATTGATTCTTTTTTTTTTTTTGGTATTTCGAGACAGGGTTTCTCTGTGTAGCCCTAGCTGCCCTGGAACTCACTCTGTTGACCAGGCTGGCCTCAAACTCAGAAATCCGCCTGTCTCTGCCTCCCAAGTGCTGGGATTAAAGGCGTGCACCACCACTGCACGGCATTGATTCTGAACTAAGTTTGTGTGGTGTTTTCCTTCATGCAGTGGCTCAACTGGGTCCGAGAGAGAAAGGTATAGTGGTAAATCATGGGTTTGCAAGAAGTGTACCCAAAAAGGCCGAGGGAATTTTGGAAGTGTGGGGCTGACGTGGTAGTGACCCGCCAGTGGGAACTTAGTGAGCTGGGTAGAGAGATTTTGGAACTCCAGGTCAGAGAGACTGTCAAGATGAGATCAGGCCAGTCATGCCCACAAGTGCCTGGCCAGCCAGCCCACCACTACAATGCCGGGATAGCGTGGATTGGTTTTTTTTTAATATTTTATGCTACACTTATTAAAAGTAAATTGCAAAAACTTTATGCCTACATGCCACTCCCCACAGGCCAAACACTCAAACGTGTGAGTCTATAGGGCCACTCCTATCCAAACCCCCACAATTGTTTTTCAAGGGATTAGTTAATTGGTTTGATTTTGCCAGCAAAGAATGTGAGAGCCAGAGAGGTTGGGGAATGCAACCATGTCTCACATGCACTGAAGCGTGATGCTTGAATTTGCTCCTAGGAGTCAGACTTCAGAGCTGTCACTCCAGAGACTTCCCACCCAGCTGTTTGCCTCTATGCTGGGAAGCATCCCTGCTTTGTTCATCAGCTTAACTTTACTTCTTGCTTCCCACCCTGAACCCTTAAATCCATCTCTACATTCAACTCTCCCAGAATGAAGAAGCAATCTCACGGTGTTCTCCATGTTAACTGGAAACATCTAGTGGAACTTTGTCCTAACTAAACCCCATTCTCACTTTCAAATAGCCACGATAACACATATCTATGACTTAACTTTTGTGCCTGTATTAAATGTGCGTATTAACTCAGTGTGCACTACAGCACGTGCATACAGCAGCCACAGATCAAGCCAGAGTAAATAGCATCTCTCTCTCATCAGTTTAGGTTTGGAGTGCTTCTCTTCTTTTAGATCTTCATAAAGTACAGAATAGATCACTACAAGCTGTTCTCACCCTCTGTGTCATGAAAGGATAGAACTTATTTCTTCTGTGCAACTGTTTTGTGCGCCTAATATGCAGCCTCACTTTATCCACTCCCTGCATTCTCCCTAATCTCTAAGAGTCACTATTCCACATTTAGATTGACATTTTTAATTTCCCCATATAGCTTGTTTCATTTAACATTTTATCTTTCAGTGCTGTACATTTCACTGCAAGTAACAGAGTCCATTATTCTTTTTTTAAAAGATTTATTTATTTATTTATTTATTTATTTATTTATTTATTTATTTATTATGTGCACAGTGTTCTGCCTGCATGTATGCCTGCAGGTCAGAAGAGGGCACCAGATTACATTACCGATGGTTATGAGCCACCATGTGGTTGCTGAGGATTGAACTCAGGACCTCTGGAAGAGCAGCCAGTGCTCTTAACCTCTGAGCCATCTCTCCAGCTCAGGACCTCTGGAAGAGCAGCCAGTGCTCTTAACCTCTGAGCCATCTCTCCAGCCCCAAGTCCACTCTTCTGTATAGCTAGCTAGCATCTTGCTGTGTGTGTCCTGCACACTTTATCCATCCTCTGTTGGTGTACGTCAGTGTTGACTTTATTTTAGCTGCTCTGACAGTGCTGCAGTGAGCATGGAGATGGGGGCATCTCTGTTAGGATGATGTCATTCCCTTTGGATAGGAACCACTCATTGGCCATTGTGTTTCTTCTCTTGGGAAGCATCTATTCAGATCATTTGCCCTGTCTTTAAGTATGTTGCTTCTTTTACTACAATGGATGGTGTTACGCTTTGGGGTTTCTTATATATTTGAGAATGTAAACTTAGTCAGCTCCAGTGGAAATCACTGTGGAAGTTTCCAAAAAGAGAACCACAACCAGATCAACTAAATGATCTAGCCATTCCTACAAATATGCCCAAAGGGCTCCACAGCAACACATCGCAGTGACTACTACTCAGAACAGCTAAGAAGCAGAACCAGATGAGGTGCCCATCAACAAATGTGTTAAAAATGTGTCACATAAGCATGATAAAATTTTTTCATAACAAAATAAAAATGAATTTTTGTAAATAAAAATGAAATCATGACACATACAGGAAAAACAATGGAAAATCATTATGTTAAGAGAAATAAACCAGATGAAGAAAAAAAACACTACCTGCTCTCATATGAAAAATCTATGTGGTGTGTGTGTGTGTGTGTGTGTGAGAGAGAGGGAGAGAGAGAGAGAGAGAGAGAGAGAGAGAGAGAGAGAGAGAGAGAGAGAGAGGGAACTTGGAGGAATGGGGGATCATGAGATAGGAAGAAGGCATCTTGGTGGGAAACAGAACACCTGTACCATGACAACAGAAGGGACAAATGTTAGGAAGAGGAAGGGGACCAGAAAGGAGTAGCAGGGGGGCTTAGAAGGGATAAAGGGGAATAAATGAGAACCAAGTATGATTACATGTCTGTATGCATAGTCTGTAATGAAACCTTGTTCACTGACTTTAAAAAAAAAAAAATCTAAAAAAGTAGAAACTGCCATTGATTTTCATATGTTCTAAAATCTTATATACCTAATGTGGCCAGATGTTGATTTCTGATTTTATACATCATTTTTTGTTAGTCCCCATCAGTTTAAATGCTTTCGGATCATTTAGGGATTTATTGTCATTGCTATTTGCTTATTTGTGTGTGACAGGGTCTAGCCCAGGCTGATCTCAAATTCATGGTCCTCCTGCCTCAGCCTCTCAAATGGCTGGAGTGACAGGTGTTGCCACCACTGTTAGTGATGTGGTTTTCTTACGTTAGACTCCTCCTCTTGAGTTTATTATCTCCATGGTACTTTCCAATGGGAAAGACACTCTTTGTGGGATGAGGGTTCCATTTTAGCATGTATCTCAGAGAATTAGCATCTACAGACTTATTTCCAGAGTGGTGATTCACATTATTTTGTGTGCCTATGGCTCTCCAGCTCCTTGAAAAGTGGGTTAAAGGGATGGCAAGTCTGGTTAAGGACTCTAATGTAAAGGTGAGCAAAGGTACCAACAAGCTTCTCACACAAGGAAGAAATCAGCCTCAGTAAGAAGCAGAACAAGGTTAAAAATGAAACTAAGCATCAGCATGAAGGGTTAAGAAACGTGTCTGATGATCTTACTGGACATGGCTGGGTCTTAAATTAGAATGTTGTCAAGTCTTCTCCTTCTGGAGTCTTACAAGGTTGGTTCAGACCTGTCCCTGGGGACAGTGTGACACAAACCTAGCTGTATCCTTGCTTGGGGCTAACAGATGGCTCAAATGACCCAGCTGCAGCTCTCCCAGCCCCACACTTCAGTTTGCCCACACTGTGGACTGGTTTGTTAGCTGACTCAGATTTGTCCTTGCAAGCTAGCAGAGGGGCTATCATAAGAGAAAGAAAATCGACTTTGTCCCCCCAATGAAAGCCTATCTCCCCTATTTCAGTACTGTAAAAGTGGGGGAAAGACTACCAAATGTAAAACCACAATTTCCTTATGTGGCAGAAAAGAGGATAGTCTATATCTTTCTCTTTCTTGAAGTTATTCAAATATTTATACATTTAAAAGAATAATTTTAAACCTTCACCTTATGTTTTTACCTTGTGATATAAACATGTTGTGAATTGAAATCAAATTCTATGACTCTGATGAAATTGGAGGCACAAATTCAAGATTGACTGAGTGAGAGAGTTTAACCCTGTGGGTGTAAACATTGAGTCGTGTGTGTGTGTGTGTGTGTGTGTGTGTGTGTGTGTGTGTGTGTGCCACTACTGTATTCAAACAAGGTAATGTGCTTGTCATCATGACATGGTTTCCCACCTACACTACATATGAATTATAGGTTGGTTCCTGCACTATAGGTGGACCTGTGGCAGCCCAGCAGTATCTCCTATGTGTCAGAGGGGACAGTGACTGATGTCCATATTCCCCAAAATGCTTCCAGAACCCTGTTAGCGTTCTTACAGGAAACCCACATCCAGTACAAGTAAGCATTCTTTCTTATTTGCTACAAATTTTATTTGTACTAAATCCAACTGAATGGTAACTATATTCCGATTGTTCATCAAGTTTCCACAAGGGTTCTATTTAAGTGGTATTTCATTGCGAGACAGTAAACGTGTATATATCCATATTTGATGAACTTATTTGTCTAATAGGGAATAGGAACCATCACACAGACATGCTACTTCGCTGTTTGCAGTAAGTCATCAACAGCAACAAGTCTTCTACTACACAAAGAGAGAAGAGCCACCTGGCAATGCTAAAAAGGCCAAAGGGAAAGCAGAAAAGAAATGGTTTCCTGCAGCTGCCTGGTCTGCAGCAGAAAAGAGAGGATAAGGGACCTGTCAGATGGGGGGGACAAGCAAAGGAAGGATAAATGTGGGCCAGTGCTGTCAGAATAAAAAGGGCGGGTGAGGAGCTCAGACCGCTATGAGTGGTGCCGTCCCCTAGAGGATGTAAGTAGAAGTGCCCCATATTTGTGGGTGGGACTGCAATAGCAGAAGATAGAAATAGTCCAAATAGCAAGGGGAGGCTTCCAAACGGGTTTCCCAGGGTAAAACTACCCAGGCTGTACACTCTGTTAGAAGAAAAGGGAGGAGTCAGAGGAGGATGCTGAGGTTTCTAGCATGGTGAAGAATGAGCAGACATATGAATGAATGTGCATATTCAGTTTCTAAATGAAGAGTTGTAGCAGAAGAGAGTAAGTCAAGGCAGTTATGGGAGTCAAAGAAGAAGAGAATGATTTCAGAGTGGGATGACGGTTCACAATGGCAGTGATACTGAACAAAAAGGAATCAACCAGTCTCTGGATTTGGTGATAGAAATTATATTACCAACATTCATGGGGAGATTCAGTTGTGAGTAATGGAAGACAGAAAAGTAACAGACACAGAGAAAAATCTACCTCCTAGCAGTTGCTATAAGAGAGCAGAGAGCAAGAAGTGACCACTAAGTCTTACAGCATCAATGAGCACTGAGAAACCCTGAGATTGTACCAGAAGGAGAAACATGGTGTGATGTGTCTATAGCCTGAAGGAAGGACCATTAGGGTGGGAGATATTGGTGACACCAGAGAAAAGATTGGAACAGTAGGAAACAGGCCTCATCTTCTAACATGGAAGGAATAATATAGGTCAATTTAAGATAACAGAGCCAGCCATCATGTACCATCTAATACCGGTATGCTGGAGGCTGAAGCAGGAGGATTACAAACTCTAAGCCAATCTGGCATACACAGTGAATTCTAGGTCAGTTTCAAGACTACATTCCCCACCCACCCCAAAAGAAATGAGACAATAGATAGGGGAGTCTGTAATTTGAAAGAAAACTTAGCTGGTATTTTTCTAAAGTAAGAAACAAAATTATTTACATGTTGTGAAAAATGGATTCTAAAGAACGTTACCAAGAGAAAAAACAGATATAAGAACTGACAGCCTGGTTGCTGCTGAGAAGAGAATCTAACATTGGTAGAGGGTTGGTGATCTGTTGGATAGAAACATAGAAAGGTTGGCATGGTAAGTATCTCAGTGAAATACTGGTTCAAGGGGTTATCAGTGATATCTAGTCTGGATAAAGAAAGTGGAGACTCTGGGCAGAATTGTGGGAGAACACAGAAGACTGGGGAGGCAAGAAAGACTAGATAGATAGATAGATAGATAGATAGATAGATAGATAGATAGATAGATAGATAGATACATAGATACATAGATACATAGATACATAGATACATAGATACATAGATACATAGATACATAGATACATAGATACATAGATACATAGATACATAGATACATAGATACATAGATACATAGATACATAGATAGTGACTGAGGGGAGCAGGCAAGAAGGAAGAGTGTTCTGACAAAATGTGGGTTAAGCAAGTTATGAATCCTAGAAAGAAAGTTTGTTGCTGGTGACAGGAGCAAGGTAGCAGGGGTATCCCTGGTTACACAAACAGAAGAATATCTGCAGCTTATGAAAGCACTGGCATACTTTTTGTAGAAGGGTTTTGTCTGTGCTTCTAGAATAGAGCCACAGCTGTGCAGGAAACCATTGTTCATACCGCTCACATTTCCCCCACTTCTGCAGCTTGGGAGGCGAGCTTTGATACTCTGAATGCCCAGTGGGAAAGGGCTTGGTAATTATATCTATAGGTACACAGTAATAACTCACATGCTTCATTAATTATTGTTCAGTAGAAAAGAGCACACCACTTAGTTTAACAAGCCTCTACTTCCTGCTATTAACTATTGTTCACGTGGGACTGATATAGGAAAAAAAAATCACACTTTGAGTCACAGAGAAGAGAGTGGGAAATAAGTATTTTAAGTCAGTTGTTTCCTCATGAAGAACAATGACTTAAAATTACCCATTTTGTTAGTCTCAAGATAATAACACATAAGAGTCAATTAAATTCCATAGGCACAGTAGGTAGAGATCATTTTAATTGACTTTTATTATTATAGACTGGGGTATTTTCAAAAGATTATCATTTACTCTGTACAACTACACAAGATCTATCACTATAGTGATCTGTAAAGTGGATGTAATGTGACCCATTGTTTCTGGCCCTGGGTGGTCAACCATCTCAGTACATGACTCACTCCACCATGAAAAAAAAAGAACATTTTATAGATACCTGGAAAAAATGGCAATGAAATTTACATTTTTGAGAGTTCTCTCCTAGTCTGGGAGCTGGAGGTAGGTAGCTTTGTGTTAAGTAATGAGATCATTTGAAAAGGTTTTAATAGCTCTTGTCACCATTCTAGGGCTATGCCCAACTGAGATAAGAATAGTAACCGGAAGCAGCAAGATGGCTCAGTGGGTAAAGGAGCCTGCTGCTGTGCCTGACAAGCTAAACTGAAGCCCCAGGACCCACACGGTGGAAAAAGAAAACAATTCTGTAAAATTGACCTTTGACCTACACAGACAAGCAAGTGTGCGTGCACCTGTGTGTGCGTGCGCACGCACAAACACACACACACATACACACAAGGCATGCAGTAATTCACATAAATACACACAAATAAATGTAATCAGAAAAGAATCACAATCATCTATTAAAAACCTAAGAAAATACAATGGTTTAGAAAAGTCATTTTTGGAAACCAGCTTTCTCAATATGATGGTTTCCACTCAACTATTTAACAAGAACATGGGGTTGAACTACCAAATCACAACTGTTCTCTAATTTAAGATTGCCTCTTGGTGTCTGTATGAGACACACTCTAAGTGACTACAGAGACCTGTATCAATTTGCTGACATTACTGAAACAAGGAACACACCCCAGAGACTTTTTAAGTTGGACATTCAGAAAGATTTTGTCATGGAGAGGGCTGGATGAGGCAGACTATCTACACTTCATTCATAGGACAGTAAAAGAAGTCCACAGGGAAGGTACTGAGAGGCAAGCCTGCCTGGAGTTTACCTGCAGTGACTGGAATATTAGAAAGTTTATTACTACATTTCTCCTAGTCAAACTCTGCTTCTTCCTGACTATCCAAGTTCTCATTGGCTCTTCAGATCTGCCTTGGTGATATTTTGGTCCTTCAGGCCATGCACCTAATCACCACACGCAACTTCTTACCTCTTGGGAAGGAAAAAAACTGCTGATAAAGACAAGGTTTGGCCAAAAAGAACTATACAAAGAATCAACAAAACCAGGAGCTGGTTCTTTGAGAAAATCAACAAGATAGATAAACCCTTAGCCAGACTAACCAGAGGCACAGAGACAGTATCCAAATTAACAGAATCAGAAATGAAAAGGGAGATATAGCCACAGAAACAGGAAATTCAAAAAATCATCAGATCCTACTACAAAAGCCTATACTCAACACAACTGGAAAATCTGGATTAAATTAACAATGTTCTAGACAGATATCAAATACCAAAGTTAACTCAGCATCAGATAAACCAGTTAAACACTCCCAAATTCCTAAAGAAATAGAAGCAGTCATTAAAAGTCTCCCAACCAAAAAATCACAGGACCAAATGGGTTTTAGTGCAGAATTCTATCAGACCTTTGAAGAAGACCTAATACCAATACTCTTCAAACTATTCCACAAAATACAAACAAAGGAACACTACCCAAATCATTCTACAAAGCCACAGTTACACTGATACCAAAACCCCACAAAGATCCAACAAAGAAAGAAAACTTCAGACCAATTTCCCTTATGAATATTGATGCAAAAATACTCAATAAAATTCTTGAAAACTGAATCCAAGAACACATCAAAACGATCATTCACCATGATCAAGTAGGCTTCATCCCAGGGATGCAGGTATGGCTCAATACACAGAAATCCATCAATGTAATCTACTACATAAACAAGCTCAAAGAAAAAACCCAAGGTCATTTCATTAGATACTGAAAAAGCATATGACAAAATTCAACAACCCTTCATGATAAAAGTCCTGGAAAAATCAGGAATTCAAGGCCCATACCTAAACATAGTAAAAGCAATATACAGCAAACCAGTAGCCAACATCAAACTAAATGGAGAGAAACTTGAAGCAATCCCACTAAAATCAGGGACTAGACAAGGCTGCCCTCTCTCTCCCTATCTATTGAATATAGTACTTGAAATTCTAGCTATTAGACAATAAAGGAGGTCAAAGAGATACAAATTGGAAAGGAAGAAATCAAAATATCACTATTTGCAGATGATACGATAGTATACTTAAGTGACCTCAAAATCTCCACCAGAGAACTCCTACAGCTGATAAACAACTTCAGCAAAGTGGTCAGATTTAAAATTAACTCAAACAAATCAGTAGCCTTCCTATACTCAAAGGATAAACAGGCTGAGAAAGAAATTAGGGAAATGACACCCTTCACAATTGTCACAAACAATATAAAGTATCTTGGTGTGACTCTAACCAAGCAAGTGAAAGATCTGTATGACAAAAACTTCAAGTCTCTGAAGAAAGAAATCGAAAAAGACCTCAGAAGATGGAAAGATTTCCCATGCTCATGGATTGTCAGGATTACTATAGTAAAAATGGCCATCCTACCAAAAGCAATCTACAGATTCAATGTAATCCCCACCAAAATTCCAACTTGGTTCTTCATAGACTTAGAAAGAGCAATTCTCAAATTCATTTGGAATAACAAAAAACCCAGGATAGCAAAAACTATTCTCAACAACAAAAGAACTTCTGGGGGAATCAGCATCCCTGACCTCATGCTGTACTACAGAGCAATAGTTTTACTAAAAAAAAAAAAAAAAAAAAAAAAATACTGCATGGTATTGGTACAATGACAGGCAGGTAGATCAGTGGAATAGAACTGAATACCCAGAAATGAACTCACACACCTACAGTCACTTGATCTTTGACAAAGGAGCTAAAACTATCCAGTGGAAAAAAGACAGCATTTTCAACAAATGGTGATGGTTCAACTGGCAGTCAACATGTAGAAGAATGCAAATTGATCCATTCCTATCTCTGTGTAGAAAGCTCAAGTCCAAGTGGACCAAGGACCTCCACATAAAACCAGGTACACTGAATCTAATAGAAGAGAAAGTGGGGAAAAGTCTTGAACACATGGGCACAGGGGAAAAGTTCCTAAACAGAACACCAGTGGCTTATGCTCTAAGATCAAGAACCGACAAATGAGAACTTCATGAAATTGCAAAGGACACTGTCAATAGGACAAAACAACAACCAACAGATTGGGAAAAGATCTTTACCAATCCTACATCAGATAGAGGGCTAATATCCAATATATACAAAGAACTCAAGAAGTTAGACTCTAGAGAACCAAATAACCCTATCAAAAAATGGGAAACAGCGCTAAACAGAGAATTCTCAACTGAGGAAACTCGTAGGGCTGAGAAGCACCTAAAGAAATATTCAACATCCTTAGTCATCAGGGAAATGCAAATCAAAGGAACTCTGAGATTCCACCTTACACCCATCAGAATGTCTAAGATCAAAACTTCAGGTGACAGCAGATGCTGGCAAGGATGTGGAGAAAGAGGAACACTCCTCCATTGCTGGTGGGATTGCAAGCTGGTACAACTACTCTGGAAATCAGTTTGGCGGACCCTCAGAAAAATGGACATAGTACTACCTGAGGACCCAGCTATACCACTCCTGAGCATATACACAGAATATGCTCTAATATGTAATAAGGACACATGTTCCACTATGTTCATAGCAGCCATATTTATAATAGCCAGAAGCTGAAAACAACCCAGATGTCCCTCAACAGAGGAATGGATACAGAAAATGTGTGCATTTACGCAATGGAATACTAATCAGCTATTAAAAACAGTGACTTCGTGAAATTCATAGGCAAACGGATGGAACTTGAAAATATCATCCTGAGTGAGGTAAATCAGTCACTAAAGAATAAACATGGTATGTACTCACTGATAAGTGGATATTAGCCCAAAAGTTTGGAATACCCAAGATTCAATTCACAGACCATATGAAGACTAAAAAGAGGAAGATCAAAATGTGGATGTTTCAGTGTTTCTTAGAAGGGTGAGCAAAATACTCACAGGAGGAAGTATGGAGACAAAGTGTGGAGCAGAGACTGAAGGAAAGGCCATCCAGAGACTGCCCCACCTGGGGATACATCCCATATATAGCCACCAAACCATTATTATGGATGCCGGGAAGTGCTTGCTGATGGAAGCATGATAAGCTGTCTCCTGAGAGACTAAGGCAAAGCCTGACAAATACAGACGCGAATGCTTGCAGCCAACTATTGGACTGAGCTTGGGGTTCCTGATGGAGCAGTTGGAGAAGGGACTGAAGGAGCTGAGGGGGTTTGCAGCCCCATGGAGGGAGGGCTCCAAACTGGACAGGTCCCTCGGAGCTCCTGGGGACTGGACCACCAACCAAAGAATACACATGGAGGGACCCATGGTGCTGGCCACATATGTGGCAGAGGAGGGCCTTGTTGGCCATCAGTGGGAGGAGAGGCCCTTGGGCCTGAGCGAGTTAGATGCCCCAGTGTAAGGGAATGCCAAGGAAGGAAGACGAGAGTTGGTGGGTGGGTGGGCAAGCACCCTCATAGAGGCAGGGGGAGAGGGACAGGATAGAGGGTTTCCGAAGGGGAGACCTGGAAGGGGAAAACATTTGAAATGTAAATAAAGTAAGTATCCAAAAATTTAAAAAATTAAAAATAAATAAATAAAAAGAATTAAAAAAAAAAAAAAAGAGGTTTGGCTTGACAAATTACCTTGAGTCATAATTTTGAGATACCAGTAGAAACTACCAAGAAAATAAGGAGTCTTCTACCCCTTCATTTCTCCTAACATTCCCATCTGCAAAATAAAGAAACAAAAAAAAACCTGGAGTTCATTTCTGGTTAGCTGTGAAATCTGCAGTGGGGATTCAGGAAATAGCAAGCCTTTCAGGTCAGTGTCTGGCTCCAAAGTAAATTGTTTCCTACACGTACCAAAAAGTATGAATTCAGCCCATTAGATAATTCTTTTAATAAGGTGACTTATATAGATTATTCTAAATGTTGCTTAGAGATGCCACCCCATATTCTTTAGTAGAATTTACCCCATAAGCAGCGGGTTCTCTTTGGAAGATAACACATGAAAATAAAGTTTTTAAGCCACCTGCCAGTCAGAAGGTCTCACCAAAGGTCTCACCAAAGGTCTCTCACATCTCGAAATATTGCAGGTGAACCATCTGTCTCTTCACACCATTCTAGATAGCAGTGGCCAGACCCACTGTTAGGCATGCCTCTGATGTATCTCAGATGTCATATCGGCAACACTGATGGTTCTGTCTGGAGCTGCTGGTTCCACACCAGAGCCATCAGCCTGACAGCCCTGGGCTAGCCTTAGCATCCATGTCCAAATGCATCCAGTTTCAAAACAGAGTTCCTCTGCCTTGGAATTCCTGATACTACAGGACAATGAGATAGCATTGTCCACCTTTGTCATTTTCAGTTTCCTCTTGAAAACCACAGTTCCTTCCATCCTTTCTCTTTTCTGGATCCAGGTGCAGGGTGATGGACATGTGAGCAGATAGAAGTTTCAGGAAAGATGTGGAGGGGAGTCCAGAGCAGCCCCGGCTTCCATTTTCATTATGCCACACTGGACTTGGAGTCACAAGTTTAGAATTTGAGTTCACACTCCAAGCTCAGAGTCTGTCTTTGCATTCTCAATGGAATGACATTTGCCAATTCCTAACCCCATTGAGTCTCAGGCTCCTCATTTATGAGATAGAAATAATAGACTCCAACACAAAGGTGGTGACTGAAGACCAAACACATAGCACAGTGGCTGGCTTCTGCTAAGCACCCAGCCAGTGCACGTGTGTTCAGCATCGTCTCGTGGTGATAGATGCTCACTCCATAGCAGTGATTATTGCAGCACTGATATTATTTGGGGACATCTGACTATAATTTACACTTTAAATGTATTACACCATTTATTTAACAGTTTTCGTTTCCTGAAAAAGAACATTTTCTCAACATTTGGTATTTTTAGAAATGTCATGCTTGGCAGTCTTTTTTCTCACACCATGGAACGCTGGGACACTTCTACAGTGCTTTATTCTGTGTGTGATTATTTTTTGGCATTGCCTGATTTTTACATGTTCTTGGCTTTCTTTTTCATCACATCTGCTATTTCAAATTCAGGGTCCTCATAGAAGATCTTCAGAAAGCTGTGGAAAATGAAAACAGCTTGCAAACCCAGAGACACAGGCGATCCCTGTCTGAATACAACTACGAGGTGTATCACTCCTTAGAAGATGTATGTAATCAAAGGACCTTTTAATTGTTTGGGGGTTTTTTGGGTTTTCTTTTTTCTTGTTTTTGCTTCTGTTGTTGTGTTTGTTTGTTTGTTTGTTTGTTTGTTTTTTCAAGTTCTTCTTTGTCATTTTGGTATAAGAATTAGAGAGAATTGTGAAAACAGAGACTTAGGCTCTGGGAAGAACCTACAGAATATTGTATAATTTAATCCCCTTGGTTCATATATCTCTTCATTGATCCTTTTAATGATAAAAATGAATTATCAGAATAATGAGCCAGTGAGATGGCTCAGCCGAAAAAAGCACTTGCTACTCTTGCAGAAGGCCAGGATTGTTTGGGTTCCAGCACCTACATGGTGACTCACAAATGTCTGTAACTCCAGTCCCAAGGAGTCTGATGCCTTCTTCTGGCCTCCCCAAAAGAATGGGAAGTGATAACATACACATATAATTTTATATAAGGAAGTAGCAAAAGTATTCATATCTTATTACCTTAGCAAAGTAAACCCCACAAAGGACATAAGAGATACATGAGCAGTGAGGTAATTGGTGTTAAAATCAGGGCTATAAAGACCTTAACCAAAAAGCCATGGAAAGAACAGAGCAGAATGAGTGGAGTTGGAGGGCAGTGTTTTGGTTGAGGGGCCCAGTAGACTCCCACACTAGTCTCACACCCTTGCCAAGTTCAGACCTCCAGACAGCTAGCTCATACAAGTGGCACCCGATGGACCTCTGCACACACCTCTGTCATTTAATCCACAAGGAAGCTCCCTGCAGTCTCATCCTACCATATCGCTCCATCTTTACCTTACAGCTTACCACTCTTCACACTTTAGCTAAGACAAGCAAAACACTGTTCTGCAGGGCTGCACAGAAGCCTCTACTCACCAAATCCCAGTGTATCCCAGCGTCCCCTGGCACACAGATGTGACACCATTCACAGTTCTCACACTGTAACTGTGGTTGACTGATAGTCTCTGTGCTAAGAAACTGAATGTTCCATGAGGGCCAAGTGTTTACTATGTTCACTGTTATCTCCCCAGTGCAGGCAGATAGAGTCCTCCAATAGAAAAGTTGTTGGCAAACTACATGAACATATATTTTTCCATGTTTCCTCCATATTGAACAAAGGAATTCCAGACACAAAGTTAATAAGAACATACTATATTATTGAGTAATTTTGTTCTGTTGAGGATAAATCTCCTTTCAAAATTCATTTTGCATATTTCCATGGCTTAACATACTTTTTAAGAAGGTTAGAATTAAATGCAATAAAAGGTTTCAGATAAATTGGCACATGAAAGCATAATTAAGCCCTAGAAAGAAGTCAAATTCCAAAAATAGATATAGCTAGATATGCACATATATACACACATACATACATACCTCCTGATGGCTGGATTATATAAGAAAAAAATAAGTGTGAGTACTCCCTAAGATACGTTTATATTTTCTTTCAGCACATGCCCTCCCATATCATGGGACAGTGAGACACTTCCATGTTACTTCTTGATTGCTTGCAGGGCTTTTAAGTCAGAATTGTCACCTATCTTTCTTAGCATCTTATTTATCCGTCTCAAATCACCATCTTCTGAGGGCAGCTAAGTGTGTGAATGGACTGATGCAAGTATGCACCCCTCTGGGAATTATCCAGAATATGCCTTCCAGTGGCTCAGCAGAATGAACTCAAATGCGGATGATCTGCCTTCCTCCGCACCCCAGTAGCTTCTGCTCAGTTCCAAATTACAATGTCTGAGATTTCAGTGGCTCTCAGGTCATTTGGAACACTGATCAGAAGCTGTTGTGTGTTTGTTGTTGTTGTTGTTGTTGTTGTTGGGTGTTTTGTTTTGTTTTCTTCTTTAATACCTGTGGGGAAGTGGAAATAAATCGGGATTTTTTTCAAAAAGAAGCCAGAGCACATCAGTCAATTTTCAAACACCCCCACAATGCTCCTCGTGATGACAACAGAAGGGATCTTTTTAAAGAGGCAGCAACAAAAGGACTTAGAGTGCTGGCTGTTAGTAGAGAAAATAAAATACCATCTTAAGTATCCTAAAGAAAAGTAAAAGCAGACAGCTTTTCTGTTCCTATTCCCTGTATGGTCTTTGAATTGTAGGAGCCAATGTTGTCTTTTGTTGACGTATACGCTCAAAGAGTTCTTATATCGTGGAGGACTCTGACGTGTCTTGCTTATCTGCCTTCAGATTCAGAGTTGGATGCACCATCTGAACCAAACTCAACCGGGCCTCGTTCAGGTGTTCTCTATTGGAAGATCATACGAAGGAAGACCACTCTTTATTATACAGGTAAAAAGACTAAAATGTTAACACACACACAAAATTGTATCCCCTTCCCTTTGACTTGTGGGAAGAAATGAAATTATCTTTCACAAATTCTCATGTCTAACACCATCTTGCTAACTTAAAGGGAAAGTGCCTTGGATTACTGAGTCACGTTTAATTGTGACCTTTGAATATTCCAGAAGATACTCATCCTGAGATGCTGCTCAGTTTGTGATGCATATTGCTTATGAGTTGGCACTACATAAGATGAACCAATCGAAACTTGATAAAGTGAAGATGTTAGTCTTTGTTTCCCTCCATCGGTCACACATTCTGGCCCTCCAGTTCTCCTCCTCCTCTCACCTAAGCTTCTAGTAGCATGTCCCTGCTTCGTGCCTCTTCCCTGGCCTGCCCTTCAGACTCCTGTAAAATTCCTCTTGGGGCTTGTTGCTGACCCCTAGGTCTGTGCTTTCCACTGGCTGGCCCTCCCTTCAGGCTCAGTCACTGGCTTCTCTTTCCTTATCCCTCACAAGGTTGTGGCCACTCTCACTCTATTCTCAAGTCTGCTTTCACTCTACAAACTCCATCAGATAGGTCTCATCTGCCCTATAAAGACCATCCCAGTCTTTCTATCTAGTTTGTAAATATTTAATTTCATGGAGGACACATTCAACTAGATATTCACAAGAGCTCCTGAGACTGTCATGACACAACTATCCTTCTAGTTTAGAAATGTGTCTCCCTACATTACTTGGCTCTTATAATTCCACATTTTCAATGCATAACCAAAAATTGACAGTTCATGGAGAGCTCTCTCACCCTCTTCTCTGTCTTCACTGATGTTTCCTGAATTTACCTCTGAATCTGTTCTCCAGGGACTAATTCAACAGTGACCTCAATGCTGAACTTCTGCTTCTGTACCAATCCTTGACCCAGTCATCCTGTAACCCATCCTCTACACTGCCACCAGTGTGAACTCATCCTCCACTGTGCTGTCAGTGTCAACTCACCTTCCAACTGCTGTCAGTGTGAACTCATCCCCCACACTGCTGTCAGCATGAACTCACCCTCCAACTGCTGTCAGTGTGAACTCATCCCCCACACTGCTATCAGTGTGAACTCACCCTCCACACTACTGTCAGTGTGAACTCATTCACCACACTCCTGTCAGTGTAAACTCATCTCCCACACTGCTGTCAGTGTGAACTCATCCTCCATACTGCTGTCAGTGTGAACTCATCCCCCACACTGCTGTCAGTGAGAACTCACCCTCCACACTACTGTCAGTGTGAACTCATCCCCCACACTGCTATCAGTGTGAACTCACCCTCCACACTACTGTCAGTGTGAACTCATTCACCACACTCCTGTCAGTGTAAACTCATCTCCCACACTGCTGT
>CM052702.1:30140126-30160549 GCA_028551405.1 Uromys caudimaculatus | reverse complement strand
AAGACCAGCTCTCTCTGAGAGGTGTTTGGGTTTGGAGAGCTGTGGCACCAGGTCTGATCCTGGTCCTGGACGTTGCTGACCTTCAGTCTCTGTGGCCCACGGAAAGCGGGCGGAGTCCTTGAGCTCTGGGGCTCGTTTTGCCCCTGCTAGAGGCTTTTCCTCATTCCTGGGAGAGAGAGGATTTTCTCCCGGAGCTGCTTGTCTATGGAATCCTATTGACCCAGGCAGAAGTTTCCTGCCACAGCCGCCCGCTTTTGGGATCCAGGGGGGTTTCTAGGCCCGCCTACCTCGGTCCCTGTGTCTCCCAATAAAAACTTTTTAAAAATTAAAATAAAGTAAAATAGTTGCCAATCTCTTTGAAAATTGAGTACACAACCACCAAATGACCTAGTGATAACAACTTAGCACTTATCCCAGAGAATTTAAAACGTATGTCCTCTCAAGGCCTGTGCACAAATGTTTAAAGCAGACTTACGTATAACAGCCCCAGAGTGGAAGTAATCCAGATGCTTATCAACAGGCAAATACTGAATCGCCGTATTACCGTAGCATGGGCAAGTACTCAACAGTAAAGAGGAACAAACTATCGACTCCATCAGCAATCCAGATGAGTCTTGAGAGAACTGTCAGAATGAAAAGCCCAAACAGATGTACACTGTCTGATCTGATGTGTAGACTGTTCTTAGAGCAACAGAATCACAGAAATGCAAAACATGTTCATGGTTGCTCAGGGTTACGGAAGTAGATGTGAGAGACATATACACGTGACTATAGAACCAGAGAGATCCTTGTGCTGATGCAAATGTTCTGTGTCTTGACAATAAATGTGAACACAACCTGATCATGAGATTACATGAGAGTTCTTTTGCAAGCTTTTGCCACTGAGGGAACATAGGAAAAGGGTATGGAATATCTATGTGTTATTACTTACAGTTACATCTGGATTTACATGTATCTCACAGTAAAAATATTATTATAAAAATAGGAGGCTCCTGCTGGGCAGTGGTGGCGCACACCTTTAATCCCAGCACTTGGGAGGCAGAGGCAGGCAGATTTCTGAGTTCAAGGCCAGCCTGGTCTACAGAGTGAGTTCCAGGACAGCCAGGGCTACACAGAGAAACCCTGTCTCGAAAACCCCCCCCCCAAAAAAAAAAAAAAGGAGGCTCCCTATCCCAGATTTCCATTCTCTTTGGACCAAGATACAATACTTTTCCTAGATAATAAGAGGCAGTTTTACTCTCCCTGTATGTATCAACAAACTCCAAGGTTCTCTGCCATGGAAACAGAATTCTCAAGGCATGGTGTGACGCCATCTGTTTGTTTCTTCTTGGGCCCTCTTGACCTTCCCATGCTATGCCCTGAGAGCTCCTTCCACCTCTGCCACCACTCCAATCTAGCAGATGGATCTGTAGATATTTGTTCTGAAAACACGTAGCCCAGCAAACTGTTGAATACATACAAATAAACGGGCTTTTACGTGACTGATAAAATAGTCCTGGATTACTTTATTACTTTTAAAAAGTGTTTAAATGAATTCATTAGTAGACAGTAGTTAGTAGGCATTTTAAAATGTAAAATGTATTGAATATGTGGGCTTCGGTGTTTTAAACTGATCAAGTTTTAATTAATTTTGAATATTTAGAGTCATTACTTTACTGTTTAGTCCTGGTACTGGGGATCAAACCCAGGGCAGTACTTACTAGGTTAACACTCATGCACTGAATACAGTCAATCTCCTTCTGTCCCCAATCTCCCTCCCTCCCTCCCTCTGTCCCTCCCTTCCTTCCTCTCCCTCCCTTCTTCCCTCTCTCCTTCCACCCATCCATCCATCTACCCTTCCCTTCTCTCTCCATCTCTTCCCTCTTCTCTCCTTTTCTGTGATGTAGCTCAGGCTGGCCTGTAATTTAGCATCTTCCCAGGTCAGCTTCCCAAGTGCTACGATTACTGGTTTGTATCTCCACATCTGGCTGTCTCTTAGCTCATCTTCATACACCAGAAGTTTTTATATTATATATAAAATAAACCAAACAGAAGTATACCTTATACCTCTCTCCTGTTGCATGGTTGCTTGCGCCAGATTGAGAGAACTCAAGTGCTAGCATATGTGTGTGGTCTCAGGGGTAGAGGGCTGAGAAGAGAAACAGAGCAATGATGTGGGTTCCCTACTGGATGTCTACTGCAGATGCTGCTTTCACCACAAAAAGAATGCTTTAAGGAACATTGATTTGGGTAATAAAGTTTCTTTTAATTTGTCAAGGAAAGATGGATTACAGATGATCCAATTATCAAATTAAGAATGGGAATACATACATAAAGAAAAGGAAACTAAAATAAGAATTCAGAACTTGGAGGTTATCCTTCTGTAAATGCGCACAAATATTACTTACTGGGAAGCAAGAGAGATAATCCTGAGGGTTGGCAGAGGTCAAAGAATAAAGAAAACAGCCAAACAGATCCATGTGAGAGACACACACAGATCTTAGAAGCGATGAACTTACAGATAAAGGAAACTACCAAATTAGAAATAGAATCAAATGCAATTTATCAGTTCTCACAAAGCTAAACATAGAGTTACATGTGACCCAAAATTCTAACCAGATATATATTCTCAAGACAATTAAAAACACAAGTGTACAGAAACCTGCATATGAGTGTTCATAACAGTGTTATTCATAGTAGTCAAAAGCTCTCCGTCGGGTGATAAACAAGTCTTTTAAAATATGGTATATACATACAATAGAATCTTTTTCATTAAGGAAAGTATTAAAGACCAATATCACCAACTACCATGTAGACATTATGCTAATGAAATAAGGCCAATAAAAAAGTGCATACATTCCATTCAAATGGACGCTGCCATGCTCCTCCCTTGATAATAGGACTGAATCTCTGAACCTGTAAGCTAGCTCCAATTAAACACTGTCCTTTATAAGACTTGCCTTGGTTATGGTGTCTGTTCACAACAGTAAAACCCTAACTAAGACACCATGGTTAGGCTCAGTAGTTCACAAAAGGAAACAAAAATAAATGAATGCCAGAAAGGGATTTGTAGTAAGGAGAGAGAGGTGACAGGGGTGGAAGATAAAAATAATTAGAATATATTTTATACATATCAAGGAATATTCAATAATAATATTTTAAAATGAAATGTCAGGAATCAGCAAATCTATAGAAACAAGTAGTAGACTGGTAGTTCCCAGAAACAGAAGCAGAAGAAAACTGGAACTAACTGCCATCCAGTTCTTTGGGGAGATGTAAACGACCAAGAAGTACATAGTTATGGTGTCTATACAACATTGTAAATATGCAAACCCACTGAATTATACCCTTTAAGTGGCTAATTCATGTTACAAGAATTTTCTCTCAATAGATAATGATTAAAGAGCTGATATCTCCATGTTATAGGTGAACCTTGAAAAGGTGATGTTAAAGGATAGGTCAAAGAAACCACGCACCACCGGCTTCCAATCAGATGTGATGTCTCAAATAGGCAAATGCATAGAGACAGAAAGGTGCATAGAGGCTGTCCGTGACTGGAAGATGAGAGGCTCGGGGCAGTGCTCACTGAAGGGCAATGGAGTGTTTATCGGATGATGGAGATACTGTACATATACAATGGTGATGGTTGCACAACTCTGAATCTATATGCTTTGAGATAAGATGTAAGAATTATCCCAATATATACTATTAGTTTTTAAATTGGTAGTAGTGTTGCCTTAGAAGATATAAAAGAAATGTACTTCAGAGGTAGAACACATGCCCAGCATGCACAAGGCCTTTGGCTTAACTCCTAACATTGAATTGATGATGATGATATATTTTATATACATGAATTAATCTAATATATTACTGTCATTTACTATATTTCTAGCATTCTGCATTATGGAGTTAACAAAAATATAAGTCATAGTCACTCTATTTAAGAAATCTATCATAAATATACACAGTGAAATAGTGAGAGTCTTGGGCTAAATAAAATGACTTGTAGTTACTGAAGAAAGACAAGAAAGAAGAAAAATATCTACCACAATTTGCAGAAGACATGTGTGTGGAAGTGTTGTGGAGTCTCAAGATGGACCTTAACTGAGGGAATTTGATCAGGGAGACCAGAACGTGTTCCCAGAACAGAAAATGACTAATGTTGGGAGTGAGTGTGGCATGTGTTTGTAGCACAGTGGATCAAAGCTGCCAGCCTGTGAGCATAGACGGTAACAAAGTATGAGGCTGGTCCCAGTTCCCAGCCTGTGAGCATAGATGGTAACAAAGTATGAAGCTGGTGGAAATAGTCTTGGTAATCCGTGAAAACCAAGCAGAATTTGGTCCAACAAAGCAAAATAAGAAAGTGTGGCTAAATATTGAAAGGTATATGTCATCACCAAAGAGCTGAAATGTGACAGGCCACAATCTGTCTAGGTGAAAGGAAATAGGAAGAGTCAGGGAGAGGCCAGCCAACTAGGAGGGTGCAGGGCAAGGATCTGTGTGTGGACAGAAAGAATGTGTAAAAATGAAAAGAAAGTGTGTCCGAGTGTATAAAGGAAGAAAATCACTTATGCCATCCCACTCAATGTTTATTGAGTGCTGTTGTAATGCAAAGGGGCATTGTTTTAGTTAACTTTGGTTGCTGTTACCAAAATACCTGGCATCGATGCTTTGAAAGAGAAAGGATGTGTTTGACTCTTAGTATCAGAGCATTCTGTTCATCACTGCAAGGAGAACATGGAGAACAGGAATTCCCTGCATGGTGTCTAAGGAGTAGACACAGATGAAAACTGAGAGTCTGTATTACCTCCCAAGAGTGCTCTTGATGACCGTCTTCTTCCAGGTAGACCCCACCTCCCCACCTCCAAAAATGGTGCCATCAGGGTCCAAGAAATCACAACTTGAGCCTGTGGAAGAACATTTCATGGTCAAAGTATATCAGGAAGCATGCTCAGCCCTGTAATGGCATAAGTCCTGTGCTGTGATACAAACATAAACCTTTGCTCAATGCATGTACAGCTAGCTCTTCTGGAGAAATGAGTCTCTAGGAATTGATGACCACCTTGATATGGGGAGGAAAGAGTCAAGAATGACAGGAAGGTGACAGTGTCACTGAAGACAGGGACTGGCAGAAGGGATGTTGAAAGTGTTGTGATCTGAAGAGAAGTGCTCAGTTAAGAACAATGCTGTACGCAGATGAGATAATTGATTTTGGTGTTGCCAAGGCACTGTGGGTAATGAGGGCATAAAAGGAAAGCAGGGGTTAGTGAAACCCCTTCTCACACAATTTGATTCTTCTGAACCAAAAGAAGAAAACACACTTTCATGAAAAGTGGATAATTGGGCAAAAATGAATGAACATTTGAGTCAACATTGAGGCTTAATGTTGAAACCAATCAACCAGTAATAAACTCTAAGGACTTTACTCACCATGGTAAAGTTGTTTCTAAGTATCTTCTTGTCTACAGTATAATCTGGGAAACAGAGACAGGGAGAAGATCATAGCAGTGTGCCCTTAAGGTTCAGGAGAAGTTGTATTGATACATGGGAAAGCCAGGTAATTCTCAGCAGCAGTCCATCTTTATATACCATCAGCATTGTTGTCGTCATCATCATTGTTGTTACCATTATCATTATTATTATTATTATTATTATTATTATTATTATTATCAAATAGCCATTTTCTTTCTTTGAAATTGGAACAGTTGGAGCAATATTCACTTCCTTCTTTTCAGAAGGATCATCTCCATTTGAATGAGGGAACTGAGAATCTGCTCACCCCTAAGATTTCAAAATGACATCCTCGACTGAATGTCACCAACCGTGGCTGGGGTTCACTGGTCCAGGGCCATGTGAAGCAGTTAAATTTTGCCTCAAATAATTCTACATTCCTGGGGCAAATTTTACCAAAGACTTTATCCATATGATATCTAGAAAGTAACTTGGGGAATTATCTATTTGATTTCCAAGAGAAAAAGACACATCTAAGCATAAACGCAGAGGAAGGCATAGCGGAAGTGGTCAACAGCCCTGACTGTATTAAAATGTTTTGATGTATGTTTTGCTTATGAGGGTAACAGTCTATTCCATGCTTCTGCATCAGAACTGCATTATAACTTTCATTTTGTAAAATTTACATCTAACATACATAAAAAAGAAAAGTAGACCAGATCCTGGAGCTGGGTAGGATTCTTGTCCTTTTTCAATTTTCCTACATTAAACAGAATCAAAACCATTTTTTCCAGTTCAGTGGTAGAACTTAGATCCTTATAAATGCTGGGCGAGTGCTCTCCCATTGAGCTACACCCCAGCCTCCAAAATCATTATAGTTCTAAAATAAACTTAACACAGACAAAATTGGATTTTATTCTCAAACTAAGTAATTACTTGGATGTCATACATTTTGCACTCATTTTAGAATTAGTAGTTGAATTTTATTCTACTCAGTGGTAAGATAAGGTGTGGTGCTTTGAATAGGAATGACTCCATAGACTCATGAATTTGAAGAAGCCTATGGGGACCAAGGAGCTGAATGTGGTGGTTTAAATATGCTTGGCCCGGGACATAGGCCTATTAGGAGGTGTGGCTTTGTTGGAGTAGGAGTGGTCTTGCTGGAGAAAGTATGTCACTGCTGGGGTGGATCTCCAATGCTCACACTATGGCCAGCTTGACACATAGTCTCCTTCTGATGCCTGCAGATCAAAATGTAGATGTCTCAGCTCCTTCTCCACACCATGTCTGCCTGCATGCTGCCATGCTTCCAATCATGATGATGGAGTAAACCTCTGAGACTGTAAGCCAGCCCCAATTAAATGTTGTCCTTTATAAGAGTTGCCAAGGTCATGGTGTCTCTTCACAGCATTGGAAATGTAAGACATAAGGGCAGTGCAAAGGTTGTTGAAATGTTTAGGAGTAATCTGAAATGGAAAGTTCTACCAGATGTCGAAAATACATGTGTGTTTATGTATGTGTAATGTATGAATGAATGAATGAATGAATGAATGAATGAATGAATGAATACAGATATGTTTGTATCTTGGTCTAGAAAGTTGAAGCATAGAAAAGAAAAAATAAAAGATGTCTTTGGTTCCCCTAGAGAATCACTAGGTTCCTCTGCTGTCCACAGAGTAAGCCTCTCCCACCCCACCCCCATACTCAGCTTGATTGTATCGAAACTCTGCTCTACAGGACTTTCCCATCCATCCACACTCGGCACAGGGGTAATGGCTGATTACCATGTGATTCAGATATACTGTGTAGATGATTCAAGCATCTAAGACCAGGAAGAAGAGACTTTCTGGAAAGGGGGTATTTCCAAGAATATAGAAGTCATGTTTGGGGCCATGAATGGCTGTACACACAGGAGAGGTCTCTAAAAAGCCTTGGAGATGTGTTTGTGGGAGAATCCTTGTCCAGATGGAAATGCTCCTGGATCAAAGGGCTGTCTAGGGAATGTTTCTCCTAGTAATCTTCCAGTGTCATTGTATCTGTCTGCTTACAAGCCCTGGAAATCAAAGTCTTAGTTGAAGGATGTGTCACTAGAAAGATTTGGATAGAGGAAAAGGAAGAGGTAAGTGATTATATTATAATCTCAAAAATAATATAAAAAAGAAAAATGAAATCACCACATTTTCAGGAAAATGGATAGAACTGGAAATCACTACACTAAGCAAATTAAGCCAGATGCAGAAAGACAAATATCACACATTTTCTCTCTTCTGAAGATCCTAGGTTTTCATTTTTCTATATGTGAATGCTACTGTGTGAAGAGAGGTACAGGTCAAGAAGTTATGAAGGGGCATGAAAGGGTAAACAGAAATGTTAAGGTGGCAGACATAACAAACAAAACGCACGTGACATGAAAGCAGAAGAAGGACTGTGGGACGGAGGGAGGGAGGGAGGGAGGGAGGGGAAGCCAGATGCACCAGAGGCAAATCTTTGAAGAGAATCAGGAAAGCATGGTGTATGCAAATACTATAGTGAACCCCAGAATTTTGTATGCTAATTTTTTAAATCTTTTACAAGAGTAAAATCTTTAAGAAGAAAACTTGTGTGTGTAAATTGTGCCCTAAGCTAATGTGTAAGTGATAGAAAGGAATACTAAGCCTGGACCGAGTAGCTGCTGAGCCCATCCCAGCTCATCATATGAAAGTAGCCCATCCTTTAACATTATCAGACGCGGTTCACTGCTGTTCTAGTAACTGCGATAACTCGATTGGCTTTCTGCTTGCTCCTTTGTGCAGTCGACCCACGTTCTCACAACCTCCTTCTTCACCCAGTCTTTCTAGTTTCCATGTCCTTAATATATCTTTCTCCTGTGCTGTGCAGTTTATAATATGTTAGACATAGCAGGGTCCATATGAGTTATGTACCTGGTTTCAGTTTTATTTACATGTAAATCATCATGTCTGTTCTCTTCCACTATAATAACTGGGAATCCTCTGGCCACTGTTTCTAAAGCAACCCTTCCATTATAAGACAAGGGACAGAGAAGGGGGTGGGCAGGAAAGATGAAACTGTACAAAGCAGCCTTGGGAATCAGAAAGGATTTGACTGTGTGTCTCTTAGGATTTTTTGAAAATATTAAAATGTCATTCTTGGTTATAAATAATTTGGAAGCCATAAAGATAAAAAGCTAGCTATTATTTGTTTATTACATTGTAATGTAAATCATGAGAAATACTAAGAATTGTTTCTTTTAAAAAGGAGGGTAGCCTGGATTGTGCTCGCCGCTCCTCTGTAAGAATTTCCCATTGCTAACTGTCATGATCCTCCTTAGCCGGATCAGCTTCCAACATTTGTCCTCTGCACTTTCCCTGTTGTGAGACACCTCTGACTGTCCCTTTAATGTGACATATTGTCAGCTTCACTTCTGGGGCATCTCTCTGTTTTAACTCCATCATTTCCTTCACGTAGGTTGACAGTTGTGGCTGGCTGCTTCTCGGGAGGTGTGATAGGCTGTGTCAACATTCTTAGCTGCCTCTTCTAAACACTGTTCAGCTTGAGTCAAAATTTGCCTCCAGCTCTATCACTTTCCATCTTAGTGGACAGTTCTCTCTTTCTCTCATCCATGTGTATAGATACCATATAGGGTTATACCATTAAACAAAGGGCAGTAAAGAGATAACACCATTTTCTGTTTACCAAATAAGAGATGCATCATGACAAACACCCAGTAACAACTTTGAGAAAAGCCCCAGTGCTGACCACAGATTTGATGGCCATCCTTTACTAATGTGGCCCTTTAGTGGTGGAAAACCTAGCCATGCTAACTGAACATTACAATTTGTGGGAGGACTTATTTGATTTAACAGAACTCCAGTAACTGAAATTTGTGTATATCTAAGTTCTGTGCAGAAAAGACACCTGTACTTAATTCTATTTTGCTTTGTGTAATATTCCTTCAAAATGCCAGGCATGGTGCTGGCTTATTACAACCAAACACTGCTAACCATGGGTAGTATGCTATCTTGGTACAAAACTTCCGTCTACAAAACGATGACCCTTTATCAAAGTGAGTTGACTTTGAAAAAAAGTAAACAGGTATCTAATACTGTTTTCTTCCTAGTGACAGAAAATATTTCAAATATTCAACTTTATTTAAAAATACAGATTATTTCCCAGTCTTCACTCGTCCCACTGGTCATTCTGGGTGGTTCTCAATATAAATTAAGAATAAAAACTAGGCACTGGGAGATAAGTCAAGAGCTTTCCTTATTAGCACTAGGACCTAAGTTGAGTGCCCAGAACTAGGTGTATCACTCATACTGACAGGAGGATTCTGGGGACTGCTGGCCTGCCAGCCTAGCCAAATTGGTACGTCACAGAAGCCAATAGGATCCCTGTCTCAAACACAAGGTGGACGTTCCTGCAGAATGATAGCTGAGGTTGATCCCTGGCCTCCGTGTGCATGCGTCTGCACACACAGGAATGAACACACACAGGGAAGGGAGGACTGAGGGTACATTACTAAAATGTATAGGATCAGCATATGATTTTCATTCCTTCATTCCATATTCACCGAGTTTATTGTTTGTGCATCTTTCAAGCTCTTCCTTAGCCAACTAGTTCACATTTAACAGGCATCTTGGCCTCTGCTGGCAATAATAAGTGTCACAGACCAGGCCCCTCCCCTGCTGATTCCTGACAAAGTCTCTCTTGCTCTAAGTAGTTCCTCCGCTCTTGAGTCCTATGTAGCATCTTTGGCCGAGATGCCTCTACTTTGGTACTGAAGTGTGCTTCCTTTCTAAATCATTTTACTCCACAGAGCTCCAAGTAAGGATGCTTTCCCTAACTGACAGTGGTTATTTCCCCCCTGTGGCTCAGTTGTGACACTCTCAGCCCTTCCAGGGAGCCCTTCATTGAATGTGTGAATTTTTTTTGTACAAGTGATTCTACTAGGAAAAAAAAACAGTAATAGAAGAAATCTTAAAAGCTACTTTTTCTAAAAATCCAATAACTCTGGTCTATAAAATGATGACCCTTTATTCTAGGTT
Organism: Uromys caudimaculatus; assembly: GCA_028551405.1. Taxonomy (NCBI): domain Eukaryota; kingdom Metazoa; phylum Chordata; class Mammalia; order Rodentia; family Muridae; genus Uromys; species Uromys caudimaculatus. The sequence goes on along the minus strand of CM052702.1, from coordinate 30,150,074 downwards.
GTCATGGAGCTTGAAGCAACACCTAACCAGACCAAAAATAGTGAACAGAAAGCAGTCTTCAGGATGGCTTTGTCCCACCAAACAAAGACTTTTATCTTTTACCTTAAACCACACTTTTTTTTTTTTTTTGGTAAATTCTGATTTATGGTGTGAATATATTTAAGAAGAATCCGAAGCAGTCTTAGTACATAGTAAGTTCCAGCTATATCAGCTCTCTTTCTTAAGTAACCCCTGTCATGACCTAGATAAATACCATTTGTACCTTTATTTCCTGCAGAATATAATATTTAAAACTTTGATATCTTTTCTGCATAGAACTTAAATCAAGATCTGTTTTAGTAAAACATTTTCAAACATAGTGGAGCCAATGAGTGCAGTTCTAAGGACTGGCCACACTGAGGTGTGAGTTGCATGATTTTGTGACTGGTTGTCAGATCCCTATGTGACTCCCGTAAGCAACAATCATGCTTAGGAAATTAAACTCATCAAATCCAGATGCAATTGGATTAGTGGGCACCTCTTTCTCTGTGTAAATGATAGTACGTGTTGATTTCTATTAAGAGGTCTACACATTCAAATACAAGCATACACTTCCATTTTTTTACGGTTGTGAGTTGAACAACAGAAAGTAGACACATGGTCATGTCTCTGAAGAAAATTAAACCACAGAAAAGGGAATGGCCTGCATCCTTACTGCTTGAAGCAGTCAAGCAAAGTAGTCTCTCAATCATCCTGCTCGGTACTCCTCAGTCGCCATACTGTGATCATTCTTGCTTTGTCTGACCAGATGGAGGATAGCTGCAATTCTCAGGGAGTTATAGAAATCACAAATATAGCATGCACATTACAATGGCACCCTGATTGTTGTACAGTGGACGAACACATACTGGCAAGTGTTCCAGATCAAACCCATTCCAGAATAGAACACTCAGGAATAGCATTCTTGATTAATATTCAGAAATAAGGATCTTTAAAATAAAAGATCTCATAATACATAAAATGAACGGTGGCATGGCAGTAAAACCCACAAACCCTAACGTAAAAATCAGTTCTGCATCAGTTTCAGTGAGTAAGGCAGCCTATGGTTGTTTAGTAAAAGTGTGGGATGAGTGATGTAAGGAATGCAGTAAGCATAGTCTGACACACAGAGACTCGACATTCAGTACTTAGGCTGCATATTGTTTGCAAGGACAAATGGAGCATTCACAAAAATTGATAATATTCTAGGTCACAAAGTAATGCTGAACCCAAATAACTCTACTCAAATCATCCTGGTGGTGGCGGTGGCAGTGGTGCACCTCACTCCCCACCCCACTGTTCTGGGTTCTCAAATGAAAGACATACACACACACACACACACACACACACACACACACACACACACGCACGCACACACACACATGCAACCTTATATTTTAATATGCCTAAAACAGCTCAATGGTTGGGCCACTTCCAAACCTCCTCGTGGCCAGTATTCCTGAGTAATTACTTACTAAAACCAATATTCCATCTTGGCTGCTCTGGATGCAGATCTGCAGCCCTCTCAGGCTGAATTCCCCGGCACCTACATGACAACAATGTCCTCTGTCTGGTACCTCTCAGGGGTGGCCATCTGTCTCTCCCCCTGCTCCTTCCTCAATCCCTTGCCCAGGAATCCTAAAATTCCACCTCTGTCTCCATGCTCAGCCATTGGCTGACGGCAACTTTATTTACCAATCAAAACCAACTGAAGGCAAGATCCCTCGCTGTCTTACAAGTGGACATGTGGATTCTCTTGCAACTTGGGGGACAAAATTAACATAATACATGTTCCATTAGACCAAATCCACAAAAACAAAGCAAGGCCAAGACTATTCTCTAACATAGGTATAAATTTCTCTAACTATAATGCAATCATTAGGAAGTTCCTTTTAAGATCCTTTTTAAAAACTCAAATTTTAAAAACAAAACACTTATTATAACTTGTGTTTTAAATAAAGCAAGAATCTATTTCTAGAACTGAATAGTAAAGTTACTACATATAAAAGTATACAGAGGGGTCTGAAAAGATAGCTCAGCAGTTCAGACAGAACACTTGCTGCTCTGTCAGAGAACCTATGTTTGGACTCAGCACCCACCTCAGGTGGCTCACAAATGCCTTTAACACTAGCTCCTAGGGATCTGATACTTTCTGATCTCCATAGGCACCTGCATATCTGTGGTACAGTGAACTCTTGCAGGCAGACACACAAATAAAAATGATAAATATTTTTTAAAACATATAGAATACAACTATGTTAGTATAGGGAATGGTTATAATTTTGAGCAAATGTGTTAATAGAGTGAAACCTTGAAGTTAGTGGGCCAAGCCTCAGTTCAAGAAATTCGCAGAGAAGAGATAAAGAAATGGTGGAGCAGTTGACAGTATCAAAGAAAGAAAAATGCATTTATCATTTAAGATCATTCTTTCCTGTTTAATTCATTTCTCCACTAAGCCCAGATGAGAGTAAGGCTGATTATTTAAATATACTTTTCAAATACTCCTCAAATCACAACAGAGTCATACAACTTTGTATTAAAACCAACAGAACAAGCTCATCCCAAGAATTCAAAGATGGTTTAACAATTTAAAAAAATGTTTTAGTGAAGAAAGAACATCGTCACAACAACAAAATTGTCATGTCCACACATGCACAAAACCACACACTCAAATTCAACATCTGTTAACAACAGTGACAAATAATAATAATTAAAAAAGAGTGTTTTTTACATGATGAGCCTTGTTTTCAGAATCAGTTTGAAAGACAAAAGATCAAAAAGAGTCAAGACACAAGACCAGAGAGATGTCTCAGCTGGTCATGTGATTCCTTTTCCTCACTGAGCAAACATTTTAGTTACATGGAGTTTGATCACCAGAACCCATGTCAAAAAATTAATTAAATAAATAAGAAGCCGGGAAGCTGGATGTGATGTCCCTAGAGCTTGCTGACCAGCCAGCCTAGCCAGTCATTTGGCAAGTTCCAGAAAAGAGAGACCCTGTCTCAAAACCAAGGTAGACAACACATGAGGAGTGACAACCGAGGTTTATCTCTGGCTTTCACATACACAAAAGCACTCACATACACACTTACACACACACACACACATACACACACACACACATATGCTATAAGGTCCTGACTCAAAGTAAAATTTTAGTGAAAAAAGATATATGGAAGAAGCATGAAAGAACACTTATTGCAACTTAAAATGGAATACCAAGTACAACCTAACAGTCCATCAACAAAATAAGGAATATAATGTGTTGATCTATACTAGAATATCAGTTAAGAGTTGTAGTTAATAAACTCTCAACTTATTAAATGGCAAAATATGCTGGGAAAAAATGAGTCTATATATTGATACATTACGATCTTACTTCCATAACATTTAGAGCATACACACAGTATTATATATTACTTATTAATCTTTATTTATAGCAAAGATACATAATAATGCATAGAAATGATAATTTCCTACTTAGGTTAAGGATTGCCTTGGTAATGAGGAGGAAAATAAGACCAGGGAGTAACAAAAGGGTCATTGGTTTTATATGTCATGATTTGTCTTAAACATCTGGTAAATACACTAAGCATAACTATAATATTCCTTCCCATATTTCATATATTTGCTGAAAATAGAATTTTAAAGAGTTTCTTAACTTACAATTTGACAATGACAATAAGAAATATGAAAAGACTTTGTATCACAAACACCTGAAGGAGGAGGATCTCATGAGCTGGAAGCCAGCCTGAGCCACAGAGTAAGACCTTGTCTCAAGACAAGCAAGCAAATATAAGCCTGTGTCAGAACATATATGCACATGTTGTGACAAATGGCGATGTCAACATAGCATACCAAAGCTTGTGAAATATGCCAAAAGGAGTCCTAAAAGTGTGTGGTATAGAAATGCATGCTCACATTAAAAGGAAAGCAGAACTGGGGATGTAGCTTGGCTGCATGGTCCTCAACCCAGCAATGGGGACATGGCTTGACAGCATGATGCTCTCCTAGAAATGCACAAGGGCCCAGCATCCAGAATTCTAAGAAGAAAGACCCTACCATGATGACCACATCAGCTAAGATATGCTTCTGTAGTTAGGAAAACACCAGGCTAAGCATAAAGTTAGCAGAAGGAAATATTAGAGATCAGAATAAATAGAGGAGAGAAAATTTGTAATATAAAAATCTCAATAAAACTGAATTTGGTTTTTTGACAAAAGAAACAAAATCAATTAACTTCTAGCCTAACTAAGAATAAAGAAAAGATACGAATGAAAAAATAATAAATGAAAGTGGTGACTACAATAGAAATATCAGAAAGTAAAAGGTAACAAGGGACTATTACATATGATTTCCAAAAATTGTATAACCTAAAGAAAATAGGTAAATTCCTAGAGGGAAATAATGTAACTTGCTAAGATTGGATCATGAAGAATTAAGATACTTGAACAGATTAATAACAAATAAAGATACTGAAAAAGTTATTGAAAAGATTCCAACAAAGGAGCCTCAAGATCAGTTGATTTTACAACTGAATTCTACCAAACAGTCAAAAAATTATTTCCTATATGAGTATGCATGTGTGTGTGTGTCTGTCTGTACATGTGTGTTTATGTGCACACATACCATGATCAAATATGGAAGTCAGAAGAAAACTTTAGGGACTAGGTTCTCTCATTGCACTGTGGGATGCGGAGATCATACTTAGATTATCAGGCCTGCACATCAAGTAATTTTACTCACTGAACCATCTTGTCAACCAAAACTATTTAAATTCTTCAAAACACAGAACCAGAGGAAATATTGCCAAACAAAGTTTTTGAAGCCAATATCACTTTGATCCTTGAACCAAAGACATTGTCAGAAGCTGGCATCTCTTATGAACACTGATGCAAAAATCATCCATAAAATTTGACCAATACAAACCAACAACACATCAAAAGATTATATGTCATGATAAAATGGGACTTACTTCTGGTATACAAGGCAAGTTTTTTAAAAATACAAATCAATCAGTGGAATGCATCACACTGACAAACTGAAAGATTATAATGACACAATTGTCTCAATTGACCTAGAAAAAGCATTTGAGAAAGTTCAGCATCCTTGATTTTAAAAATAGTTTGGGTTGAGAAAGAAAGTTCTGCAACATAATCAATGTCTTTTATGGAAAATCCCCCACTACTATCATAATCAGTAGGAAGTAGCTGGAAGGTTTTATACTAAGATCTTGTACAACATAGGATGCCTATGTTGACTACTTCTATTTAATATAATATTGAAAGTCCTAGAAAAGTAAGAATATATGAAAAGCAAATAAAAAGTATCTAAATCGAAAAGGACAAAGCAGCACTACCTCCCTTCTCAATGACATGATTCCACATGTGGAAAACTCCACCTTACACATGTTCACACATAAATGATCACAAACAATACATGAATTTATAAAGATACAAAGATAAAAGATACTAAATCACAAAACCCCGGTAACTCATATGCACAAATAGTAATCTATCTGAAAAATAATGTCTCTTAAATAGTATCAAAAATAGAAACAAATGTAACTGAAAGAAGTAAAAGATTTGTACCCTAAGAATTATAAAGCATGAATACAAGAAACTGAAGAATACTGCTAAAACACCTATACTGTGAAAAATAATACAGAGACTTAGCATAATACATAACAAAATCTTTGGAAGCTTCATACTTCCTGATATAAAGTGACACTGTAGTCTGGCATGGAGGTATGTTACTGTAATCACAACATTCAATAGGCTAAGAAAAAAATTGAATTCCTACAATTTTGACTGGACAAGTATCTCAGTAGTTAAGGACATGTGTTACTCTTTCAGAGGACCCAAGTTCAGTTTCTAACATCCAGGTGGAAGCTCACAACTACCTGTAACTCAAGTTCTAACAGGTCTAACACCCTCTTCAAGCACCAGGCATGTACATGGTACCCATATATACATGCAGACAAAACACACATAAAATTAAAATAGATAAATTGAGCTGTATAACAAGACTCTGTCTCAAGTTGTATTTAAAATCTAATCAATTAGTAATCAATACAATATTCTATTGACATAAAAATAGAAATAAAGACCAATGAAACAAAATAAAGAGCCCCATATATAAATAAAAAGTTAGAACTAATTCTCCACAAGGGCACCAAGAAAACAGATAGTCTCTTCAGTAACTGATACTAGAGATACTGGGTTTTTACATGAAAGTGATTGAAAATGAACTAAAAATTAACTCAAAATGGGCAAAAGACCTAAATATAAAACCTTAAACCACAACCCCCCAAAAAAGAACATAAAGGAAAAGAAAAATTGCTTGCTATAACCTTGAGGTTTTGGAGATCACACCAAAAGCCCAGGTAACAAAATGACTAACTAGTCCTACAGCAAAATGGAAAGCTTCTATGTAACAGAGGAAACAATCAACGACATGAAAAGTTAAGCAGTGGACAGGGAAAGTATATTTGTGAATGATAAATGGTTAACAGCTAAAATATTTATAGGGAGTGTTGTAGGCTCAGTAAAGTGCTTGGGTATAGCATGCACAAGGTTTTGGTTCAATCCCCAGCACTATATAAGCAGGGTGTGGTATTATACTCCAGCAATCCTAGCGTTCAAAAGGCAGAAGCAGTAGAACCATAAAATCAAAGTCATCCTTGGTGGTGTGGAGCTTTTAAGGCCAGTTTGGTGGAGCCAGTTCAGTAAGTAGAGGAGGTGTGGTGTTCCTGAAGGAACTATGTCACAGCTAAGGGCTTTGATGTTTCAAAAGCCTCAAGCCATGCCCAGAGCACTCTATCGTGTGCTTGTGGTTCAAGTTATGAGCTCTCAACTTCTACTCCTGCTGCCATGTCTGCCGCTTGCTGCCATACTTCCCTACCATGATAGACTCTTATCCCTCCGGAACCATACACTGATTAAATACTTTGTTCTACAAATTGCCTTGGTTATTGTATTTTATTACAGCAATGGAAAAGTAACCAATACAGATTGTTTTTAAAAATCAAATTTCCATTATTTGTAAAGTGAAGACATTAGTTAATAAAACTTTTGTTTATGCATGGAAGTTCTGTTGCTTTTATCTGGCCAACGAATTATTCTTGAGCCTAAAAATGAAAGAACGAGAAGGCTTAAGTTTTATATTATTTTAGTTTTGAGACAGGTTATGTAGCCCTACCTAGCCTGGAATTTGCTATGTAGTAGAACAGTCTGTCCTATTCTATCCACCTGTCTCTGCCTTCTAAGTGCTAGGATTAAAGTTGTGTGCCACCACGCCTGGAAAAAGACTCAAAATTTAAGGACCACAAGGGGAGAAGGGTGGGATGATGTGATGGTTTGTATATGCTTGGCACTATTAGAAGGTACAGCCCTGTTGGAGTAGGTGTGGCCCAGTTGGAATAGGTGTGCCACTGTGGGTGTGGTCTTTAAGACCCTCATCCTAGCTGCCTGGAAGCCAGTATTCTGACAGCAACCTTCAGATGAAGATGCAAGACTCTCAGCTCCTGCTGTACCATGCCTGCCTAGATGCTACCTTGCTCCCACCTTGATGATAATGGACTGAATCTCTAATCCTGTAAGCCAGCCCCAATTAAATTTCATCCTTACAAGAGTTGCCTTGGTCATGGTATCTGTTCAAAGCAATAAAACCCTAACTAAGACAGATGGTTAGGGTTTTGTTGACTATATACAACCTAAACATACCTGGGAAGAGGGAATCTCGATTGAGGAATTGTCTCCATCAAATTGAGCTGAAGGCAAATCTGTGGGACATTTTCTTGAATGGTGGTTGATGTAGATGAGTCCAGCCTACTGTGGGTGGTGCCACATCAGGCCTGGTGGTCCTGGGTTGTATAAGGAATCAAGCTGAACAGGTCATGGAGAGCAAGCCCAGAAGCAGTTCCATGGCCTCTGTTTCAGTGCCTTGCCCCTAGGTATATCTTGCTGTATGTTAATCAGACTTTAATAACGTGGAACTATTTTTAAGAGATACTTTGAATTACACTTCTAATATGTTTTAATTTTTTTAATAACCTAAATAAGGTATTAAATGAAAAGTCTCCTTCCCACACACAGTGTTCTGGTCCTACTCCCTAGAGACATCCATTGTTAGAAATTTCCTATGTGTTTCCAAGTATTCCACACAGAGATAAACATGCATCAAAAAGAACTCTTTGAACAATTCTATTTCATCTAAGTAGGTTTTAAAATACTTATATTTTTCAACCTGACTTAGTATACACTATGGTATTCTGTTTGAGCCCACAATTACAATGTGAAGTCCCCAGATGTGGCATCAAATTTAAGTAAAACCCAATCATAGCAACAAGATCTCAGACTGGGGAAACAGCTCAGTTGGAAGAGTACTTGCTCTACAAGTACAAGGACCTGAAGGAAGTCCTTAGAAACTAACTTTTAAAAGTGCTGAGTATATACCTGGCACACACTTGTAACCCCAGCCCTCAGGAAGTGGAGGCAGGTGAATAGCTGGAATTAACTAGCCAGCCAATGTAGCCTACTTGGAAAGTTCCAGGTTACTAAGACCTTGCCTTAAAAAAAAGAAAATTAAGGTGGACAGCCCCTGAGGAGCGACACTCTTCATGTCCTCTGGCCTAAATACGCTCACATATGCACCTTCACAGACATGAGTATCCACACACAGAACAAGACCCCAAAGGAGCTATAAAGGTGATAAAGATGTGTTGTCCACAAAACTTCCCGAAGAGAATTCAGGAGCAGACAGTAAGTTCCAAGGCTGGAAGCATGTGACATCGATGGTGTGTGGTGTGATGTGTCAGGGAGGGCCCTCAACCACATGGAGTTAATTATTTTGGCTAAAAGTAAATGGAATCTAAAATTAACACATTTTTATTTATTGATTGATTCACATATACACTTATTTCTATATTCACACATGCATTTATAGTCATAGAAATGTTTCTGGGATGCAGATCAGAGGGAAGGTACTTGCCTAGTATGTACAAGGTCCTAGGTTTAATTTCCAACACAACAAAAAATCCCTCTATAATTGTTACTTTAATGAAAGCCCAAATATTTAGCCAGAGCTGAAACACTGTAAGAAACACTTACTCTGTTTATTGATTCTGCTAATAAATTGAAAATCAAGAGTTGTTATTATTATTGGTAAGAAAGTATCAATATTGGCATTATTACCGGTAATAGTAGTAATCAAGAGTCTCATTCGGAGAGACCGGCAGAGCACAGTACACATTAGCTTGTTACCTTTCAGTCCAGCATGTATGGTCTTTCTCTGAGCAGGAAGAGTCTCTCACACGTGTTTTGCCCTTAAACTCACTTTTTGGTATCCATCCTTACAGAAAATGTCTCCTTTGTCTTTTAGGCCATTCTGACCTATATGACTGACCCAGCCATGAGAAAAATGTTGAGTCATCTATATTTCTATATCATGCCTGTATTTAATGTCGATGGATATCATTTCAGCTGGACACATGTAAGTTGCTCTGCCTATCTGATTGAAAAGGACACTGAATAGGTCATAAGAAAGTGATGAGCCAGGAAAGGAGTTTGCTGGTCAGCCCATTACCAATGAATTCAAGAAACATAAGAAATCACTAGCCCACCTAACCTATTCAGTTAGCCTATAAAGATAACCCAAGGGAGATGGAGGTGAAAATTACCAAAATACATTGTATTGTAGGACCCCCGCTCCGGGGAGACCCTCACTCAAGTCTCGGGATAGCGAACTCCCCCAGTAACGCACGAGAGACCGTTCTTGATGTAAATACAAGAGGTTTATTTGCGCCTAATCTAGTGCACTAGGGCCGACTCATAGTCTATGCAGAGACAAGAGGAGTCGACCTCTATCAGCTAAAATTAAGAGTATTTATAGAAAAAATCATAGAGCAGATGGAATTTTTCATGCATCAGG
>CM052702.1:30119202-30139626 GCA_028551405.1 Uromys caudimaculatus | reverse complement strand
GGAGGGCGGCAGGAGGGGCGGGTCAGGCCCATTGACGCTCTTGCTCCCTCCATGGGGCTGAGAACTCCCTCAACTCCTTCAGTCCTTTCTCCAGCTCCTCCATCTGGGACCTCACTCTCAGTCCAGCGGTTACTGTTAAGTGAAACTTGGGCATTCTGAACTTTTGGGCTAATATCCGCTTATCAGTGAGTACGTACCATGTTCCTTCTTTTGTGACTGAGTTACCTCGCTCAGGATGATATTTTCAGAGAGTCTTGAAGGAACACAGGTGAATGGCTAACTCCCTTCAGTACACACAGCCATGTAAACCCCACTGGCCTTCCTCCTCATATCTAGAACAAGGCCAGTTAGCCCCTGAACTTTAATCCAACTGCTGGACAACTTGCTTTTGTTGTGTGATATAAGCAATAGTGAAGTGCCTACATTTGTGGAGAAAGCACACATTGCATGTATACTCTGTGGTAGGCTACGTGGCATTTTAGAGATGCAAACTATTTTCTCCAAACTAGGCTAAGTCGGTGTGTTCATGGTAAGTCTGTCTCTCCAGGTATTTGTAGCACTCCTCCCTTACTAAGCCTCCAGTAGAATGGCATTAAAAGAAGGGGTTTTCAGATCTGATTACTCTCGTGAGGGTGGACCCTCAGGAATTGCATTACTGCCCATACAAAGGTCAAAGGAGTTTAAATCCCTTTCTTCCACATAACTTACAAGGCTGCGCCTCTGAGGGAACAAGTCCTCACCAGACACTGAAGAATCTATAGCTGAAACTTAGCCTCTCTACCCTCAGAACTTTGGGCAACAAATTCCTATCTATAATTTACCCAATTTGGGATATTTTGTTCTAGCAACCAGAATATACTTAGTCCCTCAATCTTCTAATTTAAAAAAAAAAGTGTTTGTGTCCTTGTCTATGTGAGCATCTGTGCATGTGTGTGTGAGAGTATGCACTCCTACACACACTGAAACCAGAAGAAGGCATTAGCTATCCCCCTCTGCAGCTCTTCCAACTGGGAGACTCGCATTTTCTTAGCCAGGCTAGAAGTTAGCAAGCCCCAGCCATCCTCCTGTCTCTACCCTTTCTTAGAGCTGGGCTTGTTGAGTGAGTGCTGGAATACCATCTCCAGTTTCCCCGAGTGCTCAGCAGGTGCTCTTAGTGTCTGAGACATCTCTCCAGCCTCTGCTGTTTCGTCCCCATTCCATTTCTTCTGGTGGGGGTATTTACTGTCTCAAAAACCTACGGATGTTCCAATAGTTGCATAGTCATGTGTATATAATATCCATATGTATATCATGTGTATGCCACAATCACCTCAGTAGAGTACACAGGAGGGAAAAGTGATCCAAGTAACCGCAGCCAGCAGGCAGCGCTGCCTGTGTAACGCTAGACTGTTGATTATTTCCCACAACAGAGTAAGGCGAGCCTTGCCTCTCTTTGTTCTTTCTTAGCGCAGTGTGCTTCCTTCATGCATTGTCCTCCTTGATTTCTGTGTTTCCACTGCAGTCTCTACTAGACATCTTTTGATTCTTCCTATTTTTTTTTTAACCACTCAGTTCTTTTTTTATGATTCAACACTCGGGACATAGAAAGGATTATATCAAACGTCACTTGCAAAATAGACTGGTGTAAATAATGTGCAAATGCAGGCAGCCAGGCTAGGACCATCTATCAGTCCTCAGATCTCTGGTGAATTCAGTTGATCTGAAGACAGGGATGCACAGCCTGCCTCCCTCTCAGCCTCAGGTTTATCCCACTACAGCTTTGTACTTAATTAATGAGCCAGGGAACCATGCTGAGGGAACTACTGTGAGATCAGGAGTGTGAAGTATGACTTCCCTGAATAAACTCCAAATGAGCAAGCGTCCTTAACACAAATACCCAGGACCAGCGAAAATGCCCCAGAGCCAATACCAAGCTGAAAATGCAACTGTTTCTTTCTCCCTCTGTTTGTGGGTCTCAGGTGTAAAGAGTAGAAGGTAAGACTTCTTCTTCCTATGAAAACCCCGCAGATGCCCACATGGTAGTGGATATGCCTTAGAGCAGCCGAGTGGCCAGAACAGCTTAGAGAGAACATGAGGATGCAGGCACACCTTCCTAATGCTTCACAGCTCCCCAGGGGACCTTTGGGGCCTGAAATAAATACTTCTTTGCAAGGCTAGCAGAGGGGCACAAGCCAGAAGAGCAAGTATACACATGTAATTTGTGAGTTTACCTGTGTTGTTACCCTCAGGGAGTCCCTGTGCCTGCCTGTCCCTTTAGAGTATGCCATGAGCATCGATCTTCCCACATTGGAACAAATCCAAAGAAAGAGTTCAACTCCTGAAAGCTTTAACCCTTGAAAAATAAAGTATTCTTAAACATGCATTTCTGTTCAGAAAAACCTATGGGAGAATATGATTACAAATAATTTCTAACAAGGGAGCCATATTTGTATTACAGAGACTGATGTCTGTAACATAGGATTTTGTATCTGTAATATAGAAGACTCGTGTATAGTATAAAGACTTGTGTCTATAATACAAGGACTTGTATCTACAATATAGACGTACAGGATAGATAGGACTTATATCTATAATACAGGGGCTTGTGTATAAAATATAGGACTCATAACTATAATATAGGACTCATCTATAATATAGGAGCTTATATAGATAATGTAGAGACTTGTATTCTATAAGGACTCATCTATAAATTCACCAACACATGAGACTCACAGTGCCAAAGATAAACCCAGCAAAGATAACGCAGAATGCTGGCCCACTCAGCGTCATCAACCAAGAACAACAAATTATGGAAATCTACTAACATGAATAAAGCTAGAGATCAGTGTGTTAAATGAAACTCTGAAAGGGAAACGTATTTCCAGTCTTTCATATACCAAATTTAAAAATCAACTTTTATCAGGGAAGTAGCAAGACAGAGGGAAGCATGTGTGGGCTTGGGACAGGAAAAGAGCCGGGCACTGCTAGTAGGTAAGACGGGGTTAGTAACTTTGTTATGTAACTTCCTATGGCTAGACCCCCAAGGAAGGACCTACAGGATCTCCAGTGATGACTTTCTGCCATTTCTGGGAGAGAAGGCAGGGGTACATCTTCATGAATATATGTCTTGCTATTAGGCAAACAGGAAGGAGGAGGAGCTTTTCTTCCTCCCCTCCTCAACTTCCTTAGTTGTCTTTACTCATCAATCCTTCAGATTCAAATGCGGCATATCCTGGTCTCTTTTGCCACAGTGAACTTTGGGGGAGGGGGGCATAAAAAAGAAATGAAGCACTGACATATGCTTCAGTATAGATGAGCCTTGAAAACACTGTACTAATTGAAATAAATGAATCACCAAAGAATAATTACTATAACATTTATATGAAGTATTCAGAATAGACAAACCCATAGAGACAGAATAGATTGCCAAAGACTGGCATGAGGAGACAGGGAAAAATGACTCCCATTGGGTAAATAGTTTTATTTTTGAGGTTCTGGGAATATTTTTGGAATCTGATAGAGTTGGTAACTGTGAATCGTATGCTGTTAAGTAGTTAGCTTTATGGTATATGAGCTATAGCTACTATAAAAATGAAGAGTGATAGTTATAAAAGATTTCTTAATTTCTATTCAGGAGCATGTAGGCATTTATGTAAATATAATCTCTTTACAGAATACTCATTTACCTAGTATTATAAACTTACATATAAGATAGAAATAATTGTGGGTTGTTTTTTTTTGTTTAGGTTTTTTGTTTGTTTGTTTTTGGGGTTTTTTTTGGTTTTGTTTTTCTTTAGAATCTATTGGTATGTGTTCTGTCAAAAAATGAACTGGTTTTTGATATGAAGCTGTCTTTTTTAATTGAAAAATATATGCAGATATATTGATAGATCATCTGGGGTGAAAATAGAAACCATCAACGAAGAAAAAAAAAAAAAAACGAAGAAAATAGAAACCATCACAGGCTGGTGGCCTCTAGCCAGCACCTGTGAAATAACAATAGAGGCCACTGGCTGACATCCTAAAAGTCTGGTTCCTCCAGCTCGAGGGCTTCTGTTCTCAGAGAACTGTACTGAGAGCTCTAAGTGGCATGGCTCTGGAAATATAAAGAATCTCAGAGACTAAATCTAGGACAAGGCGACGGGGTGGGGAATACGTTGCTGAATTGTCTCTGGAGGGAATTAGGGATTCGAGATATATAAGGAGGATTTTAATCATTCTTTTCAGAAAGAATGTAAATTCTCTCTAATGTTTCATAACAGCAGTCATTGGGGCTGTTTGGCCTAATCTAGTCATTCACTAAGGATCTGTGGATCTGCTTTGAGAGGTTCTAAGAACATGCGGATTTGGCCTCAAGATAAGCTGAGGGAGAAATTAATCCATATCAAATGCTCAGAGAGGCCTACAGCCCACAGCAAGGATGTTGGTGCCTTGGAGACTGGGAATTTTCATCACTGGAGAGTCACACAGAAGAGCCTCCGAAGAACTTTGGGTTAAGACTGAGAAAGATAAATGAGATGATAAAACAGACCTCAGTACAGCTCTCCGTTTGTTGGTAATGTTTCTAGTGTATATAATGTTAATCTCATTTACAATGAGATCTAGACAAAAATTAAGGGCCTTCTATGTTCTACTAGAGGCTGAAATTGTATCAGACACTCCTGAAATAAAGAGTTCACGTCTGACTTTCAAAGAATTGTCCGAGATTCTAGAGAAACATGAGGTGGAGATCTATGGACTCTTCTTTGTTTTGAGACCAATTAAATGTGAAAAGGTATATTAATTACCTGATATCTTCTGTAAAAGTCAGAAAAATTTTTAAATTATTGTCTATTAAACTAAAGTCCTAAGTTTACTTGAGCTTTATATTAAAGGAGTTTAAGGATCCAAAGTACAGTGATCTGAAAAACTGACACCACAAGGGGATCGCTCCCCGTTGGTGGCTAACATTTGTTAAGGAAATCTCACAGGATAACTGGGGGATGTGAACTTCTCATTAGCAGACAGCAAGTTAGGAAACTTGTTCGGGAGGACCCATGAGTTAAGATGCTGGGAAGTAAAATCTGTGTGTCACCTTTGACCCTGTCTGGAACCACAGGTCTAACCCCTTAGGGATAAACTTGCCAGAAATGGTCACCAGGACTCTAGTTCAAAAGGAGTTAAATTAACAGGAACCTCTGAAGGAACACCTTAGGTATCAAAAGAATAATAGAACTGCTTTGTCCAATATCTAAGACACACTAGAGAGATTGCAAATGTGTAGTAAGAGAGAAAAGAATAGATTTCCCCAGTTGCTATGAAATGTCTTGTCTGCCCCATGCCACTTGCTTTAGTCTACAAGTCCATGTAAAGTTAGCAACATGGTGATAAATCCTCCAAGAAGAGTTGTTTTGTTTTGTTTGTCCCTCTAGCTAAAGCTTGACACCTTCCCATAATGACAGGTACTTTTCTAGCCTACACTTTCATTAAAGTATGGCCCTTTAAGGGTCTGTCAGGGATTTGTGTCTGGCTCCTGCACCTGAGGACTCTCATCAGTCCTCTGGCATCCCAGACAACAGTAAGGAAGCCAACCAGCCTGTGGGTAGGGGCGATCAGTAAACAGCCCACACCTGCCTTCAGCTCTTTCGGCTCTTCATGATGTTGAGACCTTCGATGCAAGTTTGAATTGGTATTTTGATCGTTTATATGTGTTTATAGACAGAGATTTTATCAACATACTTGCCACAGTTCTATCATGTTACCAGAAGATCCAGACATCATTTTCCTTTACACAAACACAGTTAGAATTAAACTGTCCCTTTATATTGATGCTTTCTGTTGGCATTCTAACCACGTCTAAAGCAATCTTACCTGCCTCTAATCTTATAGAACAAACCAGTGTGAGGCCACTTTCTTCTTTCCTCCCTCCTAGCACTAAAACTCTAAGAATAATATTGGAGGTTTTAGAGAAAAATGTGTACCTTAGGGCTAAAGAGATGATCACTCAGTGGTTAAGTGTCCTTGCTGTTCCTGCAGAGAACCTGAGTTTTGTTCCCAGCGTCCACAAGGGGTAGCTCATACCTATAATTCTGGCTCCAAGAGACTTAACGCCCTCTTCTGGCTAGTGCAGGCAAGCACACACAAACAGCTCCTCTCCAGCTTCTCCTACTGTTACTACCTGCCATGTTAATTAGTGCTTTTAAAATAATTGCCTATTAAAAATGTCGCTCAATTTCTCTGTAGCATTCTTTGGCTCCAAAAGGTATTGATAATTCCTCCCTGTGTTCCTCTAACTCAGCAAACTTAAACACATTTTTTTTTTCAAACTTGGTTTTTCATAAGCAAAACTGAAAGAAAAAAAAACTGCTTTGTTTCCAAGTTTAAAGAAAGAAATTTAAAAAGGTAACAGGCATTTTTCTGGGAAGAGGCTTTGTAATGCTTGTTTGGTGCTCAGCTCGAGGACAGGGTTTCCAATCTTAGTCTTCAAGTATATTTTTCCATCTATTAAGTTACAAAGGACACATGAAAAATACCTTTTCTGGAAATACAGCATGGCCTTATGGAAATTTCTTTTATTTTATTATATAGCATAGCTATATATGTGAACAGAGAGGGTGATGGAATCAAATTGGAAGAGTGCAGAGGAAAGGGCAATAGTGTACACTGCACCTTTTGACTAAACGTGGAATTCTTTTAGAAATGTATTCTCTCATTGTACTCAAGTGTGAGAAGTTACAGATGGGCAAAGGTACTCACTGCGACACTTAACAATAGCAAGAGATTAGAAAGAGCTCAAATGCCTGTCATTCTATGTTGTTTTAAAAAACCAAAATCCCAGCCATCGGATTATACCAATGGAGACTCAGGAGCCAGAATCTGTGATGAAAGCCTGCTAACTCAGAGAGGCAGAGAAAGCACCAGCTGACCTTCCTACTCCACACCATCCTAAATACTCTTCAACTCAAAGACCCTCCTTTCTGTTTACTCATGTAAGCCCTGTTAGCCATTGCTTGCTCTATGTCTCGACCTAGGGTTGGTGTTATTAAGCTCTTGTTTACAGAAAGCTCTTAGATTAAAGGTGTGTGCTAGGGCTCAGGCACACCACAAGGTTTTTCCAGTTCACAATCTTGGGGTTTACAATGTGATATCCTGCAACAATTTTACTCATTAAATTATGCTCAGTTTCCTAGTAAGAGGGTTAATTGTGGTTGCCAACCTGAGCACATCTAGAATAACCAAAACCCAAGTAACTGGGCACACATTTGAGGGATTTTCTTGGTTGTATCATTTTAGATGGAAGATCTACCCTAAATCTGGGCCACACCTTCTTGTGGAAGCCTACATTAAGGGACATGGAAGAAGGAAGGCTTTGCTTTTTGATGGTTTGCCCTCACTCTTACCAGCAAGCTCATCAAAACTGTTCTTGAGACACCCCTTGACTGGCGTTAGAACCTTCAGGATTCCAGTCGACTGAAAATTGTCAGCTAGCTAGAACTTCCCTGGGACTCCAACACCAGACTGGGACTGCTGTGATATCTAGCATCCTAGGCCGTTCCATTGGGAGACAGCTGTCATTAAACTACATATAAACACACACACACACACACACACACACACACACACACACACACACACACATACACACACACGCACACACGCACACATGCACTTGGGTGAGCTATGCCCATTCAAACAAAGCAAAACAAAATGGTTACCATACAGTGAATGCTGTTCTGTGGCTTATCAGCCACAGTGGGCCCTTCCCAACTCTCACTCAGAGATTCTAGTATCTGTGGTTTCACATGTCAAAGGATGCGCATTATAGTTCAGATATGGTTTGCATCTGTCACCCAACACTTCCTACGTTGGAAGCTTCCACCTCAGTGTGACAATACTGAGGTGACGGGACATTAAAGATGAGCGATGGAGCGAGAAGTTATGAGGGCACTGGGACAACTGTCGTTAGGGGAAATAAGGCAGCTGGCTTTCCTGGGACTCCCGGGACCTCTCAGGAGGATTCTTATAAAAGAGCAAGCCTGCCTCCTCTCTGGCTCTAGCATCTTGATGCCACCATGATGCCATCATGTGACCCAGTCCAAACGGTTTCTCACAAGAGACCAAATCAATGCAACAAACCCCTTCTTAGACTTTGCACCTCCAAAGGTATGAGCTTAATAAACTGCTTTTCTTCATAGAAGCAGAAAGAGGAGGAGGAGGAGGAGGAGGAGGAGGAGGAGGAGGAGGAGGAGGAGGAGGAGGAGGAGGAGGAGGAAGGAAGGAAACAGCAATTATTTGGGGGGGGAAAGACGTTTTCGCTTATAGATATAATAAAGAAGCTGATCTTTTAAAAAATAAGCCCATAGACTTTCCATGATATAATACAAAAAAGAAAGACAGAAAAATGTTTGGTTTCTAAGGAAAAGCAGTAGATGCCTACAGGATGAAAAGAGGGTTTTATGTGACCACAGACATTCCATGACCATTCAAAATGGTTCTCAATTAACAAAGTCTGTGATTTTTTAGAAAACTATAAATAAAAGCAATGTGCCACGACTAGTTAAAACACTTTTTCCTCCTCTCATTAATCAGCTGAATTACTTTGCATTAGGAAGACAGGGGGTGGGACAAAAAGATGCACTTCATAGGCCTTAAAGGAAATTATGCCACCCTCCTTTGCCACACCCCGTTCTTCGTTGCTCTCACTCACTAACCTCAGGAAATATGTATAAGATGATGTCTGTATACAAGGTGGTAAGGGACCAGCATACACTTACAAAGAGGATCTGGCAAGTCATTCTAGCCTACATAATTGTAAGACAAAACTTCTAGAGTGCTCTACAATAAAAAGTAGGGGACAGTGAGATGACCCAGCAGGTAAAGGCATTGCTACCAAGCCTAATGACCTCTACTGATGCTCAGATTCCAGGAACCCACATGGTAGAAGGAGAGAACCACACCACCCTCTGACCTCCACACATGTGCATACACAAACAAAACAAACATAAAATACTTTAATTAAGAAAAAATACTCATACAATTCACTTACTATCTCTAGATTTAAGGTTTCACCAATAACAATGTAGTCATAGTATTCAAAAATATTGCTTCCTTCCCATTTTATTTATTAATAGCCTGGGGTATCTCTATTTTATTTGTACTTATTTTTAAGGTATGTCTGTATGCTAGAAAACAACATTATTTGGGCTCCTGTGCAAGCTCTTGCTTTTTTATTATAACCTTAAATTACAACAACTGACCTCAGAAATGCAAATAGAAATTGGCTGTGCTAGAGACCTTGCTGCAAGGCAGGTTGACTCATCCACAGACATTTACCAAAGCCCCTGCTGTAAGTAGAGCAGGACATAGTGGTCCACCAGCACTGAAAGCAGTAGCATCTCTCTAACCCAGGACGTGGGAAGAGAGAGTGGAAATGCTGCAGGCCAGGAGCTTTTGTTTGCGAGATACTCTTTAGAGCAGTTTTCAGATAACAGGAAAATTAAGAGGAATGTGCAGAGATTCCCCAAGTCCTTTTTCCCTCATACATGTGCAGGAGCATTGGGTAAGCTTGTGTCAATCAACAAACCCACATCAACATATAATCATCCCAAATCCATGGTTTCCATTAGTCCTTCTTGGGGGCTTTGAGAAATGTATAACAATTATCCTGACAATTCTATCAGGCAAAGTAGGTTCACTTCCCTAAAAATCTGTGTGTTCTACTAATGAGTCCTCAGGTCCCAGCCCCTCAAACCATTGACCCATGTGTGGTTTCCATCATGTTCCAAAATGCCATCTTGGAATCTTCCCTCACTACCCACCAGGAATGTTCCAGGATTCCAAAAGATATCAAAACTTACTCAAGTCTTTTACACAATACCCAGCATGTGCAGATAATCTATGCAATCTTTTTATGAGTCTTTTATTCTTTTTGTTTTGTTTTTGTGATAGAGTTGCACTATGTAGCCCAGGCTAACCTTGGAGATCCTTTGACCTTTGCCCCTTGAGTGCTGGGATCCCAGATATGTGCCACCTCTGCTGACTTCCTATGTACCTTTAAATGATCTCTAGATTAGTTATAATACTACATAAATGTTATCCTGTCTTGACTAGGGGTATAATAAGAAAAAAGTCTGTGTATGTTCAATACCAGTACTTTTTTTTTTTTGATACTTTATTTACATTTCCAATGTTTCCCCCTTTCCAGGTCTCTTCTTTGGAAACCCCCTATCCCCCCCTCCCCCGCCTCTATGAGGGTATTCCACCTCCCACTCACCTGCCCACCCACTCCCATATTCCCACCTTGACATTCCCCTTTACTGGGGCCTCTAACACCCTCAGCCCCAAGGGCCTCTCCTCCCCCTGATGGCCAACAAGGCCCTCCTCTGCCACATATGTGGTCTGAGCCATGGATTCCCTCCATGTGTATTCTTCGGTTGGTGGTCCAGCCTCCAGGAGGACGGGGGGAGGGGGGGATCAGGCCAGTTGACACTGTTGCTCTTTCCGTGGGGCTGCAGACTCCCTCAGCTCCTTCAGTCCCTTCTCCAACTCTTCCATCTGGGATCTCACTCTCAGTCCAGCAGTTACTGTTAAGTGAAACTTGGGTATTCTGAACTTTTGGGCTAATATCCGCTTATCAGTGAGTACATACCATGTTCATTCTTTTGTGACTAAGTTACCTCGCTCAGGATGATATTTTCAAGTTCCATCCATTTGCCTGCGAATTTCATTAAGTCATTGTTTTTAATACCAGTACTTTTTTAAACAGTCTTGAGCCACAGTTAACCAAATTTAAAGATGCAGTACCCACAGACAATGAGATATGACAGTAGTCAGAGTCACGTGAGATATATATAGCCTTTCCAGGTTTCTTAAGGCTTACTTTTAATTTTATATATATATATATATATATATGAGTGCTTTTCCTGTATGTGCACTGTTTGCATGCCTGATACCTGCAGAAGCCAATACAGGGTTCTGGATTCCCTGGAACTAGAATTCAGACAGTTGTAAGCTGCCATGTGGGTGCTGAGAGCCAAACCTGGTCCTCTGCAAGAGTAGCCAGTACTCTTAACTACAAAGCCACCTCTCCAGCCTCCTAGTGTCTTTCTTTTAAGAATACGTCTTGGTTCTGTTTGAAAGCTCATTCCATTTTCTATGGTAAGTTATATTCCACTTTCTAGATGTGCCATAGTTCATCCTTTAACTACTGAAAGACAACTTGGTTGCTTCCAGGTTTAGGCAATCGTGAATATAGCTCCTGTAAATATCCATGCACATGTTTTTGTGTTAGAAGCAGGCTCTCAATTCCTTCAGATAAATTCCAAGTGATGTGATTGCTGCATTTAATTTTGAAAAAAAAAAAAGACCTAACAAATTGTTTTTCCAAATATCTACAACTTTCTGTATTCCCACTAGCAATGAGTTTGGTGTTGGTATTATGGACTTTGGTCACATTAACTAGTGTGTAGCTCACTACTACCATGATCTTAATTTCCCTGGTGACAGAGCAAAGAATATCTTTGCATGTGCTGACTTGCATATTGATTGATACATATTTGGGTGAATTAACAAGGTCACTCTCTCATTTTCTGATTGGCTTATTTTCTCCATATTCTCTATCGGAGATCTATAAATGTTCCAACATGTGATTTGCCTTCTTATTCTCCTGACATTGCATTTCAGAGATTTTTTTTTAATTTTAATGAAGTCCTACTCAACCCATATTTATTTATTTCATAAAACCATGCCTTAAGTGTTGTATCTTTGTAAAAAAAAAAAAAAAAAAAAATCATTGCTATAGCCAACATCATCTAGGCTTCATCCTGTCAAATTCTTGAAGTTTTACACTTTAGGATCCTGTGTTGTACTCTGTAATTCATTGTGCATGAATTTTTATGGAAGATGTGAGGTCTTGTGTTTAGGCTCTGCCGTTTGCATATGGAAGTCCAGCTGTTCCTGTATCTAATGATGAAAAGACATCTCCGTGCCATGGCCTGACAAGTAGCTTTTGAGCTGAGCCTTCCGGGCATGGGAGGATTCTAATAGGCTTCGACATATAACATAGTAAGGAAGAGTGGGAAGAAAGATGAGGTGGCGTGAGGGGGATAACAGCAGGCACAGACAGGGAAGGGTAGGACCACAGCTACTCATGGCTATGTTTAAGAGGACATGAACCTGGGACGGTCAGTACACAGGGGCTTGGACACCATGCTCCAGAGCCAACACTCATGTTGCACATGAGGAGCCACTTAGAGAACCTTCTGTGGGGCTGAGACAAACAACATTACTATTTTAGATGTAGTGTTTAGAAAGGTATGAAGGGTGGATTGGACTTTAAGAAGCTTATGGTGATGGGGGCACCGGTTGACTATTGTCCAGGGGAGAGATGACGAATGCCAAAGCTACAATGGAATCAGAAAAGAGGGAGAGAAATTGGGAAAGTAGAGAATGGAACCCAGTGACTGACTGATGGGGGTTCTGGGGATGAAGGCATCACCCAGTGACTGACTGATGGGGGTTCTGGGGATGAAGGCATCACCCAGTAACTGACTGATGGGGGTTCTGGGGATGAAGACATCACCCAGTGACTGACTGATGGGGGTTCTGGGGATGAAAACATCACCCAGTGACTGACTGATGGGGTGCTGGGGATGAAGACATCACCCAGTGACTGACTGATGGGGGTTCTGGGGATGAAAGCATCACCCAGTGGCTGACTGATGGGGGTTCTGGGGATGAAGACATCACCCAGTGACTGACTGATGGGGGTGCTGGCTGGGGATGAAGACATCACCCAGTGACTGACTGATGGGGGTTCTGGGGATGAAGATATCACCCAGTGACTGACTGATGGGGGTTCTGGGGATGAAGACATCACCCAGTGACTGACTGATGGGGGTTCTGGGGATGAAAGCATCACCCAGTGACTGACTGATGGGGGTTCTGGGGATGAAGGCATCACCCAGTGGCTGACTGATGGAGGTGCTGGCTAGGGATGAAGGCATCACCCAGTGACTGATGGATAGAGGTGCTGAGGATGAAGACATGGCATTAGTTAGAGAGCTGAAGAAGATTCAAGATCATTACCACAAAAGGAATTTCCTCACATATCTAGTTAAGAAGCTTAGGTGGAAATAAAAGAATGTAAGTAAAAAAGAGGGGGGATGTATTAAAAATTTAAGAGAAGAATCCTTTACCCTGAATTCCATAAATAAAATCATTTATTTATTTAGTAAATGTGGTAAGGGCAGCACATGGGACACAGGAAACAGAAACATGAGGCACAGGAAATGAGAAGCCATAACTCCTTCTATCAAGAGGATTGGCAGTGAAAAGGCCATTATTATATTATATGTGATAAATGCCACATGGGAATAAATGAGGGATGGTTACAGAGTATATCAATACCCCATCGTGCTGGAACAAACCGGGCAGCATGAAATAACACCAGAGTCTTCCCTTCTAGTCTGGTAAAAGTTCAAGTGTATTTCACTGGCCTGACGGTGTGACAAGACTATACACACCACCACCAGAGGAGAGAAGTGATCTCCTTTTCCAGCTCCTCAAAGTCCACTATATATTGTCTGCCTTGTGGTTTGTTCCTCCACAGTCAAAGCTGGTAGCCTAGTACAGCGTGTTGTTTCTTTGACTATAACTTCCTTATATGGCTTTCTCCCTCCTATACAGATTCTTGGGATCACACTTAGGGCATGTCCAGATACTCTCAGATAATCTCTCTAGATTAAAATTCCTTAATTTAGAATGGCTATAAAGTATCTTTTCATATCCACTCATGTATATAGGTTCTGCCAGTTAAGGCCTGACAGACTTGGGGGGGGGGGATCACTATTTAGCTTACAATAATGGGTCTAAAGGAAACCTAGCCCCTTTATTCTGAAAGTTGCACTGAGCCACTGTAAAATGTTAAGCATAACATGGCAAGAGATACATTTGAGTAAATGTAACTCAGGACTTCAAGGATGCAGATTGAAAAGGAGTCTGAAGTCAAGAGAGCTCAAGAGAGATATTTAGCTAAGAGGTTATTAACGAGGATAGGGAGATGAACAGAAATTAAGACCATATTACTAACAGCTTTATGGCTTGTTGAGTGCAAAGGATGGTGTTAGGTGTCAAGTGATAAGATGTCA
This sequence comes from Uromys caudimaculatus, assembly GCA_028551405.1. Taxonomy (NCBI): domain Eukaryota; kingdom Metazoa; phylum Chordata; class Mammalia; order Rodentia; family Muridae; genus Uromys; species Uromys caudimaculatus. The sequence goes on along the minus strand of CM052702.1, from coordinate 30,125,521 downwards.
TACATAGAGAGAGGCAGATCTGAAATTTAGAAGACTTTGGGCAGGGAATGAAGATGATCTAGAAAAATTAAATTTTGCTTGCAAACTAAGGTATAGGATGCAAACCATTCTTGGAAGCTATCTCTAAAACAGAATTCAACTAGGTAATGCAACTCTTAAAGAGTTCAGGTTTATCTTAAAATCATTGCAACAGAATTTACAAATATACACCAATATATTAAATTCTTAGAATCTTTTTACCTAAACTGGAACCCATTCCATTAGCCTAATGATGAACTATCAAAGCTATTTAAAAAAAAAAAAAAAAAAAAAAACCCTAACAACCACTCCCAACAGTTTTCAACTTCCTGTTTTCCTTCTACATACATAATTAGTGATGAGAGTGTATTCCTGAAGTCAATTCCAAAATATACTTGTGTTAGCTTTTCCTTTCACAGGAGTATGTTAGAACAACTTACAAATTCTCAAGATAAATAGCATAAATGAATTTTCTTATTGTTTTAACAATATATCTGAGACCAAAAACCGCACCTTGAGGAAGGAATGATTTATTTTGGCTCATGACTCCAGGGTACAATCTATCATGAAAGGCAACTGAAGCACGAGGCAGCTGGTCACATTGTATCCAAAGTCTGGACTCAGAGACAGTTACAGTCTTCGCTCATCTTACTTTGTTTTTATTCAGGCTGTGTTTCCAGCCTGTGGAATGGTGACAACCACATCAGGATAGGTCATCTGTCCTCAGTTAAACCTTTCTGTAAACCCCTCAAGACACCCAGAAGTATATTTCCATGGTGATTCTAAAATCCAGCCAGATTAACAGCAAAGAGTAATCATTATGGAAACCAAGCCAATTGTTTAAAATGATCAGACAGCACAAATAACTGTCACGAGACAGTTCAGTAACAGTATCAGTATCAACAGTATCAACCCCTTAAACTCCTGCCACAGGAAGAACATGTGATTTGGTTCCCAGGTCCACGGGGACAACACAGCCAGGGCAGCATAATCTGCAATGGGTCATCGGAACCGTTTAGTGGTCCAGTTATGATTGGAGCCCGGTCTCCATTGTGTTTCCCTCCCTATTCCATCTTCCTGGCTTATGTTCAGCCTCCACCTGACTTTATTATTCACTGGGACTAAGGGCCACAGAAGCAGCAACACTCCCCTACCTTGTCATTCACATATGTATAGTATGTGTGTGTGTGTGTGCTCCATCCATGGCACCTCTTTTCTGCCATCACAGTTAGATCACCATAGATACATAGTTACATCACCATAGATCCTAATCCCACTCCTGCTCTCCCCCCTTCCTCCATGCTCCCTTGCCCGCAGTCTGCACAGCACCTGTATCATCACCCTTTTCCTCATATGCACACATCTTGATTTCTTTCTGAACTTATGAGGTCCCTGTAGGGTTTTACATCTCAGTACTCAAAGCTAAAGAGGCGATGTACGATACAGAAGTTCAATGGTTCAGGGGCGCGTGCTGTGTCGTTTGACAAGACTAAAATCCTTTTGCTCTGCACTGCAGAGATCTGTTAATTTATTCTGCTGAATGTGAAGATCCAAAAGCAAACACTGTCTCTGTATCAGAAACAAAAGATTAGTTCCCACAAAGCAAGGGGAAACTGATAGCTTTTATGTTCTCAGTTCCTAAAACATTAAGAGCACTGTACTGGTGCTCTTGCTCCTTCCTAGGAGAAATGTGCTCGCTGTGTTCTGAGCCCCGTCATTGTGCATGCATTTTTTTTTTTCTGAGATGCTGTGTCCTGGTGCTTTAGCTTTTCCCATCTTCCTCTTCCACGGTGCAGCCAGCATTTCAGATCAGAATCTGTGTAATTGAGGCCAGATCTGGACAGGGCTCTTCAAAAAATGTGTATCCAGCAGAGCCTCATAAAATCTCAAGGGGACTTAGCATTCGATAAAATGTGTGAACTGTTTCTTTACATTTTAGCAAAGCCTAGTGTCTGCAAAGAGCTATAAATAATATTAGGCCTGTTTTAGTGGTCTTATTTCTACGTGAGTTAATTTATTGCCACTTTAGAGAGCCAGCCATCTGAATTCCGATTTTATTTTGTAAAGGTAGGATTGGTATAAGAGATGAGTAAGGCAAAAATTCAAGATAAACACCAGCAAAAATAATCTTGAACGTAATATCCTACTTTGCTGCTGAATCAATACTTAATCTGCAGTAAATAACATTGGCAGGATGCCAATCCATAAAATAAACCATAAAATGTTATGGAATACTCTAGCAGCTAAAGTGCCTCTCAGGCAATCAGCACTAGGCTAAGGTATCGCCCTCCTTAATATTATGCAGTTTAACTCGGGTGTCAGAATAATGAAATAAAAAGCTTTTTCATTTTGTTGTATGCTCAATATTAATCAAACACTATGTTAGGCCCAGTCGAGTAAGGTGATGTGAATATATGCAGTTGTCATGCAGGGCTTTAGGTTTTTATGACAAAGTATGGTTAATAGTGTATAAACGCATAAAGACGCATCAGCCGATCCAGCGTGAGGTCTGAAGAAGGTACAGCAGGCTGTTCGGCTCAAGCCTTCTCCCAGCACTCCTACCATTACAATACCCAAAGTTTGGTTCTACACCGTTTTCTCTTCTGTATCGGCATCCATCCCTGTAGACTATCATCTCCTATGATATCCTATGACCCCCAAATGTAAATTTCTAGTTCTTCCAAGCTCTCCTGTAGGTAAAGAATCTGCTACACAAGGTCAAAGGCCTGAGTTTGGATCCCTAGTATACACACTTACAAACAAGGCCCAGTGGATACATGCCTGTAACGTTGAGGTACATAATGGATGGTTTCCCTAGAACTCAGCCAGATCAGTGAGCTGCAGCTTCAGTACAGAGCTCTCCTCTCTCTCAAGAATTTAGATGAAGAGCTATTGAGGAAGATACCCAAGGTTGACCTCTGGCTTTCACATGCACGCCATGTATTTATGTCCATACAAACACATGCAGACACCACTCATACACAGATGTATGCTGACATCTTCACTAGAGATGGTGTTAGATGCCTGTTAAAATAAATTCCAAAATTTATCATGGAATAGCTGATCTTCTCTTTGCCAAATCTGCACTTTCCAAAACCATTCTTCCAGTTGCTCAGATCTAAAAATGATAAACTAAAATTTAATATTCCTCATTTTCTTATTCTCTGCATCTAAACCATTTTGGTTGTCATTGTTGTGGCTGCTGCTGCTGTTGTTTTCCTTTCAAATTGCTCTACCTTCCAACCACTTCTGAGCCTTTGTTACTACAGCCTGGCCCATGTCACCTGGGTTACTACAGGAGCCTTCTACCCCATCCCATAGCACCTTTCCTGACTCTCCAAAAACATGTCACTCACACCACCTACTAATGAGAGAGAGAGAGAGAGAGAGAGAGAGAGAGAGAGAGAGAGAGAGATTTAAAATGTCAAATGATGACTCAACATGCTGTAGTGGCTTCTCATTCTTCTCGCCCACAGGATTTGTCCATAGACATCACATGATCTGGGATACCACCATCTACTTCTACACTAACTTCCCATTTAGTGCCAGCTCTACTGACAAGGTGCATGTCCACAAGGAGACTTTCCCTAGATGTTCCCCTTGCTAAAACCCTCTTCCCAGATACCAGGGCTGATTTCCCATGGTCTACAAGTCTATTCAGAAGCCACTTTTGCTGAATGCCCTCCTCACCAGCTTGAAAGTTACAATTTGCATTCCCAGTATTCCTGAAATGCTACTTTTCTCTCTTCTGTGACCACAAAATACAATTCTCATAATCTTAGTCCATATTAAATAACCCCTGCCCTGCCCCCCCCCACATGCACACACACACACACACACACACACACACACACATATATATATATATATATATATATATATATATATATATATATATATATATATATATATATTGCACCAGCAGTGCTATCACATTTACAGTTTTCTACAGCCAGACAAAACCACTTCTAGAACAAAGTTATACTCAATGCTCTGTCACTCCTCATGACATTCGGGTCTGCACTGTACCATCTACACTACTATAAGACAGTATACACAGCCCCAAGTCTACCCAGAGAAGGCTTGTGCTGGCTGGATAGAGTGAGGATGCTGTGGACAAGGAAAGCAGCTTCAGATCAAAAAAGAGTGTTTTTGCTGCAGCTGTCCACCTAGTGGGGACAAAGCAAGGTCCATAAACATCCATGGCTTCACCTGTGTCCATCTGCTTAAAGGGGGCAGTAGCACTGACCTTGTTATAGTATCAGGGCATCCTTTCGGTTATTTGTTCTTGAATTAAAGCCATTATGGTTTGGTCTGCTTTCTTTATAACAGATATAAAAAGACACCAATTCCCACCCTTAGTGTATTGAAAAACAATTAGAGTCTAGCCTCTGTGAAATTTAGAAGTGGCTTACAAAGAGTTCTTTTATTATCATCTCTTTGGTAGTTTGAACAATGGGAGTGATTCATCCTTAGTTTAGTAATTTCGAATATTTAGTTATTTAAAAGATGTTTTGATTTCCTAAGGAAATGTCAATTGAACTTTACTCATTTTTCAAATATGAAGCAGAGGCGTTATATATTACTTCTGAAAATCCACTCAATCGGCCATATTTTCACTTTTATAAGCCTCCAAAATGGAGTTTAAAGGCATGGCCTTGGTGACTAATTCCCCAGGCTGTATTTGATAGATACGGAGATACAGAAAAGGGGGAAGACACAGGCTTACAAGATGAGCTGTGAGCCCATGGAATGGCCACACTGTCCAAGAAGAGTGTTGTCTCATCGCAACAGTGACCACAATAAAGATTCAATAAAGGGAAAATGGTATGTTATGAAGGAGCATGGAAGACATGTGCTGCCTCTGTGTGTGTGTGTGTGTGTGTGTGTGTGTGTGTGTGTGTGTGTGTGTGTGTGTACATGTGTGTGCACACCATCAGGTGAACTTGTGGAGGACAGAAAAAACTTACGTGAGTCAATCCTCTCAAATTGAATGCAGTTCCAATGAGACTCGGGGTTCAAGAGTCCATTATTTATAGTGTGCGTACATGCATATGCATGCGTGCATATGTGTGAGCATATGTGTGTGTGCGCGCACACGTATGTGTGTGTATATGTGTGTGTGTGTGTACCATCAGGTAAACTTGTGGAAGTGAGAAGAAAATTTATGAGTCAATTCTCCTTCTACCATGAGGTGTCCAGGGTTCAAAATCAAGTCATTGGGTTTGTCAGCAAGAACTTTTTGCCCACTGAAGCATCTTGGGAGCCCCTATGAGACTCTTAATGAAGTTTTTATTTTTTGCCTTTCAAAATTGAATAAACTAATCATACAGTTTTTATGGAAAAAATTCACAATTAAGTAAAATAGAATTATGAAAAATCCCTGATATCACAATATACACTAAGATTACTCAGTTGTTAGTATAACAATATAGAGAACATGGCAGAACACACAGAGAATCCAAGAGTACATTCATACACATAAAGATTTACACTACACCCAAGGTGGCAATTTGAGTCAGTGGGACAGTCACAGTGAGTGATGCCCACAGAACTGGATAGCCATTCAGAAAAGCTGACATCATAGCAAAATATCACATGTATCCTAAAATAAATCCAGAATTCTTACAGACTAGATGGAAGAACTTAAGTAGAAAATGTATAGATGAAAATTTAGACAGTACCTATAATCTTTACTAAAAGAAAACTTCCTCAACCAAGACAAGAAAGCCAAACTCCATTTAAGAAGAACCAGCATAATAATGATAAAAAGTTTTAGACTTCTAAATGAAGGAGGTGATTAAGTTGGAACATTATAGTCAGGGGTAAAATGCAGTGAAGATGGCAGTCTGCACAAAATATTTTCACATATGAGTACAAAGAAAGATAAAGGGGGAGCACCGGGATCGCAAGAGCCAGGAGTGGGCCAAAGACACGCCCCACAGCTCACCAGGCACGCAGAAAAGCCCCTAGCAGGGGCAACGCGTCCACAGAGCTCACTGACTCCGCCCGCTTTCCGCGGGCCACAGAGACTGTCGGTCAGCAGCTTCCAGCGACTGCCGGAAACCTCAGCTTGAGCCACAGGGCTCCACAGCTAATCAACGCCGGGACAAAGATCCCTCTCAGATCGCAAGAGCCAGGAGAGGGCCAAAGACACGCCCCACAGCGCACCAGGCCACAGAGACTGAAGGTCAGCAACTTCCAGAACCAAGATCAGAACTGGTGTCACAGCTCTCCAAACCTAAACACTTCTCAGAGAGAGCTGGTCTTCAAGGAGTACTGTCACAGAGACGTGCAGGAG
>CM052702.1:30081891-30118702 GCA_028551405.1 Uromys caudimaculatus | reverse complement strand
CTGCCACAGCCGCCCGCTTTTGGGATCCGGGGGGGTTTCTAGGCCCGCCTACCTCGTCCCTGTGTCTTGCGGGTTCAGGGCAGTACCTGGTGAGCTGTGGGGCGCGTCTTTGGCCCACTCCTGGCTCTTACGATCTGAGTGGGATCTCAAATTTCTTTTAAAAAGAAAAAAAAAAACTTTGAAACCAAATGAGTTGGTACCGTTCTTAGGGAGGAGGCAGAAGGATCAGGATTTTGAAAACAAGCTCGATTATATGGTTAAACCCCGTCCAAAAACAAGGGCTGGAGACATACCTCAGGGTGGTGCGCTTACAAGACTCTGGCTTGAAGGCCAGCACTGAAAGAAAAAACAGACGTTATTGTGTACAAGACTTCCAATGCAACTATTAACAACTCAAATGTCAAGGCTGGAGAAATGGCTCAGTAGTTGAGAGCAGTTGCTGTCGCAACAGAGGACCCAAGTTCAGTTCCCAGCACCCAGATAGTTGCTCACAGTGATGGAGGGGGTCTGACACCCTTTGTGATCTTCTCTGATACCAGGTATGAACTTGGTGCATGCATGCATGCATGCACGCACGCTTGCGCATGCACACGTACACATACACACAAAGACGCAAAAAAAATAAAAAAAAATTTAAAAGTCAAATGTTAATTTGATTTTTGTTCTTTCTAAACAGCCCATCTTTTTCTCCGGAATTACTTTCTTTCTTTAGACATTACTGTGTCCAAGTGTTGATATTTTTTCTCTTATGTCTTCTGTTTGATGAGTAATGTCTGTTTGATTTTCCCTTCATTGTGGAGAAATTTTAATTACCAGTTCTTCAAATGTTTATTTTTTTCTGTCCTTCTAGGTCCCATATTAGTCATGTTGATATTTATTCTACTTCTCATTTTCTTTTATTTCTGTCTCGTTTTTCCAGCCTTTTATTCCTTTCTGTTGCCTTACGTGAATGCTTCAAACCAACTCGCTAATAGGTTCAACTGTATTCATTCAAGACACAAGCCAAGCCCTGAGTTAAGCCATGAATTAAGCCATGAGTTAAGAGGCTAAGTAAGGGAGTGACAATGGCTAACAATATGAAATGAATGCACAAAATATGATTATAGCCAAATTTTCTTAGAACAACAATGTTTTGTGGTTGTTATAGTGCTTCTCAGTTTTGTAAAGTCTTCTTAATAAATCTGTTCAAAATGGTTATTGAAAAAATGTTAAGAAATTAAAATTTGAGCCAAGCATGGTATCTCACACCTGTAATCCTGGTACCCAAGGAAGCTGTGGGAGGGAACTTAGGAGTTTAACACCAGCCTGAGTCACATGAGACCCTGTCTCAAAAGAAAAATAAATAAAATTTAGTTTAAATGATTCTTTTCTTAACACGAGTGTATCCCCATGATGAGAAGTACCCTGGGTTTTATAAATCAGTGCGGACTTCTCTGATCTATAGATATCATAGATTTGGGTAGACCTGTGTTCTGTCTGTCTTCATCTGTCTGTCTTCATGATCTATCAACATCTGTGTGTTATCAGACACCTTTTCAGACATCTGCCCTTTTCTTTTGATTTGACACTGAGTTCTTCAGTAAACGTTTGTAGAACACCTCTCAGATACTGTTCAAGCTGCTAGCGATGCAGCCAGCGAGAGGTAAGAGTTAACAGAGAATCCTGACAGAATGCGGGTTCTAATAAAGCACAGACTTTTTTCTGTGTTGTTTCCACTGTGTCCCAGGCTTGGAGAACAGTGTAAACACTGGCTGAATGGTAAGTGAGTAAATATTGAGCACTAATTACATGTCTGCTCATTGTTATGAAGAAGGAAGTGCAGGTGTTGTGGAGCATACAGATGAGAGCCTTCTTAGGGGATTATTTCTCCAGCCAAAGAACTAACAGCTAAGAGAGATGTTCATTCGAAGTGTTCCTCAGAGCTTTAACCAGCACCCACCCAGGCCCTCCTACAGTGACTAGGCTTGTATCCACTCAGAATTTTCACTATTGATTTCTGTAAATGAGAAATTGCATTACTTATTCAATAATATCATTTTTTTAAAAATAAGAAAAAAAAGACCGAGTTTAACAATGCTTGTTTGGTTTTCTGGCTTCTTCCCTGCCTTAACACTCATCGCATTTTCTTTTCTGACTTGCAGATGAAGGAGCCTCTGCACACCCTTGTGATGACACATACTGTGGTCCTTTCCCAGAGTCTGAGCCAGAGGTGAAGGCTGTAGCTAACTTCCTTCGAAAACACAGAAAGCGCATCAGGGCGTATCTGTCTTTTCACGCCTATGCTCAGATGTTGCTGTATCCCTATTCTTACAAATATGCAACAATCCCCAATTTTAGCTGTGTGGTAAGTGTGTGCTCTTGTATGTGTGCACTAGACCTCATGCTTTTCTTCCTAAGGCCGTGATTCTGAGTACTAGTGATAGCAGCAAACATGTTTACTCAAGTATTTTATATTAACTAACTCATTTATTCTTTACAAACTTTCTTGGCCCCATTTTACAGATGAGGAAATTGAGTCTTGGGAAGATTAAGCAACTAGACTAAGAACTCTCAGAGTTGTAGCCAAAACTTGACCCCAAATCTAGCTCCAGCACTGTAGGTTATAACTACTATTCTGCCTCCCAAATGCAATAATTTCAAACCAATTTTACATTCTTACCATGGGTTGTACAGAAAAGGTCAGGTGGATTTGATTAATATTATAGCTTTGGTCATATATGCAGGGCTGTAATTAGCTTTATTGAGTCAATAAATCATTCATAAATTATAGTCTGACTCATTAATTAATAATATAATTATAAATGCTGTTTGTTTAATGCTACTAAGTCTCTTGGTGCACAGCTGACACTGTAGTATTATGGACAAACGGACATCTGGGGCTATATTGCATTAAGGGAAAAAGACAAGAATCTTTCTCTTTATCTCACAAGTGCAACAAGCTGCTCCAGACAGGGCATAATTCACCATTAAGGAGCCATTTCAGAGCCTATAGCGTCAGAAGGCCTATAAACTTTAAAATGAAGGAAAACTAACAAATAGTGTTAGGAGTCAAAATAGCAATTGCCTTTGGGAGAAAGGGAGGTGACTCCGTAGAAGCACAGGGAGCTCTGGGTTATTGCTGTTATCCTAGTCCTTGACCTGAAAGGCCATAGGCATGTGTTCAATTTGTGATCATTTACTGAACTATAAACTTAACATTTGTGGTTGCTTTTTTCTTCTTCGACTCCTGACACTAAATGTGCGAGCCTTTTCCAACATCATTTCTCCAACACCAACCAAGTGACCCATTTGTTCAGTTCGGTTCTGACACTAACTGCCCACAGTATCCATCAGACTCCAAGTTAAGACTGCAGTCCCATGAGACGCCATCCACTCCAGATGCCAACTTCAAGGAGGGGATTTAGACACTTTTGTGTAACTAAAGAGTCCAAGGTTCCCAATGCCCACCCTCCCCCCAGTTTCTATAATTTACAGGAACAACTCACAGATCCCAGAGAAATGCTTTATTCACTGTTACCGACATATCACACACACAGCCTGGGAATAGCAACAGGGTGAGGCAGGAGGCACAGAGCTTCTGTGCCTTCCCCAACACTCCCGCGCGCTCACCAAACCAGATGGCTTCAGACCCCATTTTCTAGGGTTATCATAGGCTTCCCTTTACATTGCATGATGAATGAGATCACTGCCCATTCATAATTCAGCTCCCTTTCTTAGACTGCTATAATAGGGTTGAGGGATGCAATTGGCATCTATGGCGTAGAGACCCAGGATGCTATTAGCATGCTGAAATATCCAGAACTGCACCCAACAGCAATTCATTATTCAATCTACAAATCAAGAGTGACGGGGTGAAGCCCGTCCAGATGATGATTTAGAGGTCAAGTTTACTTGTAGTACAAATATGAGGACCTCAGTTCACACCCCTGATACCCATGTAACACGCCAGGTGTGGTCTGCAATCCCAACACTCTGGGGGACAGAAATAGGAGAATTGTTGGGCATGCTGCCTACCAGCCTAGCCAAAAAAAACAACTGAGTTCCCAGCTCAAGGAGAGATGTGATAGAAGAAGATCCCAACATCTACTCTGGCTTTAAACACACACTCACATACACACACAAACACACAACTCACACAGTCACAAACATACATAACACACACAGATACACACATAAACACACACAGAAGCACATGCACCAACACATACTTCATACATACATATAATACAAAGATATATGGGGTACAGGAGCAAGAGAGAGAGAAAAATATGAAATGGGTTTAAACATAAACTAAATCACTAAAACTAAGATAAAAATTTTTCAGAAACCAAGCAGTTCCTGAATGTTAATCAGAAATCATTATGTCCTATTAAAACTCTTTAAAATATTCCACCAATATGTAATAGCTTCTGCTAACTTTTAAAATCATCATTAAACTACTTTAAATATGGAAATATTTCAATAAAAATGTGCTTCTTGCTTAGCTGAGGGCCCACAAATGTCTTTCTGGGCAACTGAAAAGAGAAGACGATTGGGAAAGGGTCGTGTCTTATATCTAACTGCGCCACCCTGAAGACCACTCTTGGGGGGAATGTGAAATGCTCACTCTTTGTGGGTAGAACAGATCTAAATCACTTATCGTAGTATGTGCACCAGAACACCAGAAACACAGTGAGCTCACAGAGGTTAGAACCAGACTTCCAGGTAAAACGGTAGCCTGGAAGCTGCCTCCATTTGACCCAAAGACAAGAGTCAAACTAAAAAAGTAGTCTCTGTTGTAGAGAGAAGAGTTTTAAAATGCTCACAGGTCACAGATACAGTAGAAAGAGAGACACCAAGATAAACATGGTTCCAGTGGGGATGGAGGGTGGGAATAGGATGGGGGTGGGGATACAATGGTAGGTATACGATGGGAGCATATAGAAGCCTCATCCAAAAGGAAAGCCAGGTGAAGAGACTTGGTGGGCATGCGTGGGGCAGGGGGAAGAAGCGGCCCCACAAGCCTCAAATCCAGTGGTGGGTTTTGATGATAAAGTGATGCTTCGGTGGAAATGCGCACCACAGTAAAGAGAAATTCCGTTTTGTGACTGAGTCAGCAGGCAGTGACTAGGCGCTATTTGTAACTCACTTCTAAAGATCCACATGCTGAAGTTTCAGAGGTGTGCCTTGATACTGAGAGCTGGTCCCCTCCAAACACAGTCCTGATACTAGGAGACCTTAAAAATCCAAAGACAAGCTTCTACATCTCCGTGGATTTTCCACATAACTAACACGCTGCTGTGGTTGCTTCTTCCTTTCGTCCCTCCCCAATGCACTTCAAAGAAACTCTGAAAGCAAAAATATTAGGTACCCCAGGTAAAATGGCAGGGGAATCTTAGGAGGGAGAGAAGTCCACCCAGCACATAGCACACAAACAAGCGCGGACAGCCCAGGAGGACATCAGACACTGGCCCGACACACACTTGACGCTAACAAGACACTTAAAAAGATAAGAATACGTAGGGTCCCCAGTGAGTCTAACCTGCAGTCTCCAGGGCTTTGTTTCTCTACCCTTGCCTCTCCTTTTAAACACACACCTTTCAGCACACATTTACTGTCACATTCAGATTTTCGTTTTTATGTTTGCCTTCCCTTCACACAGTCACCTAATCTTACTTATAATTTCTTCAGTCCAGAGTAACCATTTCAGCTCTTCTCTTCTCTCACCTGTGTCTCACCCCCCTTTTCTTCTTAACTAATGTTTTTACTTTATCACACTCACTCTTATTTTAAAATAAAACCTTTCTTCTTTTAACTCCTCCCTCTTTATAAATGGATCCATGTGTATGTTTGAACTTCTGCTTTCTTGGGAAATCTGTTGTTGTTGCTGCTGCTGCTGTTGTTGTTGTTGTTGTTTTAATTTGTTTTTCCGCTGATCTTCTGTCCCCTTTTATTTAACCTTGCTTCTTCTACTGAAGAAGACACAAGGAGATGGAATGCTTCTCTTACTCGTGGAGGGGTAGAATTAAAGTTATAAAAATGCCTGTATTAACAAAAGTGATCTGCAGAGTTAATACACTCCTCATCAAAATTCCAGGAACATGGGGCTGGGGAGATGGCTCAATAGTTAAGAGCACTGGCTGCTCTTCCAGAGACCCTAGGTTCAATTCCCAACACCCACATGGCAGCTTACAACCATCTGTAACTCCAGTCCCAGGGGATCTGGTGCCCTCTTCTGGCTGCCACAGGTTCCAGGTACACATATGATGCACATACATATATGCAGAAACACTCACACACATAAAACAAAAAAAAAAAAGTAATTTTAAATATTTTTAAAAGTCTAATAACAGTAAACACAGAAGTAGAAAAGGAAACCCTAAAATTTACATCTAAGGATAAAAAAAAAATCAAAATATCCAAAGCAGAAAAAATAATGCTAGGGGACATCACGACACCTCATCTCAAGTTATCTTACAGAGCCACAGTAATAAAAGCAGCATAGACCAATAGAGTAAAAGAGGGGGCACAGCAAAAAATAAAAATAAATAAATAAATAAATAACACACGTGGTGATTTGCATGAAAATGTCCCCCATTGGCTCACAGGGAGTGACCCTGTTAGGAGCTGTGATCTTGTGGAGGAACTGTGTTGCTGTTGGGGTTGGCGGGAGCTTTGTGATTTCAGAAGCTCAAGCCAGGCCCATGGCTCACTCTCTCTTCCTACTGCCTATAGATCAGGATATAGAACTCTGCTTTGAAGCTTCTTCAGCACCGTGCGTGCCTGCACGTTGTCATGATGATAATGGACTGCCCCAGTTAAATATTTTCCTTTATAAGAGTTGCTGCGGTCACGGTGTCTCTTCACAGCGATAGAAGCTGTGACGTTACACAAGCAACATAGTTGTTTTTAAAGGGTTCAAAAGCATTCACTGGCGTGAATGCAGCTCCCTCAACAAATTGTAGAGGTAAATTGGAATAACCATGTGTAGAATAATAAAATCGCCACACCCAAATCTCTTGCACTGCCCAAAAGTAAATCAAAAATGGATCAAAGGGTGAAAAGTAAAGGTTTAAGACTACTAGAGGAAAACATGGGTATATCACTTTGAGATAAGACAAGGGTTATTGAAAAAGAACCCAGCAGCACAAGAAAGAATTCTAAACCTGGTGAGGCAGTTACATGGAATCAGAAACTTTCTACACAGCAAAGGAAGTGGTCAGCAGAGTGAAGGGGCCAACAGGATGGGGAAATGGCTCTGCCAGCTATGTATCAGTTTGAAACTAATGTCTAGGATATGTGAAGACCTACAAAACCCATCACCTCTGAAAGAAACATCCCCATAAATAAGTAGCTAATCAATGTTTCCAAAAAGAAAAGATGTAAGTGGCCAATACATATATGAAAAATGTTAACATCAGAAAACTGCAAATTAAATGCCTAGAGAGCCTATCTCACTCCAGTCAGAATGACTGTCATCAAGAAAATCAACAATAAATGCTGGCAATGACACAGCGAAGACTAACCCTTGTACTCTATTGGTGGAGCCATAAACTAGCACAGCCACTATGAAAGCCAATGTAGAGGTTCCCCCAAAACTACAAATAGAACTACTGTAAAAGCCAGCTATACTGTTCTTGGCCACAAACCCAAAAGACTAAGTCACCGTTCATGGTCACTACTGCTCTACTTACAAGAGCCAGGACATGGAACCAGCTTAATGCCCACCAACGAATGAATAAAGAAAGTGTGGTCCATATGCAAAATGGAAATTTATTCATATACAAAAAAATCATGACATTTGCAGAAAAAAATGGGTAAAGCTAAAAATTATTCTGGTACAAAATAGGCCAATCAAAAAGACAAACACCTCCTGTTTTCTCTTACATGAAGACCCTCGATCTAAAATCTCTCAGGGGGACATGGGGTGAGGGTAATGAGGGTGAGCAGAGGTGTGTATACCTGTCATGAAATGTGAAAAGGACCATGAAAAGGAAGGAAGAGATCTTAAGGAAGGGGTGAAGGGGGAAGAGAGGGTAATGCAATACAGGTGGCATAAAAGTAGATACGGGGGTATATAGGGAGGGAGGAGGCAGAGAAGGGGTGAATTATGAGAAAGAATTATGACACATGTTTAGAAAATCCACAATGAATTCCATTACTTTGCTAATGTTTTAGAACAGTTAAGATTGTGAGCATACCTTGCCTAAATAAGCAAAGTGGTGCTTTGTTTCTTAATACATTTTTCATAGTCATCAAAAATAATGAAAGCATGAGTCTCCCGACCAGCAAAATGCAGTAATCTTCTAAATGCAGAAGCATCTGCATTTGTCATAATAGAATATTGTGAAGACTATTGAAGACAATGTTGAAAATTTTCTACAGACTCCGCATGACGATGTTTACATTTTTTTCTGTTGGCTCCCATAAGAACATTGCCATCGGTAAGGTCAGTATTAAATGGTCTGCCAGTGCTCTGCGCTGGAGTAGCCACAAAGGACAGTACTTGCGGCAAACAGTGCCATGTGCACTCATGAGCTTAACAAGGACCACAAGGTGGGGCACAGTCCTCCACACACACAAACACGTCCCCCAGGGTGCTTCAGATGAAGTATTAAATTATTCACAGTCAAAGTGAAATGGGAGAACTGTGTGCTGGATTCAGCATGCTTCTCTTCCTCTCCTTTGTCATCCAATCCCTGTCTAAACCCTTGTTAAAGCTGCTCCTTTGATATCATCTGAAAAAGTCTAAAGAACAATTATTTCGTTAGAATATCCACCATTTGGGATTTTGACCATGTTGAGGGGTGTGTGCGTGTGTGTGTGTGTATGTGTGCGTGTGTGTGTATATGTGTGTGAATGTGTGTTTGTGTATGTGTGTGCGTGTGTGTGTGTATGTGTGTGTGTAGTATGTGTGTGTGTGTGTGTGTGTGTAGTATGTGTGTGTATGTGTGTGTGTGTATATGTGTGTGTGTGTGTGTGTATATGTGTGTGTATGTGTGTGTATGTGTGTTTGTGTATGTGTGTGCGTGTGTGTGTGTGTGTGTATGTGTGTGTGTGTATATGTGTGTGTATGTGTGTGTGTGTGTATGTGTGTGTGTGTATATGTGTGTGTATATGTGTGTGTGTATGTGTGTGTATGTGTGTTTGTGTATGTGTGTGCGTGTGTGTGTATGTGTGTGTGTGTATGTGTGTGTGTGTGTGTGTGTATGTGTGTGTATGTGTGTGTGTGTGTGTGTGTGTGTGTGTGTGTGTTGCTTTTCCTGACTTTTGGCGTTGAACAGGAACGATCCACCTTGGACCTTCTGCTTCTCAGCAGCAGCTTGAAGTAGCTTTGTGAGAGGCTCTGTAACCTCAGAAGTCAGGAAGCATCATTGATATTCCTGTTCCCAGTGGGAAAAAACACACAGCATAAAGGGAGTCGATCTTCCTTAGTGGGTTCTTAATTGATCCAGAAACATCTGTATATACCTATTGAAATGTATACTTGTGGATCAATATGATTGTCTGAATACTCTTACAGACTGTGCCTCTTCAACATTCCTATGAGAAATACTAAGTATCTGTTACATACACAGCCGTGTCACTAAGGATGGGATATGAATTAGAGATAAGATTGACATTATCATGGCCCTGTCAGCTGTTTTGTGATACACAGAAATAAGTGTGCCTGAACTAAAAGGCAGAGCATAGACCAACAAGCAAGTTCAGGAACTATGAGCACATGCCCTAGCTTGCCCGTTCTGAGCTGTGTAACCCCAGGACATTTCCTTTAACCTCGTTGGTCCTTCCCTTTCTCATCTACACACTAGAACTGCTGTTTATCACTGATTTGTGTGAGGACCAATCAAATCAAAAATGTGTTTTAACAGACGCTTTGGTCGTCATCACTGTAAAAATAATAAATAAATAAAGTGTGTTGCAAAATTACTAGGTAACACCATAAATTATGACTATTAAATATAGCTGTTAGCTTATGAGCCATCTTTGCTCTCTCTGTGGATCTGACCACCAATAATGCTCAAGCAATATGACAGTGTCTCTAGAAGCTTCGGTGCAGCAGTATAAATGACACAGTTTCTCCATTTTGTCCTCACAGGAATTTGCAGCTCACAAAGCTGTGAAGGCGCTTCGGTCAGTACATGGGGTACGGTACAGACATGGCCCTGCCTCCCAAACATTGTGTAAGTTTCCTGTGCATGTCGGATTAGAATTGTGCCATGACCTCCCTTTAAGAAGCAAACTGTGTTCTCAATATAGCAAGACTTGTGGCTATCAGATTAGCCAAAGAAGATGGGAAAGTTGGTGCCTGTTTAGTTTCCCACAGCTTGCCAGAAATCCCTATACCGATTTAGACCAATACTGAGCAGAGAACACGCTAGGCATACAGCAATGACTGCAAGTTGAACTGAGATCCCTTAACAGTGGTGAGTACCCAAGTGAGCGCCCTATGCCATTTGTAAGTACTGTAAGTTGGAAATGGCCTCAGGAAGATAATGGAGGAAGTGTTTCAGCTCCCCAGCAGCCTCCACCATCCCTGTTATGAAATGCCATTTCATACCCAGCATCTTCATATTGACTTTCTCTTGAAGATTGATTTTAAAGTATTTCTTCTATATACAACCAAAAGGAGCCGGTATATGGAAAGAACTTGAATACTGTAAGGTCTGTTCCCAAGCCTGCCAGATGCATTATCCTAGCCAGGGTATCGATTAATTCTGGTTTTTAATTTTTTCAAATGCAACATGAGTAATTGGATTACATCACTCCTCAGGACCCTCCAGATTCTACAATTTTATTGTTACTGGGAAAATGTCGTGGACAGTCATGCATGTATGAATGTCTGTGTATGCATTCAACCACACGCTGTATGTCTGTGTATATGTACTGGCATCTGATTATGTTCCTTCACACGGCCAAACTTCTCCTTGGCTTCTTTACAAAGCCTTACTTTCCTACCCCACATTTTATTCAGCAAAGGTGAACTGTTCGTTAACAAGTCAAATAAGTTTATGCTGCAGGTGAGAAGGGCACAGTGTCAGTGAGTTGATTCCACAGTTCATGACTGTTGGTCCATGCTGACCTTTGGAGATAGTTTCTCCTTTCTCCTCTATCTTCCCACGTATCTCCCCTTTCCTCCACCCTCCACCCCCTCTCACTTTTCTCTCTGACTCACCCTTCAGCTGACCCTCCTACTCACTCTGCCTTCCTTTCTGATATGGTCTTAATAGACAGCGAAAGCTTAAATTTACCATCCCTGTGCCCCAGCCCCAGCTACATCGTCTGGCTATAGAACTGTTCTTTAATAGTTATCTTGAAAGAGAAAGTAGTATTTACAAGACATCATATACCGACTGATACCAATGTAATACCTATATTGAAATTTTAAAGTCACTGTCTAAGTCTTGCCAGCCTTTTCATTTTGGTACAAAGACATAGCCACACTATTATATTTACAGAGAACACTCTGTTACCATAGAAATGAGCCTGCCACATCACCATGAGGTAATGCTTGGCACATGCTATCTCTTACTTTGGCTTCTATTTGTACTCTATCCAGAGGGACATTGAAGCCACAGCACAATTTCTGCCCTTAGCCAAGGCCAAGGGAATCTGAGAGGTACCCAGGCTGCTTGGCTGTCCTCTTCATGTAGAGCCCATCCTGTTTGTCCTAGGAAATTATATTAAAAGGCACACTGTTATCAGGCATGATGGTACACACTTGGAATCTAGCACTCTGAGGGTAGAGGAAAGAATATTCATGAGTCCATCTTGGTCTATATGAGTTCTGGAACAGTCTAGACTATATAGCAAGTTTCAGGACAGGTTAAGACTACATAGTCAGACTCTGTTAGGTTCTGTTGTTGCTGCTGCTGCTGCTGGTGGCGGTGGTGGTGGTGGTGGTGGTGGTGTGTGTGTGTGTGTGTGTGTGTGTGTGTGTGTGTGTGTGTGTGTGTGTGTGTGTGTGTGTGTTTAAAAGATCTGGCGGTGACAGCGCATGCCTTTAATCCTAGCACTTGGGAGGCAGAGGCAGGCGAATCTTTGAGTTCAAAGCCAGCCTGGTCTACAAAGTAAATTCCAGGACAGCCAGGGCTACACAGAGAAATCCTGTCTCAAAAAAACAAAGTAGAGAGGGGACTCAGTGCTCAATGCTCAGTGCTCAGTGTTCAGCATTTAGTGCTCAGTGCTCAGGGTTCAGGGTTCAGGGCTCAGTGTTCAGTGCCCAGGGTTAAAGTGTTTGCTATACCATGTGTGAGGACCAGAGTTTAAACCTCAGAACTCACATTAAAACCAGAGTCAGATGTAAGCATCTGCAATGCCAATATGCCTACTACAGGGTGGGAGGTGGACACAGGAGAATGCCCAGTAGTTCGTGGGCCACCTATCCTGGCATATGCAGCTATGGACAACTATAAACCCTGCGCTGACAAGGCAGAAGGCAATGAATGAGGTTATACTCTGATCTCCACATATATGCTGTGGCATACATGCACATAGGGACATGCACTAGCTTATAAGCATGTGCACATGCACATGCATTTTAAAAAGTGATATTGCTTGAGTAAATGAACATGTTCTGGAGATTTAATAACAGTAGTACGTGTATAGCAAACCGGATCGTGGAAATTCAGGAAAGAAAGTACATCAAGATTTTTCTGTGAAATATTAATTCATTTAATAAATAACTCCCCTTGGGGCTTTTTATTCTAAACTCTATATACTAGGCACTTTGGGGTGTAAATAAGTAAAGTTATAATAGCTAACACATCCTAGTGCTTTCAAGTGATTTACTAGTTCAAGAGCAACCCTTATGCAGCAGGTGTTGGCATCGTCTTTTTTTAAGGGAGTTTGAGGTTCAGGGAAGGCATGCAGCAGGTGGAAGTGGGTGCCTGGCACGTGGGCTGCAGTACCCTGTGCTTTCAGTTCTCACCTGAAAAGCTGCCGCATAGGAGGCCAGAGGAGCGAGTAACCAGATTGGACTGTTAGCTATGTTAAGTGCTATGAGAGGCTAAAAGTAGTGTGTGAGAGGAAAAGGAGATTAGATATGGGGTCATTGGTGACCTTCAAGAACAAAGTTTACCACACAGGCAGAGACAAGATCCGGACTAAACATGTTTGAGGCTGCAGCCATCTTTCAATTCCCTTGAGTTCTCAAAACAAAATAAGGAGAAGGGGAAAGTATGGTAACCAGGGATGATGGCAATATTATGAAGAAGAGGGGTTGTTGAGCATTTTAGCCATTGCAGTTGTAAGGAGTGACACAAAGCCCTGGAAGAGATTCACAATACAGAGATGGCAGTATCACCTGGTATCAAGCCGGGGGGAGGGGGTGGAAGGGGGAAAGAAAGGAAAGTAGAGAAGGGAGGAGGAGGGAGGGAGGGAGGGAGGGAGGGAGAGAGCGAGAGAGAGAGCACACAGTATGTCTTCTGAGCTAAAAGGGAGAACTTGGGGTTCTAATGTCATCAGAGGAGGTGATACTTAACCATTTAGGGAGCAGAGGTAAAATGGGGCGTGGGATAAGCTGAGAATGAGGAAGTTCAGTAAATGACAGGCTGTGACACAGTGTAGAGCGTCGCCTGTGATTGGACAGTGCACACCACAGGCCCCTCCTCCACAAGAATGCTATCTGATGCCCTTCCCTGAACTGAAGTCAGAGAAGCTGGTGGTAAGTTGATCATTAGAGACACTGCATCAGAGTAAGGACAGAGAACAGCACTGGAAAGATCTGGGGGAAATTTTAGTGAGATAACCGCCCATGGCCAAGTGAAATGAAACCACAGGAAAGCAGGGAGAGGTCTGGAAACTAAAGGCGGAAGGCAGGAAGGGGCTCAACAGGAGTGAGAGAACACAGGAAGTGGAGGACATAAGGGGGCTTCACAAGCCAGAATTCCAATTTCCCAGGCTTTGAAAGGAATGGACTGAGTAGTAAGAACAACAGAGGTTTCTCATTGTAGGTTGCTTATCAGTGGGTAAAGCGAGCAGAGCAAGGATAAAGATAAATGCGATGGGAACTGAGGTTGAGGAACTTTGTGGTCATCACACTGGCAATGCGTTAAGGCTTAGAACAAAGACAATAGCAAGTATGATTTGTAAGCTACATGAGCCAGAGACCGAAGAACTGCCATTAGTGTATTCTTTCAAATTTTGCTTATTATTACTGTGTGTGTGGCAGCATGCATGTGGAGGTCAGAGAAGAGCTACGTGGAGTCAGTTCTCTCCTTCCATATTTATGTGGGTTCCATGAAGCGAACTCAAGTCCTTTGCTGCAAGAAGTTTCCTTGCTTAGCTAGCTATCTTAAATCATTCTTATTTAAAGTGCTATTTCATTGCAAGAATTTAGGAGGGTTTGGTGAGCATACATTTTATACACGAATGAGTGTGAGAGTGTGTATGTGCGTGTGTGTGTGTGTGTGTGTGTGTGTGTGTGTGTGTGTTTGTGTGTGTGAAAATTAATGCATACTTCTTAGTGAAGTGACTCTTTCTTTTTAACTTTTAGATGTAAGCTCTGGTAACTCAATGGATTGGGCTTATAAAAATGGAATACCCTATGCATTTGCTTTTGAACTGCGCGACACTGGGCATTTTGGATTTTTACTGCCAGAGATGCTCATTAAACCCACCTGCACAGAGACCATGCTGGCTGTGAAGAATATCACAATGCACCTACTAAAGAAATGTCCTTGAGGGGAACATTCGTCTGGTCTACCAACCGAGAGAAAGCAGATTCTGGCCAAAAAGGCTCCTTGGCAAACGTAACTGTTTAGACTGGAAGGATTCATGGACCTTAAAGGATCTTTCATGCAATTCGACACTTTGCAACGACAGAAAAGTAGGGCACAGCCTACTTTGGTATAAGAAGAAAATCCATTTTATATCCCTTTAGAGTCTTATTTGATTACATGGGGGGAGATGTTTTCAAATTCCTTTGTCTCAAAAAGTGTACAAATTAATTGAAGATTTCCCTTCTCTCAACTGCTATGCTCTCAATTAAGACCTACTCTACCAAGGATATTTAATTACTTGGTTCTTATTTGAAATGGAAACAATCAACTATATTTCTTAATAAATATGTAATTTTTCAAAGACTAACATGATTCACACATTCATCTCAGTTCAGTGCACTGTATACACCTATACAAAGTTGAGCAGATGTTTCAATAGACATGAACCTAATAGCTATGGTTCATTGCACATGATAGACCCTGGCAACACTGAATCATGGGTAGAGGAGGGGCACCTGAAGCCCACCCTAGCTGAGAATTTATTGGCAGATAAGGGCTGTAGGATATGGGGAGTCATTTTTCTTCCAGTATGTAGCCACTGGCAAGTCTCTCAAGAACTAGTAAATAACCCCACACACATGTGGATGCATGCAAACAGCTCTAATCAACTCTAGGTTATTTTAAGAGCAGAGAAAATGGGATGGGGTTAAGAGAGGAGAATGGGGTGAATATGACCTAAACACAGGCAGTGGTTCTCATCCTTCCTAATGCTGAGAGCCTTTAAAACAGTCCTTCATGTTGTGGTGACCCCAAACCATAAAATTATTTTGTTGCTACTTCATAACTGTATTTTTGCTACTGTTATGAATCATAATTGGATAGTTGGTATGCAGGATGTTTGATGGTACCCCAACGGGCGAACCACAGACAGAAGACCAGTACCCCAACGGGCGAACCACAGACGGAGGACCAGTACCCCAAAGGGCGAACCACAGACGGAGGACCATTCATTGCACACATATGTGAAATTGTCAAAGAATAAAAAAAAAAAAATAGCAAAATTGAATGACTTATGTTTATGTCCTGAGATTCCACTTTTAAAAAAGTTAAGTAAGCCAAACATGGTGGCACAGGCATATAATCCAGGATACTCAAGAGGCTGAAGCAGGAGGACTCCAAAATCACGGATTGCCAGGGCTATAGAGTAAGTTCAAGACCAGCCTGGTCAAATCAATGAGACTCTCTGAAAATAAAAATGAGAGGTCTAGGCATATAGCTCACTGGTAGACACTTTACCAACCATGTATGTGGCCTTGGGTTCACAATGTTGACAAAAAAGTAAAAGTCAGCATTAGTTACAGGTGCCAGGTATAGGAGTTTTACAATAGTAATCTCATTTAGAATGGTGACATAGACTTCCATTTCCAGGAAGCAAACAGGGTATGTGTCTTCACCATTGAAAATAGCCTAAGCTCCTGGACGAGGGAGAACTTTTGTAAGATGGGGTCTTTTCCACCTCTCTGTACTGCTCAGACTACACATACACACCAAAACACCAGGCCCATGGCTGGTTAAAATCGCCATAAACCATTAGACAAGAATGTAAGGATATCTTAGCCCAGGCCTTGAATGAATATGGAAACCTAGAAAGGTATTCATGCAGACCTGATTTCACATCATTGTGAGAAATCTGGCTGTAGAACAGAACCTAAGGCTACACCAAGCTGTGAAGTCCAACGAGTTCACCGCCACCAGAACTCTGGGATTATCAAGAGTGGTACCTTCAATGGAAGGGTAGATTAGATTATTATACACTCTTACAACTTTACACACATGCACGCGCACGCGCACACACACACACACACACACACACACACACACACACATAGTCACATACACTTAGGCACTTTTTAAAAAAAAAAGATTTATTTATTTTATTTATGAGAACATTGTAGCTGTCTTCAGAAGAAGGGGCATCAGAACCCATTAAAGATGGTTGTTAGCCACCGTGTGGGTGCTGGGAATTGAACTCAAGACCTCTGGAAAAGCAGAGAGTACTCTTAACCACTGAGCCATCTCTCCATTCCCCATTTAGACACTCTTACACACTCACATATTCTTTCTTACACACACACACACTCATTCTCTCTCACACACACTCTTGTTCTCTCTCTCTCTTATCTCTCTCTCTCTCTCTCTCTCTCTCTCACACACACACACACACACACACACACACACACACACACACACACACACATTTAGTGGTCCGAAAGGAAAACTGACCATTTCCAATTGGAGAAAGAGTAGTGTAGCAAGAAATTGCGACTAAAACTTTGGAAGGCTCTATCAGTTCCCTTGCAGGTTTGTGGCCCAAATCCAGACTTTTTAAATGGCCTGATAAACTAGCCAATAGTGTGGTTCAGATTTATTCCACAATGGTAATACCTCCAAGCATTCAAAAGAAAGCCTCTTAAAAAGTTTTGTCTGACCAAAACATGACTATCAAAATAAAGGGATGGCCTGAAAACTTCCAGAAGGGAGGAAAAGACCCAGTCAAAAGAATGGCATACAAAGCATGAACTTCACTGGCACCACTAAAGCTGAAAAACAACGGAGAAATGTCTTTAAGGTTTGGGGAGGGATTCATCCCCTCAAAAAAATTTATACTCAGCAAAATTATTGATGAAATATCAGAGTAAAATATAAACATATTTATAAAAGTAAATTCTTAATAATTTGCCTTTTCCTGATGTAGGATTCAAAAGCATGTAGGAATCATGTTTGGATATGCACTGTCCCCCCAAAAGTCTCATCTGTTAGGGTGTGGTCCGCAGTTGCTGGCACTCTTTTGGAAGGCAATGAAGCTTCAGAGTGGGGCTTCCCTGGATGTATGTCAGCCAGGTGTCAGGGACGTTGTGTCCCTGGGCCTCTCCTGTCTCCTGGCCACCATGAGGTGAAAGAGTGCAAACTCCATCATATGTTTTGTGGCCATGCTGCTCTACCCTTTCTATGGGCCTGGAGTCAACAGAACCAAGGCTAAGGATGACAGCTCTGAAACCACAAGCGAAAGCAAATCTTTGCTCCTTTGTTTATGGCCATGTTTAGTCACAGAGATAGTAAAAGTAGCACTAGGGAGAATCTAACATAGGAGAAGGGCGTGGGGGAAAATCCCAAGGTAATAGCTAAAGAAAAGGTCTTGGGTAATAACTATTTAACAGTAATAGTTTTACTATAATGATAACTTCTAGAACAATTGACTTGAAGTGGAGGAAAGGTCCGAGGTTTCCTTTGAGCATGAGATGCATATCATACACCCACAAACACGTTCAGGGCAATTTTTACTTGTAGGGGATTTGATAAACTCATAGTAAACATATAGAAAAACAAGTAGACAGAAACTGGGTTTAAACTAGCAAAAGAAAGGGTTTTATTTTTTAAGACTATCCTAGCATCAGTCATAAATACACCAGGACAGAAGAAGCAAGATACAAGTGAGATGGGCCATAAGACAGCATAGTCTTCCACCTCCTCCATAGAAGGAAGTTGGGTAGTCTCTGTCTTAGTTAAGGTTTTACTGCTGTGAACAGACACCATGAAGGCACTTATAAAGGAGATCAGTTCATTGGGACTGTTTCAGAGGTATAATCCATTATCATTATGTCAGGAAGCATGGCAGTGTGCAGGCAGGCATGGTGCTGGAGAAAGGAGCTGAGAGTTCTACATCCTGATCTGCAGGCAGCAGAAGGAGACTGTGTACTATGGGGCAGTGGTTTGTGGCAGGCAATCTGGCACCCTGTTGAGCACAGGCTGAAAACTCTGGGAGACCCAGTGGAATAATAATCCATGAGGGACCGAAATATGTTTTTGGCCAACGCTCCCGGAAGACTCCTGTAAAAACAGCTACAGCCTTTACAACCCCTACAGAGAGGCCTGTCATGTGAGATTTAGGAGCAACGCTAAGCCCTCCCACATGCAAATAAGGTAGGGGAGCCCGCCATCCAGAAGGAATAAAGGTGTGAGAACTGCTCCTGGCATTGGCAGGGAAGAGATCTGCTCTCCCGCAAGAAGCTTCCCGCACTCTGCCGGCTAGTCGGCCTCTCGTGGGCTCAGCGCTGGCTGACTCAGCACAGGGCAGTGGGTGCAGCGTCTTGACGCAACCCAGGCAGCAACCACAGGGACTGAGGTGGAGGATATTCGGTCCCCGCTCGTGCTCTCCCCCCCTTGCTGGAACCCTCGCATTTGTCCGGGCCAGAGGTCCCTGAGGAAGGCTCCCAGCATGCAGCCCGACAGTGTGACAGTGTACCATACTGGGAAGACCTCAAAGCCCACCCCAACAGGGACACACTTCCTCCAACAAGGCCACAACTCATACTAGTGCCATTCCCTAAGAGCCAAACACTCAAACACATAAGTCTATGGGGGCATACTTATTCAAACCACTAGTCTCTAAAGCTGAAAAGATCTACATATATATATATATATATATATATATATATATATATATATATATATATATATATATATATATATTAGTTAAAATAAGAAAGGAGGGTCAGTGACATGGGTCAGCAGGTAGGAGCACTAGCCAACAAGTCTGAGTTCAATCCTCAGAGCCCACATAGTGAAAGGAGAGAATTAACTCACACAGGTTGTCCTCTGAGCTCTACATGTGTGGCAAGGCATGTATTCATGCATATACATGCATGTGCACAGAAACACAAACACAAATAACTCTGACCAAAAAGTAAATACTAAAAGAAACAAATAAAAAGATTAAAAATTATTGGACCAATGCTCACAGGATGGAGTCCTGCAAGCATGCACATGACAACTCCGTGACGAGTATGGCCTTGTCAGGAGCACAAGAATGCGAACAAGACACCGGGACCGATAGGAATAGGAAGTCACACAGGATGAAATGAAGCAGTGTTGTTTTTAGCATGCACTTCTTCATGCATTAAACTTTCATTCAAGGGGAGAGTTAATAAAGATATTTCAATATATGCTTAAGCACAAGGATTAAGAGAAAGAGAGGCACAGAGAAGAATTACCTGAGTGTCAATATGGGCTTCCTAAGGACAAGTCATGGAAACAAGACCAATTTTATTTTTTAATTAGGAAATGAACATATAAAAGCATATACTTTTTAAAAGTAAAATATTATTTTAAAAGCAAAGCCATAATTACTCACTTTCTGTTTTTGAGACAGGGTTTTGCTATGTAACCCAAGTTGACCTCAAACTTACAACCCTCCTGACTCAGTTACCCTAATATTGAAATTAACACATGTGCTACCACACTGATTTTCCTTTTTTCTCTTTTTTCCATTCAAGAGACATATCTATAGGACAAGTCTTAGATAAGGCAGGCTTGGTTCTGTGAAGAAGAAATAGACTCACCCAGCAGCAAATGCTCAAAAATGGCCAGGAAGTTAGAGTTTGTTTTATCTCTACCAGTAGAGCAGGTACAACTCAAAGTGTCTGGCACAGTTAGGAGAAATGGAAGCTGATAAAGGTTCTGGGTGGAGAGAAGCTAGTTCTCAGA
This sequence comes from Uromys caudimaculatus, assembly GCA_028551405.1. Taxonomy (NCBI): domain Eukaryota; kingdom Metazoa; phylum Chordata; class Mammalia; order Rodentia; family Muridae; genus Uromys; species Uromys caudimaculatus. Next base: position 30,098,456 of record CM052702.1, on the reverse strand, counting down.
ACCTTACAGTACCCGTACATCTGGTCTACCGACCCGTGTGGATTCTTGATGCCAGCCATCTTTCCCCTTTGGTTGGGTGCTCTGTGGTCTCCCTGTATGCAACTCATCAAATAGCATCACCCTTTTGACAACTGAGCCACAAGCAACTCTTGAATATTTGGAGAGAAAAACACCACAACAAATATATAAAAAAACCTCAATATTCATTCTTCATTACAGTCAATGACAGCCTTTACCAAGCCCAATGTAGTAAGAACAGTTGGCAAGTTAGTACCAAGAACTAGATATTCACATTGTTTTATTTATCCTTGCTGTTCCACAGCAGAAGTGCTAGGAATACTTTTTCAGAGGTCAAAGAAGGGTGTGCAATTGCACGTGTGTCACACACACACACACACACACACACACACACACACACAATTATCCACCAACTTCAGGCTATCCTGTTTTCTTACTACCCGTATATAGATTCAGAATGAAATAGTCTTGATGAAATTCATGTAAATTCTTATCCATGATACTCTCACATTTCAGTAATACTGTATATATTTTATGCCTCAGGTTCTTTATGTAGGTATTTTAATATTTATAGGCTATTTTCATATTTAATAGTTTTAAACTAAGCCACAAAATGTATGGGGAGATGATTTATATTCAAACCACTCTGCTAGGTGCTGTGTGTGAAGAACAGAAGTCTTAAATTTTTGCTAATTCTTGCTTCAAGTATAAATAGAACATGCATTTAAAAAGTCTTAGTAAAATACCCCTATATGCATATTACTATAAATAAACCTCAAAATTCATTCTTCATTATAGTCAATGACAGCCTTTACCAAGCCCAATGTAGTAAGAACAGTTGGCAAGTTAGTACCAAGAACTAGATATTCACATTGTTTTATTTATCCTTGCTGTTCCACAGCAGGAGTGCTATACTTTTTCAGAGGTCAAAGAAGGGTGTGCTTCTTTTATAATGCTGATTATATCAAGTTTTATTTTTCAACTAAGATTTAGCAAGTGTTTAAGTTTCTTAGGGGGTGCCATAATAAAGTACTACAAATTGGGGGGGGGTCTTAAAGTAATAGAAATGCATTATCTCATGGTTCTGGAGGCTAGAATTCTAAAGCTAGCACCAGTAGGACTATGTGCCCTTTGACATGTCAAGGAGAACCTTTGTCCCTTCCAATCTAGTCATTTTAAGCTGTCTTTGGCACTCCTTGACTTTCAGTTGTACAGCTCGAATCTCTGTCTTCACATGGTATGTCTCTACTTTACATGACTGGGTTTGTATGCCTCTACGATCACATGACAATGTTTGTATGTCTCTGCTTCACGTGACCAGGTTCATATGTCTCTACATTCACATGACCATGTCTGCATGTCTCTACCTTCACATGACCAGGTTCATATGTCTCTACTTTCACATGACCAGGTTCTTATAAGAACTCTAGTTTGTGGGGCAGTGGACCGTGCCAGGAAACCTGGTAATAATTTCCTTATTAGATGGGCGTACAGGATGTCTGTGGGGGCACTGTCTTGATTGCCAACCTCTGTAGGAGTTCTCATCCCACTGTGGATGCTACCATCTCTTGGCAGGTGATCCTGAGTTGTGTATATAAGCTAGCTGAGCATAAGCAGGGAGCACTTCAGTACGCAGCCGTCCTCTGTGAGTCCCACACTGAGTTCCTTAGCGGGCTTTTCTCAGAGTTGGAAACTGGTTTTAGCCAGAATGTTTTATTGCAGAAACAGAAAGAAAACACTAGTCATATAAGATCATTCACCCTACTCCAGTATGATGTCACCTAAATAAGTGCATTTGCAATGACCCTATCTTCACAGAGGGTCACATTCTGATGATACATATGATTCAAGTTATAATACCCACAATAAAAATTTTAATATTAGAAGTAGTAGAATAGTCTATATAGCTTATCTTTTTAAATAATAAAAATATAATTCAAATTTTGATGTGTTATTAACATAAGAAAAATGTTTCTTTTACTTAAGGTTGTATATTACCTCATTTCTTGATGATTATTTGGGGCTGATATATCATAAAAAGTGTTTACACCTAAGTTACACTGGATAAAAACTAATTGATTAAATTAGAATTCCACATAAATGTTGATTAAGTATGTTGTAGATTAAGCAGGGTAATTATATAGTGATTGTATTTAATGGAATATTTTCATGAATCATAATCAGAATATTGCATAATAAGCCTGAAAACAGCATCACTGAATACCTAATGCATTTCACAAAACACACTGTACCAAAAGTTGCTACAACAGGTGAAAAATCTCATGAAAATAGGCTTGGAGTTCATAGAAGGAAGATTCTAATTAACTCCTTGCTTCTAACCCCTGACCTGTATCACAACCAGGACCTGCAGGACTGGGTCCTCTTTCCCTAGTGCATGCTTATGGGAACCTCTGCAGAGAACACCTCTCCTTACTGTGCCAACCCAGCATAGGTGGGGCAAGCATTTCCAATTACAGCTGAAGGCATGACAGTATGTGGATGTTATAATTAGCCTTGTAATTTAATTATGAATTAAACTAAGAGGCTAACTTCATGACCTAGTGATATAGCAATGGAATGGTGGGTTCTAGGCTTCAAACTGACTGAATAGGAAAACGTTCCCCCAACTGGGAAAAATTCAGAAACTAGCAGCCTTCTGTCAGATAAAGTGTGCATACTCTGGGAAAATACATTAGCCAGACCAAATGATTGATATGAGAATCAGTTACTGCTTTGCTCTGATCACTTTCCACCGAATGCTGTGTGATGAAAATTCAATCCATGTCAATGCAAGCCATGAATACAGGGTCATAGGGAAGAAACTGGGGTTGGATAAGAGAGGGGTCCTGAGGTGGGTTTAGTAGCTCTATAAGAAGTCTGAGTCAGCAGGCTTTCTATCTCATCACATGATGGCCTGGAGCACGTTGTGATGCAGCCAACAGGTCCTCTCCACATGCCAGTGCACTCTCTTGGACTTCTCAGCTTCCAAACTGTGGCCTCGACAAGCCTTTCCAATCACCCAGTCAGTTGCATTATAACAACAGATGACATGAAGTCACTAACTGAATTTCCATTATAGTTACACTTCTTCACAGGCATGAATGGCTGCCATCCTGGTTAGAACTCTTCAGTAATCTGAAGCTGTTTTCCATACATTAAGTCTGCTAAACAGAAGTTAGGTTGTTGGATGCATTTATATGCGTCTTTGTGGACCCAGAAATATTGGCCTAAAAGTATGTATTTGGTGGTTTAAGGTATGGAAATAAATGGCTTATTGGTTTTGTATCAGGATAAAAAAAAAAGTCATAAAAGATTAGTGTTAGATGTGCAACTTCATGTATCACGGACTCTCATAAAGAGACACCCAAGGATACCCCAAAACAGGCAAGGCTGCTCTCACAAGGAGCATCCAAGAATCAACTATTTCTGAGAATAACTCTGAGTCGAATCTACAGCCTCCAAACTAATTCTGCACTAAGAACTAAACATCTCACATTCTTTTGTTAGACCGTCAAACATAAACACTAGCCTGTCTCCTTCTTTCAAAACACATGGGGGTTCTATTTACTTGCATTTATTATCTCTAGTCAAGATGCTTCCATAGAAAAGAGTCTTTGAATAACCATCAAATTTGAACCACAAATCTCAGGACAAGTACACACTTAGTTAAGATCAGCTGGCTATTTTAAGAAGTCCTTAAAATAGCTGCAGCAAAGGTGTGTGTCTTGTGACTGGCTACACAGTTCCCACGCACCTGTATCTCCATTCTCTCTAGTACTGAAGAGAGTTCTAACTTTTCTTACTTCTGTCTCCCACATCTGCCTCCCTCCTGGTTTCTGCCTCACTACACCAATTCTTGAGTTGAATGATGGCAAATGGAGAGGTGAGGAAGACAAATCAGGAGAAAGAGGCTCTTTAGACGAGGCAGGGGAGGTTTACTAGGAGCCATACAAAGTGGGGGCATCAACAAGAAATGGAACGGGAATACAAAGAAAGGATATTTTAAGATCCATTGTTGAAAAATGATATATTATCTTCATCACATCCAAAGGAAAAAATGGAAAATCTAAAATTCTTGGGCTATATTTTTTGAAATACATTATCATTTTGAGATAAATTAGCTATATTCCATCCTTATTAACATTAGCACCTATGACCAAGCTGGAGGCTGTAGCTCAGTGTAGGTGGTGTTGCCTAGTGTCCACAAGGCCCTGGCTTCAATCCCCAGTCTAAGGGAGAGAATCATATGGGCCTCCGCTCTGACTTCTGTTGCTGGAAACCATTGGTTGCTGTTGCCAGGTTTATGAAGGCAGAGCCATAGGAGCCCTGCTGTGCCAAGAGTGAACCCTGATAGTGTGGCTCCCCAGTCTGACATTCTTTATAGGTGTTCTGTCATTGGCCAGGTAACCCTAGAGAATATATAAACTTGCTGTTAAATTTTCTAATTTCAAAATAGAGAAATAATATGGAAGCTGTGAAAGTGTTATAAAATAAACAATATCTACCTCTGTACAATCCACTTGCCCATGGTACAGATCACATATTCTCTCTGTGTGCATCTCTCAGTCTCTCCTCCTCTGTTTGTGTATGTACATGGCTGGGTATGTGAGTGCACATGTGTGCACATACTCACAGGCATGATGGGCATCTTTATGAAAGCTAGATGTGAATCAGTATCTTAATCACTTTGCACCTTCTGGCTGTTACTGATTTGTTTAGAGAACAAGACATCTTTTTATTATTATTATTATTATTATTATTATTATTATTTAATACTTTATTTACATTTCAAATGTTTTCCCCTTTCCAGGTCTCCCCTTTGGAAATCCTCTATCCCATCCCCTCTCCCCCTGCCTCTATGAGGGTATTCCCCCACCCACCCACCCACTCCTGTCTTCCCTCTTTGGCATTCCCCTACACTAGGGCATCTAACACTCTCAGGCCCAAGGGCCTCTCCTCCCACTGATGGCCAACAAGGCCCTCCTCTGCCACATATGTGGCAAGCACCATGGGCCCCTCCATATGCATTCTTTGGTTGGTGGTCCAGTCTCTGGGAGCACCCGGGAGCCTGACCAGTTGACACTGTTGCTCCCTACCCATGGGGCTGCAAACTCCCTCAGTTCCTTCACTCCTTCCTCAACTCCTCGATCTGGGATCCCACACTCAGTCCAATAGTTGCTGTAAATTGAATCATGGGTGAGAACAGAACATCTTACTAATTTATCCCACTTTGGCTAGACTGGATGGCCAGTGAGCACAAGGGTTCATCTGTCTCTACTTTGAGCACTAAATTATAGCCCCTCATTGCAGTGATCAGTTTTTATGTGGGTTCTGGGTATCAAACTCAGGTCCTTGTATACTTTACTAAGTGAAACATCTCCACAGACCCTGACTTTCTTTGTGAAATCCCTAGGTTGATAGCCTATTATTTCAGAGATTCTGGGTAAGTATTTTCTTGGTGCCACTTGCTTAGATTTTACTTAACTGACATCTCCCCAACTCTTTAATGTACTTAAACTGCATCTTGCCTTCATTAGGATTCTGAAGCCACACTTGCCTAAATACAGTACAATGTATATTCATGTTTTGAAAATAGCACCCCAAATGGATTCATACTCACTTTCTTTCTTACATTTCTAGGTCTTTTAGTAAGACATGATCATAAGCAAAGGGATGGCTGTAGATACTGCTTGCTGTGGGTACCTGACCTTGTAAGGAAATGAGTCACTACCATTTTGTGAATTTTTATTTTACTTCTCTAGTTGACCAAGAACCATGTGGTCTGTGGCATTCAGGAAATACTTCCTTGATTTGTAATAGGAGGTTTTCTGTAACTTTAGCTAGGTGTTAGGTTGTACTTAATGTTTCCTAGAGCCCTTAGAAGCTAAAGTGTCCTCTAGTGTATCCTTGCCTTTCTCCTCCATTGGCTTTGGCTTTCCTACACATTCCTCTTAAATAAAAAAAAATTGTATTTACTTAGAAGCATTCAGAATGTCAACAAAACAGCCGCAATTTTTTTTTTTTTTTTTTTTTTGCAATTACAGAGTGGTATTCAGTTAACAGAACAACAATTATCTTCGTATAAGCTGCATCAGAGACAACTGAAGATGAAAAAAAAAAACCCAAAAATAAAACCAAAAGAAAACAACAACAACAACAAAAAAAAAAAACCAAAAAACTACTGTCCCCATATATAACTAATTTGTGCTGTGCACCAACAAGAACCTGCTTTAAATTTCCATGCCAATTTACAACCCCCAGACTGTACCAGGCAAGGTTAGTGGCTATTGAAAATACCACCAGGACAGGGCTATCTAAAGACACATTCGGTAGTGTGTTAACTATACAAAAAAAAGACACTGTACAGTTTAAAAGCAAATCTTACACAGCCTTACATTTCAATTTTTTTCTTTAAAAGGAGTGAGTTGTGTACGGGGGGGTTAAATGCTTTATAGACAAGAAAAAAAAACTGCGCTAAAACCAACTTATTCATCATCATCATCTTCTTCATCTTCGTCTTCCTCTTTTTAAAAATACCTTAAACAGACAGACAAGTGGACTCATTAGCTTCCATTTAGGAATATATACATATGTATATAAGCAAACACAATATGCATGCTACAACAATTAATAAAAAGAGATCATAAATTTGAAGGGAGGGGTGCTTGGAGGGAGGAAAGGGGACAACGTTGTAATTAAACTACAATTTCAAAAATAAGCAACAACAAAAGAATCAGTTCAGAAGCAAGCTGCTGTATAACAGGTGGTTTGAATATCCTTGGCCCAGGGAGTGGCACTATTAGGAGGTGTGGCCTTGTTGGACTATGAGTGGCCTTGTTGGAGGAAGTTTGCCACTTGGGGGTGGGCAATGAGACCCTCATCCTAACCACATGGGAGCAGTCTTCTAGTGGTCTTCAGATGAAGATATAGAACTCTCAGCTCCTCCTGCACCATGCCTGCCTGCACGCTGCCATGCTTCTGCCTTAATGATACTGGACTGAACCTCTGAACCTATAAGCCAGCCCCAATTAAACGTTGTCCTTATAAGAGTTGCCTTGATCATGGAGTCTGTTCATAGCAGTAAAACCCTAACTAAGACAACAGGTATGACATTTCAGTTGTATGGATAAAGTCCTAGACATCTATTACACAGCATCACACAATACTGAGTTGCTAATTTCTTTTAAGTCATACTGAAGATCAAATCTTTGTGTGTACTAGCAAGCACACTGAACTATATACTCTCAGCCTGTATACAAGAGTGGTCTCATGTTACATGTTTTTACTACAAAAACAAAATAAAAATAAAAAGATAGACTTTTTAGGGGAGTAGAAAACTTGAAGGGAGTACCATGCATGTGGTGATAAAAAAAAAAAAATGGTTGGGGCAACAGTAGACAAGCCTTTGTACTGAGGGAAAATTTTATTCTAATAGAAGCACTCTGGGGTCTCTGTGATTATAAATAATCATTAGATGGTCACTCTGTTCTATCTCATAGTCAAGCTCCTGGATATCTTAATTGGGAGATTTATTATTTTCTAACGACAACTATTGCCAAAGGAATAACTTGAAAACAATTGCTCCAATAAACACCTCTCCAAATGGAGAAAAAAATCATTTAAATACAGGCTTTGGTGGGATGAAATATTCCTCCTTGGCACTCTGAGGTAGTACAGATTTTCCTCTTAACCTAGACTACAATAACTATTGAATACACGTTTATTCTATGTCAATAGTCAAATAGCCAGAGACAAATCTTTGTTCCAGGAGAACTTGTGTGCTTACTCAATAAATGCTTATTGGACAATTTCTGTGTAGTTGACACTGTGTAGGCAAGCTACAAGCAAAGTTATAAGACTAACGTTTGCCTAATACCTTCCCTGTTGACAACTTCTCTACCCAGCATGCATTGTTGCACCTCACTGCCCAGGAAACCAGATCACTACCACCTACCACTACCCATCATGTGAAACATCCAGATCCCACCTGTTCTTCCAGATGGCTCACCAACTATTTGTCTCTCCATTTTCTGCCCAAACTGACCTCTCCAGTATACCTCAGAAAGGAAGTGTTTACCTGCCTGTTGTACAAGGTAGCGATAGGAAGGCCTAAGTTCTATGTCCAGTACCCATATAAAAGCCAAGTTTAGTGGTACATGCTTGTAATCACAGCCCTAGGAAGGCAGAGGAGTAGGATGCCTGGGGAATGCTAGCTAGCCAGTTTCCTGATGACATGGACATTGTCCTCTGAGCTCCATATACATGTACACTTGTGTACACCCACACACATACACACAATTTAACTTTCTACACAGACTGTAAACTTCTATCAGGGAAGGATTTTTTAATAACCACAGGAAAGACCTTCTATTAATTCAGGAAGGAAGGCATCCACTACTCTTTAGCACATCACTCCATGTCCTGCCTTACTCCTACTGTGCCAAGTATAATCTTGCCCTAGCTTGTAGTCATATTTTTTTCTCCTCCTTTGGTACCAGTCAAGAGCTTAGAACTCACATTCCATTGATGGCTAGACATGTGACCGAACATCCATTGTCTAGGCTCTAGGTCGCTTAAAGACCTAACACACGCCAGTGCCTTCAAGTCTACAAACAAGAGATCTCTCTTCTGCTGGTGAGCCACACCTTGGAATTGCATTCCAAGAAGTTTATTTCATTTATGCTTGTTCACACATAGCAACCAGCGCACAAGCTCACATACTTTTACCCTTCAATTGTTCCTTCTGTATCTTACCTGCCTTTAGGAGGAACTGATCATAAAAAGTCTAAATTACATTGCATTAGTAAGTAGTATATACAGATGGCAGTTAGAGATCTTAAAGGTCTCCTCAGAAACACAAAAGGAGCCAAGATGTGTAACATGTTACTCTTCTTTTTCTGTCCTATTTTCAGTGTGGGAATCTGAGCCGCTGCTAACTCAGCAGATAACCTAACCTACATAACTATTCTTAAACATGACAGAAATATCTCCAGGAACTTCCTTTTGTGAAAGATCTGCGTTCAATGCATTTGTACTCAAAGAATTTCAACAATGGATCTAGTGATCAAAGCACTTAAACAGTAGTTTAAACTTCTTTTTATTGTTTTAATTAATTAATTTGTTTGTTTGTTTACATCCCAAACACTGCTCCCTTTCCCCAGTCCCCTCCCCTTCTCCTCTGGGACCCCTCTGAGACATCAGGTCTCCGCCAGATTAGGTGCATCCTCTCCCACTAAGGCCAGACAGGGCAGCAGCCATGAAGATTGAGCTGCCTGTCTGCTACATATGTGGTTGGGGGTTTCATTCCAGCCTGTGTATGTTCTTTGGTTGGTTTAACCTTCTTAAGTACATTACACTTTTTAGCAATCTGTCTGCATCCTTGTGAATTCAGTAGTACATTAGAATGCTACCTACACAGTAGTCACCAGCTGATTAGTTATTACGTAACCATTTGTTTCTTTAAAAAGCACATAATAGTTAAATGATTTGAGAATGTTTTCTGTCCCATTAGTGATGAGACTGAGAATATAAGCCAAGTCCTTAGACTTTCTGACCTGATTGGAATTCCCAAACACACAAAGTTAGTACAGTAAAATAACTCCATCACCCAGTTACTATGGTTATTATCATTTCTTACCAAACAGTTCATCTTTCCTCCTTTAATTCTTCTTCTTATTACAGGATATTAAGCAAAACACAGACATATCATTGTCCCACCAAACAGTTAAACATATTTTCCTACTAATGCTGTACCTAGGTTTTCTACATAAATGTGTGGTAGATTAGCAATCTCCAAACAGTGGTCAAATATCTCAGATATTTATAAACAACTACTTTTTAAAAATCTGTAGAGGAGGGAATTGGGGGAAGAACTCTGAGGTGGAGACTGGGAGGAGGGTCAGTAATTGTATATATGTGTGTGTGTGTGTGTGTATATATATATATATATATATATATATATATATATATATATACACACACACACACTATGGAAGTGTAAGCCAAATAAACCCTTCCCTCACCTTTGGTCATGGTGCTTCATTGTCCAGAACATGGAGGAAGGAGAGAACCACTCCTATAAGTTGTTTTTTACTTTAACACACACACACACACACACACACACACACACACACACACACACACACACACAAGGGATACAGAGCATCATTGAAAACCTGACTAAACATAGTTTTATCTGATTCTAATAACTCACCTCTATCACGAGATCGCCTAGCTCAGCAGTACGCTGCCATTGGCTTCATCTACATTAACAGTTGATATAATGGTCAGGATGGAGCTAGCTTTCTGAGCTGTATTTCAGATACATGGAAGTAAATCAAACCGTCTGAAACCACTTACTCTTCACTTGGGTGTACAGAAGTGCTTGATGAATGACCTTTGACATCAGAGTGCCAAAGCCTTCGCTCTCCGAGCATGCTGATATCACTCGCCACTGTCCCCGCACGCATCCTGGCAAGAGCCAAGACCCTGTATTTACACAGACCACTGACCACTCCCTTTTTCTTTACCTTCAATCTCCTTTTCCGTCCCTCCAAACATGTCGCTTCCTTATCTCACAAATATCCTTAACCCCCATACTCAAGAGGCAGATTTGAGACTTAGGGCTCCTATCTCTGATGTTAGACTGCCTCATTAATTAAATTCTCTTTTGCAGAAACCCTGGTTTCAGTGATTAGCATATTATGTCATTGGAAAAGAATCAGCCTGGCTCTCAAGACGATGGCACGCTTCGTGGTGATTACCAAGGAGAATTTTACTTCGTTTTTTTAAGTTTTCATATTTATTTAGTTTGTGTGTGGGCATATATACACACCATGTGGGCTCTGGGGATTGAACTCAGATCACGAGGCTTAACCCTCTGAGTCATCTCACCAGACAAAGAAGACTACTCTTTACTTCGACAGCGCCATCGTGGAGAATCGGCTGAAGACTCACTCCACATCCCTAGACACAGTGAGCATGAAGATCTTCATTACAAGGAAGAAGGCTTTTGTGAGTGAGAGAGACTTCCATTAAGCAGGTTTTAGACCTGGGAGGACTGCAGATCACATGAGTACATGACCGACTTCCAAGGTGACGTTTGTCATGGTGGTAGATACTTCCAGCATGGTCCTTGGAGGCCATGGAATTTGTAACATGCTTTGAAAGCTGCATAATTCTTACAGTGCAATTTGAAGCATCTATTACATCCCTGGGGGCCACATCCAATTGGGGACTTTGATATCAAAATGATGGCTAAGATGACACCAGTTTTTAAAAAAAACAAAAAAACATTGTCTCTTAGAGAAGTGCAGTCAGTACAGTATGTGTGATGATATATATATAATATTATATATTATATATATATATTTAAAATCATCAGCTGCTCCTGGATATATCAGATATGCCAGTGCTTTGTGTGTGGTACATCTCAACTAAACAGCTTATATTATAAGAACAAAAGAGTGATGGGGCAGTGGGATAGCTCAGCAGGTAAGGTGCTTTCTGTGCAAAGCTGATGACCTGATTTCAATTCCCAAACCAACATAATGGTGAAAGAGGAGAACTGACACCATAAAGCTGTCCTCTGGCCTCCATATATTTATATTAGTATGTATGTACACACACCCTCACAAATATACACACACACAACATTGTATGTTTTGGTTTTTTAAGAGGAAGGAAATGTGGAAGGAAAAGGCAGGGAGAGGTGATACTTTTTTTTTAATTGACAGTCTTGATCCTTCTCTAGGGTCTATCCCAGTAATGAATGGAACTAGAAAAGATCATATTGAGTGAAATAACCCAGACCTAGGCAAACAAACATCGTAAATTCTCATTCATCAGCGGCTCCTAGCTCCAACTCTTTAGATGTAAGCACATACCCTGGCATAACTTCAGAAACCAGGGAAGTAAAAGGGGGCACAGCAGGCTGGAGGGTGGACGGGCAACTGAGAACAAGAGAGAAGGAGACGTGATGTGATGGAACTGGGGAAATGGGGGGAGGCAAGCTCTCCTTAGGGAGGGGAAGGGACAAGAAGAAGGACAGAGAAGGGTAAAGTAACCGTCTGAAAAGAACCTTAAAGAGTCATACTACTACTTAAAAATCAAAAAAACAAGAATATACATAAGTCTATGTTTAAATACATACACATTTTAAACGAAATATTCTCATCTGGGCTGGCAATGCTCCCTCCAAGATCCAAAGACTATCTAACAAAACCAAGTTCCAGGCATGAGAAGCCCTCTTTTGAGTTGGTGGTCAGGACGATCCAAGGGACGCCCTGTTTGCCCCCAGAGGCGGAAGGTAAGACACCACACACTTCAAACACAGGGCCCAGAGAAGCCTGTGCTGGAAATGACCTAAACGTCTCCTCCTTAGCACCAGAAGACACCATGCAAGCTTCCAAAGGAGGGAAGCAACTAATAGCCCTACCCAGATTTGGTGCCTATGAGCCACAGCAATGGCCAGCAGCTTAAGGGTGCTATAATGGTATACATAACTTGGTGGTAAACAACAGCTCTCTAATTGGACTTAGACCTGCTCAACAAGAGGTAAACTAGGCCTGGAACTGGAAACTAAGCCAAGTGCCCAGAGCTAGGAAGTCACAGATCTTAGATTAGGACTTAGAACCACCATTTTACTAAATCAGCATATTTCCTAACTACATTCTAAATTATTTGTCCTTAAACCCACAGGTGAATGCAGTCCTCAGCAGTCATCAAGAAATCTTCTCTTTGCAGCAGATGGAGACCATTACAGAAAACTGCCACTGAACAAAATGCAGAGTTGTGGAGCATAGTCCCAATGGGTACACCTACAAAACAACTCCTGCACCCAAGGCTCAGCAGCCACTGAAGGTGGAAGAGAGGCTGAAAGACTAGAAGAGCCGGAGGAACAGGAAGTTTTCTGTGTGGCTGTGTCTCCTAGTAATGTTCGAAGCTATACCCATAAAGTCTCACCAACACGACTGTCCAGACATGCATGAGCTTGGAAGGACAACAATACACATTCCAAAGTGGATGGGGGGAGACCACAAGACCTCAGCCCTACACAAAGAACTATAGGTAACTAGGGAATGCTGAGAGCGGGGAAAATAGCCTTCCCCAGGGAGAAGTACATTCAATGCCAAATGGCAGCCCTGAAAACATACATACAAGTAACAGAATACAGATTGAAGAGCTCAGGTTTAGAAATGTGTAGGTATACACGTATATGCACATAACAGCAATTAGTGAGAAAATAGGCCATGAATTTGAAAGAGAGCATGGATGGGAGGCTTTGGAGGGAGGGAAGGGAAGTGGAAAATTATATTAAAATCTCAAAAATAATTTTAAAAAGAAAAATGCTTAGCCTGGGCTACAAAGTAAAACCTATCTCAAAAATTTAGAATGATAATTAAAAGACTTGTGATATCCTTTACTATTGTTAATTTTTTTTTCTTCTTGAACCTACTATGACATAGTGTGGTCACTATGACACATAAATATACACACAAATAAAAATGACAATCTTGGGCTGTGTAGATGGCTCTGTTGGTAAAGTACTCACAGCCTGTGCCCATTCTACAGAACCTATATAGACACAAGTCAGTTATGGTCATGGGCTTGTAATTCCAGCAGTGAAGATTCAGAGATGGGTGGATCCCTGGGGCTCACAGGCCAATTAGCTTATCATACTTAATTAGTTCCAGGCCACGCTAGTAAGACCTGTGATGGCTATTCTCGGTTGTCAACTTGACTATATCTGGAATAAATGACATTCCAGAAGTGGAGGGCACACCTGTGATCTGGATCTTATGGCTGGAAGACTTGATTTAATCCAGATCTTGAGGTAGGATAGCACGCACTTTTGGTTTGGATGTACAGATGTCTTTAATCCAGATCTTGAGGCATGTCTCTAATCTGGGCCACACCTGCTGGGGGCCTACATAAGGACAATGGAAGAAGGGAAGGGTTCTTCACCTACTTGTGCTCACTTTGCTAGCACATTGGAGACTACTTCTCTGGGATTCCAGTTTATAAAGAAGACCACCCAGCCTCATGGACTGAGCAACTACTAGATTCTTGAACTCCATTCACAGCTGGCCATTGTTGGATTTGCTTGACTACAGCCGGTAAGTCATTCCAATAAATTCTGTAGATAGATAGATAGATTGATAGATAGATAGATAGATGGATGGATGGATGGATGGATAGATAGATAGATAGATAGATAGATAGATAGATAGATAGATAGATAGATATTCATTCCATAAGTTCTATGACTCTAGAGAACCCTAATGCAAGACACTTTCTCAAAAATAAACTGTTTTAAGGTAAACAACAGCATTCCTGAGGACTGACACCTAAGATGTCCTCTGGCTTCACATACATTCACACACATGTACACACACACACACACACACACACTTTATCTATCATCTATCTATCTCTATCTCTTAATGGTATAAATATACGATATCAGCTTCAAACTTACTTTAGAATATTTATATATTTTCTAGGTCAGTGAATATAACAAAATCTCTTTTTCCTTTCTCAAATACCACCCAATCCCTAGAAAAGCCATGAAATGGAAGCTACATTCAGACTCTCCACAAATTCTAGAACTGTGTGAAAACTGGGTATAGTTAATTATGGTTGTGAATATATCATAAATAAAATTCCTAAGGGCCTCTACTTGTTAAATATTTATTTAGTATATAATTTAACAAGGATTCTCTGATATTACTGTTTCATGGGTTTATCAAAATTTTAATTCTATTCTAACTTTAATACGAGATTTTAATTTTACTTTCATTAAAACACAATCCATTCACCACAGAAGAAATAATTTATCTATAGAGTGGCCATAAAGTCTGAAGGTGACTGTGCATAATAAGTGACTTATTGGTGTTATATTACAGTACAGAATATATTTACTGTGTTGTCCCAGTAAATGCATAGTTTGCTGTTTAGGGCAGCTCAGCTCTGTAATGACCAGGGTACCTAACAGGCATACCCAGCAACGGCCCCATGCACCTGTGCTTTTCACCTAAGACCTGCAGTAGTTCTCAAATATGATCCCTGGAATCAGCAGAATCAATAGGCATGTGAGGGCTATTAAAAATTCAAAGTGGAAGGCTCCACTCCAGCCCTACTGACCCAGAAAATTGACTAAACGCTGAGTCTAACAAGCCCTGTAGTGGCTCTGAAACAAGCTGAAGTTTAAGGACCACTGGCTCCAATTGCTTGTTTCTGATGCCACTAAAGAAGAGCCTTTCCTTTTAGTGTGTGACTCATGGATGTCAGGCTTACCAAATAAAAAGATAGGCTGCTAATTAAATTTGAATTTCAGATTAAAGAACAAAACTTAGATGAATTATTTCTTTGCAAGTGATTCCCAGGTATAATAACCCATGGATTTAAAGGGTATGTGATGTGTTTATAAAAATATATTAAGATATATGTTATATCATGTCGAGGCATCCCTTCCCCCAGAGGGACCAGACACACGTGAAGGTATAGTATAGAAATAGAGTTTATTTAGGGCATGGGGAGGGGAGTTAAGAGGGTAGTAGAGGCAGAGAAAGGCAGAGAGAGAGAGAGAGAGAGAGAGAGAGAGAGAGAGAGAGAGAGAGAGAGAGAGAAGAGAAGTAGAGAGGTGGAGACCGGCCATGACCACGTGGAGAGAGGGGGGAAGGGAATGGGGAGAGGTAAGGGATAAGAGATGTAAGAGAGAGGCAAGAGAAAGAGATAAGAGAGAGAGGAGGGACAAGCAGCCCCTTTTATAGTGGGCCAGGTCCACCTGGCTGTTGCCAGGCAACTGTGGGGAGGAGCATACCTGGCTGTTGCCAGATAACTGTGGGATGGAGTTTAGACAGAATGCTAAATTTCTCCGATTTGGTTTAATTAAAAAGAAAAATTAGAAAGAAGTAATGGCAAAGCAGTAATAGGGTCATCGTAATATCTGACTGCTTCATGCTGGAGAATGGGGGTGGGGGATGTTTGTCCAGTCGTAAGAGAGTTGGCAGTTTTCTTGCTGTCCAGGGTCTGTGGAGCTGTCTGAGGGTAGGTCAGAAGGAACAGGTCCAGTAGAAGCGTCTGTGTCTGAGAGGAGATTGGAGCATCTGACGGTTGCTTCTCTGGAGCTGGCCTGGGTTTAGTAAATGCCTGGACTTGATAAGATATTGAAACACATTATTACAGGTAGAAAAATAAATTAAGTACAATTGGGAGAAAGAATTTTTTTTCTTTTTTTTTTTTTTAATTTTATTTTTGATACTTTATTTACATTTCCAATGTTTCCCCTTTTCTGGGTCTCCTCTTTGGAAGCCCCCTATCCCCTCCCCATCCCTACCTCTATGAGGGAATTCCACCTCCCACCCACCTGCCCACCCATGCCCCTATTCCTACCTTGACATTCCCCTTTACTGGGGCCTCTAACACCCTCAGGCCCAAGGGCCTCTCCTCTCTCCCTGATGGCCATTGAGGTCATCCTCTGCCTCATATGTGGTCCGAACCATGGGTCCATAGATGTGTATTCTTTGGTTGGTGGTCCAAACTTC
>CM052702.1:30054615-30081391 GCA_028551405.1 Uromys caudimaculatus | reverse complement strand
ACAGAGAATTCTCAACTGAGGAAATTCGCAGGGCTGAGAAGCACCTAAAGAAATGCTCAACATCCCTAGTCATCAGGGAAATGCAAATCAAAACAAGTCTGAGATTCCACCTCACACCAGTCAGAATGGCCAAGATCAAAAACTCAGGTGACAGCAGATGCTGGCAAGGATGTGGAGAAAGAGGAACACTCCTCCATTGCTGATGGGATTGCAAGTTGGTACAACCACTCTGGAAGAAATTTTTTTTTTAAGATGTACATTTTAAACCCAGAGGAATCTCATCCTTTGGAATAGGTAGTAAGCGGGAACTTTAGGTAGATGTACTTATCTGGATGGAATCTATTGGGTCCATGAGAGGCAAATCTGAGTGATTTTCTGTAACTTATAAGTTTATAAAAGAAATAACAACATGAGTTAATAACATGAACAGTCTTTAAGATGAACCTTCTGTGGAGCAGAAGGGACAAGATTAAAAAGTTGAGAAAGTTGGATCATATAGTGGAATGTTTTATGAAGAGTCAGGCAAATTATAGGAACTTAGAAAATATTAGGACAGTGGTATAGCAAGAAGAGGAAGGTAAGGAGATAACAGATTACATCTGTGAAAGCTTAGCTGTCAATGTTGTCAGAAGTCTGAGAAATAAACAATAATCTAGCAATTGTATTATTTAAAAAAATGACAGAGTCCACTAGTCAACAGTTCCCTGGTCTCTGTGGCAACTCGGGCAGAGTCAGTCTGGCTTTCAAGCGCAGAAGACGCAGGGCTTTTTCTCTGTGGAATGGATACATGTGACATGGGAAGTAAGCTTACCTTGGTTTAGTAGCCAAGCCCCTTGACCCAAAGTATCTGGCTTTGTCCACTGCATTTTCAGTGATTGTCATATCATAATCTAGGCAGAATCCTGTAGCTGTGTCCACATCTTCTGAGACCATCTCTTATCGTCAACTGTCAAGGACTTTGGGAATTCTGTCTGCCATAACTTAAGAATTAACAAACTTCTGACAGGATTGAGAACTGTATACATTGGTTATAACTGAATAGAATTTAATAGCAGTAGCAAAGAGACATATGGCTAGGACCAGAATAAGGAAGCAGGCAGCAGTGGCATGGAAAGAGAGGGAGAGAGGGAGAAAGTCCCTTGTGTGTGCTGGAAGGTGGAAACATGATCAGGATCAGGGGCTGGCAGAGCAGGAGGGAGAGGGGAGGCAGCAGAGTCCCTGGCAGGGGGCAGAGATAGAAGGGGCTGCTAAGGCAAGGCAAAAGCTGTTTTAGGGGCAGATAGGGAATGAACAGGAACAAAGCTGCGTTTCTGCGGCTGTGAGCTTTGGCGGGTGGCAGGTAGTCAAATGCGCATGGGAAAGCAAGTCAAGGGAGAGGACCTCTGGCAGGACACAAGGGGCAGAGCCAGTCCCACCTTTCCCGCTGAGAACTGAGCAGAGCTAAGGAGTAGAGGGGGGAAGGGCAGCAAGTGGGGTGTCCCAGCGGAGAGCACTAAGAAGACTTGCTTCTAAGGCTAACTAGCTGAACCAGTGGTTTCAGCAAGCCGCAAATAAGACGGGGAGAGGAAATTCTGTACTACGGGTCCTCAGCAAGAAAGTGCCAGTTTAGTGAGATGGAGAGAGAGATTGTTTTAGACCAAGACTTCCCATTAAATAGGGACAAAGGCGGCGAAGACTGACCCCTGGGAGAGAGAATAGGATTATTGACTGCCCATACCAGCATCCTGAGGGCATCAATAACCCAAGAGAGGTTCTAGCACAGGCCAGACTGTCAGGTCGTCACGTGGGAGCCTGGGGCCTAACGCTCAGAGCCAGTGCTCTTGAGCCAGAGACCAGTTCACCCAGGCCTGGGATTCTCAGTGGCAGAGGGAAAGAAACTGTCTTGAGGAAGAGGAAATCTCACCTAAGGGAAAAAGTCCTAAAACGAGGGTCAGTGAAAAAGACTGAATGTCGTCTCCCATCCTCAAGGACTACACAGGGTAGCTCCGAGCTCAAGAACTCTCCCCAGAGTCCATGTGGACAGTTACTCTGACCAGTGGGAGATGGGGGCTCACCGGTTCTTTTGAGCTAGCAAGCATGGATCTCTCACAGTGGCTGAGGTGGGAGTCACACAGCACCAATGATGTGTTTATAAAAATATAATAAGATATATGTTATGGAGGTGTATGGAGGTACAGGGAGGTAGGGAGGTGTGGGGGAAGGGTGTGCTCAGCAGACCCAAACCCAGGCATCCCTTCCCCCTGAGGGACCAGCCACACGCAAAAGTATAGTATAGAATAGAGTTTATTTAGCATATGGGGAGGGGAGTTAAGAGGGTAGTAGAGGCAGAGAAAGTCAGAGAGAGGAAGAGAGTAGAGAAGTAGAGAGGTGGAGGCCGGCCATGACCACCTGGAGAGAGGGGGGAAGGGAATGGGGAGAGGTAAGAGATAAGAGATGTAAGACAGAGGCGAGAGAAAGAGATGTGAGAGAGAGAGAGAGAGAGAGAGAGAGAGAGAAAGGCAAGCAGCCCCTTTTATAGTGAGCCAGGCCCACCTGGCTGTTGCCAGGCAACTGTGGGGAGGAGCATAACTGGCTGTTGCCAGGTAGCTGTGGGGTGGAGTTTAGACAGAATGCTAACAATATGTAACTATTTTGGTGCATAGTTAAATGTTATTTGTTACTTATCTGATATTCAATTTCAACTTCTAATATTGTGTCCTAATTTGTTCTAGCATCCCTATACCTCACCTAAGGATGTATTGATCTGACCAGAACACAGCATACTCCACAAGAATATATAATCTAGCCCAGTTTTAGAAATTATCATCCTTCCAGCCTTTCAGCCCTTTGTGGCCACATGGGTGACCTTCTATTCCTGTCTAGTGAAGTCACTAGTTAGTGGTCAGGAGCATGGGCATTAGGTAGAGTCACCCATATTTCCAACTGTAGTTACTCTGGTAGTGGAAACATTGGCTGTTGTAAAGTAATGCATACCAATCTCATATGGTTGACTTTTGTTTATGAATTATATTCATTTTTCTCTGCTTAGCAGGCTCCACTGTGTGCAGAATGCTGGGTTTCTCATAGATCATTGACTATGGATTGAAGTTATTTTATAGCCCTCAGCAACGGTGTGTGCTGATGGCGGGCAGGTTCATCCCTGAGACTGATCTCTCTCAGTGAGAGAGATGCAACCAAACTATCTTCTCTGAGTTCTCTTCTGCTGCCATCCACCTTTTATTTTTGAATTTGCTAATATATTTTATCTTCTTAAATGTTCATACAACAAAGTGCACAGAGTTTAGTTGTGCAGTGCAGTGGGCTTTAGCAAATATACTCCCACTCCTATAGATAGAATGTTTCCTTCAGTCTAGGTGAGATCTTCACATCTCTTTCAAGCCAATACTCCCTGCATAGGCAGCCACAGCTCTGATTTTCACCATCAAGAAAAGCCCCTCCGCCCGCACCCAAGGACTTTCTTTAAATTGACTTACTCTCTCTTTTTTTTAAAAACACATTCAAAACATTTTGATCTATAGGAGAGAATTTAAAACATAAATATGTATGTGCAATTTTCTCCTCTAAAGTCATGTATACTAAAGTCTAAAGATAGTTCCCTGCCTCCCACTCTCAAGGTCAGGAGATGCTACAGAGAAGCATCACAATCTGAGGAAGGGCCAGGAAGCCCTCCTTAAGTCAGGAAGCACATCAGAAGACCCAGGAAAAGAAGTGTATGGGATCTGTGCCAGCTGGGGGGACCCCTAGTACTTCAGTTGGCCTTTGAGGGATCCCTATGACACCTTGTGTTGAATTAACTCCTTCCAGACAGATATAAACAAATGTCCACTCCTCCTCTCCTTAGTGAGGTCACCAACAACTGACCAAAGTAAGAAGTCCACCAGCTCCAGCTTGCTGAAACATTGTCTGGCTTACCTACAGAAGCGAGTGGCTGAGTTTTCAAGGGAGGCTCTAATGGCTCTCCCCTTCCCATGAGAGCATGTCAGTGCGATCTCATCCCAAGCAATCGTAGCCGCTCTGACGAGGATGGTAATAGACTAGGCTTAGAGAAGAAGGTTGAGATGCATCTTGCTAGACCACTTATCCTTAAGCCCCTGCTTATCCCATAGCTGTCATGTTGCCTGTGCTTCTTATGAGTTCCATATTAAAGACAGGTTTAAATATCCCAGGACCCTTGAGTGAGAAAGAGCTTCTATGTCTTAACTAGGGCAGAGGGCACAATAGACCACAATGGCACATCTAAATTAAAGGTCAAGGGATATTGCAAATAACTATTCCATCTGATGTAAGTTAAGTACTTATCGTGTTATTCAATATTTCAATACTGCAAACTGTCTACTGGAATAGTACCTAATTATCATCATTTTAAAATTTAGAATAGAATAGTATTGTCCATGGAGAAGCAACATCTACAAAGTTCCCTTTTGCCCATAGTCCTGGAGAACCCAGGGATAGAGAAAATAAAAGTTCAAACAGCTGTTATCGTTAGCATGGATACAAACAATTATCATTTGAGGCAAATTTTTAAAAAGGCATACTGAGAATAAGATGCAGGTTAAATGTAACTCAAAAAAGCCTGGCAGTGGTGGTGAATGCCTTTAATCTCAACACTAGGGAGGCAGAGGCTGGTGGATCTCTGAGTTTGAGGCTAGCCTGGTCTTCAGAGTGAGTTCCAGGATAGCCAGGGCTACCCAGAGAAACCCTGTCTCAAAAGTAAAATCAAGCCTGAGGGTGTTAGAGGTCCCAGTAAAGAGGAATGTCAAGGTGGGAATACGGGAGTGGGTGGGCAGGTGGGTGGGAGGTGGAATACCCTCATAGAGGCGGGGGAGGGGAAGGGGATAGGGGGTTTCCAAAGAGGAGACCTGGAAAGGGGGAAACATTGGAAATGTAAATAAAGTATCAAAAAAAATTTTTTTTAAGTAAAAACAAAAAACAAAACAAGCAAAAATGCTGGTGCCCATCAGAGATCTTCACACATATACACACAGACACACCACACACACACACACACACACACACACACACACACACACACACACCACGGGGAGGGAGGGGGAGAGAGAGGGAGAGAGAGACAGAGAGAGACAGAGAGAGAAATTGTCCTCTGACTTCAAGAATCTAAATCAAATTTATATATAAACATTTTTAGGAAGACTCCAAGGCCACAGTTGCCATAAGTGCAGTCCATTTGAGGCCACTGTCTCTGCAGACAAAATCTGATAGTTCCCACCACCCCTCCCCACATCCCTACCCCATGGAAGCCTTTCTGTTTCGCAGTTGTCAAGGTTGGATTTTTTGCACAGGCTCTCTGGCACACACTTTGAAGAATTCGATGGTTGTCAGAGATTCACCCCTGTGAAGGGAAGGTGGGGATGGAGTAGCACTGGACTGAGCAGGGAACTGAATTATAATATAAACCCAAGAAACAGCCCAGAGCTCTGGTCTGGGTGCTGCTTGTTAAAATGTCACCAGTCTGGCTGGATCTCTGGATCTCTGTATATGTCTTTTCCACTAAATAGATGCAGGTTGACTCAGGTGAGGGCAACTTGGTCAGGATCAATTCAAGATCTACTTAAAGGAGCTGACCACTGTAAACTGTGGACCACATGTCCCATATCTGGATATCAAATCCTTTCTTAAAAGCAGGTTTAAGTATCTTCTATGATTGTTTGATTGTCTGCAGGAAAAATCCGTATGGGTTTCTTTCAATCTCCCAAAGCAGAAGGTTCACACTGTGAAGTGAGTCCACGTACCCGGGGCCTTTTCCCTCCTCAGATGGCGCACCACTCACTCCTTCTTCTTCAGGTCTCAACCTTAGGTCTCCCCCTCACAACATCCATCCAACCTGTCATTTACTTAGCTTCCTAGTCTCCTGCCTGAAAACTCACCATGACCTGCTGGCCTCCAGGCTCCCCCGCACCCCCTATCAATTACATATTTCAGAGTCCAGGCTAGCATCCCAACTCTTCTCACCACCTCCCCTACTCTAAACTTCCTCAGCCATGGCGTCTCTCCCCCTAGCTGCTCTTTCTCCTTATAACCCTGCTGTTTCAGCCATGTTCTTGCTTTCGCCCAAGTTCTTTGTGCCTTCCTCTCTCTGTCTCCCTCCTCCCACTCTCTGCTCTCTCACACTCTCCCTCTCTCTCTCTGCCTCACCCCATCTGCTCTGTTCCTGCCCTGTCTCATGGCCTGGTCTACTTGCTGGCCATGTTCAGTCTGCTACCTTCTCTCTCTGCTCTGGACTCTTCCAGATGTCTCTAGCTGTTCTCTCCCACCAGTCTGAAATATAAAACCACTGCCACAATCTTTGAGCCAAATTTGAAGCAAGCTTTAATTAAATACTGGCCAGGAGGATGGACTCTGGCTGGGTTCCCAGAAAATGGAGAAGAGTCACATTTTGCTGAAGTTTATAAAGGCACATCTATATTTCCCACCAGGCCCAATCAGAAGCAAATACATATCCTGACGTAATCCCTGCTCACATACCTCCCGCCTACATGTGACCAAGCACATCCAGTGCAGTTGAGTCAAACAAACTTGGTTAGGGGAGTGAAAACTTGTAGCCTGTTATCTCCCATAAACAGTACCCTCCAGCATGTCAGAAGTATCTGTTCTTGGGCAAGTGGCTTAAAGGTTACATTTTTGTTTCATTTTGTTTCATAGATATCTTAGGTACAGTAATTACCATGAAAAGTTAACTTAAGAAAAATTTAAAAAGTAACTTTGGCTCACATGCCACAGCTTATTAAGGGAGGACTTAGAGTAGCTACTAACAGGGCTTGAGGGTTTTTTTTTTTTGTTTTTTTTTTTTTGTTTTTTTTGGAGGGTTAGAAATGCTCAGGAATTAATAGAAATCTGTACAACATTTTAAGTGCATTAGAATCCATTAAAATTAAGTTGTTTGCTTTAATACAGTGAATAAGATGCAAACTATACTAATAAGAACAATCACAAAACAGACATGAGGAAGCTGAGATGTGGGTTCCATTCAGGAGTCAAAGCTTTTGTGGGGATAACAGTGTATATTTCATAGCATTTCTGGTGACACATAGCAACAGCAGGCTGTGGCAACTAGGGTGAATGTTCTGGCAAAGATGAGGGTACCAGCAGCCAGTGGTGCCTTCTGAAGGTGTGAGACCTGAAGTAGGAAGCAAGACCTGGAAACAGCAAACCTGCCTGGCATGTCCAAGGATAGATAGCTCATTCCGTGGGGAAGGAGGATTCCCTCAACAGCCTCCAGCACCAAGAAATTATTCTACACAGATCAATATAGATGACATGTCTACAGAGTCCAATTATCTCAGCTGTAACCCCAAATCAAGTAAAGCTGTGAATTGAGAGGAAAATAAATGGTACCTTCCAAAGAGAGTGAAAGTGTGTGGTTGGCTGGATAACAATTCCCATGCTATGTGTCTGACTTCAAATGCTCGGGGCCTCAAAAGTTCCACATTAAACTAAAAGGAAATAACCAGTTCTGTCTATGTTCAGGATCTTGAGTTGGAGAGTTTGTTCTGGATTATCAGGATGAGCTCAACTGTTGCTAAATCTCCTTCCTTTGAGGAAATGTGAACATCTACCCCTTCCTTCTATATCCCAATAACAAGCCAAGGTAAGAGTTCACCAAACTATTTGGTTTCTAGGAAACCAAACTATTCACTAGACCTGTGTACAGAGCAATGGGTGAGGGGCTACAGGTAGGATTGAAAATGGCTTTAAAGCAGCCACACTGGAAGGTACAGCCACACTGGAAGGTACAGACCCTGCCATGAATTATGACTCCTTCAAGACTGTGTAGGTGGAGTGCCTCACGCCAGTGCCTCCCCACCTAAATCCTATAGCCATTCCCCAAAACCTGGAGGCCATGTGAAATTAGGGTAGACTTGTACACTAGTTAGGAGGAGTGGCTGGGGAGGATTACATGGCCCTCCCCTTGCCCTCCTTCAGAGAGGAAACGTGAATAATTAACAAGCCCAGTTGTAATATTTAAGAAGAGGAACTCCTAAGGACAGTGGACAGTTTGGTTTCAAGGACAGTCCAGGACAGGACACAACTCCTGCCTTCAGGCTTCAGGAAGAAGCTAGTTCTGCCAAGGTCTTGAGTTTAGCAAATTGATATGATTGCAGGTGTCTGACCTCCACAACTATATATTGTTTTAAGCGACTAAATATCATATAATTGTATATGAGGGGGCAGAGTTAAGGAACTATCAAAGTGGCTGCTCCATTAGGGGAAAGATTTTTTTATAAAACCAAGGATATCAAGGATATGCTTCATAGAGCGAGATATGGTGTGGTGGGAGAGGGAGCCTCAGTGGGTAGAGTTTATCTGGAGGCATGGGAAGGAGAGTTGAGAAGGTAGTAGAGGCAGAGGAAGAGAGGGAACAGAGAAGTAGAGAGAGAGAGAGAGAGAGAGAGAGAGAGAGAGAGAGAGAGAGAGAGAGAGAGAGATGAGACAGAGAGAGAGAGAGAGAAAGATGAGGCAGGCCATAAACATGTGGAGAGAGGGCATAGGGAAAGAGGGAGAAAGTCAGAGAGGCCAGAGTCCCTTTTATAGGGAACCAAGCCTACCTGGCTGTTGCTAGGTAACCGTAGGGCAGACCTTAGAAGGAATTTCAACAATTTTTATTGTAGATAAGAGAAAGAACACTCTCATCTGGAGGAGTCAGAAAGAAACAGACTTGGCCATGACCAGGGCTATCTGTAAGAGAGGTGAGAAAGCTGGGGGTGGAAAAATCATGTGGGGTTATAAGAACAAGTTTTAAGGATGGCAACCCAGGAGTCTGGGGCAGCCCAGGAGTCTGGGGCAGCCCAGGAGTCTGGGGCAGGAAGGTCCCAGCATGCTGGCATGTGGGCTTTGAAATGTGAACAAATACCTGTGAGTAGGGACTAAGGGAGCCTGGAGACCAGCATATGTGATATGCAGCCACCTGGTTTGTGTCATTGGAGAGCCATAGGTCCCCTCCTCCAGCGGCAAGGGAAGTGAAGTCTTTGGGTGGACAGGAACTCTCACAAGTTTCACAAGTTCATGAGGAATGTTGGCTTTTATCTAACTATCAGAAATCCTTCTATAAGCCAATTTGAACTGAGCCAAGACTGTCCTTTCTAACAGTCTCAGACCTAACAGAAATGCCTGAGACCTAACAGTAATGCCTTAGGCTGACAACAGAGCGCTACTGCAAGGGCTATCAGAGGGCACAGAAAGGATTTTTAAAAACAATCATTACTTCCACACCAAAACCCACTGCAAAATTTGGAAGTTTAAAATCACAAAGAAAATAAACATTGTGTATCTTTGACTTTCTCGTTCAATTAATTTTGTTCCTTATGTTGTTGTTGCTTCTTTTGTTTTCTTTTTCAGACAGGGTGACTTAGTTTGCATTTCTATTGCTGTGAAGAGGAACCAGGACCACAGCAACTCTTGTAAAGGAAAACATTTAATTGGGGCTGGCTTACAGTTTAGGGGTTTAGTCCATTATCATCAAGACTGGAAACATGGCAGCATGCAGGTAGACATGATGCTGGAGAAAGAGCTGAAAATTCTTCGTCTTGATCCTCAGGCAACAGCAGTAAGAGGCTCTGGGCCACATTGGACAGACCTTGAGCATAATGAAACCCCAGAACTCGCCCACAACTCCAACAAGGCCGTACCTCCTAATAGTGTCACTTCCTATGGGCCAAGCATTCAAACCCAGGAGTCTATTTGGACCATTCCTATTCAAAGCACCACACAGGGTTTCACACCATAGCCCAGACTGGCCTGGAAATCATGGCAACCCTCCTTTCTCAGTCTGTAGTGTTAGTGTTTCAGGTATGAGCCATCACACACAGGAAAATCCATTTTTTTAAATATTTCAAAATGTCATACTTATATTTGTATAATTGTCTTTATTTCCTCTTCTTGGAGTAAGACATGTTTAAATAGAGTATGTACATGTTCCTCTAAATAAATGGAATGTTGCTCTTTACCTTTTATATTTAAACTTATAAATTATATCATGCTAAGTAAAAACTCTTACCAGACTATTGGCATATAAAAAAGTAGAGAAACTCCAAGAAAATAATGTTCACAACTCTAAAAATACCAAGAAATCTAGCAACTTAAATAGCACTGTGTATCAGCAAATACCAGCATGTACATGGTGGGGTTGAAGACAGAGTCTGCCAGGCCTGAAGGTCACTGTGTGAGGTCTAGTGGGGACACTGGGGCATCAGAGAGCTAGCGTGACATAGTGACATGGGAAAACGGGGAAAAGACTCCCCAATGTTTAAAGTTCATAAAGGAAACAGTATGTTCTAATGACATTTAGTAAGAGATCTCAGAGCTCATCTGGGGTCCAGTGAACTGTATACTATCACCAGTTAGCGGAAGATAAAATTTAGTCACATCATGTCCGTGCTTAAGATGTTCTAAGATGCTTAGGTTAACAGGAGTCGAAAGCCTGCTTCATAATCTCAGAGCATGCAAAGCTCCAGAAAATTTGGTGTCAGCCCTTGCTCAGCCTCATGCCACATTCTCCATGGTTCTTGAGATAGCCAAAGTCTCAGGGCCTTTGCAAACGCCGTTCCTCTAGCTGAGGGAAGCAAGTCCCTGTTCTCGTTAATATCTGTTTTTCTGTTCCTAAATGTCTTCTCAATGTAGTTTATGCTACAAGAGACAACCCATTTGTCTGTCAGCATTCTGCAAGCATAGTCTCAGCACAGGTGTCATGAACACAAAATCCGGACACTATGACAGTTTGTTAGCCCCATGAGATGTAGGAAACATCAGGACCTGGCACCAATATCATGCCCAAGCTTCCCCCAGTCTATCAGCAACAGTCATTTGTCTCTGACCTAAGTAACTCCTGTCTTTTGCTACCTACGTGAGTCACTACCAAGCTATCCAGTTAGCTGTCAAGTGTGGTGAATCCCGGATTCTCACAGATTTTCATTGTTTCCTATTTTTCTAGACAGTGTGGGGCTTCTTGTGAGGATGTGGAAGTCAACCTTGTGACGGAAAAGTTGGGATGCTTGTGCAAGGCCGCATAGGCACCTCGAAGAGTCCTGATCTGCCGTACACAGAATTAGATTTAAGATGGCTCCCGGAACACCAGTGAGATAGCAGAAAGGAACCCAGGTCAGGGCGGTGGCTGCTCCCCCATCTTCATGGAAGTCCGAACAGGTGACAATGCACCCCAACTCCTTCTGAATTACCTCATCAGACAGGGCTTTCATTGAGGCATGGTGTAGGCGCTGCAAGATACAATTGGCCGAGGTTTTAGAGGTTTGGGATTGACTCTATCTAACACTGTGTGTAAATGTATGTGCTTGGCAATAAAGTCAGATCTGCATCCTGATGCTGGTCTGTGGAGTCTGATTTCCCAGGATTCTTCACGTGAGTCTGTCGCCTCTCATCCTCCATCCTTGATCTTGTTCCCACATCTTCTATCTGTAATCCCACAATATTTGCTCAAATATAAAAGTTCATCTAGCAGAGCATGGATTATGACACATAGGAAAAGTTCAGAAAAATGTCTTTCCAGTAAATAGAAGAAAATATATCTAGTTTTAGTTAAGGTCTCTACTCTAAAAGGTGCTGCTTTTTCTTCTAACTAAAATTGGGCCCACTTAAGTGCCGCAGAAAAAATGAAGAAAGCTTCCTCCTCTGCGGCACTCCAGGAGTGACTAGACTCTGAAGACAAGCAGCTCCGAGGGTGGCAGCAGGAAGCTCTTTCTGTCTTACCTTGTTCAGTTAAATTCAGCTACCATGATGCTACTAACAACTTCCAGACTTTAAAATGTTCATTTATTTAAGAAAACATTTGTTTTGTAGTCTAGGGAAGTGTGGTTTTTGTCCTTGGAATTAAGGGCTAAATCTACATTTTGAGATTTCTTTAGTAAGGGTTTTTTTTCTTTTTGTCTGAATGTTAAAATCTGAGGGGAGTTGAAATTTTCGTTAATTATTCAATTCTTTTCCCATGACTTTTTTCAAAATTTTCAGCCAGAAGGAATGGCAGTACATTAATAAAGTGAAAAAATGAATAAATAGAGTCTCACTTGGTTATGAGCACGTAGAGAGAAACTGAGGAAAACAGAAGCCCCAGAAGTGAGTACACTATAAAACAGCAGGCATCCCGCCAGCTGAGGGCTATTCGGAACTAGTCTAACACTTTTATTTAAATCACAAACCGAATTCAGAGTCTAATATTTGAAATCCAATTTTATTGATAAAATGCACATTTTATTTTGAAAGTATCTATTTTGGTAGAGCTCAATTCCCCCTGGAAATGGCCCCTTGTTGAATGGAAGGGGACAGTCCTGACCACCCGCCCTTCTGAGCTCTAATCTGTGAGGCCACACCAAACTTATGATAACACCGGTTTCTGCTCTGAGTAGTACCACATTCCCCACACTCTGACTCGAGCATTTGCTGTGTGCAGAGGGTTAAAAGACAATCAGAAGTTTTGACAAAACATTCTAATATGTTCAGTTGAGAAACTGCTGAACCCTCAACCTTGATCTGCTTTCCTTAATTATGTTATAGATTTGAAAGTGGAAACGTGGATCAGTAGAAACGTCATTAATCAAGTGATATAAGCAGAGGGCAGGGGAGAGTCCTTCCAACAGTTTAGAGAAAAATATTCTCCATATCCCAGTAAAGGTGTCATCTAGGGAGACCTCCCTTCTGAGGAGGAGGAGGAGGGGAGGGCGGGTGGGGGAAGGGGAGGGGAGAGGGACGGACTGGAAGGAGAGGGGGGGAAGCGCCATCCGATGTAAAACAAATAACTTAATTAATAAAAAATAATAAGCTATGCTGCTGTGCCCTGCTATGCCTCAGACCAGAGGGAGAGATCTACAACGCGGGGCTCAGGAAAGGGGCTCAGGGAGGGGTTGGACAAACCCACCAGGCATCCAGTTCTGCTCCTTCTGTTGACTAGAGTAAGAAACAGGAGGAGAGAAAGGCTGTGTTCCGTCTTGGGCACTGCCAATAGTATCCATGGGACCCACCTGCCCTTTACACACAACCATACAGCACCTACTGTGCTAAAATCTCATCTGCAAATTATGACTCTCCACTAACACGCTCATTACCAGGCAGAGGCTGCAGTATAATCCTACTGAATCATTATCCTTCGTGAATCGAAAAGTTGATATAGAGAGTCAGAAACAGATGATAGGAGGAAATGTTGAAAGCCACAACGCTAGCAAAAAGGAAGCACACTGGCCAATTGTAACAACCCCTCCCCCGCACTCCTCTCCCCCACTCCCCTCCCCCACTCCCCTCCTTCTAGGCAAAGCCCCTCACATTTCCAGTTCTTTTCACATGGCCGATCCCTTCGACAGGCTCTGAATTCAGGACGTGGCCAGGATTCCAGACTACTGCAATGTGTTTTAGTATGTTCTGTGCCACAAACTGACCACTTAGTATGTGTGTATCAATAAAATAGTCTCAAGTGACTCATGCTGGGGACACAGACAATATGCAGAACATTGACAACGTTATCTGCAGTGTCACTCCAAAGAAAGCTGAAGCCCCTTAGAGTGGCTACAACTGCTCTGACCTAGTCCCCCAGTTAGTGCTTGCACCCACTAACTGTCCGTCTGAGTAATTCTGGTGATTTCATTTCTGTTTTTCAAACTGGGAAATAACTAACAAGTAAAAGTTGCTTTGTACTTCTTCATTTGACTCACCTATTGACTGCCTCACTTGGGATTTACCTACAGCATTCGAGCCAAGACCTTGTGGTAGGTACTGCAAGCACCTGCGGCTCCTCCACCAAAGGGTGAGGAAGAGGGGACTACAGCAATGTCCCCACACATGCTTCTTAGGAAACGTAGACTTACCTAGGGCCTTAGACGGGCAACTACTTTAGAGCCACTAACAAAATGGCAACATCCCAGTGCCCCTGAATATTAACCCTCCAAATTCTACCTTCTTAAGGCCTCCGAGTATTGGGAATGTGTTTAAAAGTTCCAACCAAAAATGGACATAAATCTGCTTCAAAAACTAAAATCACATTTAAAGGGAATTATATATAAAACATGAAGTTTAATAACACAGTAAATTGATGAATTGCTGTAATGGACAATATCCATGTTCCTGAAGATCTTGCTAAATTGCTAAGAGTATCCTAAAAGCCATCATTCATCCTGGCTAAGGTATACATACCATTTAAAGCCCAATTACCATGCACCACATTTCTCAGGTAATCCCTGAGTACCCAGGGCTGTTAACTGTGTTGACATGCCTCTGCTTGGCCAGACTTAAAATGTCACCGCCATCTTTGACTCCCTTTTCATGACACCCCTCCCCACATCATCAGCTGCCAAATCCCATTATCTTGTTAATTTTTGTCAACACAGCAACCTGAAAGTTCTTTTCCTACCAAACCTTCTTCTGCTTCTCACTGTGGCTTTAAGTGGTCCCAACTTTTTGGTCCTCCCCACTTTCACCCATTTGCACAGGAGAGTTAGGTTTATCTGTTTACTGAATCACTTAGGTTATAGACTCCTCCCACTCTATCTAACCATCCCCCTACATTCGCTGCCTCCAGCCAACCAACTTCATCCGGTTAAGACAGAGAGCTTTTTCAACCTCTATCTGGTGTCCTCTTAATGATAACTAAAAACGCCCTGTTGCCAGTACTCTAACTTTAAAACATTCTGAGGCAGAAGGCTGGCCTGAGCGACCTGTAGGGTCAAGAGTAGAACACAAGCTGTAACAAGAAAGAAAGCAGAGGCTTGAAAGGAGCCTCAGCTGTGCCCAGGGAATGACCCTGGCTTTACTGAAACTGGAGAGAGCATCGCCACCAAGTATTCACGAGTGCATGTCTAAGAGGAAATAGTTGTGCTCCAACACAAGGTCAAGGAAGTGAGCAATGTGGCAGCTGGGGATGCTTTTATAGACTCTCGAGACTGAAAACAAACTATTTCGTTGTGCAGCTTCCAGGCTGCCTTGTATAGAGTTTTCAGACTTTTAATCCTTTTCTTTGTCTTAGCGTGTGTGTGTGTGTGTGTGTGTGTGTGTGTGTGTGTGTGTGTGTGTGTGTGTCCTTAAGCTATCAGTATACATTTTACAAAGTATGTGGTTTGTGACTAACAGCGTGCCACAGTGAGTTTCATGGCTACATGAAACTCAGATCCAAACTGCTTAAGAAGATGCATTAAGCTCTTCTCATCTTGATGCTGACTTTCCCTCCGGCCTCCATATTTCCCCCTTGAGTCTTGCAGGCCACAATTTTTTCTTTGGCAAAGACAGTTCTTCTGCCTCTGGGACCTTGTATGCAGAGAAAACATCATGTCCTTTTGTCATCTGTGTGTTTATCACAACAAAGAGTATCCCCTCTGTGTTTTCCCTAACGCCTTCAGGGGAAGGCGTTTGTCCCCACAGCTCCTTGTAGCTCCATTACAGCTTGCGCCCTCAGATATGGAGCTCATTGCACTGCACTTATCTCTGAGTCACTGATGGCGTGTGTCTGATTCCCAGGAGCAGAGGTTCCACTTTGTCTCAGCATTTTTCCAACACCTAGGCAATGATTACCCCTTAATAACTATTTGTGGGATTGTTTGAGGCTTTTTCTCCTATGTTTCGGGCCACCTATGGCCTATTGTTTATTAGATTTTCAAAAATTATCTTTTGAAATTCTTCTCCAAACTAAGTTGCCTTTCTAACCACCCAGTCTTAACGTGCTTAGTTTCCACAATCAGATGATAGTAAGCACATCTGGGGGCACATCTGGGGAAGCTTGGCTGTAAGATATCCTTTCTACCTCTACCATGACTCATAGGAGCCAAAGGATTCTTTTCATGTGTATATGTGAATGTATGTGTGCATTCATGTGTGTGCACATGTGTGGGAGGCAGCACATATGTGTGTGTGTGTGTGTGTGTGTGTCAGCTAGAAGTCAACCTGAGAGTCCTTCCACAGGCATTGCTCCTCAGGTGCCATCCATGTTGGTTTTTGGAGATAGGGTCTCTCCGGCCAGAGCTTGCTAAGTGGGATAGGCTGGCTGGCCAGTGAGCCCTGGTGCTGCAGTTTCAGCGTACATGAACACCACACCCAGCTTTTTTTTTTTTTTTTTTTTAATGTGACTTAATCCTAGTGATTGGGTGGCAAGCACTTTACAAAATAAACTCTTGCCTCAGCCCCCAGAGAAGTCTTTTGCTTAAGATACTCACAATCCCACAAAGATAGGCATCTACCATCCCTGATGAGGCACTGCCATCTTTTCCCAAAAGTCACCCCTCAGAATACCCAGATAAGGTGTCTGTCTCTGAAATCATATATTTCAGTTACATAGTTCTTAAAATGGTGGCAAAACTAGTCTGGATTGTAGTTATTTGAGTACATTTTACTTCCTTTCAAGGTAATTATCATTCTCAGTCAGGAATGATGCCTAATTAATCTCTCTCTCTCTCTCTCTCTCCCTCCCTCCCTCCCTCCCTCCCTCTCTCTCCCCCTGATATGTGGATAATACACCATGCACAAAAGCACACACTTTCCCACCTTCATTAGCAAACAAGGTGATGCAGATGTCTTGTATAATCTATTCACTGTATTCTATTTACATTTCGCATCATACAATAAAATTAAAGAATGCTTTGTGCAATATAGTAGTTCCAACACTTTCCTGGTACATTATGCATTTCTTACTACATAGAGCAAATGTTTGTATCCTACGATCCACACAAATACAAACATGCCTATTTCATGAAATAGAATTTCATGACCTACGTAGATATTGCCCTTCTCTGGAATGTGAAAATCATGATTTAGGAAGCAATATTACATTACAGCCTACTATAAGTAAATCCTGCTTTTCCCTCTTACAGACACACATAGTTTCTTCTCTTTGCTTTAGCTCACATATCTACTATGGCAATTGTTTCTATGGCTTCATAATTAGATGTTTTCACATGTATCTCCCCTGACAGAATTTGAACTTCTCACAGCTAAGAATTAACGACTGTCAGGCTATAATTAGTGGACATACACAAACAACGTGCTTAGTTTCTTTACCCATCTTACGTACACACTTGTACTGCAGGGTGATGTCACCTCTATCTATGACTGATGAGATGAGAGGACTCCCCCCAAAACTTAATATTTTTATCCTAAAAATGTATTTACAAAATGGCTAGAATGAGAAAAACGAAAGATATCAAGACTCATTGCCCTCAAATTTGTAAGTTAATATAAAATACTTAGAGAGTAATAATGAAAGCTCCAGTATGACTGAATCTCCACGGAACTTTCTAGTTTGATCCTGATGGTCGATAGCTTGATATTATTCAAGCACTGTAGTAGTAACACTGGTCTTCTACACAATTTAGAGCAGTGTTTCTCAAACATGAAAAGATAATAATCCTCCAAGTTCACAAATTTGCCCTAACTAGTGTCTACTGCTCTAGTATCTAAATACATAAAAACTCGAAGGAGAACTGGGCATGAGAGTGTACACCTTCAGTTCTAGCACTGGGGAGACAGACACAGGCAGATGTCTGTGCATTAGAAGCCAGCCTGGATGACAGAAAAGTCCCGGGCCAGACAGGGCTACAATGAGCCCCTTTCCCAACAACACAAAACAAAATGTACGAACAAATGTCTTATGCTTCTTGTCTCATAGAATTTTAAATTCAAAATAAAAAATGTAATTATAGTCAAATGAAGTGGTAAAACAGATGAAATGCCAGTCCACATTGGTGGTCGGATTAGACCCCTTGGATAGAGCCAGATCACCAGCAGCATTGAGGCTGTGGTGCCCACAGCTAATGTGGAATCTCTTTTGTTCTTGGGGCACCTGTGGTCTAAGTGTGTCTCGGTCTCAGAAATCACTTCTGCTGCTTTCTCTCTTCAGGTTAAATTATTTGTTCCTCTTACTTCCCCCCCTCCAAATGGCCTTATTTTCCCATCTGACATTTCTATCAAAATGCCACGTAGATGGAATTAGATACAATCCACCACAGGAAATGTAAACGGGCCCATAGATGCAGTTAAAAAAGAATTTATTTCCCCATTAGAAAACTGACCCAGATATACCAGCAATTGGTCCCAGTTCACCCTTACAATGCTTCAGGACCCCATTTGCTTCATATTTCTGAAAAGCACGTATAATTCCACCCTGAGTCTTACGACATGGCCTTTGCTTAGCACAGATGTTATTACTTAGATCATCTGCTGTTCCTTTATTACAAGCCTTGAGAGTTAGAGGAGCTCAGTGGTACCAGGCGCCTACCCAAATAACCGAAGTAGAAATACACACTGCCACAAACCAGTGCTCTGCACTAAAGTAAATCTGGCAGTGAATCACAATTATCCTTTTGTGATCATTTTAGATTATCACCAAATAGACCATCAAATTTGACTCAAAGACCCACCTTCCTCACAAAGATGAGTTCAAACTATGGGTTTGATATACAGTTCTGGGAAGTATCTTCCATTGTAAATTTTGGAGTTTCTGTAGAATTCCATTCAAAGTAATATAAGAAACTTCTAGGTTTACATATGAGTTCACACTTTTAAAATATTAGTAAGATGAGGCATCCCTGAATTTCTAGGATGAAGCTGATTTGGTCATAGTGGAGAATCTGCTGTGTACTTAAATTTGGTTTTCAGGTGTCTTTTTGAGAAAGTTTGCATCTGTGTTCATCCAAGAGATTGGTCTATAATTCTCTCTGTCTCTCCTTGTTGAGATTTTATCTTTTGGTGTCAGGGTAATACTAATTTAGAAATGTTTCTTTTCTGTCTTAAGGAACAAACTGAGGAGTACAGGTGTTAGTTCGTCTTTAAGATCAACTAGAATTCTGTGTTGGATTCATCTTGCCCATGGATCCTTTTAGTTGGGAGATATCTAATTACTTTCTATCTCATCGGAAATAAAGGGTCTATTTAAATTATTGATGTCATTTTGGATTAACTTTGATAGGTCGTATGTATCTAGAAATTCATCATTTTCTTTTAGGGTTTCCAGTTTATTGGAATTAAAATTTTGTCAGTTTTGTCTGTTATAATGTCTCCCTTTTCTCTTTTGAGACAGGGTCTCTCTATAGAATCCTGGCTGTCCTCAAACTCACTATGTAGGCCAGACTGGCCTCAAACTCACAGAGATCTGCCTGCCTCTGCCTCCTGACTGCTAGGATTGAAGGTACATGCCACAACTCCCAGATTATGTCTTTGTTGATTAATTTGCCCCACTTTTGATTAAATTTTCAGTATTTTCAAGGACCAATTCTTCATTTCGTTGGTACTTTCTATTGTTCCATTTGTTCGTTTCTATTTCATTAATTTCAGCTCTGATTTTATTATCTCCTCCCATGTGTTGTCTTGGATATTGGTTGCTCCATTTGTTCCAAGGCCTTGAGCCATTCTTAATCTATTAATCTGAGATCTCTCCTTATTTTTTCAATAATAATAATAATAATAATAATTATTATTATTATTATTATTATTATTATTATTATGTGAGTTCTCTGCCTGCATGGATGCCTGTACGCCAGAAGAGAACACCAGATACCATTACAGATGGTTGTGAGCCACCATATGGTGGCTAGGGATTGAACTCAGGACTTCTGAAAGAGCAGTCAGTGCTCACAAACACTGAGTCATCCCTCCAGCCCCAGATTATTTGTTTGTTTGTTTGTTTTAATGTAAGCACTTAGCACTGTAAACTTTCCTCTTAAAACTTTCTTCATTGTACCTCATAGATTTTTAGTATGTTGCGTAGAATTAAGTACATAGACAAATGGATCATCTTACTAGATGCAGAAAGGACCTTTGATGAAATCCAGCATCCCTTCATAAAAGTCATGGAAAAAATAGGAATGCGGGGGCATATCTAACATAATAAAGACAATAAATAGAGAGCCCCTACCCAGTATCATCTCAGAGAAAATTTGAAGTATTTACATTAAAATCAAGCACAAGACAAGGATGTCAGCTCCCTCCAATCATGTGCTTGAAGTCTTAGCTAAGGCAATAAAACAAGTGAAGGAGACAAAGAGTATAAAAATAATGCAGAAAAGTCAATGTCTTTTATTTGTCCATGATATGATTATATATAAAGGCCCTAAAGATTTCATCAAAAAACTCCTACAGCTGTTAAACACATTAGGCAAAGTAGTAAGATACAAAATTCACACACACAATAAGGAAACTTCAAACACACCAATGACAAATATATTGAGAAAGAAATTGGTAAAATAATTCTATTCGTGATAGCCTTAAATAAAATAAAATATCTTGGAATAAATCTAACCAAGCAAAGTAAAAGACTTGTATATTGTGGGAAATATTAAAAATGATCGTCAAGTTCCCGTGCTACACCCTGCTTCTCTCTGCCTCGTGGTCTGGCAAGCCATGCACTATCGGGCAATGGCCGACCTGTTTTCCTGTCATGGAGACTCTGAGTCGATGCTCCAAAATCTCTCCACCCAACTCGATAGGTTCCCATTGGCAGGTTGCTACCATGCCAATCCCATGCTTCAAAACCCCCACAGCCTCTGTGGTGCACATCAGGCAAATCCACGCTTTGCCACCGTACCTTTCTCCTGAGAACCCAGACAAGCTGCCATAAGAAGAAAAACACCACATAAACTTAGCTCAGAAACAATAGTAACTCAATCTCTGGGCACAACAACTAAAACCTAATCTTGTAAGCCTTAATAAGTCTAAATTCTCCAGAGGTGAATCACGACAGGTCCGCCATTGAAACCAGGAGACACTAGTAGCTACATCTTGTCCTCCTGCTGTCCCCGTCCAAAAAGGCTCCCTCTCTCCTCCTCCTCTCTTCCCCTATACAACCTGGAAGTCCCTCCTACTTGCTCAGTAACTGGCTCCTTTCTTCATTAGGCAATTGGTTCACAAGAAGTCACCTGAGTACATGACTCACTCCTTGTCCACAGCCCCTCCCAGGAGAACGAAATTAGCATCAAAATACAAACTGCACCAGGCCCATCCACAACATTTGTACACTGGAAACTTTAAGACACAGAATAAAGAAATTGAAGAAGAAACAAGAAAATAAAATGTCTTCCCATGTTCATGCATTGGTAAGATTATTATTATAAAAAGTAGCCATCCTTTCAAGAATGATCTACAGATTCAATGCAATATCCATCAAAATTCCAATGAAATTCTTAATAGAATTTTTAAAATTTAATCTTAAAATCTATATGGAAATACAAGAGACCTGGGATAGCCAAAACAACCCTGAACAATAAATATACTGCTAGAGATATCACTATCCTGATTACAAGTTATGCTACAGAGCTATAGTAATAAAAACAACATAGTACTGGCAGCAAACAGACACAATGATCTACAAAATTGAGGACCCATTTATAAGTCCACATTCCTACCACCGCTTGATTTTTTTTCATGAAGGGGCCAAAAATACACATCGAAGAAAAGACAGCATCTTCAATGTATAATTACATGCAGAAGAATGAAACTTGATCCTATTTCACCCTGTACAAAATTAAATTAGGCCCTGATAAAGAATAAAGTAGGGAATGTGCTTTAACTCAGAGGCACATGAAAAATTTTCTGAACAGTACCCCAGAAGCACAGGCTTTAAGATCGACAACTGACAAATGGGATCTCATGAAACTAAAAAACTTCTGTAGAGCAAAGGACACCCGTTCCAGTGAATAAGCAGCCTATATAATAAGAAAAAAAATTACCAGCTATGTAACTGACAAAGAACCCAAAATGCCAAACAGCAAGATAACAAGCAATCCAATTAAAAATTGGGACATGGAACCAGAGAGTTCTCAAAACAAAAAACACAAATGACTAAGAAATGCTTAAAAGGTGTTCATCATCTTTAGGTATCCAGGAAATGTAAAGAGGACTTCTTTGGAATATCATCTTATCCAATTCAGAACATTAACAACAACAAGAAAAAAAAATCAATGCTGGTATAAGGCAAAAATAGAAATACTTATTCACTATTGGTGGTAGTACCAACTGATAGAGCCACTATGGGAATCAGTGTAGAGTTTCCTCAGAATTATAGAAATAGGTCTACCGTATCCAGCTATAACATATCCAATATACTTCTAAACATATTTATAAAGGACCCTACATCCTACTACAGAGATACTTGCTCATCCAAGCTTATTGTTGCTTTATTCACAATAGCCAAGAAATGGGAACTGCCTAGAGTCCTATCAACTGATGAAAGGATAATAAAACTGTCATCTATTGGAATATTATGCAGCTATAATAAAAGTGAAATTACTAATTTTCAGGGAAATGGATGGGGCTCAAAGTAATCATTCTGAGCGAGACCCACAATGACAAATGACCCAACATTATCTCATTTGTGGAATCTAGTCTTAAAATTTCAGATAAGTCTATAAAGTTGCAGTGCCTGTATGTGGTGGTTTGAATGAGAATAGGCTCATATATTTGAATCCTCAGTCCCAGTCTGTGGAATTGTTTGGGAAGGATTAGGAGGTGTGGCCTTGTTGGAGGAGGCGTGGCACTGAGGATGAACTATGTGGTTTCAAATGCCAGTGCCAGCTATTTCTCTCTGCCTTGTGCTTGTGGGTCAGAATGTAAGCTCTCAGCTACTGCTCCAGCTCCATGCCTGCCTCCTGGCCACCATGCTCTCATCATTATGGTCATGGATCCACCCTCTAAA
Organism: Uromys caudimaculatus; assembly: GCA_028551405.1. Lineage (NCBI taxonomy): Eukaryota > Metazoa > Chordata > Mammalia > Rodentia > Muridae > Uromys > Uromys caudimaculatus. Next base: position 30,058,770 of record CM052702.1, on the reverse strand, counting down.
AATGTAAGGCCCTATTAAACTGTTTTTTCTATAATTTGCTTTGGTAAGGATATATTATCACAGCAATATTAAAGTAACAAAGACATGAAAGAAGTCAAGAAACTAATAGGGAGCCGTGGGGGCAGGTGGTATGAAGGGGAAAGGAGAATAACAGAAGAGAAGAAGTTAATGGGGATGTGGGGGCGATAGAGGTAAGAGTAGAGGAGGGACTATGGGGAGGGATCTCTACACTAAAGGCCATATGGAAACCTACTGCTATATAAACATCCTAAAACACACACACATACACACACACACACACACACACACATATGTATATGTATGTGTGTGTGTGTGTGTGTATATATATATATATATATATATATATATGTCTTAGTTAAGGTTTCCATTGCTGAGAAGACACAACATGACCAAGGCAATTCTTATAAAGGACAACACTTAGTTGGGGCTGGCTTACAGTTTCAGAGGTTCAGTCTATTATCATAAAGGCAGGAACATGGCAGCATCCAGCATGGTGCAAGAGGAGCTGAGAGTTCTACATCTTGATCTACACCTAGGAAAAGACTGACTCTCCCACACTTCATGGAGTTTCAAAGCCCACTCCACAGTGACACACTTCCTCCAACAAGTCCACACCTCCTAATAGTGCCACTCTCTATGGGCCAAGCATATTCAAACCACCACGATATACAAAAGGGGTTTAAAGGGAGTTACCCTATAATGGGAATAATGCCTTTTCTAGACACCATAGGCTATCATATAAAAATCCCACTACCAGGTAGTAAATTCTTCTTTTGTTGTAGGTCCCATAGACTGCCCCCCAAACATCACAGATGTTTCCATTGCTCTTGGTTACCTTACAGAACTTGACTATAAAACCCTACTGTTCAAAACACCACATATTTGACTCACAGGACATTTAAAAAATCAAGCTGACCTGAAAGTTTCATCCCTACTAGATAGCTTTCATAGCACTGGGAAGTTCTATGTATATGACCAGGAAAGAAAAGTAATTAACAATCTTACCAAGCTGTGAGTTCTGTAAGTTATAGTAAAGGCAAGAGGTGCCACTGGTGCAATACTTATTAAAGGAGTAACTAATTATATTCTGACTGGATTAAGGCCTACTCCACAATATAAAACTTACGCCTTGCAGCATAAGTACCTGCAGCTGACTAGGTCATAGGCCATAGGGGCAAGTCTATTATTCTGCTAAATGGACAAAATATCAAACTGCTTCCTAGTTCTTATATTTATGGTTATAGATTAGTGCATCTCTTAACCCTCATCAGAGAAGCCTTTTTCCAGTAGATGGAGATTAATACAGAAACCCACAACTGGTCAATCTGCAGAGAATTAGAGACTGTAGCGTGTTCAACTATGAAAGGAGTATCTATCTCACATACCCTCACAAGGCACAGTGATTACCACAGAAGAGGAAGTGTGTGATATTTGTAAGAATCAGAGACCATGGAAATCTGCTCCAAAATAGTATTTGCCAGACATGAAAGCGTAGTTATGAGCATGAACTCACAACAGCTGTGCCTGCATGCACAAGATGAAGCCAATCAAAACCTCAGCATAGTTGAGGAAGAGGCTCACGAAGTCCCACCCCTAGCTGAAGAACTATTGGCAATTGATGACTGCTGCGGAAGAGTCAATTTTATTCAAAGATGTGGCCTCTGTGAGGTTATCCACGCTGCAGTAAATGTTCCCACACCTATGAACGTACAAGCAGCCCTAAGTGGACTCAGTGAGTTTGAAGCACATGAAGTTAAGAGTGAAAAACAGTGGTGGTGATTAGGTGGTGTGGTGGTTTGAATAGAAATAGTCCCCATAGACTTGTGTGTTTGAATGCCTGGCCCAGAGGGAGGGGCACTATTAGGAAGTGTAGCTTTGTTGGAGGAGGTGTGACCTTGCTGGAGAAAGTGTGCCACTGTGGGAGCAGGCTCTGAGGTCTCAGACGCTCAAGTCACTACTCTTCCTGCTGCCTGATGATCAAGATGTAGAACTCTCAGCTCCTTCTCCAGCACCATGTCTGCCTGCACCCTGCCATGCTTCCTGCCATGATGATAATGGACTGAACCTCTGAAACTGTAATCCAGCCCCAATTAACTGTTCTCCTTTATAAGAGCTGCTGTGGTCATGCTGTCTCTTTACAGCAATAGGAAACCTAAGACAGGTAGGAAGTAGGGAGTAGAGATTGGAGTGGATTTTATCAAAACACATCATATGCATATATAAAATGGTCAAACAATAAAAATTTTTTCAAATGTTAAGAGTGTAGCTGCCTGTGAGAGTCTGTCCATCTTGTATAATTTCTTTCTGTCCTGTCTTTCTCCACTGCCTGCTCACTTCCTCTTTAATTCCCATGTCTACCCAATCTCTCTTCCATCTTTCATAATTCTCCTCAATTCTGTCAACTCTCCTCTAACTGAACATTGCACAAAATTGAAATGTACTTCTAAATTATTATTGACTTTTGATTCTATCTAGATTAGTAGCCAAAACGCTTTTCCATCTCTCCCGACATGGTAAGATCACAAGATCCCAAATCAGAGACAGGTTCTTATTGGGCTTATCCCTAGTTTCCCAATTTTAATAAATACTTCTCTGAGAAGACTAACTGTTCTAACTGCACACACACACACACACACACACACACACACACACACACACACACACACAATCAGATACTGAAATTTCCACTTCTATATCACTCAAGATCTTATGACATGCTTGTAATCCCATGGCTCAGGTGGTAGACAGTGAAATATCAGTAGTCAAGGGTCATCTTTGGCTACATAGTGAGTTCTAGCCCAGCCAAGGCTACCTCAAAACACAAACAAAAATTCTTATATATGGCAAAATATTTTTTTCTTAAGATAGGCCTATCTTTTCACAGTAGCAACCTGTCTGACTTCTACAAATTCCTAAGCTCAGCTGCAAACAAAAAAGCTACCTTGAAGGTCTTCAAATTCCAATATTCATCTTTTCTCTTTCTCTCTACAAATCACAAAGCCATGGCGGTGAGACTCCCTCTGAAGGGAGAATTGCTGTCTGCTTGAACTGATTGACATTCTGGTTTTCTCTAAAGTGACTACAGAGAAATGAGGTTGATCACCCCATGTAGCAAAACAATATGCAGAGCAGTTTCTGCAATGGTGTGACTATTGTCTACACCCGTGAAATGAAAGCACAGCTGCTAAGCTTATGTCTTTGAAGGACAGTGGTAGTAGCTTAATTTTTAACAACTGTTTTTGATGGACTTAGATCAGATGCTATCTATCCCTTTGGAAGGTTTTCTTTGATCAGTTTTGTCAAAATCCATTGTTCTCACCTGTCCATTTTCATAAATATGCCTCTGTTAAATAAATGTCATCTCACTTCATATTGGCAGTAGGTATTTAAAAATCAAGTCAGACTTGATGGTATAACCCTTTAATCTTAACCAAACAAGAGGCTGCGACAGAGGGATCACAGGTTCAAAGCCAGCATGGGTTCCAGAGTCAGTTCAGTTCCAGACTGGATAATTTTCTGAGCTCATGTCTCAAATGAGAAGGTTAAGAAGAAGGAAAACAACAACAACAACAACAACCGGGGCTCACGACGCAAGCCTTTAATCTCAGCCTTTGAGAGGCAGACAGGAGGATCTCTGTGAGTTCCAGGACAGCCTGGTCTACATAGTGAGTGAGTTCCAGGGCAGCCTGGTCTACATAGTGAGTGAGTTCCAGGGCAGCCAAGGCTACATATCTCAAGAAACTATAAGGTAAGTCCACCAGCGAACACACATAGAACATAGAAAGACTGTATTGTGGGCCAGCAACTACATGCTCAAATCATGCAGTCCCAAGCCCCACAGTTCTTTGTCTTTTATGCAAAAACAAGATACTGGTTAGCAAGACCGATGCGTTTATAAAAAGATAAAGGAAGAGGGAATATGTATGTGGAGGTGTGGTGAGGTGTGGGGGAAGGGGTGCCTCTATGAGCCCAAGCTGAGGCATCCCTTCCCCCTGAGGGACCAGCCACAGGACGGTATAGTGCAGAGTGGAGTTTATTTAGGGCACGGGGAGGGGAGTTAAGAAGGTAGTAAAGAGAAAGAGAGACAGAGACAGAGACAGAGTAGAGACCGGCCATGAGCACACGGAGAGAGAG
>CM052702.1:29984283-30054115 GCA_028551405.1 Uromys caudimaculatus | reverse complement strand
GAGTGGAGTTTATTTAGGGCACGGGGAGGGGAGTTAAGAAGGTAGTAAAGAGAAAGAGAGACAGAGACAGAGACAGAGTAGAGACCGGCCATGAGCACACGGAGAGAGAGGGAGGAAGGGAATGGGGAGAGAGGAGGGAAGAGGGGAGGGGACAGAGCAGGAGCAAGAAGGCAAGAGCAAGAGAGAGAGGACGGGTGAGCAGCTCCTTTTATAGTGGGTCAGGCCTACCTGGCTGTTGCCAGGCAACTGTGGGGCGGAGCTTAGACAAAATGCTAACAAAGACTGCTTAACAAAATCCACACAATCCAAAACCAAGGTTAATACATTTAAGAACTTTCCTGGATCCTGGAACTGTAGACTAGGTCTTTAATGGATCAGGTATTTGTTCCCATCTTGGCAGGTATTGCAGCCCATGTGCTGGGCTTAAGGTCAGAACGGTGCCTCCAACATGATATCAGTTGTGCTAAGATCTGGGGTCTTGTTACAAAACAACAAAAGTACAAAGAAAGATTGGGGCTATACCTCAGTGGTATGGGGATTACCAAACATTTGTGAGATCCTAGGTTCAATTCCAAGCACTAGGGGAAAAGTAAACTCCACACAAGCTAGAGCTAGCTGAGAAGAAGTAACCAGGCTAAGAGGGGAAATAACTTTGTAAGATTAAGCCTGTGGACAAGCTTGTAAGGTATTCTCTTGATTGACGATTGATGTGGGAGGGCCCAGGACATTGTGGGCGGAGCCACCCCTGGCCGGGTGGTCTTCAGAGTATGGAAGAAATCAGTTTGAACAAGGCAGCAAACAATGTCACTCTGGCCTCTGCTTCAGTTCCTGGCTCCAGGTTCCAGTCCTGCCCTGACTACACTTGGTGATAGAGAGTAAACAAGACTGCTAAGATGAAATAAATCTTTTCCATCTGCTAGTTGCTTTTGGTCATCATGTTTTAACCACAACAATGAAAACCTGATTAAGACATTTGGACTAAAAACCTACCCAGCTATTACTTTGACCCCAACAGGAGCCAACAATCTACGTCCCATACTCTTTAAAACTAGCTATGGATCTGCGGCAGCTGGGGAGTTAGGATTTCAAAAAATAATCCACAGCCTTTCTCTTTGTTTGTAGACAGGGTCTTCCTGGTAACCCAGGCAGGCTTTAAAGTCAAACCCTTCTGCTTCAGCCCTCAGAGTCCTCAAACAACAGGAGTGTTCTACCATGCCTGGCATGGACTTTGTTTTCTTCTTTTTAGCATATCTATATCCCCTGAAGACAATCTGTGCTGGATAGTTTTGTGTCAACTTGATGCAAGCTGGAGTTATCTCAAAGGAGGGAACTCCTCAATTGAGAAAATGCATCTATAAAATCAGGCTGTGGGCCAACCTGTAGGGCATTTTTAAAATTAGTGATTGATGGGGGAGGACCCAGCCCATTATGGGTAGTGCCATCCCTGGACTCGTGATCCTGGGTTCTATAAGAAAGCAGTCTGAGCAAGCCAGTAAGCAGCACCCCCCACCTCCATGGCCTTTGCCATGGCTCCTGCCTCCAGGTTCCTGCTTTCTTTGAGTTTTTGTCCTGACTTCTTTCAATGATAAACAGTGATATGGAAATGTATGCCAAATAAATCCTTTCCTCCCCAATTCACTTTTGAGTCATGGTGTTTCTTCCACAGCAATAGAAACCCTGACTAAGACACTGTCTTTGGAAATCTGTTACCAATGGTATTTGTGGAAGCAGTTTAAAACCATATGCTCTGGTCACTTGTCAACTTGATTGAATCAAGAATCACCCAGAAATTCTGAGCATTGGTGGTATATGGCTTTAATCCCAGCAGAGGCAGGTGAATCACTGAGTTTAAGGCCAGCCTGATCCAAAAGAACCAGAATAGAAAAAACACTGTCTTGAAAAACAAACAAACAAAAAGAATTACCCAGAAATGATTAAAGTGCTCCAGGGATATCTGCGGGCATTTCCAGAGATAATTAGATTTTGAAGACTCTGATCTAGGAATGATTTAATCCACCGCTGGAGTCAACACCTGAATAGATTGTTGGAAATGGTACAAATGTGGAGTGTGAGGGCTGTGGAGGGAATGGGTTACTGGGACACGCCCTGGTCCTTTCTTTCTGCCCACCATGATGGGCTGATAACTCTGAATCTGTGAAGAATTCTTTCCTCTGTTCCTTGTTTCTGCCAGGTATCTGTCTTCTCAGTGATAAGAGTGATCTGCATAGAAACCTTTACGTAAGTATCAGCAGCTGGTTTTGAGGACTGAGATGAACAAATTATCTACAGAAACCACAGGCCTAAAGTGTATTTTTGTTGAATGTGACTATTTAAAATAAAACATAGTGTAGGAAAGTCCATTCCCATGATTAACGCATCCTGCACCAAAATCAGAATTCATCTTTGGGATCGTATGAGCTGAACTGTACACTTGCTTTAATGATAAATGCAAGAACAAGAAGGCAAGCTATTTTCAAAGACTCTGATAGCCTGTGTTTCTGTAATAACATGTCCATAGCTGTGCTGAAGCAAATTATAGAATAAAGGCAAGAGCCAACAGCTTCCTAGCAAGGCCTCAGCTGAACGGAGGGTTATGGCTCATGGAGCTGAAGGCATTAAAGCTGCTTGATGCTTTCAAATAGCTTTGTAAGCCAGGCAGTGCTGGCACAGACCTTTAATCCCAGCACTTGGGAGGCAGAGACAGGCGGATTTCTGAGTTCGAGGCCAGCCTGGTCTACAGAGTGAGTTCCAGGACAGCAAGGGCTACACAGAGAAGCCCTGTCTCGAAAAACCAAAAGAAAAGAAAAAAAAAAAAAAACCCAAGTGTGTGAAGAAGACACATTATTAATTATGCTAAAAGAAAACCATGAATACAAAGCTATTTGATTTTTTTTTTCCTTTTTTTTTCGAGACAGGGTTTCTCTGTGTAGCCCTTGCTGTCCTAGAACTCACTCTGTAGACCAGGCTGGCCTCAAACTCGGAAGTCTGCCTGCCTCTGCTTCCCAAGTGCTGGGATTAAAGGTGTGAGCCACCACTGCCCGTCTCAATTGGGTTTTTTTAATGGATATGAGTGTTCAGCTTCAATATATACCTCTGCATCATGTGCATGCCAGAAGAGGGTGACCAGTCCCCTGGGACTAAAGTTATGGACAGTTGTAAGCTAGCTGTGGGTACCAGGGATCAACCCTAAGGACTTGGGGGTCCTCTCCAAAAACAGCAAGAGCTCTTAACTACTGAGCCATCTCTCTAGCCCCTTGACAGTTTATTTAAAAGTATTTTGGACACAGATCGCCAGAGGATCTAGAAAACGTTGGCTGCTTTGTACAGTGACAGAAATTATATGAAAGACATTACAATTTTCAACAAGCAAAAAAATAAACAATCTTCAGTTTTTGTAAGCCAGTAGAAAGACTGGTTACATTCATAGAAGTCTACTGTTATAAAACATGACATGAAATTTAAAATTCAAAGGGTGTTTTTGAATTTAACAAAGGAATCTCAGGGGAAGGCACAATTGCTGGGAACTTAAACTCACTTAGCTACAGTTGGAAAATCATACGTATTGGTCCTTTGACATTTGGTCAGATGTGCTACTGTTGTGGAATAGCTAATATCTGAGGGACTTACAGCTTTCATTCATGCTGAAAACAAAAAAATAAAGTCAACGTGGAGAGCTATACCATGTTCCCAGAGAAAGTGCAGATGACAACACAAAATGGTATGAGCTCAGATACATTCTGCGGAGTGTAGGTTTCCAATGATTCAGATGGTTTTCATCACAACTTTTCAGAGGCACACAAGCAAATGACCCGAGTTCAGATCCCTGGCACCCACATAACAAAAGGCACAATGGCACACATCTGTCACCCCAGCACTGGAGTAAGACAACATGGCCTAGTAAGCTGACACAGCCAAGAGTTGTCTGAGAAAGTAGTCTCAATGAAAGGATCAGCCAGAGCAACTGGTCTGGGGGAACATTGTAAAGGACTGTATCAATTGTTAATTGATATAACAGGGCCCAGCAGCCCACTTTGGATGGTACTGTTCCCTAAGTAGGTGGGCCTGGGATATATAAGAACGCTAGCTAAATGTGAACAAGGAAGCAACATTCCTTCACCATTTCTGCCTCAAGTTCCTGTTTGAGTTTCTGGTCTGACTTCCCTTAATGATGGACTGTACCTTAGCTAAAACAAACCCTTTCCTTCCTTAAGTTGATTCTGCTCAGAGTATTTTATCATAACGACAGATACAAAACTAGCAGACAGAGCCAGGCAAATCCCAGAGGTCAGCCAGCCTAGATGAGTAAGTGAGCTCCAGGCTCAGTGAGAAACTCTGTCTCAAAAACTAAGGTGGAGTGTGATTGAGGAAGACACCTGGCATCAACATCTGGATTCCACACACAGGGACACACACATGCACACACACCCACATACATAACTACACATAATCATATGAACACAAATATGCCACACACACACACACACACACACACACACACACACACACACACACACTCACACACACACACACACAGCCAGAAACAACTGAGAAACTCAACACTCAATTGGAAGGGAGCTGCACACTGGTTCCAAGAAAATATTAAGATGAAAGATAATGCTACACGCCGGAAGAGGGAATGGTAAATTCTAGTGTTAAAGAGCACACCCCCCCCAATGTGGTCACACTTTTGTTTTTCCATTATAAACTGTATGAAATAACATTTGAAATGTGCTGCAAAAGACTCGTTCTAAAAGTAAGCAAAACGGCTGGAGAGATGGCTTAGTGGTTAAGAGCACTGACTGCTCTTCCAGAGGTCCTGAGTTCAATTCCCAGCAACCACATGGTGTCTCTCAACCATCTGTAATGGGATCTGATGCCTTCTTCTGGTGTGTCCGAAGACAGCAACAGTGTACCCACATCTATGAAATAAACAAATAAATTTTTAAAAGTAGGCAAAATAAAACACCCACAATTCTTTATTATAAAAATGCCATAAAGGAGTCATGAAGTATTTCAGTGTTAGGTCATATTTCATTTTATGTCAGGGAAACTTGTTTTTAATTACTCCAGTAGAAAAATTAGAATATGTAGGCAAGCAAAAGTAAAATGAAAAAAAAAATACTAGTTTGTTATTTAAAGAAAAACAATGTAGACATTTTTGTTTATACAGTCTCAGACTTTTTAAATGTATGCAAACATTATATAGTACGTTCCCTCCCCAGTACTATAGCGTGGGCATTTTTCCATGTTAACATATTTACATGCAATCATTTTAATGGTGTCATGATATTCCATTTCATGACTATATTATAATTTACTTAACCAATTTCACACTAAGAGGTGCTTAGATTATTTTAAATCACTCTACTAAACAATTTATTCTCCACTTTATAAGTTATTCCTCCAGTGATAGCTTCATTTATTCTTGGACAAAAGACCCTTGTTCCTCAGGATGGCCTTCAAGACCCTTCCCTAAGAGGGTTCTGGCTCCATCTCCAGAACCTCCCTGCCTCTTCATCTCAGTGACCTGCCTCAGCCAGTTGCCTTTTCTGTGGTCAAATAGGCCCACAGTGTTGTCTCTGCCACAATGTTCCTTTCCACTGGCTAACCTCCCACTGTCTAGGCTTCTGCCCATGGCCTCTCTCTTTGGCAAGATCTATTCTGACCACTCACCCTGTCACCATCCACTTACTTCATTTCCTACTGTCTGAAATGATAATACCTCTTCATTTTTCATATTCTCTGTCTCTCCATGTCTCTCAGTCTCTGTCAATGATTCTCTGTCTCTCTGTCTCTGCCTCTCTGTCTCTATCTCCCTGTCTCTCTGTCTCCCTGTCTCTCTGTGTCTCTGTGTCTCTGTCTCTTTGTCTTTGTCTTTGTCTCTCTGTCTCTGTCTGTCTCTATCTCTCTGCTTCTGTCTCTGTCTCTCCCCCCCCCAACACACACACACACACCAAGCTGCTGCTTATAAGATCCATGTAACCTAAGCAGAGTGTCAGACATATAAAACTCCCTCAAATGTCATACTTACTGTTTCAGGGGACTCTTCAGAGGCCACATTTGCAGAAAAAACAAAACAAAAACAAAACCAATGACCTAGGAGTACCCGGCCCTTTTGATTCCTGAACAAATTCAGTGTCGTCAGGGAAACCTCTTAGTTCTCAAGCTCTCTACCACCATCACGGCCTTGTGGCCATCCTGAGATTTTCCGTTGTGGCCTTAACCGAAAATAATTATCTGTATCATTATTTGTTAAAAACATTTCTTTCTCCTTCAGGAGATGAAAACTTCTCCAGGGTCAGGATTGTGTAAACCTCCCTGCTGTGCTCCCAGCTCTAGAAATAATGTTGGCATAGAATAAGCACACAAAAATTACTTTCTGAGTAAAAGAAATACTAGTATTCTCTGGGCTGAAAGCACTGAAGTTTAAAAATAAACTATACAGAATTGAGATTTGTGTTTTCTTAACAGCTGGCTCCAGAATTATTCTCAGGAACAGAAGGGTGCCTGGGGAACCCCTTGATAAGCCACTTGGAGGGGGAGGAGTGCACCTGAAGTCAATGTGAAGGCCCCATGATAATGGAGGAATGGTCTGGTGCTCTGCCTACATGAAATCCTGTCTTTAAAGCAAACAAACAAAAAGATGGGTTACACTGTAGCATGTCCATACATGTAATATCGCTATAGTTTGCCCCTATTTACGGCCCCATACATACACTCCTGAAGGGGAAAATGAAGGCATGAACTGTCTGGCACACTGTACTGCTAAGTAAGAATCATGGTACCTCTTGCTCCTCAATAGTCCCAGAAGTCAGAACACTGAATTCTGAAGAAAGGTCACCTAAGTGGCTCTGGTAGCTGACCTGCTGATACCAGATCTACACTCTCCAAGTCCCTTTTAATGTGTTTCTTCCACGGAGCCCCCAGTGCTATGAGCACTCACTGTGCAGTCAGAGGAAATGTGCTAACCAATCACAGTCAATAGGTTTCCATTATATAAACAGTTGCTCACGGGCAACAAAGCAGTGACTGTTCCCTGAAACCGGCTCCAGAGTGATTCCTCTCAGCGCTCTTTATGGATCTGTACTGGCTAGTTTTGTGTGTCAACTTGATACAAGCTGAACTTATCACAGAGAAAGGAGTTTCAGTTGAGAAAATGCCTCCATGAGATCCAGTGGTAAGGCATTTTCTCCATTAGTGATCATGAGGGGAGGCCCCCTTGTGAGTGGTGTCGTCTGTGGGCTGGTAGTCTTGGGTTCTATAAGAAAGCAGGCTGAGCAAGCCAGGAGAAGCAAGCCAGTAAGCAGCATTCCTCCATGGCCTCTGCATCAGCTCCTGCTCTTTGACCTGCTTGAGTTCCAATCCTGACTTCCTTTCATGACCAACAGCAGCATGGAGTGTAATAAACCCTTTCCTCCCCAACTTGCCTCTTGGTCATGATGTTTGTGCAGGAATAGCAAACCTGACTAAGACAGGATCCACCCCCGTTGTGGTCCTGTTGGGAGACACCCCAATAAGGATTGCAACAGTAAACTATTATCCCTTCTCCCTCTCCTAATAAGACCCTCCCTCCTATTACTAGTCCCCCATCATGTCCCCCTTGTCATTGTTTGGAGTTAAATCTAGATTCTTTCTATGATAGAAATTATGGCGAGTTCAGCCCCTCCCATTACTGTCACCTGGATTTTATGTTAGACTCTCCCCAGCAGACGCTGTCCTTTCGGTCACCGTTAAAGAATTCAGCTGAGACATGCAAAGGGCAGTGTAGAAGATACATAGAATTTACCATGGAGAAAAGTGGAGCACTCTCAAGGGGGTGAGCATGGACAGTGGCCAAGGGTATCATTTGCTGATCTACATTTTAAGATTTTCTAGCTTTTCCTGAGAGGCATTTTCCTGTACAAGAGATTGGCAGGCCCATTTGAATTAAATCTCACGGAGACAAACAAGGGTACGTCACTACCCTTTACCAGAAGGTCTTGATAGGTAGTGATTTGATATGATTTAGATAGTTATCTATCAATGCACTTTCAGGCAGTTCAGAATGTTACATCTCCACCCAGAAATATGACTCAGATCCCTTTCTTTTGACCAGCAGACAGAACCCTGCGGCTTCATTTCCTGGTTTTTACAGGCACTGATCGGGAGGGCGGAGTGGACTCTGGAGATTTTCAAGTCTGTTAAACCTGAGCTTCCCAGCATTAGCCCCCTGCTCTCCCCCCACTTCCTCCCTTCCCATAGTACCCTCTACTTTCATGTCACACATATTTTTAATCCAGATGTTGCACATTCGAAAAAATGTGCAAACCATGTCTTTCTGGTCTACCTTATTTCATGTTACATGTTGATTTTCAGTTTCTTCCATTCTTCCCGAGTGTGTGATTTCACTCTTCTTTATGACTGAAAAAAAGAATCACACATACACACACCTCATATTTTCTCTATTCACTGATCTGCTGATAGGTATCTAAGCTGATCTGGGTCTTGGCTGTTAGGAGTAGGACAGCTAGAGACACAGAAGTGCAGTTCTCTGTGTGTTGCGCTGACTTTAGATTCCTTTGAAGACATACCCAGGAGTGGTACACAACAGTACAACGTCCTCTTGTTCCAGGAAAGTTCACACTGATTTCTATGGTGGCTACACTGGTCCACATTTCTACCAGCAGTGTATCATGGTTCCTCTTTCTCCACATCCTAGCCAGGATTTGTTGGTCTTTGTTTTCCTGGTGGTAGTCATGCTGACTAGAGTGAGTTGGAATTTCAAAGTAGTTTTAATTTGTATTTCCCTGGTGGCTAAGGATGCTGAATGGTTTTCAAGTCTTTATTGGCCATTTGTGCTTTGTCCTTTTGAGAAATGTGTATTTGGTTCATTCACCCATTTATTGATTGATCTCAAGTTTTGGTGGGTTTTTTTTCCCAGTTATTTATATAGCCTAGCTGCTGAAAGTCTGTCATCTTCATAGTTGGAAAGGATTTTCCTCCCATTGTGTAGCTTGTCTTCTCATTTTGCCTGCAAAAGGTTTGGTTTGTCATACAAGTCCATCAGTTCTTGCAATTAAACCCCTGAGCTTTTGAAGTCATTCTAGAAAGTCTGTGCCTCTGCGTATGTTTTGAAGTGTTTTCCTTCAGCAGTTTCAAAGCCTCAGGTCTTATATGGAGGTCTTCAATCCATTCTGAATTTATTTTTGTCCAGGATTAGAGATGAGGACACAGTTAGAAAACTTTCTTGAGAAAGTCACCACTTCCATTGCGTTTCTCTCAAATCTTCAGCCAAGTCTGCTCCTGTGTCCTGCTCAAAGTGCCTACTAGGAGTAGTGTGTGTGTGTGTGTGTGTGTGTGTGTCTGTGTGTGTGTGTGCGTGTGCACGCGTGTGTGTGTGTGTGTGTATGTGTGTGTGTGCATGTGTGTGTGCATGTGGCATGTGTGTGTGTGCGTACGTGTGCCTGCATGTGTGTGCATGCTTGTGTGTGTGTGTGTGTGTGTGTGTGTGTGTGTGTATACGCATGTGTGAGTGTGGTGTGGGGGGGTGCGTGCGCCTGCATGTGTGTGCGTGCCTGTGGGGTGTGTGTGTGTGTGCATGTGTGTGTGCGTGTGGCATGTATGTGTGTGTGTGTGTGTGTGTGTGTGTACGTGTGTGTGTGTGCGCGTGCAGTGTACACATGAGAGCTAATAAGAATAGGGCCTGGATACGACGACATCTACACAATGCACTGCCAAGCAAAAATAAAGATTAGAGGGTTAGAGCCAGAGGTGACTTTGAGAATGTAAACTGCCCGCAGAGTCCTAGAAATTGGCCAGCACCTTTGATTTACAGTATTTGCTTCACTTTATGTAGACCTCAAAGGCCAAAGAAACAAAGGAGTTTTTCATCTGAGCACAACTGAGCACAGCCATAATTGGGACGGACAGCACACCCTGCTCCTCACCCTCCTCTGGCCTAAATGCTGATCATTTTTACCAGTTTAGAATCTAGGACCTGGGATCAAAAAAGAGGAGAAAAACAGGCGTCATGAAAGAATGAGAGGTCTGTGTGTCTATTACTAGATTCCATAAAATTGTAAAATTGTCTCAGCCTATTTGTTTTTAAAGAGATAATAGAAAACGGGGGGGGGGGTACTGGTTCCTCCTTATAATCCCTGCATTTGGGATGCTGAAGCAGGAGAATGACCCTGAATTTTTAAGTCAGCCTGGGCTACAAATTAAGACCCTGATGGTTTATCTTCTTGCTTCCTTCCTTTTTTCTTTCTTTTTTCTTTCTTTCTTTCCTTCCTTCCTTCTTTCCTGTGTATGTGAGAGAGATTTAAAGTGAACAGATGCTGTATAAATAATAATTACACCTCCTTTTACAGTTATAATTAAGTCATGAAAATAAAATAGAAATAGTCTTCTTTTTTATTTTTTTGAAATAGTTTTCTTAATTTAATTTTATTACTTTTGCCAGTTTGGAACCTTCTAAAAGCATGAACCGCGTTGCTTACACCTCCCTACCTGGAGAACAGACTGTGTGGCCAACCTTGTGAACAGCTTACCAGATGACTCACAAGTGACTCTAGCAAGGGGTGGAAGTGCGCTGTTCCTTACATCTGTGGAACCTTAGAATGCTGGGGGAGGGGGAAAAAGGTCTCTAGTCAGACACAAATTATTAGAGCACAGGTCTGTAAAATCCAATTCCTTTCCTTCCCAGAGGCCTCGGCAGACTAAAACTTGATTTGTTACAGTGTGAACAAATCCAGGCTTCGTTGCAGCCGGTAGCTCCTGTTCTCATTAGCATAGCCCTAATTCTTCCAAGACAGGAAGACTGTACTTTCCGCCCTGTTGGTCCACTCATGGGTCATCACACAGAGGTGGTCTCACTTGAGCTCCACGGGTATCTGAACAGGGAAAGGGTCACCTTAGTGAGGCTAGCCGCCACCTGTTAGATTCAAAGCGCCCTTGTTAATTATTAGCTGAGCTACAAGTGGAGCTTGGCTCCAGTCCCCATATGTACATACATGCAAATCTTATAAAACCGCTGGAGAGAATGTGAGTGGGACAGAGAAATGGTACCCTTGCACAGATGCTAGAGTGTTCAGAATGTGCTGTATTATATCACATGGCACGGAGGAATCAGGGCTGCAAATGATAAGCAGCAGCTGGATTATGCTGCATTATTCAAGTGTAATCACAAGGGTCAATGAAGAGGAAGAGGAAGGCAAAAGAGAGAGGCTGTGGAGGAATGGTCAGAGAGTCACAAGCCACAGACTTGAACAGTAAAAAAGAAACCACAAGCCCAAGAATGTCAGCAGCTTCCCCAGGAAAGGCAAGGGGAGGGTTGACCCCCACAGCCCCTACACTGATCAAAGCCCTGCTGACACCTGAGCCTCCTCTAGAAACTTGGGTCAGGCATCTGACCTCCAGAACTGTATTCTGTGGTGCTAAGGATCACACACAGGGCCTTACACATGCTATGCAGGCACTCTACCACTGAGCCATATCCTCAGCTCCTCTAAAACCATAAAGTACTGCCCTCGTGTTTACTTTAAGACTCTAGAGTTGTAGTAATTTGTTACACAACAGAGGAAGGACAGGAACACTATGGATGATTACGGTTCTTGTTTTTCTGGGAACTGTGTGTGTGAGAGAGAGAGAGTTCAATAGTGTGTGTGTGTTTTTTGTGTGTGTGTGTGTGTGTGTGTGTGTGTGCGCGCGCACAGGTACATGTGAGCATGTGCATGTCTACATGAATTTGTTTTCTCCTTATTAAGAAGTTTCACCTTTGGCCTAGTGAGATGGCTCAGCAGATTAGCCTGTTTGCCTTCAAGCCTCAACCTGATCCCGGAAACCCACAGGACGGAAGAAGCAAATGGACTCCTAAAGGTTGTCCTCTGATCAGCACATGTACACACATGCTCACACACCCACACACGTCCATATTAGCATATAAAACAAATGCATGTAATGAGAACACTCTAAATGAATTGCTGGGAGGAATTTTCAATTTATATTTAGGAACTTTGGCTGGCCTGTAACTCAGACCAAGAAAAGTGAGATCACAGATCAGAGAGGTAAAGTGAAACTAGGAAAATTACAAGACTTATTTTTATTATTACTAAATGGGGGTTATAGTCAAAACTATGAAACATTAAAGCTAAAGTTTAACAACATCCCAGGTGCTTCTTGATATTCCTAATCTCATTTATTGAAAGGGAAAACAAAAAAAGGAAACCATTGACTTATGAAGATTCGTATAACAAAAAGTAGCTGAGTTTATTTTAATCAAGATCTCATAAGCAATTAAAACTGAATTTAACAGGGACTTGTTGAGGCCCTGTAGAATACCAGACACCATCTGGATCCATCTGCCAAGGTTGATCTTCTCCACAAAATTGTACAGAGGACAAAAGATGTCATTCCTGGGAAGGACAGTGTGCAGCAATGTTCTCGTCCATTTCCCCGTTCACGTCCACGTGCTTGGTGGCTATGGTGGGACTCTGGCCGTGGGAGGAGGGGGCTGGTGACAGCACTGCTAAAGGGCGAGCCTAAAACAGCAAAGCAGAGTAGAGGGGTCACAGGTGATCTCAGGATTAGCGGGGCTGGGGTTCCTGCTTTTAGCACCCACTGGGTGGGGCTGGGGCGGGGTGAACCTGTAGGAGAGGGGTCAAGGGAAGCAGAGACAGTACCCATTTCACAATCATTAGTTAGGACACAGGGTGCTACCAAGATGTCCTTGTGTTGCAACGTATTGGTCTCCATACTTTCCAGGAGTCTTTTTTTTTTTTCAACCAGACCACAAGGACAGAACGGATAATGATACCACAGAAAAAAGAGCAAATTAACCACCTTCTCCTTCCTTTCTGAATCCAATGGCCCTGGTGCACGAAGTTCCCAGCACTTTGGTCTCTGTAACTTCCTGTGCCCTCTTTTCTGCTTCCTCTCTGTAGTAACTGCACAGCAATGTCATCTGTCACCGCTGAGCTCCCAACTGTCAACTCTGACTCTGTGCTGTTTCCTCAGCCTGGAACCCTTCTCCTCTGATTAAAGTCTTGTGTCCTTCAGACTTCAAATCGCATGTCAATCACTTCGCACAGCAATAAATGAGATTCTGTGCAGAGGACTTCATAGGTGTCCTGTCATTCCATGGCCTTCTGTTGTCTTGCTTCCTCACCTCCCAGGTGTGTGTGTGTGTGTGTGTGTGTGTGTGTGTGTGTGTGTACACTAGGGTATCTGAACTGTGTGGCCACTGCTTGGGGCTCCTGTGTAAAGCTCTCGGTAGGGAGTCACCCTTATGTCTTTGTTCCCTTAGCCATGTCATAAATCTCCGACCTATCATTTCCTTCATCCTGCTTCAGGATTATTGTCTCCTGTGTCTGACTCTTCTCTCCTGGCTTCTCTTTCAGCTTTCAAGGACTCACAGTCTCCTCCTATAAGTGCTTCTCCACAACACACAGTGCAAGTGCTTTATAAAAAACAGCGATCACTGCCAGTGTGTCAAATGAAACATCCACACAGGAAGTGACTAAGCAGTGAGTTCTTCTCTACCTTTTCTCCTACCCATGATTTTTTTTTTTTTTGACCAGAGGTTTTTAAAAGGTTAAAATTTTCTACATTGCCATAAAATGTAGAAAGTTCATGGGTGTGTCTCTGACAGGAGCTAGGAAATGCTGTTAATCAAAACTGTTGCTTACATCTGCTTTTTTTTTTTTAAAGCTTTTACTAACAGCACCTGTTGCTTCATGGAACAGAGTAATGAACCTGGAAGAAATGGTTCTAGGATTTCAAGATGTGGTTGGCTGATAATATAGCTGGAGAGGAAGGAGAAGGAAAGAGTTAACCTCCACGAAAGAAGAGACCACCTCTGCCCCTCCCAGTAGAGCTCACCTTTGCTTTTTCCTTAAAAACCATGTTTTGGGGTGGGGAGGAAGGTAGAAGAGAGACTGGTCTGGCCTGTTGGTATAAATGTTCAGATGAGACCATGGTAATTCACGTCATAGTTGAAGCTTTGCCGGCAGCTACCGAAGACTTCCCAAGAGAGTTCAAAGAATCATTGATGTATGTGAAAGCTAAGGACATTTCACAGAAGGTCTTTGATTATTGGAAGAGTAAGTGGGTCTGTCTCGTCACTGTTCTATTTCTGTGCAGAGAGAGACACCATGACCAAGACAACCTACAAAAGTAAGTGTTTAATTGGAGGCTTGCTTAGAGTTTCAGAGGGTGAGTCCGTGATAGTCATGGCCAGGAAATCGGCACTCACGTTCTTATCTACAAGCATGAGGCAGAGAGAGCTAGCCCACCCCCAGTGACACACCTCTCCCAGCAATACCACACTTTCTAATCCTTACCAAATAGTTCCCCCAACTGGGAACCAAGCATTCCAACACATGAGCCTAGATGGGCCATTCTCATTCAAAGCACCACAGAGTCTTACTGACTTGTGCTGTGTGTGTTGCTCTGTTGTTGAGTGTCACTATGAATTCCACCCTGGCCTCGAACTCTCTGTTGCTCACTGGCTTCAAACTCAAGACTCTCCTGCCTCATCCTCCCGAGTGCTTCAGTTGCAATTGTAAGCCACCACACTGGCCAAAATACATTTTAATAGCTCCTATGAATCACATCTCTCAAAATCTGATAGTTTGCCCCTATCCAAGGGAAATTATAAAATTCAAGCATTAGAAATACAAAGAGACATCCCTGTGTTGCAGTGTGATTCTGAAGTTCAAAATTACTTTCTGTGCCTCTGTGCTTTGAAAGAACACTGCGGGTACGCTTATGTGTGAATATTTTTTTCATTTATTTTATCATATCATGTATTTTGCAAAGCTACATAAATATTTAATACAGAAAAACAATAGAATATATTTACTCCAAATAAAGCTTCCTCATATATTCCCCTACCTCCAAAACAAGTATTTTCAAAAACAGAGACTTCTTACTGTGGAATGTGTGTTTTGCAAATGAGACGCGGTATGCATAACAGTCTGTTGCCAGCTAGAGTACAAAGTAGAGAATCATAGCCCCTGTTCCTCTCATCTCTCTCTGTGCTGGTCCACATCCCCAACATCCCTTCTGCTCTCTGGTGGAAGGAAGAGTGTGCAGGTTAGACCCCTTCATGATTAAGTCTAAGTCACCAATAATGCATCTGTGTTACATTATGGAAAGAAAGAAAAGTACTTCCCCCTTGGAGACAGTTAACCAAGAGCAGATATAGATTTGAATTCTCCATGTTCCCAGTGTCTTCGACCCTCTGTCAGTCTGTTGAATGAGTCTTAATCTGCACCTGCCTGATTATTCACCAGTCTGTCTTGTGAATCTGTTTGTTCCTGTGTCTGTCCATTTGTGTGTCTTCTGTTTTGTCTGAGTCATATCTGTCTGTGTAACTGTGTGTGTGTGTGTGTGTGTGTGTGTGTGTGTGTGTGTGTGTGTGTGTGTGTGTGTGTGTGTGTGTGTGTGTGTGTGTGTTTGTCTGTGGGTGTCTGGATGTGCTGCATGTGTCTGTATAAGTAGTGTCTGGCTGATTATGTATGTGTGTCTTATTGACTATGTGTTTATTCTGTGATTTTGTGTGTGTGTGTGTGTGTGTGTGTGTGTGTGTGTGTGTGTGTGTGTAAATAGTGTCTGGTTAATTATGTACGTGCGTATCATATGGGCTGTTCATGTTTTTTCTGTCTTTGTAAGTAGTATTTGTGTTTGTGCCTGTCTTACCCTATGTGTGTCTGTCTGTTGTATGCTATGTGTGTATGTCTGTGTGTCTGTCTATTTGTCTTGGGTGTGACTTCTGTGGTGTCCAGCAAAAGGTCCAGTCTCTTATAATGTAAGAGATATTTTCAGAATGTTGCATCACTATAGAAGACGCCTGCAATGGACCGGGCTACCTATCAATCATGCTTTATATTCAACTATAAAAATAAGGGAAAGACAATCATATAAATTCTACCATGTTTCCTTTCCAGTCTTCATCTCAGAAGCATATATCCAATTATAAAAATGCTAGCCAAAAGGCAAATTGTAGGATGCTTGGGATTTTTTTAAGGCGGGGAGGACAAGAACCTAGTTTGTAGGCTCTGCAGCTTACTTCCCTTTCAAAGGTGGAAGGTTGCTGAACTTTAGCAATCCAGGCCATAATTTCAAAGATAGACCACGATTTCCATATTCATGACCAAGAATCCTCCTGTCCTCGTTTCAGAGAAAATACAGTAAGGGGAGACAGCAGGAACAAGAATGCAGACACATTCTTCCAGTTTATGTTTACTGACATACTAAGGCTCAGGTCACAGTCAACAACTAACCAAGTCCTAATTACATATACAGGATGCATTGGACTCCCTCAGCAGTGGATCTTAACTGAGTGTAGTACCTCAGCATTACCATGTGAGGTTCAGGTAGTGGCCAAGAAGAGAGACAGGGGTCTTGCTGCCCATAATTTTTAGCTGGCAGAAAGTAATGGAATTTTCCTGGTGCCACTGGGCTTTTTCAGACAGGAACTTATAGAGTCCAGAATTGCCACTTTAGGAATGTGCAGTTGAGCCATTCTAACTATGCTAATGTCTGTTCACATGTCTCTTATATGTCCAGGGAAACGGCAGGTGGATGAAACCATTTATACTGTGTTAAGTGTGAGGCTATTTCGAGAAGAGAGGTTGTGTTTTAAAGAGTTATGTTCTGAATGTTGAAATGAGTCTATGGATGCTTCTAGTGGCCATGGCTGATAAACAATCAACAGTGAGATTTGCAATTTAACAATAGGGACAAATTTTTCTTAAAGATACTTTTTAGATAAGCTGTTCCAAATACGCAGTGGCAGAGGCAAACAGGGAGGGTTCTGCACTCGGAACTCTACAGACATGGAACATCTGAGAGAAGCTGCAATTACCTAATGTTTTATAACGTGGCATATCATGCCTGTTCCAAACTAAGGAAGACAGGAGACTGAGCAGCCCCTGCAGTAAACAACTGCAATTCAAATCTATCCATCTCTATCTATCTATCTATCTATCTATCTATCTATCTATCTATCTATCTATCTCAGTATCTAAAAAACCCACATATTCAGTAATGTCTGACTAGTGTGTAGAAGACACAGTATAAGCTCCCTGCCCCTCTCTGCTTCTTAACCACCCTCTTCCATACCTGGGGCAATTCATATCCTATGATATAATCCCTTACTATAGCATTTTTGTCCAAGGAGAATCATTAAACTAAATGCCAAATGCATCCTTGAATGAGATTAAAAACAAGAATGGAGATGCAGCCAAGGGGAGAACCTCTTTGGTAATGGTATGAACAAACTAGTTATGGGATCTGCTATGAAATGAATTGCGTTCCCTTCATGCGCAAATTGCTGTGTGGGAGCTCTAACCCTGAATGTGATGGCATTTGGAGAAATCCCCTTCCCATGAATATTATCAGGGAAGGCCAGTCAAGGGCACAGACAGTACATTTTCTTATGGTTTATTCTCTTATTGGGTTGTTTGCAGGTTAAATAGAAAATGTATTACATTTGTATTTGCACCTAGAAACTAGGATTTATTCCCACACCCTTTTTGGTTTTGTTTGTTTGCTTGAGAAAGGACTTCCCAAGTTGGCCTCAAACTCAGTGTGTATCAAAGGAAACCTTGAACTTCTCAACCTCCTGCCTCTGCCTTTTCAGTGAGAGTGAAGTGTCACTCTCACACCCAGTTTATGTGAGTTTGGGGAATGGAACTCAGGACTTAGGTACAATAGACAAGTATTCTACCAACTGAGCTACCTTGCCAGTCCTGGGGTTTCCTGTTTGACCCAAGTTCTTGGGTCTTTTGATTTGCCCTGGCTCTTCAACAGATTGGGTATCCTGGAGGTCATGCACTTCCCAAATAGCCTCTGGCTAGGCACTGCCTCCATCTGACTGACTGCATCTTGCCCTTTGGAACGATACTTCTGACACTTAGGCACTTACCAATCTCCTAGGAGCTATCTTAAATAAACATTCTGATTTAGCAGGTCTGGGAGGACACAAGTAATTTGTCTTTCTAGCCAGCTTCGGATATTGCTGAGGCTGAGACAACATTTTAGTATTAATATGTTAAAGTATTTGAAGGATCTTACACGCTAATCCATTTTTTGTGTGAAGAAAATATCAGACAAATGTAGACAATGAGAAATCGATTCTTCTGTTCATTTTTTAGGGGCTCTAGAAAATAAAAACTGAGTCATTGACTCTTTTTCCAATCAATTTTTTTCTTTTCTTTTTATAATTGGTTATTTTATTTATTTACATTTTAAATGTTGTTTCCCTTCCCATTTTCCCCTCCACAAACCCCCATCGGAGTACCCCACTCCTTTGCCTCTATGAGGGCACTGCTCCACCGACCCACCCACTCCTACCTCACCGCTCTAGCATCCCCTTATGCTGGGGCCTCAAGCCTCCACAGGACCAAGAGCCTCCCCTCCCACTGATGCCTGATAAGGCCATCCTCTGCTACATATGTAGCTGGAGCCATGGGTCCCTCCATGTGTACTCTTTGGTTGCTGGTTTCATCCCTGAGAGCTCTGGGTGGTCCAGTTAATTGATATTGTTGTTCTTCCTGTGGGGTTGCAAATCCCCTTCAGCTCCTTCAGTCCTTTCCCTAACTCTTCCATTGGGGTTCCTGTGCTCAGCTCAATGGTTGGATGTGAGGATCTGCATCTGTATTGGTCAGGTGCTGGCAGAGCCTCTGAGGGGACAGCTATTCCAAGCTCCTGTCAGCAAGCACTTCTTGGCATCAGCAATAGGGTCAGGGTTTGGTGTCTGCAGGTGGGATGGATCCCTAGGTGAGGCAGTCTCTGGATGGCCTTTCCTTCTGTCTCTGCTCCATTTTTTTTTTTTTTTTTGTTCCTGCATTTCCTTTAGACCAGTTAACTATTTTAATGTAATATTATTTATTGAAAAAGAAAGGAAAGAGGACTGAAGAGATGACTCAGACATTAAACAAAAACAGCTCTTGCAAAGGACACAAGTTCAATTCCCAATACCTGTGTTGAATAGCTCACAACTGCCTGCCTCTGGCCTCCTCAGGCACCTGCATGCATGCACACATCCACACAGAGGCCGCACATAACTAAGAGTAAAATAAATATTTAAAGAAAACGGGAAATCTTCCATTTGTGAGACAGGGTCTCACTTTGCACCCTAGGCTGGTCTCAAATTCATGACAGTCCTCTTGCTTCAGCTTCCTGAGCACTGGGGGCAGGTTTTGATTTTAATTTTGTAATAAATAAATATTCACAAGGCCTAATATGTAAACTATATAAATTGTCAAGGCTACCTCTCAACTCTCCCCATAAGCCTGATTCCTCAGTTCTTTTGTATTCTTTCAGACAGTCTTAGAAATAAAATACGTATATATAATCTATATATGCAGGAATATGTATAAACTTCTCCCTTTTTACATCAAAAAAAGAATATTTCAGATGTACTATTTTGAAGTTAGCTTTAATATATAAAAGTGTTCATTCAATATCAGGACATTAAAAGTGACTTCATTCTTTTTTAAAAGGTTTGTTTAATGTATACCCATGTTCTGCCTGCATTTATGTCTGTGCACCATGTTCATGCATGGTGCCCTCAGAGACCAGAAGAGGTCATCAGATTCCTTGGAATTGAAGCTACAGATGGCTGTGAGCTACCATGTAAGTGCCTGGAATCAAACATGGGTTTTCTGGAAGAGCAGCCAGTGTTCTTAGTCACTAAGCCATCTCCCCACGTTTATTTTTAGGTGTGGGAGTGTGTGCACATGAATTCAGTTGCCTACAGAGGCCAGAGGAGTACATTAGATCCTGTAGAGCTACAGTTATTGAGAGTTTTGAGCTGCCCAATGTAGGTGTGCTGGGAACTGAACTCAGGTCTTCTGGAAGAGCAGTATAAGATCTTAACCACTACGATATCTCTCCAGCTCTGTGATGTCGTCCTTTATTATGGCTACATAATATTCTATTAGATGGGTATACCACAGTTTATTATCTGGTCTCAAAAGTGGGTGAGATATCTCAGCAGGTAAAAGCACTTGCCACCAAGATAACCTTAGTTCAATTCCCAGGCCCACTAGTAACCTCTACATGTGTATCATGGTTCTCTCTCTCTCTCTCTCTCTCTCTCTCTCTCTCTCTCTCTCTTTCTCTCTCTCTCTTTCTCTCTCTCTCTCTCTGACACACACACACACACACAAAGAAGCAAATTAAATAACTAAACTTTAAAGTAATTTTTGGCTGGATGTGGTAGCAGATACCCAGCATTTGGGAAATGGAAAAGGATGATCAAAACTTCAAGATCATTCTCAGCAACCTAAGACTCTGTTTCAAAAAACAAGCAGCTGGTCAGGAAGATGGTTCAGTGGATGTGAGGACTTAGGTCTAGAACCCTGTAGTGGTTTGGATATGCTTGACCTAGCGAGTGGCAGTATTAGGTATGGCCTTGCTGGAGGAAGTGTGTTACTGTGGGGGTAAGCAGTAAGACCTTTCTCCTAACCATGTGGGAACCAGTCTTCTCTTTAGAACAAGATGTTGAACTCTCAGCTCCTTCTGCACCATGCCTGCCTGGGCGCTGCCTTGATGATAATGGACTGAACCTCTGAATCTGTAAGCCAGCCCCAATTAAATGTTGTCCTTTTTAAGAGTTGCCTTGGTCACGGTATCTCTTCACAGCAGTAAAACCCTAACTAAGACAAACCCCAATATCCACATAAGAATCTGGGTATGGCTGTACATGCTTGTAACCCCAGAGATGGATTATGTGGAGAAGAGGGTTGTTGGTGCTTACTGGCTGCCAGCCTAGGTCCAGGCTCAGGGAAAGAAGCCTGTCTCAAGAAAAGAAGGCAGAGAGTGACAGAAAAGACACCCAACACTTCCTCTGACCTCTGTGCATGCATACTGCACAACACCTGTGCATACACACCTACACCCCACACATATTACATACATATATTACACACAAAAACATGAACATACACACAAACACACATGCACACACACACACACACACACACACACACACACACAGGTAAATATAATTATAGTTGACAATCCTAAAAACTACCAACGAAACCAAACTATAAGCTCTTCAGTCACAGGAAAAAGAAGTTTATGTATAAGGTAAAAGTCAAATTGTTATTCTTATTATGACATCTCTTAAATGTTGAAAAAAAAGTTTTAACTTAACTACATATCAGTGGTAATCTGATTTTTTTCAGTTTTAGTGTAAGGCCTTCCTTTGGGACTAGGAAGGGTCTATTAAAAAACTGCATAAAGTCTTTCAGGTGAATTACTGAATTACTAAGAGCACTGAGCATACAGACATGTCAGTGGACAGTTCCCCACCCTGTGGCATCACAGTTTTACATCATTGTGTTTCAGAAGTCTTGTTTGGGTCATAGATGAATGAAATTGTCTGTACTTATTGAGAAGATTCAACTCATGATATAGCTGACTCTCCGAGCTCTTACCAGATGTCCTTTCTCCCACTGCTACTTAAATTTTTGTACTGATTCATGTACCAGACCTATATTTCTTTTTCATTATGAAAGAGACATCTCCAGAACAAATTCTCTTTCTCTATCCCATATCCAGTGGTTTTTGATTCAGTAGTCTCCTAGAGGTAGAAATGTGAATGCACTACTGAGTTCAAATAAAAGTTATCAAATTAAAACTGACTTATTTTTGTGAACATTTCCATGAATGTTAACACATGCATGTGTGTAACTACCATGAGTCAGGATGCAGAATAAGTATATCACTCGGAGAATTCTTATACTAATCCTTCACAGACATACCTTTCTCCATATCCAAAAATTACTAACCACTTACAGTTTTTTAATCTCTGTGAAACTGTTGTAAAATAGATAATAGTGTATATATTAGTCAGCTTTCTGTTACTATATCAAATACCTTATATACTCAACTTACTAAGAAAGAAACTTCAGCTGGTTACTATTGCTGTGATGAAACACCATGACCAAAGCAACTTGGAGAAGAAAGGGTTTGTTTGACTTACACTTCCATATCATCAAAGAAAGTCAGGACAGAAACTCAAATCAGGAACCTGGAGGTGGGAGCTGATGTTGATAGAGACCATGGAGGGGTGCTGCTTCCTGGCTTGCTCCCAATGGCTTGCTCAGCTTCCTTTCTTATACAACACCAGCCCAGGGATGACCCCACCCACAATGGGCTGGGCCTTCCCCATCAATCACTAATTAAGAAAATAGCCTACAGGCTTACCTACATCCAAATCTTATGGAGGCATTTTGTCAAATGTAGTTCCCTCTTCTCAGATGACTCTAGCTTGTGTCAATTTGACATAAAATTAGCCAGCACATATACCTATAATCCCAGCATTCTGGAGGCAGAAGATCACTGCAAGTTTGAGGTTAACCTGGTCTACATAGCAAGTAGGGCTATATAGCAAGACTCTGACAAAAACAAAAGCAAAGTAATAAACAATAAGAAGAGAAAACAAAAAGAGAAGGGAAGGGAAGAAGAGTGAGTTTACTTTGATTCCTATTTCCGAAGGTTTCAGTCCACTGTCCATTGGCCCCATTGTTTAAGGACTGTGGAGGCACATCATAGTAGGATCATGTAGTAAAACAAAATCACCCATCTCATGGCCACAAACAGAAGAGACAAATAGAATGGAACAGGATACCAAATCCCCATTTGAGGGCACACCTTCAGTGATCCAAACATCTCTCTCTAGGTCCTATTCTTAAAAGAGTCTCGCCTTCTGATAGAACCATGCCAAGAACCAAGGCGTTCAGACATGTTGACCACGGGACATGTTCAATATCTAAACACAGCAACTGTGTTAGAGAGCATTCCATTACTGAGAAAACCAAAAGAATATTTACTTTGGTTAACAGTTTCAGAGATTTCAGTCCAGGGTCACTTGTGTCCTTTGCATCTGGGCCTCTACTAAGGCAGAACATCATGGTTAGGAACACCTGTTGGAGCAAAGCTGCTTGCCTTATATTTGACAAGAAGCTAGAGAAAGAGGAGAGAGAGAGAGACAGAGAGACAGGGAGACAGGGAGACAGAAACAGAGTCAGACACACAGAGAGAAACAGAGAGACAGAAACAGAGCCAGACACACAGAGAGAGACAGAGAGACAGAGAAGAGAGACCCTAAGGGGGCTTGGCCCCCGTAGTCTACTTCTTCCAATTGGGCTTCATGTCCTAACGTTTCAGTCACCCTCAGGATCCAGCTACCACATAAAGGTCCCATTTCTGAAATTGATGCCCTGGGGACCAACTCTTCACTGCACAGCTTTTAAAGAGCACTTTAGGATGAAATCATAGCACAAGTATAGAACCATTTTCAGATAATTTGCTATCTTTCTGTAACTTCACCCAAATAACATGGATGTCCTAATTTTTCTATTGCTATGATAAAACATTCTGACCAAAAGCAACTTGTTAATTTGGCTTAAACACCCCATGGCAATCCATCATTGAGGGAAGTCAGGGAAGAAACCCAGAGGTATGAAGCAGAGGCTACTCTTTTCAGACTTCCAGGATCATTTCCCCAAAGTTGGCACTACCCACAGTGGACGGGTTTCTCTTATATCAACTTCTAGTCAAGAAAATGTCCCAACATCTTGCTTACAGGCCAATTTGATAGAGGCATTTTCTCAATTGAAATTTCCCTTTTCCAAGGTGACCCACCCTAGTTTGTGTCTTGTTGACAAAAAACTAATCAATACACTGCTGCTGCTGCTGCTGCTGCTGCTGCTGCTGGTGGCGGTGGCGGCGGCGGAGGCGGTGGCGGCGGCGGCGGAGGCAGCGGCAGCAGCAGCAGTGGGGGTGGCAGTGGGGGTGAGGGTGGTAGCAGTGAGGGGAGGTTGTAGTATTGGTGGTGCTGGGGTGGGGTGGCAGTGGCAGTGGTGGTGTATGTCACAGTTTACTTACAAAGTGAAAAAGCAATTATTTGAGTTGTTTCCAGATTTTAGTTAGCTGTGCGTGGAGTTGTGAGGAACACATGTGGACAGTTTTTCTGTGAGCCTGATTGTCCTCAGGCAGATATACTCTTTGTTAGGTGTTAAACTTTCTGTGCAACAACCACAGCTTTCCTGGAGTTGCTGCAGCATGTTCCGGTCTGCAAGCAGAAATGAGAGTGATTCTAACTTACATCTGGACACCTCACACTGTCAACGTTCTCTGCTTCAGCCATTCTAGAAGGCATACACTAGCATCTCATTGAAGTTTTAAAATTTGCATTCCCTTAATGCTGCTGAATATCTTGTATCTGTTCAAGATCTTTCCTGAGTTTTAAATTGTGTTGATGTTTCTATTGGTTCTTGAGAATTTTAAAATATGTATTCTACATACAACTCATTTGTCAAATACGTGATTTTGCAAAATCATTCCTTCATTTCTCAGCTTGTTTCTGTTCTAGCTTGTAGCCTGTTGTTTTGATAAAACACTGACCAAAAGCAACTTGAGGAGGAGGAGGAGGAGGAGGAAGAGTTTATGCTCTCGGATCACAGTCTATAGCTGAGGAATGTCAGAGAGAGAGGCAGAACAGGGATCTAGGGTGAATGTTGCTTACTGGCTCACCTTTTCTTATCTACCAGGCTCATCTAGCAGAGGCTGGTACTGCCCACAGTGACCTGAACTGTCCCACACCAATCAGCTCTTCCTAAGAAAATGCCCACAGATATGCACAGGCCAGCATGATGGAGGCCACCCCACACTGAGGTGCCTCCGGCTTGTGTCAAGTCCATGTAGCTCTTCAGTCTCTTTTGTGCTTTATGGTGTCTTTTATAGACACAGCTTCTAAAATTTGTAAATTTTGGCGATTGTTTTTCTTTTCTTTGGGGATTATGCTTTGATGTTGCATCTAACTTTTCTTTCTTTTTCTTTTTCTTTTTTCTTTCTTTTTCTATTTCTTTTTTTCTTTTTTTCTGTCTAACCAACTCACGAAGATTATCTTGTGTTTATATCTGAATGCTTTAGAGGTTTGCATTTTACATTTTGATCTATTTTGAGTTTATTTTTTGAATAAAGGGGTTTTGACATATGGTGTCTAATTGTTTCACACACCCCTTTCTTCACAGAACTGCCACTATCCTTTTGTCAAAAATTAATTGACTTTGCTTTTGGATCTGCATCTCAACTTTTACCCTGTTCTGTGATCTATGAGGTTCTCTCTTAGCTGACTCCACATGGTCTGGATTCTGTGATCCCTCCTATTGTATTTTTCTAACAGATTATAATTTTAATTACATTACCTTTCCATGTATTTTATAAACATGCCTCAAGCTATAGAATTGACAGTATAGCATATGGTCAGATCAGCTGACACTTTTACACTGTTTTGCAATTCATGCACATGTTTGCATTTGCTCAGGACTGCCTCAGTTTCCCTCAACAGCATTTTGTTGTTCTCAGCATGGGGATTGTATGTAGGTTTTGTTAGACACAGGACTGAATATTTCATTTCTTAGATTTACTGCTAAAGTATTTATTAAATGCTTTTAATTGAATTTGGTAATATGTGTAATACAACTTTTATGCCTTAATTTTATATCCTGAGAACATTCAGCCGACTTATGTGTCCCAAGAGCTTTACTTTTTACAATGCCTTCCTTGAGATCGTTTACATAAACAATTATATCATCTGTGAATAAGAACCCTGTCGTTTCCATCCTAACTTATGTATGTTTTCTCTGTATTTCTTACCTTGTTGTGTTGGCTAGAACTTCCATTAATGTTGAATAGCCATTAGGAGAAATGTAGATATCCTTGCCTTGTTTCCAGTCCTAGCATTCAATTTATCATTGGCTGTTGTTAGCTTTTTAAAGGTCTCTTTAGTCAGGTTGAGGATGTCTGCTTAGTCTCTCTCTCTCTCTCTCTCTCTCTCTCTCTCTCTCTCTCTCTCTCTCTCTGTGTGTGTGTGTGTGTGTGTGTGTGTGAGTGTGTGTGTGTGTGTTCAGCTTGCAGTAGTAGGGACTGAACCTAGGGAATCCTGCTTGTAGAACAAGGGCTCTACAATTCAGCTACAGCCCCAGCCCTTCTCCTTATGAATAGATGTTTTTCATATCTTTTTTTATTAAGCATGATTATATAGATTTTTGTCTGTTGTGTGTCAATTGTAACATTTTTCTAATTAAATCAGCCTGCAATCTCAGGATGAACCTTGAGTGTTTGTGATGTGTTATCATTTTTACATACTCCTAAATCTGATTTGCTAGTACTGTGTTAAAGGTCTTGGCATCTATGTTCAGGAAGAATATTGGTCTGTAGATCTTCTAGTACTTTTACTTAGTTTCTATTCCTACTGTAATTGTTTGTGTGATGTGAGACGGGAGCCCACACCATGGTGTATGAGTGGAGGTCATAGTACATCTTTGGACTCTGTTATCTACTACTTTTACCTTGGTTCCTAGAATTAAACTGAATTCTTCAGGGTTTGTGCAGCAATCACCTTTACCTGCAGAGTCGCCTTGCCCACGTTTGTTTGTTTGGTTTTGTTTTTTAGCCTAGGTTTTTTTTTTTTTTTCCTTTTTCAGGACTATGCTAGTTTCATAAACTGAACTGAGACATGTACTTATTTCTCTGAATTGTCACTTCTTAGTTATTTCATAGAATTCACTAGTAACACTGTCTGGCCCTAGAATTTTTTTCCAGAAGGCTTTAAAATAAAAGTTCAACTTATTAAAATGTCAGGCTGGAACTCACAGAGATCTACCTCCCTCTGCCTCCTGAGTGCAGGATACCACACTTGGCTACTAAGTGATACCACACTTAGCTACCATGATTTTTATGTTTCATTCCAATTTCATTAAAAAGATTAATACTTACCAAGTCATTAATACTTAATATTCGAGGGCTGGTGAGATGCTATTGGGCGAAGGCACTTGCCAGCAAGCCTGACAACCTGAGTTCAATCCCCTCACAATGGTCATGGTGAAAGGAGAGAGGAGGGGCTCTGATCTCCAGATATGCCTCTACACACACACACACGTTTAAAATATTTAACATTTGATTCAATGGACTAGTAGTTGAGAGTAATTTCAAAAGCAGTCATGTCTTATGAAATCATACTACTGAAAGACCGTTTTCAAATGTATCAACCCATGTATATGACTAAGAAACAGGACAAAGGAATGGGTAAGAGTATGCGTTCACTTTGGCAAGTTACAAACATGTTTCTGTTTGCTTCTGTCAGGTGGCACTGGTGAGCTCCAGGCTCGGTGAGGGACCCTGCCTCAATACATAAGGGTTAAGCAGGAGATGGAGATGCTGCGAAGACTGAAGGAAGGAAGGGAGTTACTAGAAGAGAGGAAACTTTCAGGAGGTGACAGAATTTTGAAGGTGCTCCGAAGGTTGGGAAAGCTGAGTAAACAAAGCCAGGCAGGGTGGTGGCAGATACTCTGGGTTGCTGAAAGATGCAGAGAGGAGCCCAGCTGGGTGAACCCCCGGCATGTTTGGATTTCGGGTGTGATCTGAAGGAGGAGGGGTAGAAAGGCAAGGGCCCACACACAATCGTGTGCAGCTGGGGATAGAAGAAAGGGTCACAGTGACAGTGGGCTGGCTTGTTACAAACATATGGATTAGTTTTTTTACAGTATGGGCTCTGGAGTTTGGCTTCACAAACCTCACTCCTGGTTCTGCTACTTGCCAATTGTGTGTGATCTGTTCTTTAAGTCTTGGGTTCTTCATTTACAAATGAGGGCTAATGATGAAACCTTCATTTGGGTTGTTGTATTTGCCCATAATAAGCTATATAAATATTAACTATTAATACCACTACTGAGAAATTGATTGGGAAGTAAAGGGTGGCTGAATATGGCACCCCAACACATTCTAAATCATTTTGAACCAAAGGCAATTAGAAATAAACACAAGGAAATCCATTGCCCCCAACCCCCCATATTTGACTAAAACCAGGACACATATTTACCCAAGTACCCTCCTCTCTTTATCCAGAGGCTGATTAGTGAAGACAACTCTCCATGCTTATTGCATAAAGATCCCACCAGAGATACCTGCATGATAGCCATTACTCTGTTATCTTCCCATTTCCCTGTTCCCAGTTCCCAAATCCACTATTGTAGAAGCTCAAAGCTCTTTTTCTTCATTGTTTCTCTAAACCTGTACTTTAAGGTGCCCAAGCAACCCACTACTGGTTCCCCATATGTGCCCGCGATGAACATGTTAGCAAACTTGTTTGCTTTCTCTTGTTAATCAAATCTGCAGGGCCCTGGCCAATGGACCCACTTTTATAACAAATCTTTTCTACATTAAATCAGGGGTCAGACACGGGATGTTTTGAGAGGTGACAGAATCCAGGGATCCTGTGAAAGGCCACTGGACTCATTGCTTCTGCAGCCAAGTAAACACAGTATTAAGTTATATTGTCCAAACAGCAGCCAAATATATTCATCCTTAATTAAAAATGTATTCCAACTTTAATTTTCACATTCTAGAGACATTTAAAACACAGTGCTAAAGCATACCAGGACACTAAATCTCAGAGCAAAGTGTTTTATTGCTTTTATTGTTTGATATTATTTGACTCCTTAGAACCAAAGCGGAAAATTTTTCAAAGAGAAGAGCCAAAACAGACAGCGTACAGTGAGGTTACTGATATCAGGGAAATTAATGAAGGGTTATTCAGTGATAAAGTGAGGAATAGAAACAGAATTTGAAACTTTGGAAAACTACAAGGAATTCTGAAGAGGGCTTTCCTTTATAATTGATAATCCAAGCACTATGAGTAAACAGGAAAAGAAACAAAGAAATACCCATGCATATACTCCCAGTACACTTACCCAAGTTTAGCACCCTCTGAATACCTGTCAATAAAAGACTAAAACGGGCATTTTCCCTTTCTTGTCCAGGAATATCAGCCTTGTTCTAGAACCTAATTCCATTTTTGTTTCGAGCCAATTAACATCTTAAGTTCTAAGCAAGAGGGTGTGCTCCTCTACCGAGAGCACCCCCAGTCTACTCCTGCCTCTTGGGTGAAGTTGCCAGCTCAACAAGGGAGGAACTGGAACTGTGTTTTCAGAAGTGTACTCTCACACCAGTCTAGCTTATTCCTACAAACGTCATTTCCACCTGGTTCTCACTCAAACCCCAGCATTTGAGCATTTTATCTTCGGTGACAAATTTCTGAGTCTGCCCAATCCATCACCAAAATAAAATCTTGCCTGCCCATTTTCTTTCCTCTCTAAACTCCTCTAGAACTTTTATAAAAAAAAAAATTAGACAACGTCCCTAACCTGAACAGATGCTAGGATGCTTCAGCCCCTCATGACCCTTGTATAAGGCTTGAGCCCAAGACTTTTACGTGGTGGCCATGGGTCACAGCACGATTATCCCGCACTGCTGTGATTGCTTACTGTTCCGTCCACATCCTCGCTGGCCCCCTCCGCTCACCAGACCACAAAGGTATTATTCGTAATTCTTCTTGTTCTTGGAAATTTCATGCATGTATACACGTATCTATTTTTAAATCATCAATTTGATCATGTCATTCCCTACTGACTTAGTTCAGCTAACGTCTCCTTCCCTCAGTTTCCAGTTGAACTGTCACTTTCTGGTTAGTTAGCCCTGCAGTGAAGATCTGCAGGAGACCGCCTGCTGGCACTTTCTTTAATCATACTTCACACACACTGCAATGACCTATTCACTAGTCGTTAACATATCTCTCCATACTGTAAGCTCTACAAGGGGAGATATCATGGCTAGCTTTGATGTCTTTCATCTCCGTTTCTATTTGACAAGTGTATTATAAGAATTCCCTATGCCAGCAACACAGTAGATGGACACAGAGGAAAAAATGGATGAGGTTCTTGCTCCTACGAGAGAAGTAGGCAACCAATAAACAAGCAAGATGACAAAATGACTACAGATTGTGACACATGTGATTAAATACACTGTGAGCTCTTCAAGGGCAAGGGTTTCTTGGTTGCTCCCTCTTGACACCCATATCTGCTGCTTAGTATAAATACGCTAAACTGTTGAGTTTTACTTGCATCATGTAAAATCCAAAACATATTCATAATGATGGGTTGTTATACATAAAGAATAATCCAGAGGCCCAAACTCTTTTGAATTCGTTGTTCTGCTATCTTTAATACATGGCCAAAGACAGGAAAAGAGAGTGGAAGGTAGTTTCTGAAAGTTTTTGTTTAATGAGCTGAATCTATTGGCTACATCTAGCTGCAAGGGAGGCTAGAGAATGTTAATGCAGCTAAGAATGGAGGCAGAACAAGAAACTGATCTGCTGATTAGATAGTACTTTCTATGGAACCTGGTTCAACCCTGGCATTAGGAAACAAAGACAAATTAGAAATGGAGTATGTTTCCCTAATGCATAACAGAGTGTACATTATATTTGATGTAGGAACAAAATGAATCTCTCATTTCCAGGAATCTAGTGTTTAAGAAGAAAGGTAATGGATTTGTGGATTTTTCAGGACAACCACATTTTAATGTATCTGTCCATTTTGATTGTATGTCATCTTCAGATTTCCAATTTTTATTTCCTTTGGCTTTTCATGCGTCCCAAGTCTTGTCACTTTGCAGCATTCTTTGAATTTGGATGGCTGCATTAGTCTAAGTCCACAGCTAACACAATCTAAGGAAAAGAATAGCAAAAGACGTATCCTAACAGGATCCCATGTTGCTGGAGCCACGCAATAGTCTGGAACCCCTTGTAAACCGTCTACATTTATTTCATGGGATTCTTAACGGTTTTGCTCATAAGAACTGCAGAAATTTGAGTTCTCTGGCATTAAAGCAGTCACAGCATGGTCACGAGTATCTGTTTGTACTCAGAGCTTTTCCATTCTGAAATCTCAGGATTAAAGGTACAGAACCGGAGGGCTCTCTGGGGTACCTGCGTCAGAAGCACTCACCTTAACTTCAGTGTCAATCAGAAAAGGGCATGAAATCTAGGGTTCACTGATTTATCCTATAGAGAGATTTAAAAAGTGAAAACATTCCTGAATCCTCGTCCACTGGTTTTTAGCTTACATTTTGCAAAAGAGTAATCCTTGAAGTAATCGAAAGCATCGGTCAAGGAAAGCAATTTCCTACACCTAAGAAGGTAATTTAGACCCCGTGGCAGGCGGAAACCAGGTGCGTCTGAGGGAGCAACGCGGGTGTTCCCGTAGCCCTAGGACCGCAAGGGACTTTGCTCCCCAGCGACCGGCTGTCCAGAAAGTTGGGGAAGCCTGTGCACGATAGCCAGGGGTCTCTTGTGCCGGGGCTTGGGGGCGCCCCGTATGCTCGGATCGCTCATCCCAGGAGCCCGCAGGAGCAGAAGCCTCGCGCCACGCCGCGCCGCACCGCAGGACGCCCGCCACGCCCCACGCTGCCCTGCAGGCGAACGCGGGAGGCGGCGAGTCCCCGCCGGGCCGCCGTAGAGTTGCCGCTCCGGCCGCTCCTCCCGCGCTGCCCTCCGCCCCTTGCCTCCCGGCGCCGCGGCAGCTCTGGGCTGGCACCGCCGCCGCTGCCGCCGCCGTCGCCGCTGCCGCTTCCTCTCTGCAGCCGTTCGGCCGCTGCGTGACGCGTCGTTTCCTCTCAACATGGCGTCCGGGGCAGGTCGGCGGTGATGGAGGCCAGTCCGCGGCTGCGGCGGGTGCTCGTCCCCACGGTAGCTAGGGCAGCCTCGCGCCTGCTGGGAGTGTGAGGCGCTGCCACATAGGCCCTCGGCCCCGGGAAGACGGCCGCCCGGGCCGAGTTCCGCCGCCGCCGCCGCCGGGCCTTAGGGACGAGTGAGGCGGGCGGCCGGGAAGCGACCCCCGGGCCGACGGCGCCGAGGCCGGACGGGCGCGGCCCTCGAACGGCGGCCCCTCGAGCGTGGCGAGGCTTTCGACGCCCTTGGCGGCTCCGCGGCCGCTCCGCGTAGCCCGCCGCTTCCTGGTGGCGCCGCTGCCCTCCACGCCTCCTCGCCCCCACCGCCACCTCCTCGCCTTTCTCCCTCCCCGTCCCCGTCCCCCTCCTCCGCCTCCCCTCCAGCCGCCGGGACCGCCGCCGCCTCCTCCTCCGCGTCCATGTATGAGGGCAAGAAGACGAAGAACATGTTCCTGACCCGGGCCCTGGAGAAGATTTTGGCCGACAAGGAAGTGAAGAAGGCGCATCACTCCCAGCTGCGCAAAGCGTGCGAGGTGGCCCTAGGTGAGCCGGGAGGAGGCCGCGGCGCGGGGAG
This sequence comes from Uromys caudimaculatus, assembly GCA_028551405.1. Taxonomy (NCBI): domain Eukaryota; kingdom Metazoa; phylum Chordata; class Mammalia; order Rodentia; family Muridae; genus Uromys; species Uromys caudimaculatus. Next base: position 30,021,975 of record CM052702.1, on the reverse strand, counting down.
CCGGCCGCGAGAGGTGGGCTGGCGGGCGGCTTGTCCTGGGAGCCCTGGCCAGCTCCTGGCCGCCCGACTGGAGTTGACAGCAACTCGGCTGGACGCGGGGCACCGGCTGGGTGGAGGAGGAAGGGCGGCCAGCCGGGGCCCCTGGAACTCGAGATGGTTAAGGATCGCGGGGCACCTGGCTTCGAGCGTTCCACTGGACGGAATGGGGGGAGGGTTGTTGGTGGCCCCTGCGGTGCGGACAGAATGTCATCCTTTGTGATGGAGCAGATGATGAGCTGTTGTTTATTAGCTTAGAAATTGAGGTGGGGCCGATATGACAAGATTGGGCGTGGGGGAGGGTTCCCTATTGCAATTACAATAACTTTATGGTTTGGCGTGGTACTTTGGGAAGAAAGGTTGAAGTTGTTCCCTTGTTGACAGTCTCGAGAAAGGGGATTGCAAAAGGTGGCTCGAGTTTGCCATCTCTCTGCCCCAGCTACAGGAAGGAAAAAAAAAAAAAAAAAGAGTAGTAATGTAGCCTACTGAGCTGGCCTGGAAGAACAAGACTAGAGGTTAAGGGGTGGTGGTGGCAGTGGCGGTGGCTGTGGCTGTGTGGAAATGGGGAAGGAAAGAACCTTTAGATAAACTGGCTTTAGGTAACACGGTAAGGGGTGTGTGTGGAAAGAGAGAAAAGAGAAAGACAATGACTCCCACCAGCCACATGTCTGGACAGTGGCAGCTGCTCTCCAGCCTCAATTGTGATTTATAGTTCAGACAGAAGAGATCTAGTGTAATGAAGCCACAGCAGGAAAATCCAAACAATACCTATAACCGTGGTAGGCAGATAACAATTTGTTTGAGGCTGGCCTTTGGTAGGTCTAGTGCATCCGTCAATAAGAGAATTGTTGAGGGAGAAACTAGAACATTTAACACAGATAAATTCGTGATGCTTACACTTTTGTTTATAGCCCTGGACTAGAGCAGCACAAATTTGTAAGAAATTAAGATGGTTATAAGTGGGTTTTGAAAAACATTTTTGAAAGGGGACAAACTTTATGCTAAAGTAAGGGGTTAAGATAGCTTAGAGACAATTTTGCATTTAAGTCTTGACTTAAGACTACCATTTAATTTGCTGCAAATGTTACAACCTCCCTTCCTCATTTTTCTCAATCCTTAAAATTAGTAATATGAAAAACATCAAATAGATGATGCTTTTTGTTGGTGGTGTTTGTTTTTAATGTAGTAGTATAGTGGACTTGTTCCTTTTGACCTTTCATTGGTCATAAGTTCCCATTTTGTTATTGTAACTAACAACACATTTCCAGGTGAATGAGAAGACAATAGTACAGTTGCAAAAACTGAATTTATATCTGGGTCCTGAAAGGAATCATTATTAATTGGGGTGATAGGGATGGTTTTAAGGACTTTTAAAATAACTGTGCTCTGTAGGGTTTCCAGTAACTTGGCAGAGTAATGAACATATGACATTCAAATGAAAGCTTAGTATTTAAGAACTAAGCTTTGCTGTGTTAGAGTATGGGTGTCCAATTCTTAACTTTTTTTTTAAGCAAGGGGCATGGGAGCATGCAGACAGGTTCAAAGTAGCCCAGGCTGGCCTATTGTTCCTTTGTAGCTGAGGACAGCTTGAACTTTCTAAACAACTGTCTCTGCTCTGGAATTCTGGGATTATAAACACCACCATGGCGTGTTTAAAGGTGCAATGCAGGGGATGGAACCCAGGGTTCCATACTTGATGGGCAAGCATTCTGTCTACTGAAATAGCCACAGCCCAGAAAGTATTTCCAGTATTCTAAAGCATAAACATTTAAAGATTTTAAGTAAGGTTTTTTTTATGTACTTTTTTCTCTTTCCATATCTTAGCGTAAATAAACATGTTGGCAGCTCATTGGAATGAGAGTCTGGGGTTTAAGTCCTGCTTTAGTTACATTGCAGTATTATTGTGCGTGGACTTTCTCAGTGCAATTAAGGATAGTGAACTCAGTGGATGTGAGTGTGTTCTTCTGTTAACTGCATCTAGTATTCTTGCCACTCTCCATTTCTTTAGAGAGTCTGTAACTCCCTTAACTGCATCCCTGACATTTCTAGGCATAGGAGTTCTTGATGGTGTGTGCACATACTGGATCTTTAAATCATATTTTGCCAGTTAATGAGTGCCAGAGTATTTTGCTTACAGGAAGTTTTTTGGTTTTTGATTTTTGGTTTTTTGGTTTTTGGTTGTTTTTTACCAAGAGGCATTTTCCATGTTACATGAAAATTACATTTAGCTCTCTATAAAGACCAGTTTCAATGTACAGTCTCATGGTAGATAACCCCTGTTAGGTTTTTTTTCCTTCCAGTCATCTGTCAGTATTAAGTTTGGGGTAACTGCTATATATCTCTGGCTGATTTGAAACTCATTATGTAAACTAGGCTACCCTTGAACTGTAGAACTTGGGCAATCCTCCTACCTCTGCCTCAAGGTACTGGGATTACTGGTGCCTGCTAGCATTGCAGGTATGTGTGTGGCTATTGTGAGAACCCTTGTAAAGATCCCTGTATATATTCACCCTCTCTTTAGATGCTTTTGAACACTTAACACAGAGCTAAGGGAGATGGACAGAAAGCTAGAAAACATACGATATACCACACTTTGAATCCTTTTCTGGTTTTGTTTGAAAAAAATTTTATTGGCATTCAAATAGAATTCAGGTCATTGATATTTGTGATAATCATCTTCCATTTATTATAATGACCAGTTAAAATAAATTTTCTGTAAATAATACTCATAAAATGATAGCTTATCATGAATTCTTAAGAATACTCTATTTTGACTAAAAATATAACTTTTTGTAAACAAACCATAGAATCCAGGTTCGGTGACTGATGCTCGTAATTCCAGCACTTGGGAAGATAGATTGCCATGAATGAATTCCAGGCCCTCTTGGTTCCACTCTCAAAGACACTATATAAATGAACTTTTAATGTTTACAAACAGTAATGAATCTTTAAAGAGTATACAATTATTTAAAGCTTATTTTAAATTTCCTAACATGTTGGATTATATTTTACAGAATGGTTGTAAAAGATCCCTTCCTTGTTAAATTGGTAGGAAGCCCATAGGCCCAGGAACAGCTAGCTCCAGGTTGCCCTCTCTTGGTACCTGCCCTGCAGTTCTGTGTAGTGAACAGTGAGGGTTTCTCTGCTGCCCTAGCTTAGTGTGATCCATGCCTGCTCTTGAGAATCCTGCATTAAAAATAGTCTGGCCATCTGCTGGCAGATGAGACAACAGCTGAGCTATTTTTAGTTTCAAAGAATTTAGGATTGTTTCAGGATTGAGCTTGAAGGTGGTGGCATTGTTTATCTTTGGGGAGGTTCAGTTGGGACATCTTCTAGTCAGGCTTCTAGGTTCAGGAGTTTCTTTGATGTTAGGCTGTAAGTAAACTAGTTAACTTCTGGCTTTAGATAGCTGTGACAATAACTACAGATGTTAGAGTGAAAGTTCATGGCTGGCAACTGACACTGCTGCAAAGTAAGAGAGAAGGTTCTCCGGAAGAAAGACATTTAGAGTCCGTGATAGGCCAGGGAGACCTACAGGGGTGCAAGAGAAGTAATATTTGCTCAGACAGAATATGAGTTTCTATTGTTCATATTATGAAATGATCCTGTTGACTTAGCTTTCTTATGAGTTTGTTACCCATAAGTATAATTTACCCCAGAAATATATACTTTATTTATTTACTTACTTACTTAGACAAGGTCTTACTAGGTAGATTTGATTGGCCTGGTATTAGCTATGTAGACCAGACTAACCCAAATACAGCAGTCATCCTGCCTTAGCCTGCCTAGTGTTGGGAGATGTGAGGCACCTTGAACTTGTCAGAAATAGTGTAATATCATGATGCAGATATTACAGAGCTTCACTAACCCATTCTCATTTCAAGTGACAGTGTTATGAGCGATTATGAGTGGAGGCTGAATTACTTTGAGTCTTTGGTCCTGGTTTTGTGGTATTTTTACTTTTCACCATTTACAAGCAAGTGACATCTCTAAACAATTTCACAATATTTATGCCAGTGTGTGCATGTGCATACTTATGTGTGGATATATCAGCCCATATGTGTGTGTGCATATATGGATGCTACAGGCCAGAGTTGAGTGTCCTGCTCTATCACCATATTATATATGGTGATATATCGAGACAAGGCCTTCCTTCCATTCAACCTAGAAACTACCATCTTTGTAAGACTGTCAGGCAGTGAACCCCTTTGATTTCCCTGTCTATCCACCTCCCAGCACGGGGGTGATAAATATGTGTCATTGTGCGCACCTGGCTTTGTGTGGGTGCTGGGGCTCCAGATTCAGGGCTTCATGCTCGTGCAATACACGTTTAACCCAGTGAGCTGTCTCCTACCTCCCTAACACATTTAAGATACAATTTTAATCAATTAGCAAGTCTTTGTTGCTATCTAAAGTAAAATATAGTATTCAGTACCTGAACTGCCTGAATTTTTGAGTTGTTAGGAAAGAAGAAAGGAAGATCTAGTTTATACTGGTCTTTACTTTCACATTCAGGTTGGTTTTAAGGATCCTTTATTCAGAATGGCCATGAAAAAAATGTTGTGAAGCCCAGGCTTTAGAGAAACTCTTAACCCAAAATTTTGAGTTGACTAAGTTCAGGTTACAGTCAACATAAAATCTTATTTTCATTTTGGAAGTTTAAAATGCACATGAAAATTCTCTAAAGCAACTGCTGAATTTTATTTAGCTTCTCCTAGATTTATTAGACCTTTTTTCAGTCTCTTAATGTAGTTAATGCCACAGGGGCACATGTTTGTTGAGAATTACTTTGAAACATTGTTTAAGGGAAAAGTCAAAGTAGGTAATACAGTGACCAGAACTACTGCTGAGACAGTTCTTCTGAGCAGTCTTGTGTTTAGTTCCAGTTAAGCATCTGGTAGCCAGGCATGGAGGTGCTTGCTCTAATCGCAGCGCTTGGTAGGTGGATGATGAAGGAGTTTAAGGCCGTGATGGCAGCACCCTATTTTAAGACAAATAAAAACAAATGGTTCCCCCCCCCAGAAGTTTTTCCACTGAGAATGATATAAAACAAATTCAAATATCAATTGTCAGATTTTTTTTCAGTAAAAACAAATTGTATTTCCTAAAGAGAATGAACTTTTTCTCTTGTCTAGATCCTTTCTGGAATTCTGCATACATGATTCACTAAGGATCTCTATTTTTTCCTTGGATTTGGAGTGGGCACTTGAATCTAGTGACTTACCCTTACAAGAAGAGGATAGGACATAGAGGCACACAAAGCAAGGAGGCAGTGTGGAAACAGTGGTGGGGTTTGGAATTGTGCTGCCATAATCAAGGAACCCCAGAAGCCACCAGAAGCTAATCAAAGGAGACTTCCCCCTAGAGCCTTTGGTTCTGCTGCCCCAAACTAAGAGAATAAACTTGTTTTAAGTCACTAAGTTTATTGATAATTCTTAGACAGTCTAGAAACTAGTGAAAACGTTTTTCCTAACCTTTCAGATCAAGTTGATTTCTTAATTTGAATTTTCACTTTTAAAATACAGAAAATATCAGTTATGTGTCTGAGACTTTAGTGTAGATTAAATGGAAAAGAGTCAAGCACAATTATTTACTTTTGTATTCTCTTGATTGTTTTGTGAAGCAAATCTGTGCACATAGACAGACAGACAGACAGACAGACACACGGTTCTAAATTGGTCTGCATAGCCTACATTATTTTACATTCAGAAAAACTCAAACACATTTTAGAAATACTTTTTATTATGATATTGACTGTAGGAAAATATGAAGTCATAATTTTCTCTCAAATTTGAATCCAAATATCACTTAATCAGCTGTTCACAGCCAATGCCTGTCCAGAGTTTTCTAAGAAATGAGATAATAAAAACATAAGTAGCCAAGGTATGAATGCCAGACACTTTAATTTTTGATGCCTGAGGTTGAATTCAGGCTAAGATTTTAGACAGAGGAGAGTCTGTATAGCGTTTGGTTAAGTCTGTTTATATTTATAATTCAAATAAAATTGGCAATTTACTTTTTACCTTTTCTAAAAGAAGATGATGACAATGACAGACAGTTCCTCCAAGCAATTTTAAAAAGTAAAATTGAAGAAATATCACCAGATGTTTTTACTGTGGGGACACCAGTTAACTCTGTTTTTCTCTTGGTCTTTTTTCCTTCCCTATTCCTTTCTTTGGTTTTATAGCATTGAGATCTAAACCAAGGCCTTGGGCCTGCTAGGCAAGAGACTGAGCTGCACTCCAGTCACTGTTAGTTAGTAAATAAAATTTAGAAAGGCATACTAGGCTGGGAAGATGGTTGGCTTGGTAGTATGTTTGCCTTGCAAGCTTAAAGAACAGAGACTAATCCCAACAACTCATGTAAAATCCCAGGATGGTAGTGCACTCTTGGAGTTCCAGCACTGGGGAAGCAGGATGCTTCACTGGCTTGCCAGCCTAGCTTAATCTGTGAGTTCCAGGTCCTATTGAGAGCTCTGTCACAAGAAACAAAAGTGAATGGCTCCCCAACAAACAATATTTGAGGATAACCTTTGGTCTGTACACACATGCATGCACACAACTTTATTGAAGTATACTGTAACATTGAAGTATATTGAAACATACTGTAAATGTCTTATTAGTATGTTTAGCAAATTGTGCTGTCACGACTGTAATCCAGTTTCAGAACGTTTCCAGCAGCCTAGTAAGACCCTCGTGCCATTCTCAGTTAGTCTTTGCTGCTTCTCTCAGTTCCACACATCACTTAAAATGATTTGTGTAGAAATGTACTTTCTGAGAGCTTCCTACAAATAGTCCAGACCGAGGATGTTTAGTGTCTTTCATTCAGTAAGTGCTTTCATTCAGTATGTATTGATGCTTCATCCCTGCAGAGGGCACTGGTTCACACCTGTAATCCTTCAGGAAGTTGAGGCAGGAGAACTGCAAGCTTCAGGCTTACTGGGTATAGCCCCTATAACAACAACAACAAAACACAAACCTCAGTTTCGTATTAATGAATAGGAAAATTCAGGTCCCTTATTTGAAATATTTGGGGTCCAAAGTGCTCCAGACTTCAGAGTTTTACAGATTTTAGAGTATTTGCAAAGACTCTACTGGCCAATGTATCATTTCTGGCCTAAAGTAGCAATCCTGACCTGGAATGTTAATCACTGCATTGTATATTGGAAAGAGACAAGTTGCCAAAGGAGAAAGAAGGGGACTGTGAGGAAAAGAAAAGGGCTGGGCATTTTGCACATCTATAGACACAGAGGTACTCTTCAGTCTCAGCACTTGACATGATGGGTGTGGGCAGGAGGGTCAAGGGTTCAAGGCCATCCTTAACTGCATAATGAGTTTGAAGCGGCCTGGACGACTTAAGAACCTGCCTCGATAAACAAACCAAACTTTACCAACCAGATAAATGAATGAAAAGCCTGGGACTTGACTTCAGAGGTAGAGCACATATCTAGCATGTGTGAAGCCCTAGTTTCAATCCCTGGTAATAGGAAAGGAAATTTTAAAACAGAAAAAAGCATGAAACATGTAACTGACAAACATGTAAATGTATATAGAATCAGTACTTAGATACATTTATATAGAGTATTAATGCTGCTCTGTACATTCTCAGTGAATCTACAGGGTATTTATTTTCTCTGTGTTTGCGACAGCATAAAACAATAATAGAGATAGGGTTTTAATTCAGTGTTCCACTTTAAAAAGTCGACATTCTTCTGTATTCACAAAAAGTTTTGGTAATGCATTTGGAAATTTGAAGAGTTTTGTAAGTTCTCAAGGATTCTGCATAGCCTGGCTTTTTTTGTATTCGTACCCCCAACATTTGTGTGTTTGTGTCTGTATACATGTATGTGTACATGTGTGTATATGTGTATATGCACACAAGAGAGAGAGACCTGGTGAGTTTAGAGTTGTTTACATATGCATAGGTGAGGGGTTATTTACAGGTGCATGAGCAATTTAACCAATAGTGATACCACAAAAAAGAACGTGTTCACCACCTGTCCCTAGCAGCCATTAACTGCCAGTAGCTCCCTCAGGAGGGTTGAAGCCAGAGGAGATTTTACCTTATCCATGATGGAATGCTGCTAGACCCAGGCTTGTGTGGGTCATGTGCAAGTAATCACAGCCATTGTGAGTTCCTGAGAACAACAGCCATATCCTAGCTGGAAAGACAATGTTGTATAGCACTCTTTCTTTCTCCTACATCCTTTACACACTTTTCTGCCATATTCTCTCAATTCTGTCTCATTTAGGGACTTACTTTGAGCATGCTGGCCAGTTGTAAGTCTGTCCTCTACCAAAAGTAACTGCTGTCTTCTACAAAAAGAAGTTTCTCTTACCAAAGCAGAGAGCAACACTGATCTATGAACATAAACATCAATGTGTAGAAAGCAGATTTATGAGTACACATATCCTCTTAGCAAGAGAACAGCTTCTCTAGAGTGACCTATCCAGCCATAGATCTTTTGATCAGGCTTACAATATCAGGTATGAGTTTGGCCTGTACAACAGGCTTCAAATCCACCAGAGAGCAATTGATTACCCCATAACAGTCATGCCACAATATCCGTAAAGCTACACCCATAGCTCTAACCCCTTCTACCCATTGGCTGTACCACCCCCCTTTCAAATTCATGGTGTCTGTTTACTAAATTTTGTGTGTTCTCAAATATATAAACACAGTCTGCTCAGTCCATATAATGTTACTTGTATGTATGGTTTCAGTGCTGACCATTTGGTATTAGATAACCAATTAATGTACTCTTCCCTGAGGAAGACTATTTCTCTCATTCTCAGTATTCCTTAATTGTCTATAGTTTTTTCTGTGGGGTTGGAGCCTCTTGATATTAACATGTCTGATAATATCATCCTTGTTCAGGTCATGTTTTGGCAGCCTTGTTGGTGAGATTTCATACATTTGGTTTCTCTGACATTTGTAGAAGACATAGTCTCACAGAAAACTTCCTGTTCCTCCAGCTCTTCTAGTCTTTCAGCCTCTCTTCCACCTTCAATGACTGCTGAGCCTTGGGTGCAGGAGTTGTTTTGTAGGTGTATCGATTATGACAGTGCTCCACAACTCTTTTGTTCAGTGGTGGTTTTCTGTAATGGTCTCCATCTGCTACAAAGAAAAGGTTTCTTGATGCTGGTGAGGTCTGCACTCATCTGTGGGTTTAAGGACAAATATTTAGAATGTAGTTAGGAAATATGCTGATTTAGTAAAATGGTAGTTCTAAGTCTTTCTCTATGATCCTTTGTTTGTTTGTTTCTTTTGTTTTTTTTTTGAGACAGGACCATGATCCTTTTGTCTAGCAGGTTTTAAGTCCAATTGGAGAGTCGTTGATTACTGCCAAGGCATGTGAGCCTCTACTGCACCCTTAGGGATATCTTGCCACGGTAGACATAATTGTGGTTCATAGGTGCCATAGCTGCTAGGTAGGGTTATTTATTGGTTGTTTCCCTCCTTTAGAAACTTGCATGGTCTTCAGGAAGGAGACTTTCAGGTCAGATCCAACTCAGGTCCTCTGGGTCCTGTGTCCAAAGTGTAAAATGTCTTCAGCAATTGTGACGTACATAACCTCCAATCCCTGAGGAAGAAGGGCAACAAAGGGCCACGGCAATTAGCCTGTAATATTTGAGAGTCTCTTGGATGGCCCTGACCAACAACTCAGAAGAGGGCTTCTTATGCCTGGGGTTGGGGTTTTTGTAAGTCTGTGACCCTTGAAGAGAGCATTGTAAGCCTATATGGGAAATTTTTATTAGTTCTCTCTCCTTTCTCTCTCTCTCTCTCTCTCTCTCTCTCTCTCTCTCTCTCTCTCTCTCTCTGTGTGTGTGTGTGTGTGTGTGTGTGTGTGTGTGTGTGTGTGTGTGTGTGTGTGACTTAAGGAGTATTATTAAGTATTATAAGTGTATGAGTATATATAATTATTTAAGTGTATAACAAGTATACACATGTATACAGACATAGATTTACATATGGTACAGGTGTAGGTCTTAGGTGGGCAGTTAATGACACTCATTATGACTTTTCAGACATTCTTACTGTTACTTTCTGACCTCCCTTCTGTATTTATAGCTCTTCAATTCTTTTGATGTTTCAGAATTTCTTTACCATGTTTGTTGTTATCATGAAGAACATTTGAATGCCTTTTAAGGTAACCCTAGTGGTGATTTTTCTTCAACTACTTTCATCTTACAAAGTCTTGACTTTTTACTTAAGCTTTTAACATATGATTTACTTATTACTGTTATTTTAAATGTGCATTGGTGTTCTGCTTGCATGTATGTCTGTGGGAGGGTAGTGGATATCCTGGAGTGGAAGTTACAGACATTTGTTAGCTGCCATGTAGGTGCTGGGAACTGAACTTAGGACCTCTGGAAGAGCAGCCATTGTTCTTAACTGGTGAGCCATCTTTCCAGTCACAGGGTCTTAAATTTAGGATTTATTTTTTCCACTGAAAATCATATATAGTTGTGGAAATGTGCCACTGACCCAAATGTTAGCCTTTATGGCGTTTCATGGTAATTCTGCTGCCATTCCAATAATACATGTATACAGTGTGTCATTTCTCTATATATGCTTTCATGATTTTTCCCTCTCTTTGCTTCTCTGAAATTTAATTACATTGTATTTTGGCATGTATTTCCTTGGATATCTTATGCTTGTTTCCTCAGCTTTAAAATACATAGTTTTATGTTTGTAGTTTAAAAAGCCTTGTTAATTATAAAGTCAGTTTTGTAGCTAATAGCTAGTATTGTAGCTTGTAAAAGAATACAACACAAGCATATATCCCCTTTCATAAAAAGGAATAATGATTTTTTTTTTTTTAACAAAGGCGGTATGTTCTGGGATCCAAAGTGAAACATTTCTTCCTATGGTTTCCTGCAAAATAATTTTAAGAACTGTTGATTAAAATCATTCATGTTTTATTTTGTTTGAAGAGGACTAATTAGTGTCCTTGGATTTGAGACTGATGCTGATAAGCAAAAAAGTGAGATTTTTATTTTCCTATCTCCAAATTACCTAGTTTGGTTGTTTTTTGTTTTTTGTTTTTTGTTTTTTTTTTTGTTTTTTCGAGACAGGGTTTCTCTGTGTAGCCGTGGCTGTCCTGGAACTCACTCTGTAGACCAGGCTGGCCTCGAACTCAGAAATCCGCCTGCCTCTGCCTCCCAAGTGCTGGGGTTAAAGGCGTGCGCCACCACTGCCCGGCTATTACCTAGTTTTTATAGTGTGTTTTTCTAACCAATTACAAACTCAAGTTTCTAAGTTACAATCTGAATGAATTAAAAAGCAGGCCTTAGAAACACTCAGCATCAGTCTCTGTCTGGATGCTAGATTTGAGAGCCAAAGTAAAAAGGGATGAGAAAAGAAGGAAAGAAACACAAAATAGAGCAAAATTTTGATCTTGTTTATCTCTTGTGGGTCTCCATACATGGCAACATTATTGAATGTCTACCTATTGTGTGACTGACACAGCTGGGTGCTAGGAATGCAAGAAAGGATTAAAAAATACTCTCAGTATGCACAAATCACCACTAAAGTATATTCCTCTTATCTGACTGTAAGTTTGCACCTTTCTTTTCAAATCAAATCCTGCCTCTTTGACATTCCAGCGCCACTGTTCTACTTCTGCCTGTGAGTTTGGCTTCTAGATTCCATGTGCACATGGTCACTTGGTATTTGTCGTCCTGTGCCTGTCTTACTTCTCTTAAGCATTGTAAACCTTTATGAGGTTGTGTCTTTAAATAATTCCAAGCAACAGTCCCTTCTTTACTCCTATCACTGGTAAAATGGAAAGGCGTTAGTCCTCAGACAACTAGACTGGAATCCTAAATATCAAATGCCTGGCACACAGCAGACAATGAGTGAGTTGTATATATTTTCAGAGTCAGTGCTATAGCAAAGTAATTTGAGCAAGTTACTTTGTACTTAATATAGTGCTTAACAATAGAAGGTAGTCAGTAAATAGTATTGAATTTAAAGGTTTTGGATTAGCTTTTCCTGAGGAGAGACATGAACATCTCTTTACCCCAGTGACAGACCAAAGAAATTATTCTACCCAATTCCAGCTTGCTGAAGCAATTAGCTTAATTGCAGTTACTTACAGGAGCATGGGGGGGGGCGGTTGTCATGAAACTGGAAGGAGCACCACGAGTAGGAAGGCAAGGATCTTAAAGCAGAGTGGAGACATACTGTTGTACATGGAGAGAAGAGGTTCTCAGGGGGAAGAAACGCACCGGCCAGGGGTGCACACGAAGAGTGAGAAGAGGGAAGGAAGAGAAAGCTATATGAAAATGCCATGCTAAATTAAAAGATTAATTTTAAAAAGTGGGCATGCTTGTTTTATAGTTTTTTTTTCAAATATAGTCCTAACTAGAAAAATTAGTTACTATTAACATATATAAGCATTTTCAAGAAGGTATAATTCTATTAGAATAATCTTCCTGAGAGGCACAGAGTGATCTCTCGTTCTCTCTCACACATGCGCGCGTGCGCGTGTTGGAGGGGGAATGAGATTGTGGCTACAATATTTTTTCCTAGTACTTCTGGTTAATGTAGTTATTAGGGGAAAGGAGGAATGCTTTGGTAATTCAAATTCTTTGCTTGTTGATTCACATTTATGAAGACTATGATCAAATTACCCAGTAAACTTTCTGTTCTCCTGTGCTAATGTATGCTTCTCTCTTTTTGCCTTCACCAGAGGAAATAAAAGTTGAAACTGAGAAACAAAGGTTTGTATGATTTTATTTGTTTTATAAAATTAATTTGCATACTTTTTAGTCTTGACCAAAATAATAATACAGTCATCTCTATTTTAGCATTACAGATTTTCTTTATCTTTGTAATAAAATTAAAAATAGTTCTTAAGAAACAAGTTCATATAAATTAGATATTTTAAAAATACTTTTAGCTATATTTTAACTTCTCTTCGTGAAGTTTAATGTATATTTACAAACATTACTAGATTTTTTTTTGACCATGTTAGCTTCTTTAGATGATGGTGGAAATAATTCAAAAGTGTACTTCACCATAAAGGCCTGTAGAAAGCCCATGGCTGTTTAAAGTTTCTTGAAGTTTTTACATAGTAGATGTTGGGATCTTTGGAAAAAGAGAGAAATCCATGTTGTGTCCAATAGCTGTGGTTACTGCCGTTCACCTTGGCAGATCACTTGAGCTCTCTAGGCTGTGTTTTCCTGTGAAGTACAAAAAGACTGAAAAGTGGTAATTAAGGTTCTTTTTATGACTGATATTTTTTTCCTCATGGGTCTGTCATCATAAAGGTAAATATGATATTCCCTCCTTTTTTTTTTTTTTTTTATTTAGTCCTCCTCATGGAGAAGCAAAAGCTGGATCAGGCACCCTCCCACCAGTGAAATCAAAGACAAATTTTATTGAAGCAGACAAGTACTTCTTACCCTTTGAGTTGGCATGCCAGTCCAAATGTCCCCGCATAGTTAGTACATCTCTAGATTGTTTGCAGGTATGTATAATGATGGTATCTAAAGCTGGCTGGTTTTAATGTGTTTCTAATATTGCTCACAGTTGATGGTTTAGACATGTCCATGAAAGCCTTGAATACTCTTTTTGAGGTAAAAAACAAAATAGTCATTTATATTACAGATATACAGTAGCTGCAAAAAGATGTTTCTGCTTAGTATTAATAAAACTATTAGCAAAACAAAATCTAAGGTGGTTAACGATAAAAGTGTTGATTTGCTCTTTCCATCAGTGCTATAATACTGTCGTACGTTTTGTTTTTGAGATGGGCACTTAATATGTTCCCTGTGTGGTCTTGAACTGGTTTCAAGCAGTCATTCTACCTCAGCCTCCTAAGTAGAGAGTCCCACAGGCATGCGCCACTGGGTTCAAATCATCACGTGGAAGCGATTTCACTAAATCCCTATTTTATAGAATGCAGCATTTTGATATTGACACTGTTTGCCTTCTTACTGTTTTGCCCACCCTCTGGCATTCATTAATATCAGAAATTGTCATGAGTGCTTTTTTTCTTCTCATATACAAACACACACCGTAACTTAGATAGATATTCTGGGAGGCAAGTTTCCAGACTTCAGGTGTTTATGTGTGTCTTCAGGTCTGTCACTGTTTGGAGGTTATACATAGTCGATTAACAGCTTAGTAGCCAAGAGGAGATGATTCGTTCTGAAGATGGGCTACAGATAAATTCATCTAATCTATGACCTTGCTTTCCCTGGAAAATTCCTTCTTTCCCTGCTAAAATGGTAGTAATGAATGGATAATTCTGAGATTTTTTTTTTTCAGCCACTGTTTGTAAACTGGATATCATAAAAAAAATGATGACATAAGTTGGAAAGAGATTTGATGTCATTTGAAAGTGTTAAGATAGTCCCCCAAAAACATTATCAGTAAAACCTAGTTTAGATCGAAAGCAGCAAGCAGTTCTAATATCTCACAGTGTTCTTAAGGCCTGGCTTTCTAGAAGTATTACTATTCGTTTTGTTATTGGTTTGTTTTTGTGATTATTGCAACTACAAATAGTTTTCCAAATTTAGTAACTTTAAGAAAAAATAGTCTTTGGCTTTGATTATACCTCGATGTTTTTGTTCAAAAATTAGTATATATTCATTCACATATATTTCAGCTCAGCTAGAGTATTTATTAGTTATCTTGACTAGGTGCTCTATTATGTCTGTTTCAGAAACTTATTGCTTATGGGCACTTGACTGGCAGTGCTCCAGATAGTACGACACCAGGCAAAAAATTAATTGATAGAATTATTGAAACAATATGTGGCTGCTTCCAAGGTCCTCAAACAGATGAAGGAGTTCAGTTGCAGATAATAAAGGTAATTCCATAAAAATGGGTGTGTTGTTTATTATTATACTTTTAAAACCAGAAGCTTCTCACCATATAAAAATATGGGAAGAATTGTTTTCTGTGCATTTTCGGGTGTGACAGACAATTGGGATAGTGTTTAGAACTCATATGAGATTTGTTGTTTTATGCATTAGAAGAAAACTACATTTCTGTATCTCTTCTCTTGGCCATCCCGGTTGGGATTCAGTTCTTTGGGTCTTGAGGAGTTTTTCTGAACCTTCCCTGCTTTTTATACATCTTTCATCTTTTTAAGCTTTCAGATGATTCAAAAAGTTGTGACCTTACTAATGTTTTCTGTGTTGTTAGATCCTATGTAGTCTTCTTTCTCAGCTCATATATCACCACATGTACTGTCTGTCTACTGGCTTTCAGTATTCTCTTGTGCCCATCTATCTATTGAACCTGCCCAAAAAAAAGTAAATAAATAAAATTCAAGTTTGTGTTGTAATGAATCTGGATGGTTGAATTCTTTTAGAGAAAAACTAGTTCTAGTTGTTAATGTTACAACTATGGTAGTGGTATTATATATATTTATAGTATTTATATATTGATATGATAATGTATGAAACATATCTGTCTACACTCAGTTGTGTTAGAGTGTAAATATTCTGCATTTTAATAAACACGAGTACTATTTCTAATGAAACTTAGCTTAAGGATGTTCTGGAGTTCAGAGGCCTATGGGAAAACTACTTCCAGAGTAGTGAAAGCCTCAGATATTTTAATAGTTGTTAACATGTTCATAGTAGATAGAAATCTATACACATTATTACCTAAAATGTGTCACTGTTTTTTAAAGTTTTAATTTTAAAATGAAAATATTTTTGTGCTTAAACTCTGGATGCAGAAAGTTGCTCTTGTGTTCTTCCTTACAGGCTTTACTTACTGCAGTAACATCACAGCACATAGAAATTCATGAAGGGACTGTCCTGCAAGCTGTGAGAACATGCTACAATATCTATTTAGCCAGCAAAAATCTCATCAATCAGACCACAGCCAAAGCTACTCTTACTCAGATGCTAAATGTTATCTTTGCACGCATGGAAAACCAAGCAGTAAGTATTGAAAGAGGGTGAGAGGACCCCACAGGCCTCGGCAGTAGAGAGAGCTCAGAGCAGTGGCAGAGAAGCAAGACCCAAGGGTCCCTGTCCCGTGTTTTATTTTCAGTTTTACTTTCTTGTTCATGTATAAAATTAAGCCTTAAAACAGAAGTGCATTTTTATGTCGATGAAATATATTAATATATTTTATTTCTTCCATACAGTAAAGGAGTATGATGTTTCTTATCCTGAAACCTACTTCAGGTTGATTGGAAAGAAATTAAGAACTACAGACTTTAACTTGATTTTTTTTATTTGTTTTTGTTTACATTTTATTTCACAAGTCTTCATAATTCAAAATTTTTATTTTGCAGAAAGTTTGCAAAAATATTTGAGAGGGGTTCAAGGGTCCTTCACCCTTGGCCTTCTTTTTTTTTCTTTTTTCTTGACCTGTTTTTTTTTTCTTTTGTTTTTGCTTTGAAATTTTGTGTGTATACAGGTGTGGTGTATGCTGGCATGCTCCCCAGCGTGTGTATGTGTGAGCCCAGATGTTGTTGACACTGGAGTCTTCCTCTATCAATGGCTGGCTGGTTGTTTTGAGATAGGGTGACCTCAGGCTCTGTTTGTCTTTACCCTGTCTGCATCACAGTTGCACACATGCCAGTCACCTTGCTTTTATGTTAGGGCGGTGCCTCAGGAGTACCTGCCCAGTCCATTCTGAAATTTTTCACTGGCTTAGTCTTTTGTAGCTACAGCTGTTGTGAGTGCATGTGTGCAACTGCCACGTCATGTGCCAAGGACAGCATTTTACAGCACTACTTGCCATCCTGTGGTTCTTTTTGCTCTATTGCCATATGTCCCCTGAGCCCCACGATAGGTATGATATGGATGGCCCATCTATGTTAAACACACAGTCATTTATTCTTATTGTATTAATTTTTAATTTTTCCCGTTCCAGCTTTGAAATCAACCATTTCAACAAGGAGCTTGCCCCCTTCAGCAGGGCAAGGCCATTTATTTAGAAACCAAAATCTGGGATTCACCAAGTTAACTAGTGTGTTCGTTGTTTTCTAGTTACAGCTCTTGCTCTCTAAGCAAATATAGCTAGAAAATATCATATATCCTAGTCTCTCCTCCACCCATCTCTACACACATATGTGACTTTTTATCTGGACGTATTTAAAGCCATACGTTTATACTGACATTTCCGCTTCCACTTCACCATCATAGAGCTCATTTTAGACTTCCCCCTTGATTTACTTATGACTTCTCTCTTTAAACAGTGTGGAATGTGG
Source organism: Uromys caudimaculatus (assembly GCA_028551405.1). NCBI lineage: Eukaryota > Metazoa > Chordata > Mammalia > Rodentia > Muridae > Uromys > Uromys caudimaculatus. The sequence continues at coordinate 30,004,748 of CM052702.1, read as the reverse complement.
CCTTTATTTTCATTTTGGTATTGTTGTTTGTTCTTTAAATGTAATACATGTATACAATGCATCTTAGTCATAGCCACATTATCATTCCTCCCCAACCCCTTAACACTTTACTTTCCCATTTCATGTTGCTACTGCCTGCTTCTTCTCTACCTCCCCCTTAAAAAAAAAAAATACAACCTACTGAGTCTTATTAGTGTTACCCATGGTCACATGGGTATGGGGAGATCCTCTGGAGCATGGGCAGCCTATCAGTGGCCACATCCCTGGAGAAAATATAGTCTCCCTGTCCTAGCAGCCACTAGTTGCCAGGAGTTCCTAGGCTAGGTGCAGAGCTCATGAGCTTCTCCATCCATACTAGAATGCTGGCTGGTTTGGTGGTGTACGTGTTTTGCAGGTAACTGCTTCTGTGAATTGATGAGAGGAATGGCCACATCATGTGTCTAAAAGATGCATTGCATGGCACTTCTCGCCACCCTCTCTGACTCTTACATTCTTTCCACTCCTGCTTCCCTGACCTCGAGGCAGGAGAGGTTGACATAGCTGTTTCGTTTTCGGATAAGCAGTCAACAGTCATTTATTCTCAGCTCCCTGATAGTTATGAGTCTCTGACCACTGCCCAGCACAAAAGGAAGCTTCTTTCATCAAAGCTGAGAGCAGCCTGATTTATTGATTGAATTGGTGGCACAGCTGCACTGAGTTGAAAGGTGATGTTCTCAGATCCCACTGATAAGAGCAAGCTACATACTGGTCTCAGAAGTTTGTTTTAATTCTAATTATGCATCTAGTAGTGTCTTTATTTGTAAAATAAGAGTTTGGGACTGTTAACTATAAGGTTCTTATACTTTTTTTAGACATTAGAATCACTTAATTCAATTTTATTTTTATAAATATATAATTTGAAGTATTACTGGATATTATGAGGTATTATATAATACTGTAAAGTATTTATCTTTGTGGAAATTAATCCTATGATAATCCTTTATATCAGCTCATGAAGAATGAAAGAGATGTATAAGGAGCAATAAAATTCTAAAAAAATGAAATACTGGGATTCTGCTAAATGTTTTTAGCATCTTAAGTGAGCCAGTTTATTAGATGATATTATATACAAAAATGACAGATCTTCTAAAGTAAAAGTCAAATATTGATAGATATAATTATTTTTATGCATACTGGATAACTGGACAAAATGATATAAGCCCTCATGGCAATTTTACTTACTAACTATGGTTTTAATATACTGTATAAATTAAAATGTGTTTTGTATGATAATGTCAGAACATATTACAAAAGGGTATGTACTGAAAAGTTTCTTTCCCATTTGATCGTTTCCTAATCTCCACCCCATATACATGTTACTTGTGTATCTTTTTAGTTTTTATTTCCAGGTCCGTAGACAAAAAGGAGAGGAAGAGAGAGAGGGAGAATGAATGTGAATAAATACGTGTGTGATGTACTTTGTTCTTATTGGTGGATTTTTTATTTGTTTTTAGGTAAATATATTATTGGCAACAATCCAGTTACTCCTTGGCAGCATTGAAATTGTTTTCATTTTGTTAAGATAGTACATTTTCTTAACATCACACATCCAGTACAAGGTCTGGAGAAATTGGCCAGAAGCTAAGAGCACTTGCTGCTATTCCAGAGAACCCCAGTTTGGTTCCTAGCAGCCAAATCAGACGGCTTATAATCCAATGCCCTCTCTGGCCTTCATGGGCACCAGCACACATGTGGCATCCACTCATGAGGACACATGCATATAAATAAAAATTGTAAAGTATGAACACTGGATATAGTCAAATAAAAAATATTACTGAGGACTTTCTCCCTCTTCTTATGCACCAATTTCTAACATCTAAGGAGTAACATTGTTTCTTTTAGTATGTTTTATGTTGGTTCTGATGGCCTATAATTCCCAGGCCCAAAGAAAAAGGATACCTTATTTAAAGGATTTATAGTTAGGTGAATTTGAAGCTACTTCTTTTACTAGTACTGGAAATCATTTTCTTTCTAGTTACAGGAAGCCAAACAAATGGAAAGAGAAAGACATCGGCAGCAGCATCATTTGTTACAGTCTCCAGTAAGCCATCATGAGCCCGAGTCACCTCATCTTAGATATTTGCCACCTCAGACTGTTGATCATATAGCCCAAGAGCATGAAGGGGATCTTGATCCCCAAACACATGATGTGGATAAAGGTCTCCAAGATGATACAGAGCCTGAAAACGGATCTGATATTTCCAGTGCAGAAAATGAACAGACAGAAGCTGATCAGGCAACTGCAGCTGAAAGTAATCTTGAGATGGGGCTTTGGGTGCTTGCATTTAAGGGACGTGATGGGATGAGTTTTCCCTGAAATGTAGAAAAATGATTTAATGGTTACCAAATACTTTGTGGTAATTGTGATCTTTTCTATTAGTGGTAAAGCTAGTTTGTGTCAACTTGCACCATATCTCTTATTGATACTGCGCCTTCATTAGCATCTCACAAATAGTGTGATGTATAGACTTTCGTGGGAAGAGACACAACTTTCTAAAAAGAATCATAAATATCTATGACAAAATTACATAGGTACTTTAGTTTTCTTTTTCACATTAGTTTTATAGCAAACAAAGGATCCACTCAGAATATGGTTGAATTTAACATCATTATTGGTTTAGAAAGTATTGTGTCTGTTAGCCCAGTACTTGGGAGGCAGAGGCAGAAAGATTATGACTTTGAGACTGGCCTGGACTATACAGCAAATACCTATTTCCGAAGGGGAAAAAAAAACGTAAAAAAATTAAAAACAATTTTGATTAATCAAGTAACATTAAAATATTACAGCTACAGTAGTCAGCAAGGTTAAGATGTTGTCTCTCAATATTTTTCTTCTTAAAATCTGCGTGTATGTGTATGATGTGTGTGTGAGTGCAAGTGTGCCACAGTGCATATGTGTGTGGTCTGAAGACAAAGTTTGGATGTCAGTCTTTGCCTTTCCACATTGCTTAAGACAGACTAGCCAGCCTGGAACCTTGAGGGAGTCTCCTGTATCACTTCCATCTCACTGTTGGAGATGGGTCACAGACAGATGACCTTCTGTGGGCTCTAGGGATGTAAACTCCGCCCTTCATGCTTGCACAGCAAGGACTTACCACTCAGCCAGCTCCCTAGTCCTATGATATATTTTCCAAAAAAAATCCCATGTAAGAGAAGTTACATTGTCATAAAATTAATGTTTACATAGATTTTTCTATAGAAATAAGCACATGAAATAATTTTCTCTTTATTCTCTTTATTTTGAGCCTGCCAGGGAGTTTGAGTTATTTCCTTTTCTTATTCCTTAGCCTGACTTGAAAAATGATAGAAATTGTGTTGCTCTCTGTTGTGGATAGATAGGGCTTACTTAGACTTCATCTAAAATTTGTTGCTTTTTTTAAAAATTTTTCATTTGAGGGCAGACCTCAGCTGTTGACATTCTTTAAAATCATGTTTACTTAGTACTCAATAGTGGCACAAATAGGTGTATGCGTATACATACATGTGCGGAGGCCAAAAAACAACCAACTTCAAGCATTTTTTGGGTGCAACCCATTTTATTTTGAAATAGGGAATCTGACTGGCTTGGAGACTTACCAGTGAGGCTGGGCTGGCTAGGCGGAAGACCCCAAGGATCTGCCTGTCGTCGCCTCCCCAGACCTGATGTTATAAGTACACACCACCATGTCCAGTTTACATGTGTACAATGCATTCTGATTACTCTAACCTCTCACCCCTCTTCTCCATACAAGTCCCTTTTTCATATTCATGTTTTTGTTTTGTTTTGTGACCCAGTGTGTTTAACCAGGGCCATCAGTGTGACTGAGTATATGATTCTGTGTTAGAGTGTAGTGGAGTAGGCTTACCAGAAAGCCCTGATGGCAGTGGACAGTGGGGGAATGACTAGAATCTATCAGCGATCACTAGTTCAGTCAGACCTGGGGGAAGGACATCTCTTGAGCCCCTCCCCCATCTGGTTGGCCATTAACAGGCTTCTTGTGCAGGTTATGTGTAAGCAACTACAGTTGCTTTGAGTCCATGATTGGAATGGCTGTATCATGCCTAGAAGAAAGGTAGCATTCTGTAGCTCTTCTTTCAGTGTTCTTACATTGTTTTGGTTCCCTCATCTGCAGTTTTCTTGATCTTTATAGAGGGTGGTATAAATATCTTCTTTATAGTTCAGCATTTAACCTCTATTTTTTTGGGTTTTTTGTTTGTTTGTTTGTTTGTTTTTGTTTTGTTTGGTTTGGTTTGGTTTGGTTTGGTTTTTTGAGACAGGGTTTCTCTGTGTAGCCCTGGCTGTCCTGGAACTCACTCTGTAGACCAGGCTGGTCTCGAACTCAGAAATCCACCTGCCTCTGCCTCCCAAGTGCTGGGATTAGAGGCGTGCACCACTACTGCCCGGCCTCTATTTATTCTTAGCACCTAGTACAGTTATGTATTCCTGCAAAAAAGGTCTTCTGGGGTAAGGCCGAGTATAGCATTTGCCTTTGATACTCAGGTGGTAGTTTTGTTTTGTGGTGGTGTTTTACTATGGAGCCCTGACTGTTCTGGAATGTGTTGTATAGACCAACTTTGAACTCACAGAGATCTTCCTACCTCTGCCTCTGCCTCTGCCTCCCTAATGCTGACCGGAGCTTTTTTTTTTTTTAATGAGTTTGAGTATCAAACTCAGGTCCTTATGCTTTCATGACAAGCACTTTACTGACTGAGCCATGTTTCCAGTCTTCTTTTTGCTTTATTTGAAAAGGCTACCTTAGGCAAACAGCTATTCACACTAGGTAAGCTACCACCAAGTGAATCCATGTGTTTTGTCTAAACTGCTTTTCATTGCATGTTTAAGTTGATTCAAAGGGCTGATCTCTGACCAAGGTGGGGTTTTATTTGTTCATTACATTCAGCAAACATGTGTTGAGCATTCTGTGTTTTATGTTCCGAGTGCTAGAATTGGGGCTAAGATGATGGATATAGCTCTTGCTTTTAGTGTGTTTGCTGCTTTTAGCCTACCTAAAGGGTCTGATGATCACGAACAAGTGTGGTGTATGCTTTCTTAGAGGCGGCATGCTTAGGTAGTTAGGCTGAGGGGAATTAGGAAAATACCTAAGGCAGTGTTGTTTTAGTTGAATTGTAGTTGATAAAAATGATTAGCTAGAAAATAAGGAAAATTTTTCCATCAGAAATAACATGGGCTGTGACAGAGAAACATGTCTATGTGTAAAGACACCACTGTAGATGTCTTATAGAATGCAGGCTTATCAGTAAGGCATTGTTCTAACATCTGGTATAAATAAGCCTTCAGTTCAGAGTGCATGTTTATAAGCTGTGTGAAGTTGCATATTATTATTTGTTATTGTGATATCATAATATATCATTGCTAGTGCTAACGTCTCTAGGCAGTTGTGTATTATATATATTAATCACTTATACATTTCAGTCAATTCACATGAAAATTTTAATGTACTATTTTGTAGATACTTTTAGATAGTGCTTCTGTATATTTACTCACATTGAAATAGTTTTTGGAGTTGGAGAGATAGCTCAGCAGTTAAGAGCACTGACTGTCTTCCAGAGGTCCTGAGTTCAATTCCCAGCAACCACATGGCATGTCACAACCATCTGTAATGGGATCTTATGCCCTCTTCTGGTGTGTCTGAAAACAGCGACAGTATACTTATACACATAAAATAGATAAACCTTTTTTTTAAAAAAAAAAAAAAAGAAAGAATTTATAGTTTTCAGACTCAAAGGTGTTTTAGCCAACTATAGCACAAAAAATAGAAGCTTAGAAATGGTAGAAAAATACCTATCCTTAAGATTCCCCCCCCCCCAGAGGAATCTAAAAATAATTTTTTTTTTCTGGTAAGTTTACTGATTGAACACACTTACTTAACATATTTCCCATGTGACACTATTTTGTAGAACGTGGCAGGTAGTAGATTAAAAACAGCACAATTATAGAGAGGACAGACTTTGGGAAAACAGCATTGTTAAGTCATAATCCGTTATAATAGTCTGCATGAGAAGCAGCAGATACAAAGTTGGCAGCCATTTGGCATAGGGAGGTGTTTGCCAGGTTCCTGGAGCATCCTAATTGAACTACCTTGAGATACTTTCAGCATCCTGTTTGTCTGTAGTTATCTATACAGGCTTCCAGATTCCATTGTTTTCTTTAGCTGCTCAGAAGTCCTGCAACATGTTTCTCTTTTGTTAAAAAAAAAAAAAAAAGCATGAATTCCGTTTTACATTGGAAATGTAGATTCTTTTGTGAAGAGTGAGCAAAACACTAATGTGGCTCAAGATCTGTCTTTTGGTATTTTCTGTAGTAAATGCAATATTAATATTTATATCAAATAAGGTTTATTTACTTTAGTTTGCTGTTGGATAAGGTTTAGTACAGACATATATGTACTAAGTACATGTTAATGTGCACAAGACATTAAAAGTGCTTTATTTAGAATGCCATTAGAAGTTTGATTCTTTGTAGGACTAATCTATAGAATCTCAGTAAGTTGAATGGTAGTTGAACCTTGTTAAAGTGGGTTTGAGTTTCAAAAATACTTAAGTATTCAATTGGTTACAGATTCTGAAAATTTAACAAGATAGTGTCCCAAAATATTTACATTTGATTTTTTTTAAAAAAGTCTTTCATTATACATGTCTGGTAGAGGTTTCTTAGTAAGTTAAAATAATGTCTCAAATTTTTGTCTTTCAAAGCATTATCTAAAAATGATATATTGTATGATGGAGACTGTGAGGAAAAGCCACATGATATTGTCCAGAGCATTGTGGAAGAAATGGTGAACATCATTGTTGGAGGTAGTGTACTTCATTTGAAATTAGTTTATTCTGTTATACAGGATTTTATCTGACCATGTAAAATTTTTACATCTTTTACTTAAAGTACTTTGCCACTCCTTTTCTCCTTTTAAAGTTGCCTTTCTTTAACATATCTGGACTTCACTTACCCTCTGAAGCTACGGATAACTACAAGAAGGGCTATTCAGATAGATGCCCTATGGGTCACAGCACTGGGTCTGATAACAGTCAGCATTGAATGTCTGGGGAGCATAAAGGGGTGATTAGATTTAAGAATGGTGATTTGGTATAACACATGTGATGTCAGATAATAGAAAAATTACAGAAGCAATTTACCAGGGCTATAAGTTCCAAGGTTAGGATTTTGAATTTTATTCTAGGACAAATGAATCAGTATTAGAAATTTTAGAACTGAGAATTTTGATGAGAAGATCCAAACTTTAAGAAACCAAGTCTGAAAAAAGGAAGTCCTGTAAGAGACTAGCACAGTAGTCTGGTGTAATTATAGTAAGACTAGAAAGTCAAAGAAAGCAGGAATACTAAGATAACAGACCTTATAGCCATTTAAGTAGCTAAAGAGAAGAAAAGAAGTATGTCACACACACGCACAGCTCCAGGGCTACTCCACAGTGTAGTGATTCACTGAGAAGACTCACAAGACTCAACATAAGAGTTGTCCTCATTGATAAGTTTTATTTCAGCCAAAGGTACAGAGTAATACCATGCAAGGAAGAGACAGATGAGAGATAGGAGGTAGACTCTGGAGGAAATCAGCTGTCTACTTTCAGGAACTAGGATACCCTTAGTTCCTCCAGTATCAAATTATTAAATATTAGCAAAATGTTTAATATGTATTTGAGGCATGAGGACTAAAATTTTAATTGCTGACACATCGTACTTTCTGCCTAACATGCACTAAAATTCCAGGCCCCCAGAAGAAAAGTTGGTTCACCATGGTGCAAACAAATGTTTGGATTCAGTGAGCCATATTGATCAGCTCTGGATGGAAACACTCCTAAAATTTAAGATACCAAAAATTAGCTAAAGGACAACACTTAAAGTATGCTTTTCTAAGATGTTACCTCTTTTCTTCATTGATAGCATCCCAGTTATAGAACTCAATACACTAGATGTTTAGTAATACTATTGACAGAATTAAGTAATAGTATAGAAGGTACTTGGGGAAAAGCACCAATAGTCTTGGCACACTGAATTTGACAGTATCTGTATAGTCATGTGTATAAACACAATGCAAATTAGCACTTTTCTAAACAGAGAGCAGGTGCTACTGGTGCATTGTTAGTAAGCTTATGTCACTGATGGATGTTTGAGAAAGTAACTTGAGGGGAGAAAAGATTTATTTTGGTTCACATTTTAAGAGATTTGAGTTCAGGATCACTCAGTTCTAGTGCTCCTGGGCTGTGGTGAGGCAGAACCTCATGGCAGGAAGCAACTTTTCTCCAGAAAGGTAGGAAGCAAAGATGAGGGAGTGAGGGACCCATTTCCCAAGGACTGCTTCCTCCAACCCATCCCCACCTCTAAAAAATAGTACCACAAGCTAAGAACCATGCCTCAGCACATGAGCTTGTGATAGACCTTTCTACTCTTTATCCTGAAAGGTTCATGAACATCTCATGTTGTAAAATGCAGTTAGTCTAATTCTGTGAGTTCCCAAAGTACTAAAAGTTACAGCACTGTTTAAAAGTCTTCACCAAAGCAAATTCATAACCGTGAGTCCCTTAAGATCAAACAGCAAGCATAGAACTTTGACATTCAATAGGGAGGACCGGCAGCAAAGAAATGCTGCAGCACATCAGGGAAAACAGTACATCCTGTCGCTGCACCTTAGGCGGCCAGTGCATGTGGTAACACACCCCAGAATCCAGGGCCAACCACTGCCTCTGTGGCTTTGCCCATGCTGATTTTCTGGCCAAACTGCAAGTTTTCCAACCCTTATGCTTATTTTATTTTCCCCTCCCAATTCTCATTACAACCTGACTAAAACCAGCCACTAATCACTATGCCACAGCTTGATTGCTGGATAGCCGTGAAGTTGCCTCCACTAGGTTAGTCTGTCCCTGTATCCTACGCAGTTGCAGGACACAGATAAAATGTAGACATTGTTTTTTGTTTGCTTTTTTTATTTTTTTGCTACAGTGTTGTAATGTACACAACCAATTTTCTAATGGTTCAAAAGACCTATATTTGCATGCTTTGTGTAAAGACATAAAGCAAAGGTAGCAAAAGTGTTAGTGGATCTGGATGAAGATGCTTCTATACCAGTTCCTTATACCCTCCTGATAACACACACGTTCAGTCTTCACTGGTTACTCCTTTATCAGCATTCTGGTTTTCTGAGGCACCACCAAAATTAGCCATTACAGTCTGCTTACAAAATTCTAGACCAAAAAAAAATTCTAGATCATTGATTCTCAACCTGTAGGTAATGACCCCTTTGGAGGTCACATATCAGATAGCTTGCATATAGAGATATTTACATTACAATTTTTAAAAGTAGCAAAATTACAGTTATGCAGTATCAACAAAATAATTTTATAGTTGGGGTCACCACAACGTAAGAAACTGTATTAAAGGGTCACAGCATTGGGATATTTGAGAACCACTATTCTAGGCTTTCTTTAGCATACTTCCCAAACTTTTCCAAGTTCTTCCTAAAAATTTGCCCCCAAAACGTTTGACTTGCATTGCTAGTACAGCCACAATAGTAACTGTCATTTCTTAGTATCCATGTTCTTAGTCCATTTGTCACATGACAATATCTGGGAGAAATAATTATTTTGGCTCGCATTTCCAGGGTATGTTCATTTGGCTCTGTTGCTTCCGGGCTGTGGTGAGATAGAACATGATGCTAGGGAGTACGTGGTGGGAAGAGCAGCTCACCTTGTCAGCGAGGGCTTGGGGGTGGACATGGCAGCTTTTACACACATAGCCCCACTGACCTACGTCCTACAAAGTAAAGTGGCTTTTAAAGTAACATCACCAGCTGGGTATTAATCCCTGGACACGTGATCCTGTGAGATCTAAGTCATAGCAGGTGTCAGTCTATTAAAATTGGTAGCGGAAGTCCCAGGGTTATCCAGTGAGAAAGTGTAGAGACTAAAGAAAGACACTACAGTATTAGGAGTATTAGTTAAAACATTTAAAACCTTACAGTTAAAGAAAAAATAAGAATGTTCTGTTTCCACATATCCTTTTAAAATAGTTCATTACAAGTCAGGGGTTGAAGAGCAGTGGTATGCGCACCTTTATCCAGATCACTAACACTTCTGTTACCTTTACTTTATGTCTTTACACATAGCATGCATATATAGGTCTTTTGAACCATTAGAAAGTTGGTTGTGAACATTATATCATTGTATTCCTTCCTGTATAATGCCCAGATATAATATATATTTTCTGTATATAAGGACATTATCATATGTAACCTCAATTTTATTTTCACTCCTAGGAAAATTGCCATCTTTTCAAAAATAATATCTAGTTAAGAATTTTCCCACTTGTCCCAAATATGTGCCTCTGATGTTCCTGGTTTTTAAATCCAGGACCCCATCTCAGTACACACTTCATATATTAAACTTATCTGTATTTGATTTTAGTTACAAGTCCTTTGGCCTTTATCAAAAATAATTGAGTATTTATTTGAAAAGAAATGGATATAGCTGAAGCTCAGCAAAACATCTCAGTGTTTTAGCATTCGTCAGAGCCCAGTTTAGTGAGTTAGTGTATATTTTAAAGTAGGCCTCTGCTTATGTACTTCTAGAATAACCTTCTATCAGCTAAGTGTGTTAATTGCCAGTGCAACTTACAGACCATGTTGGGAAGCATGCCAAGTGGATATTTGCAATGTAGTAAATACACTGTGTTTAAAAATGTGCCAATATATATTTTACTTTGCTTTTTGGTCACTGTTTTAGATACTCTGGCTTTTATTTGTTTGTCTGTTTGTTTTTAAGCACACTGTGGTTTAGTCAGATATACCTGTGTGTCTTTTCTTGCCATTTTAGACATGGGAGAAGGAACGGCTCTCAGTGCAAGTGCAGATGGCAACACTGGAACTATAGAGGACGGTAGTGACAGTGAAAACATCCAAGCCAACGGAATCCCGGGAACACCCATTTCTGTTGCATATACACCTTCGTTACCTGACGACAGGTTGTCTGTCTCCTCCAACGATACTCAGGTATATATGGGGTGAGCTGGAGAGGAGGAAATGGATGGTCTGCCAGCATCTTGAGCAGATCTTCCCAGCTGATGCTTTTGTCTGATTTTGGCTTGTGTAAATGGGGTTTTGAGTAGATTTCTTTCTCATTACTGTAACTTAGAGCAGTTTGTTCTTTTAAGATGTATTAATGGCTATGTTCTAACTGTGATTATGTTTCGTCTGTGTTCACAACCCCTGATCCCCCCTGAAGTTACATTTAACAGGAACATTCTTTTTCCCAAGTTATGGAGAAATTACAGTATCATAGGGAAAACATGGAAATGTAGGGCATTTTAATGGAGCCTCTGATGAGAGCTACATAGAAGTCAGTGTGGACAGGAGTGGCAGTCTGGCTCACACTGCTTCTCTGTTTTATGTGTTTCTGGTCTTTATGTTTGCAGATGAAGGATTCTAGAGATTTTCTTGGTTAGGTTGACCTTATCCAGTAAATGACTTTAAAGATTACTCCACTGTCTACCAGAGTTGATCATTTTTAATCATACTTTTATTCATACTTTTGTGTGAACTGGATAAATTTTAGGAGTATACTTGATTTCAAATAAGGGATATTATAAATAATGCCTTTTAAAGTGTTAATTTATGAAACTAGCATATGAAGATCATTGTGTCAGATACCACTTCAGCAGCTTCTTGTACCAGGTGAAAGAATCCCATATCAGAGGTCATTGAAAACTGTGCTAGAAGGCTAAATGGTTTATGATGGGATATGTCTTTATAATCATGGTATATTAACTTGTTTAGGAATCTGGAAATTCTTCAGGACCTTCACCTGGTGCTAAGTTTTCCCACATTTTACAAAAGGATGCCTTTCTAGTGTTCAGGTCATTGTGTAAGCTGTCAATGAAACCACTCTCAGATGGACCACCGGATCCAAAGTAAGTCATTAGCCATTTTGTTTAAGAGGTTTTTAAGCTTAATATGTACTGTAAATACAGTGTTTGCATTTTCATTTGTTCTTCCTGTCCTGTGAAATCTTAAAATTTTTATTTTAAAAATGTATACCAAAAATAATAGGTTCTCAAACTTTTAGAATATATGCCTTACACTATTTGAGAAAGGATAGGCAGCAATACAAATAGTGAATACACAGTAGATGTCAATATATGTTATTGACAAATATATTGAGTAAATAAGCCACTCAATATATTTCCACATTCTGAGTAACTTTGGAACTATTACCATCTATTGAATTGCCTTAAGATAATTTCTGTCTCCACTTGTATTAAGAACTTTGATAAGTTATCTAATTCCCATCAAATATAGTATTTTTTTTTTCAATTTGGCAAGCTGGAACCATCTCAGAAGAAGGAGTCTCAGTTGAGGAATTGTCTCTGTTAGATTGGGCTATGGGCGAGACTCTGGGAGATTTTCTTGATTGATGATAGGTGTGAGAAGGGCCAGATTACTGTGAGTGATGCTAGCTCTGGGTCCTGGGTTCTATAAGAAAGCAGGCCGAGCAAGCCATGAGAAAGAAGCTATGGCCTCTGCTTCAGTCCCTGCTCTAGATTTCCTTTATGGTGGACTTTGGCATGGAAGTGTAAGTCAAATAAACCTTTCACTCTCCAAATTGCTTTTGATTAGTGTTTTATCACAGCAATTGAAAGCAAAGTTCAACATTAGGAAGTGCCATATTTTGTTATTGCTTCTTCGTATTTTGAAAATAGGAACTTGATGGAAGTAGAATTAAGATTATTAATTATATATCAAATAAGAATATATTTTAATAAAGTTCCTTAATATGAAAAAAGATCTTTCTCTTAAAATTTTGACAATTTTAGCATTTCATTCTGAATTGATGAAGATTACTATAATAAGAAACAACTTTAACAATTTGGAATTAGTGGGTTACAGAAGATCCAGGCTAGGTTCCCAGGGCCCACATGAGGTAGCTCACAGCCAAATGTAACTCTGGGTCCAGGGGATCTAATGCCCTCTTCTGGCTTCTGAGGGCACTTGCATATATGTGATGCACATAAAACTACACAGGCATACACATACAAATAAAAATTAACAAATCTTTTTTAAAAAACCTGAAGTATTAGGTCTGGGGAGAAAGCTGAGTTGGTACGAAGCTTGCCTTGCCAGCATGAGGACCTGAGTTTGATCCTAAGCCAGACATGGTGGCATGTGCTTATCAGCCACACATCCCGAGGGCTCACTGGCCAACCAGCCTAGCCTACTTGGGAAATTCTAGTCTAGTAAGAGATGGTACCTAAAAACAATGTGGATGGTGCCAGAGAAATGGCCTTCCAAGCAGGCCTTTAGTCTCCACATGCACGCATCTTATAGAAAGGGGTTGGGGTTACTGCTGAAGATCATTTGTGATCTACTCCCAAATGTTGCATTTTCACAAGTCAGATGTCAAAACTGGGATTTGATAAAACCTGGAACATTTGTAGTTACCCAGTTTTGTCTTCTATTTATTTTCTTGCTGTGCTAAGCAATGACCTATGGAGAGTTTCCAGCTTCTACTGTAATTTGAAATAACCTCATAAAAAATTGCAGACATGAAGTTTCCATCTTGGTTGCTTATTAGAAGTATAATTTAGCCAAGCATGGTGGTATACGCTTGTCATCCCATCTCTTGGAGGCTGAGGCAGGAGGATTGCCATATGTTCAAAGCCACCCTAGAATGTATAGTGAGAAGCAGGTTTTAGAAAATGTTTAATTTATCAAATGAGACAATCATTTGATCTTATTTCTTTTTTAAATGTATTGTACATAACAGGTACTTAATAAATACTTGAAAACAAGAACAAGTGGATCTTTTGAGCAAATACTGTCTAAAAGGCATTTTATTCAATGTTAAGAACAGAAAGTTAAAGTATATATATAACAAGACTCATATTAAAAAATGGCAGCCTACAGGATCTAATCACTATTGGAACTGAGCACAAAGAACAATGTGAGGTAACTTGGAAGCAGTAGTTGTATGTAGGCCTCAGAACAAACAACATGAGGACTTTCTAGTGGTTACTTCAGTCTTACCTCTCATTGTAATTTAAAACAGCATTTTTGAGTACTAATACTTTTGTAGCACATTCAGAGTAATAACTATTTTGCAAACATGACTTTAATAAAAGATTCTGACACTATTTTCCATCTTTATTTCAAAGAAGGTAGTAATTTTTGTGATAAACTATTGATATAACATTAAGTGTTCTTGTTAGATTGATTGAGGTCTGTGAATTACTTGGCACAACTGTAAACATTTCAAGGTGGAAATCAAGAGCAATAAAGTGTCATATACTATATGAATGTAACAGAATACAGTATTTAAAATAAGTTTTAAAAAAAAATAATTCCTGTAGCATTTAATGCTCTGCCTTTGAAATAATACTGCTTCCAGAGAATACCTTTGGTCTCTTGAATCTAAGGGATAGTTTTTAGTAGGAGAAAAAAATTATGTGTGTAAAAATAATTAAAATGTTAGATAATAAACTGAAGCATAACACAATCTTGATTAGAAAAAAATGATAAAAATTTTTCAGCCAAAAACGTTTTCAAATTTTTCATTGTAGAAGTGTTTAGAATAAGTGTTTACATATTAAGATTTTATAAAGTTCTAAAGATCTCTTTATTTCAGAAGAGTAACAAGAATTTCAAATACTTAATGGGATAGTATGCTTAAAATAATGTTATAATCTAGTGGAACATAAACATTTTTATTGGTGTTTAGGAATTCTGAATATGACTAACATAACTAGAAAAACATATTAGAAACATTACATACTAAGCATAGCAGATATCTTCACTTTGTTCTTGTGATCCGTAAGAAGTATAGTTTTTGAAAGAAAGGAACAAGGAATAAAACTGCAAATTATTTTTATCTTTTCTAGGGGAATAGTAGGCTTAATGTTTAAAATACTTGCAGTTTTTACCCTTGTAAGAAGCACATGGATATGCATATATGTATATAATAACACTTAACAAAAAAATAGAGGCCATGATTTTTTTTTTATTTACTTTATATCCCGATCACTGCTGCTCCTCCTGGTGCCCCCCTTCCCACAATCTCTACCTTCATCCTCCCCTCCGATTTTCCTCTGAGAGGGTGAAGACCCCCCTTACCCCCTAGGGATTCTTCTACCTCTGCAGGGCTAGGTGTATCCTTTCCCACTGAAGCCAGACAAGGCAGCCTGGCTGTAGGGGAACAAATTCCACAGACAAGCAAGAGCTTTAGAGACAGCCCCTACTGCATATCTGCTACATATGTGCAGGAAGGGCGCTTAGGCCCAGCTTATATATGATATGCTCTTTGGTTGCTAGGTCAGTTTCTGAAAGTCCAAAGGGTACAGGTTAGTTGACTCTGTTAGCCTTCCTGTGAGTTCTGTCTCCTTTGGTGCCCTCAATCCTTCCCCAAACTCTTCCATAGGAGTTCCCAAGCTCCATCCAATATTTGGCTGTGGGTCTCTGCATCTGTTTGAGTCAGTTGCTGGGTATAGCCTCTCAGAGAACAGCCATGCTTGGCTCCTATGTACAGACATAACAGTATCATTAATAATGTCAGAGATTGTTGTTTGAGGCTGTGAATCTTAAAGAGTGCAAAGAGGAGCATATGGAAAGATTTGGAGTGAGAAAAGGAACATGAGATTAGGTAATTATAATCTCAAAAAAAAAAAGAAAATTTAAAAGAAATCATGAAATGATGTGGCTTCAGAGAAGCACTTGGTAGTCTTGGCTGACTTTATGAATTTGTACAGATGCATGTACAGACGTGGCTGTGGCCAGTCCGTATTACCACAGTCATGACTTTGTCCACATACTGTGCTTTCTGTTTTACCTCTCAGGTCTCATGAGTTACGGTCCAAGATTCTTTCATTGCAGTTGCTTCTGTCCATTCTGCAGAATGCAGGACCCGTTTTCAGGACAAATGAGATGTTTATTAATGCTATCAAGCAGTATCTATGTGTTGCTCTCTCAAAAAACGGAGTCTCATCTGTTCCAGAGGTCTTTGAGCTTTCTCTTTCCATATTTCTTACTTTGTTGTCAAACTTCAAGACACATCTGAAGATGCAAATTGAGGTATGTTCTACATTTAGACATTAAAGTTTAAGGTTACTACTATTTCCTTTGTTTCATGTTACATTAGCAACACATGAAAGCTTCCCATAATGTGAAATTATAGCTATGTGTTTTCATGTGCTTCATTTTGGTCATTCATTTAGCTAACGTGTCTATGAAGTACTAGGTGTTGGTTAAGCAATAAGAATGCAAAATGAATGACCAGCTTTTGCATTCAGCAAATTTGTAATAGCTGAAAATATAATCTGATTTTCACAATAGCTTTACCACTTTACATATGCTATATAATAATAATTTGGCATGCACTCTGTCTGTGCATGTGCTATATGTGTGTGTGCACATGTGTGTGTGAGTGCTGTGTGTGTGTATTTTACATGTACGCAAGTGTTGGGTGCTCATACCCATGTGGAGACCATAGCAGGACATCAGGTGTTTTCATCTGTCACATTTAGCTTATTTCCTTGGGACAGGGTATCTTATTGGACCTTTCATTTTCAGCTAAGCTGGATGGTCAGCCTGCTTCTAGGATCCATGTGTGTCTACCCCAAAATGCTGGCTGTATCCATGTACAGTCAAGCCCAGCTCTGTATGTGGTATTGGGATTTGACCTTCCACACTTTTCACATGCAGGGCTTCTTATCCACTGAGCCATCTCCCCTGCCTGAATTTAGCTATCTTAAAAGAACTGTGCAGTGCCATTCTAAAAGGACTTTGTAGACGTGGTTGAAAGATGTATGTATTTTAAGTTATTTGGTAACATGTAAAAAA
This sequence comes from Uromys caudimaculatus, assembly GCA_028551405.1. NCBI lineage: Eukaryota > Metazoa > Chordata > Mammalia > Rodentia > Muridae > Uromys > Uromys caudimaculatus. The sequence continues at coordinate 29,987,878 of CM052702.1, read as the reverse complement.
GTAAAATTATGCTTTGCACATTTTTTTTCCCTAAACATGTATTTGTATGCATCTTACCCTAAGGCCTTCTCCCAAGATGTTGAAAGTAGAACAACATTCTTGGTTCTCAAATATTTTTAGAGTGTTAAAGCTAAATTGGTGTCTATTCTGACTATGTCTGCATGCATAAGGAACTGTCATACCAGTTCCTTAGTTAGGTCTCTTTCTCCCTTTTCAGAAACTCCGATGTTGAAAAGGAACATTTGCATTTTCATGATTGAGTAGATCCTTTTCTCAACTCCTTAAAACATTGTTTTAATTGCAACGTAATTTTAGAAATTTCTATTTGTGTATTAGTCAGTATTCACCTTCATATTATGTTTGATGTGATATAGAGTCTTTTAAACAATTGGTGTATGTGTGCATGTGCATGCGGAGGCCAGAGGCTGATGTTGGCTGTCTTCTTCAGCTGCTCTCCGTCTTATATTTATGAACTCTCACTGAACCCGGAACTTACTTGTTCAGCTGGATGAGCTGCCCAGTAAGCCCCGGGACTGAAGTCACCAGGTCGGACTTTCTACCTGGTGTGGGAAACCTGAATGTGGGCTTTACCCACTAGGCCATCTCCCCAACTTCTGCATATTTTACTTTTTGTTAATTTTCTACTAACAGAAGATGAATAATTAGCTCAGTGGACATTCCTTTTCCCAGCCCTTCACATGGTTAAAATAATGGCATTATCTTTATAAATTACTATTCTATATTTCCTATCAAATTTTATTTCAATATTGTTATGGGAATGAAACAATAATGACTTTAAATTTAAAGTTATAGGTTTAGAAATTAGCATAAATTGTCTATATTTGACATACATCTGTGAAATTCCAGGCATTTAGTTAGTTGTGAATTTTTTATAGTTTTTCCCCCATTATCTTCAGAAACTATAAATAAAATAGTTTCAATCAAAATTTGAGATTTTTACTCCTGTAATAACCAGAAACCTTCTATTTGATGACGAGATACTTCTCTTTTTTCTAGTCTTTTTGTTGTTGTTGTTGTTGTTTCTTAAGATTAGATAACATGGGGAAATTTTGAATACTGAGAGCTCATAGGAACTCTTTGCATGAGCCATGTAATATATAAATTCTTACAGATCTAAGATTATAAAATTAAGTTTTAATTGCAATTTTTTTACAAAAATGGATTTAAAAGGAAATACTCTTTAGAAATTTCCTGTTCCCTCATAAATGGTAGATTCTAGTTATAAAATTTTTACTGTATTCTAGTTTGTAATAGAAATTATTAAAATCCTATCCTGTGGAGGAGCCTTCTGGTTTCCATCTGTGGCGGGAGACCTCTGCCTGGGCCACCAGGGCTCCATAGCCAAATAGCGCCAGGAGAAAGCTACCCTCCCAGGAGTGTGGAAAAGCCGTGAGTGGGGTTAAGACGAGCACCACTGCTCAGCGGGACCCGCCAGAAATCCTCGGGACACAGGGACTGAGGAAAAGCCTGGGACAGGAGCCTTCCGGTTTCCATCTGTGGCAAGAGACCTCTGCCTGGGCCACCAGGGCTCCATAGCCAAATACCGCCAGGAGAAAGCTAGCCTCCCAGACCCTGGGGACACAGCGACTGACGAAAAGCCTGGGACGGGAGCCTTCCGTTTTCCATCTGTGGCTGGAGACCTCAGCCTGTGCCACAGGGCTCCATAGCCAAATAGTGACGGGAGAAAGCTAGACTCCCAGGATTGTGGACAAGCCTGTCTGCTCAGAGGGACCCACCTGGAATCCCAGTACACAGTGACTGAGGAGTGGTCTTCTGGTTTCTTTCGGCAGCCGGGGAGCTGATCCTGTGACACAGGGCTCCACATTCAAATAGTGCCAGGAGAGAGCTGGTATGCCAGGAGTGCCAACACCTTTGAGCACAGGCAAGACCACCACTTCAGTTCAAATTCACTAGATCAAGAGGGACCCTTGTGGAGCCATCAGGACACAGTAACCAAGGGACAGCTGAGGACAAGATCCTTCTGGTTTCTGTCTGCACCCCAGAGCTGACCCTGTGCCACAGCTCTCCAAACCCAAATTCCTCTCAGAGAGAGCTGGTTTTCAAGGAGTATTGACACCGAGGCTTGCAGGATGGACAAGCCACAGCCAGAGAGAGTAAGACCAGCTACCACTAGAGTTAATCAGATGGCGAAAGGCAAGGGCAAGAACATAAGGAACAGAAACCAAGGCTACTTGGTATCATCAGAACCCACCTCTCCCACCACAGCAAGCCCTGGATACCCCAACACACCAGAAAAACAAGACTCAGATTTAAAATCATTTCTCATGATGATGATAGAAGACTTTAAGAAGGAAATAAATAACTCCCTTAAAGAAATACAAGAGAACACAGGTACACAACTAGAAGCCCTTAAAGAGGAAACACAAAAATCCTTTAAAGAATTACAGGAAAACACAATCAAACAGGCAGAATTACAGGAAACCACAATCAAACAGATGAAGGAAATGAACAAAATCATCCAGGAACTAAAAATAGAAATAGAAACAATAAATCACAAAGGGAGACAATCCTGGAGTTAGAAAACCTAGGAAAGAGATAAAGAGTCATTGATGCAAGCATCACCAACAGAACACAAGAGATAGAGAATCTCAGGTGCTGAAGATACCATAGAAAACATTGACACAACAATCAAAGAAAATGCAAAATGCAAAAAGCTCCTAGCCTAAAACATCCATGAATTCCAGGACACAATGAGAAGACAGAACCTAAGGATAATAGGTATAAAAGAGAGTGTAGATTCCCAACTTAAAGGACTAGTAAATATCTTCAACAAAATTGTAGAAGAAAACTTCCCTAACCTAATGAAAGATGAACATAAATATACAAGAAGCCTACCGAACTCCAAATAGATTGGACCAGAAAAGAAATTCCTCCCATCACATTATAGTGAAAACACCAAATACACAAAACAAGGAAAGACTATTAAAAGCAGTAAGGGAAAAAGGTCAAGTAACATATAAAGGCAGACCTATCAGAATTACACCAGACGTCTCACCAGAGACTATGAAAGCTAGAAGATCCTGGGCAGATCTCATACAGACCCTAAGAGAACACAACTGCCAGCCCAGGCGGCTCTACCCAGCAAAACTCTCAATTAACATAGATGGTGAAACCAAAATATTCTATGACAAAACCAAATTTACACAATATATTTCCACAAACCCAGCCCTGCCAAGACTTATAGATGGAAAACATCAACTCAAGGAGGGAAACTACACCCTAGAAAAAAGCAAGAAAGTAATCTTTCAACAAACTGAAAAGAAGATAGCCACACAAGCATAAAAATAACATAGAAAATAACAGGAACTAACAATCACTATTCCTTAATATCTCTTAACATCAATGGACTCAATTCCTCAATAAAAAGACATAGACTGACAGACTGGATCCATAAAGAGGACCCAGCATTTTGCTGCATTCAGGAAATGCACCTCCATGATAAAGACAAACACTACCTCAGAGTAAAGGGCTGGAAAACAATTTTCCAGGCAAATAATCCCAAGAAACAGGCTGGAGTAGCCATTCTAATATCAGATGAAATCGACTTTCACCC
>CM052702.1:29818943-29983783 GCA_028551405.1 Uromys caudimaculatus | reverse complement strand
ATAGTAAAAATGGCCATCCTGTCAAAAGCAATCTACAAATTCAACGCAATCCCCATTAAAATTCCAACTCAATTCTTCATAGACTTAGAAAGAGCAATTCTCAAATTCATTTGGAATAGCAAAACACCCAGGATAGCAAAAACTATTCTCAACAACAAAAGAACCTCTGGGGGAATCAGCATCCCTGATCTCAAGCTGTACTACAGAGCAGTGGTGATAAAAACTGCATGGTATTGGTACAGTGACAGGCAGGTAGATCAGTGGAAAAGAATTGAAGACCCAGAAATGAACTCACACACCTATGGTCACTTGATTTTCGACAAAGGAGCTAAAACCATCCAGTGGAAAAAAGACAGCATTTTCAACAAATGGTGCTCGTTCAACTGGTGGTCTACATGTAGAAAAATGTGAATTGATCCATTCCTATCTCCCTGTACAAATCTCAAGTCCAAGTGGATCAAGGACCTCCACATAAAACCAGCTACACTGATTCTAATAGAAGAGAAAGTGGGGAAAAGTCTCGAACACATGGGTACAGGGGAAAAGTTCCTGAACAGAACAACAGTGACTTATGCCCTAACATCAAGAATCAATGAATGGGACCTCATGAAATTGCAAAGCTTCCGTAAGGCAAAGGGTACTATCAATAGGACAAAATGGCAACCAACAGATTGAGAAAAGATCTTTACCAATCCTACGTCAGATAGAGGGCTAATATCCAATATATACAAAGAACTCAAATTACCCTACCAAAATTGGGGAACAGAGCTAAACAGAATTCTCAACTGAGGAAATTCGTAAAGCTGAGAAGCACCTAAAGAAATGTTCAGCATCCTTAGCCATCAGGGAAATGCAAATCAAAACAACCCTGAGATTCCACCTCACTAGTCAGAATGGCTAAGATCAAAAACTCAGGTGACAGCAGATGCTGGCGAGGATGTGGAGGAAGAGTAACACTCCTCCATTGCTGGTGGGATTGCAAACTGGTACAGCCACTCTGGAAATCAGTTTGGCAGACCCTCAGAAAAATGGACATAATACTACCTGAGGACCCAGTTATACCACTCCTGAGAATATACACAGAAGATGCGCCAACATGTAATAAAGACACATGCTCCACTATGTTCATAGCAGCCATATTTATAATAGCCAGAAGCTGGAAACAACCCAGATATCCCTCAGCAGAGGAATGGATGCAGAAAATATGGTATATTTTACACAATGGAATACTACTCAGCTATTAAAAATTCATGAAATTCGCAGGCAAATGGATAGAACTTGAAAATATCCTGAGCGAGGTAACTCAGTCATAAAAGAACGAACATGGTATGTACTCACTGATAAGTGGATAGTAGCCCAAAAGTTCGGAATACCCAAGTTTCACTTCACAGTAACCGTTGGACTGAGTGTGAGGTCCCAGATGCAGGAGTTGGAGAAGGGACTGAAGGAGCTGAGGGAGTTTGCAGCCCCATGGAGGGAGCAACAGTGTCAACTGGCCTGAGTCCCCGGTGCTCCTGGAGACTAGACCACCACCCAAAGAATACACATGGAGGGACCCATGGTTCGGACCACATATGTGGCAGAGGAGGGCCTTGTTGGCCATCAGGGAGTAGAGGCCCTTGGGCCTGAGCATGTTAGAGGCCCCAGTATAGGGGAATGCCAAGGTGGGAAGGCAGGAGTGGGTGGGTGTGTGAGTGGGTGTGAGAATACCCTCAGAGGCAGGGGGAGGTGGGAGGGGATAGGGGGTTTTCAAAGTAGAGACCTGGAAAGGGGGAAACATTTGAAATGTAAACAAAGTATCAAAAAATAAAAGTTTAAAAAAAAAAATCCTGTCCTGTGGCTTCTACACAGCCTTTGGTTATTGAGTTCCTATATGAAACACACACACATAGCCTTTATATTTACCATATGCCTTAAGCAGCACAATAGCTGGGCAGCTGCCCACCCTCCATGCTGTTAGCATCTACTTTCCTGTTGATAACTCTAGATTATTACTTACTATGTTTCATCTGGGCTGTTTTTAGCTCCAATTGGGCAGCCCACCAAGCCATGTGTTTATGGCTCAGCTAACCCATGGAAGCTACTCCTTTCCCTCTCATACACTTTACTCTTCTTCTCTAACCCTAAGCCCACAAAAACCTAAACTCTGCCTATGTCTCTTCTGCCCAGCTATTGGCTGTTGACATCTTTGTTTACCAATCAAAATTAACTTTGGGGGAGGATCACAGGGGCTACATGTGGACTCCAGGTCTTGGGGACGCTCTTAGAATAGATAGTAAAAGACAAAACCTCAACACTAACTTATCTATATATTTGTTTTTTTCTTTGTTTTGTTTTGAGACAAGGTCTTACTATGTAGGTTTGGCCAGCCTGGAAATCTCTATGCAAACCAGGCTACCTTCAAACTCAGAGATCTGCCTGTTTCACCACTTGAGTGCTGAGATTAAAGGCATGTGTCATCATGCCCAGCTTGTTTAAAATATTTTTAATAACTTTTTTAAAAAAATATTCCATTATCTCTTAAAATGGAGATAATGAAGATAACTGATGTAAGAATATATGTGTGTGTGTATATATACATATATGTGTGTGTATATATGTGTGTGTGTGTATATATATATATATATATATATATATATATATATATATATATGTATTTGAAAATACTAAACTTGATTAAATTTAAGTTGTGTTCTACTTGGAAAATACCAAATATATGGAAACTCAAGGTTTCAAACTAAAATTAGAATTATGGTTATATGAAGATTCAATTTATCAGACTATTCAAGTTTCTGTAATGGGATCCCCCCCCCATGAGGCATTATGTAGTTTTAAAAAACTTAATATGTAACTTTCAGAGACCATCTCCTAGATGAAGATAGTATGCTTATATCAGAGCTATTATACATTTTGTGCTGTAATTGCTTAAGAAGTTTAAAGTCGTGATTTTCTAAAAAAAAAAGCCCCCTTTTGGGCATAGGATATTACAGTAATAGAATTGCTTATTAGTCGAATTTTGTAAACTAGATAGTGGTATAGTTTTTCATACCTCTACAAATCTGGATTATTTTATAAATCAATATTTCAAACTTTCTTGATTTGCAACACCATCAACGTCTTTCTAGGCACTCTTAGAAAGGAGAATTTTGTCCATTAAGCAGTTGTAAACAGACAATTTATATATAAATGTTTAGTTTGATCTTGTGTACATTTAAGAAATAATACTTAGAAATCTAAGGAAAGATGTTTGCTTTTCATTCATTTCTTATTATAACCCTGCTGCGGTGCTTGTGTCTCCTGGATCCTATACAACTTCTTAGACCTGTAAATCATATTGGAAAATACACCTATATCCCTATGTGATTCTTGTAGCACTTGGTTTCATATGCTAACTTATCAAAACTTAAGTTTCCAAAGGTGATGATGTCATTGGAAGGAATATATCATATAGTATAATTGAAACTGAACAATTTTCTTTTCTTAGATTAAATAGCAGTTATCTTTGCCACATTTGTATCCCTGTGCATTCTGGGAAGATACGATACAGTGTTTGGGAACTCTGGTCATGGCCATAGGTATTGAATGCTTACATATAAGACATGTGTTGTGTAGACAATGCTTATTGAGAGAGCTCTGGTTCATATCGTTGTAGTGCTTAATATCCACAGAAAATAGCAATAATTGTTTTGAGTTCTTTGAAAGAAGAACACATTATGGTGCTGGCTAACTCTTGGGAGATAGAAAGATATCATTTTTATTATAAATGTTATTGTTTCTGGATTCATAGATCATGCTGACATGTTTTGATTTTAGCAGGCCTTAGGTCATAGTCAATTTCCCAAAATGATTAAAATTTTAGTATTAGCTTTCAGATGGAAATTTTCATCATTAGATCAATCGTGCTTGATAATATTCAGCATAAAGAATAGTGAGAGATAATGTCTTGAGTAAAGAGTTTTTATTTTTTATTTTTATGAGTAATTAAAAAAATATAAAAGCACATATAAAAGTTAGATCTTTTTTAGAGTAGTATTTAGCATTAAATCTAGGAGCATTTAGAACTGCTCTGTATGAGAGTGTCCAAAATGATAACTGATGGATAAGAAAGTTATGTTAGTTTACAGTTATGTGTAAGAAATTGCCACCTAGAAGAACTTCATATCTTTGTACATTTCATTTGTCAAGGCTCTGCTTGGCGAGCAAAGCTGGTGTTAGACACAGAGCTAAAGTCCAATGCCAGAGGAGCCTAGGTCCTCCTCTCTGCTCTAGATCTTTGAACATTTGAAGGGTGATCCATTCTATGTTAAATAGTACTTTAAAGAGATGCTTCCTTCTGTCACAGGTGTTCTTTAAAGAAATCTTCCTGTACATCTTGGAAACTTCTACAAGCTCATTTGACCATAAGTGGATGGTTATTCAGACACTGACGAGGATCTGTGCAGGTATTTGGAATTAATCTTTATTATTTCCTGCAGTGAATTGTGCTTGTATTCTAGATGCTCATAGTCTAAGACTATTCTCCTATCATAGATGCTCAGAGTGTGGTGGATATTTATGTAAATTATGACTGTGACTTAAATGCAGCAAATATATTTGAAAGACTAGTAAATGACCTGTCAAAAATTGCCCAAGGAAGGGGCAGTCAAGAACTTGGTATGAGTAATGTTCAGGTAAGAGTTTGTTTGTTTGTTTGTTAATTTAAATTTTTCCAAGGATGAGATGTGCATTTTCTTAAATGATCTTTATTCTATTTCTGAATTATTATAGGAATTGAGCCTGCGGAAAAAAGGGTTAGAATGTTTAGTTTCAATTTTGAAATGTATGGTCGAATGGAGTAAGGATCAGTATGTGAATCCCAACTCTCAAACTACCCTTGGTAAGATAATATTGTGAGTTGAAGTCTACATTGCTTTAAGTCAGCGATATGTTAGAAGATATTTAAAGATGCTACTGAAGTAGTCTTGTGTTGTATTTATTTACATAACATAATAAAATGTCTTTGTAAACATTAAAATTACTTTCAACTTACACTTAAAATCTCTGGTTTAGCTATCCTAGCAATATAATAATATATATAGCAGTAATGTAGTAATGTAGTAATATAATATATCATCTCTTCTGTATTGACACTTTTCTCTTACAGGTCAGGAAAAGCCCTCAGAGCAAGAGATAAGTGAAATCAAGCCCCCTGAGACTATAAACAGATATGGAAGCTTAAACTCCTTAGAATCCACATCATCGTCAGGAATTGGCAGCTACAGCACACAGATGTCTGGCACTGACAACCCAGAACAGTTTGAGGTCCTAAAGCAGCAAAAAGAAATAATAGAACAAGGGATTGATTTGTAAGTATCGGATTTGAAAGAGAAATGTTACAGAATACCCCTCAGCCACAAACGTGCTGACTCTGCACCGCTGCCACCCCTGGCCCCGCGCCCGTGGTCTCCCCACATTTCTCATTGTTTTTCATTCCTTATTCTCTTGGCTCCATATTTAGTTCTCCCCATCACTGAAGGGGTTCCTAAGCAGATCCGTAAGATGCCCAGCCTATGGTTTCCTCAGATCCTTCTGTAACTCCTTTTGTGTAACATTTATATATGACGTAATTTTATAAAGAGCTTTTGTCTAAGAAGGCTGAGAGAAGAAATAAAGTGTGGCTTTTGGGGCTCTGCTTCATCCACAATATGATGTGTGTGTGTGTGTGTGTGTGTGTGTGTGTGTGTGTGTGTGTGTAAGGAACAGCAGGCTTGTTTGCAGAAGGAAAGAGACCAATGAAAAGAGGAACAAGGCAGAAAGTAAGGCCATGAATATGAGCCAAGAACAAATGCTTTGTGTGTATGAGTGTGTACACATGTGCATATGTGTGAAATGATCTAATGAACCTCTGAATAGCAACAGACATACCAACATAGAAGGGGGGAATATCATGGGGTCTCACCCATAGATAAAGAACTACAGGCAACAAAAAATGCTGAAAGTGGGAGGAATAATTCTCCCTAGGGATGAGTCCCCTAAATGGTTATCCAGTACCACCAAGTGGTCAGCCCTGAAGTCATAGACATACAGCTAACTCTAAGTGAACTGAAGAATTGTACGTAGATACGTATGTCTGTATGGTATGTGTACATATGTATGCGTGCATCACAAACAAAGGGTAATGAATTTGAGATGGTGTAAGGGCGGTGGATACATGAGAGGGGCTGCAGGAGAAAGAGGAGGTGGGAGTAATGTAATTATGTTTTAATTTAGGAAGGAAAAAACCCTTTTGTAGGCTAAACAAGACAAACTTAAAAGAAATGTTTTTGTAGATCTTTTGTAAGCTGTTTCACAAAATTTAGCAGGAAAATTGATTTCACAAGATCAGAGTCTGGGAGAATAGCCAGGGTGGGATTATATTAACAAATAAAAATAAAATTCCTAACAAGAATGAAATGTATAACTAAACTTGAGGAAACAGAAACCTAAAAGGAGTAATACTAAAAACTGGAATTTTCAAGTTTCACATTTTTGTCACATGATTTGTGAAATCAGATGCAAAAAACAAGTCCAAAACTGGACATCTCTTGTTCATCAACAGCACACGATAGACACATACACACGCACACTGTGGATGGAGCAGAGCCCCAAAAGCCACACTTTATTTCTCTCTCAGCCTTTTTATACCTTCTTATAAAGTTCTTTATAAAATTACTTCATAGATAAATGTCCCACAAAAGGGAGTTATAGAAGCATTTGATAGTAATTTCAAAGCAGTGTTTCATTCTATAAGGTCATTGTAAGTTCAAAGCAGTAGTTTCAAATGTCCTTGCTTTATCATGATGCATACCTGTGGTCTCATCCTCGGACGTGACCTAGATGATTTTTTTTTTTTTTTTTGGATATTTACTTTATATACATTTCAAATGTTTTCCCCTTTGGAAACCCCCTATCCATTCCCCCTCCCCCTGCCTCTATGAGGGTGCTCCCCCACCTACCCACCCACTCCCGTCTTCCCTCCCTGGCATTCCCCTACACTGGGGCCTCTAACACCCTCAGGCCCAAGGGCCTCTCCTCCCCCTGGTAGCCAACAAGGCCCTCTTCTGCCACATACGTGGCCAGCACCATGGGTCCCTCCGTATGTATTCTTTGGTTGGTGGTCCAGTCTCCGGGAGCTCCAGGGGTCAGGCCAGTTGTCACTATTGCTCCCTCCATGGGGTTGCAAACCCCCTCAGCTCCTTCAGTCCCTTCTCCAACTCCTCCATCTGAAACCCTACATTCAGTCCAATGGTTGGCTACGAGCATCCGCCTCTGTATTTCTTATTATGTAGTCTTTACTTAGTATTCCGTGAGGAGGGGGCACATTCTATTCTTGATTCTAACTTTATTACATCTTTCTGGCAAAACAACTAAAACCATCTCCTTAAATTTTGTTCTTAAAATTATTTGAATCAAATCAGGAATGCTATAATGTAATTCATCTAAACAGCATTAATTCATGGAAGTCCATCTTCATGTTAATCTGCAGGAAATTTGTCCAATAGGGTGGGCTGATGCCCAAGAATTATCAGGTCGTGTAATAGTGGTAGGAAAGGAATATCAGCTGCGAGCAGCAATCCTGGAGCGAAGTCTCTGGGGCCATCTCTCTCCAGAGCGCACCTACCTCAGGCATGCAAAACAGTGGGCCGTCTCCAGGAAACTCACTCACTCCTCATAGCCTTTCCTAGATGGCTTCTGTGAAGTTTCAGAGTTTGCAGTCCTACAGTTAGCTCTTTGGTTTAGTGTTAAGTCAGTAAAGTGCTTACTTTGCATGCATGAAGACCTGAGCTCAGTTCCCCAGAACCCACTAGAAGATAGATTAGATAGAAAATATATCTAGCTAGCTAGATAAGAAAAGAAAGATTTATTTTTAAAAAGCTAGGCCTGGTGGGTAAACCCAGCACTTGAAGGGCTGAAACAGAAGTGGCCATTAGGTCTCTTCCATCACAGCCTCATGGGGAACATGAACAAAGTTGGTGAAGAAATTCTTTAATATCATGATTAATTAACCTGTTTTGTAAGGTGAAACGTGATTGTTAATTGGCTGGACTGTATCAGAACTTTTGCCCCAGAAGAACCCTGTAGAATGAATGATAAAGTCGGAGAAACGGTGTTCTCTATATTTAGATTGATATAAGTTTGTTTTGGTAGATAAAAGTGTACCTATGCAGTCAGTTGTTTGTTGCATCAGACTCCTGCAAAACAACTAAGCACATAGAAGTTTTAGATGCCTTAGTAGCAGCAGATGCCTCTGCCTATGTACCAGCTGTAATGTCCAGTGGAGGTAGACAATATGGGCGAAACCTGAGTGAAGTCCAGGTTCTGTTTGTTAAAGTCACAACCAGACACCAGCATCTAATTGACATCTAAAAGAGATGTATAATACCATTGGATCTTTTTTTATAGTCTCGTCCAGCAATGTCCCAGGGATATCTTGGATATCTTGAATAATTTCCAAAATGTATGAGGTTGACAGCAGGCTTTTTGGAAGCCCCTTTAACCATGAAACATGGGTTGTTAAGGTACAAAAGGACACATTACTGATGTGAGAAGTGCTCTTCCAGAAAGAGTTAGTGGTTCATAGTTTGAAAATACAGAACCACCCCCCCCCAGTTTGGTCTCAATATGTAAGTAGATAGCTCATTTTTCTCAGCTGTGGATAGACACTGCGGTGCTGAAATAAACCAGTGTCTTGTCCTGTATCTCATTCTTTACACACTTTAAATAATTAAGACCCTCATAATTTATATAACCTTGTAAAGCCTTTTTCCCATTTTGGGACAAAAAATTATCTATTTTAACCTTTATGCACAAGTTTTTATACTAGTCAACATCTTACTGTTTTTTGATACCGTATGACATAATAACACCACAAGTAAACATACCATCTTTATGAGAATTTGGGGCTTGAGGGTGGTGGTTAAGCAATGACTATCCCTTCTTTGTAAAGTTCCAGTGACAAGCCAAAGTTCTGGTTTTACCAAAGCTCTCTCTGGGGGACCGATACATTTGTAAGACTCACAGAGCATAGGTGAGGATTTACTGACAGGAGTCTCCCTGGAAAGTCTACCTAGTATGGATGATGGTTTCCCATAACTGCATAGGTGGAGCCCCCTTTCCTTAACCTTACATTTTAATTGGTTTGATGGATGTGAGTGTGTTTTGTCACATGTATGTTTATGTACCACATACATCCTTGGTGCTCACAGAAGCCAGCAGATGGTGGCAGATCCCCTAGAACTGATAGCAGAGAAATGCCATTGAAGCATTCCTGGAGAGATGACCTTGCTAGCAACCTGGAAGAGGGATTAGAATATGGGCAAATGAGATGTGGAGACCATTTAAGGACTATCCCAGTTGTCCAGGAAACTGGTGATGAGTCACCGAAATAGTACAGAAGTAGGAAGTAGATGATTTTTAAGCGAACAAATAACCTTTGAATTGGCTCCTAGAGCATGAGGAGAGAGTTCCCCTATGAGAAGATGCTGGAAACGGCATTCAGAATAGTCTGCAAACACATTAGGTTTAGGGAATTCAGCAGGATAGATAGGAATAGATGAGAGAAAGGTAAACTGGAACTGTACTGAGAAAAGCTTTATGTGCTAGTCTAATCTGTCTAGGTAACTGTGCCAAAGTACTGTAAAGTCCTCCCACCCTTTCTTACAGTCTCTTCTGCAGCACTGTCCCCACCCCTATAGCTACCAGCCCTCTAGCTGCCCACTAATACTGAACAGGAGCTGGAAAGCCCTGCATGCTGTAGGAAATGCCTGTAAAATGATAGACCTCCATTTGAGACTCTTTTAAGAAAAAAATAAACCTTAGGCCATGTAATGATTTTGTGTATGTACATGTTGGTTCCTGTTTTCTATGTGCTATTAAGAAAGTAATTTACTGTACTGCAAAATCTTCTCAGGGAGTATGAGTATTTTTCTCTTTCCAATCTTTCTATTAACTTCATATAGATTTAATAAGAAACCAAAGAGAGGAATACAGTACCTCCAAGAACAAGGGATGCTTGGCACCACACCTGAAGATATAGCTCAGTTCTTACATCAAGAAGAAAGATTGGACTCTGTAAGAATACTGTTTCATTTCATTCTAATCCTTTCTTCAGTTTATATGTATATTTAAAACAGTTAACTTGTAGCTTTAGACTGGAATTTGTGTAACCATATACTCAAAACTCTTAGTTCTTATGATTTTCTGCTTTGTAAATAGTTACATTGCTAATGGAATATGCCATTGAATATTAATTTCTATCCTTTGTTTTTTACATTAGACTCAGGTGGGTGAGTTCCTGGGAGATAATGATAAATTCAATAAAGAAGTCATGTATGCATATGTAGACCAACATGACTTTTCAGGAAAAGACTTTGTTTCAGCTCTTCGTCTGTTTCTGGAAGGATTCCGGCTTCCAGGAGAAGCTCAGAAAATTGATCGATTAATGGAAAAATTTGCTGCAAGATACCTAGAGTGCAATCAAGGGTTAGTAAGACTCAAGTACTTTTTTATTGTCAGTTATGTCCATGATAGTCAGAATTAACCCCTTTCCTTAAGACAGCTTATATTATTTGCTATTTGGAAGTGATGACACACTCATCTATAATTGTACTACATGATAGAATGTTAATCCTGAGGGAGAACATTAAAAAGTGGTGTTTGAAATGACATTTATATGAAACAAAGCTTATAATGCCATACATTTATTTTTTTTTCAGACAAACCCTTTTTGCTAGTGCAGATACAGCTTATGTTTTGGCCTACTCAATTATCATGTTAACCACAGACCTTCACAGTCCACAGGTAAGTTTTCTTCTGTCAAGTTTACAGTAAGTAGTGAAAATTAAATAGAGTCTTTTGAGTCTGTTAAGTAGTAGTTAAAATTTAAATTCATGTGGCTAAGCCAGTTGCCAGAATTAAAATTGTATCCATTTGGTATTAGTTCTAATAAGCCTTATAAGTATTTGTAAAATATTTGTCAGTCTCATGATTGATGTTGTACAAAGCTTAAAACAAATTTTAACCTAAAAAGATGTTTTAGGTCTTCTGAATATTCTTTACATGGAAAATACTATATATAACCTGTCCTTTTAAAAAGACATTTACAGTTTGAGCAGCAGTGAGATTATATCGTTAGCATAGATTAGAATTGCACCATCCCTCACAGTTACTGAGGTCAGCCTTTTGTGTGGACTCATGCACACCCCAGGTAGTGCTGCATATCTCAGTTATAGTTCATTTCTTTTGTCTCTCAGTATGTGTCTCTTAGAGACAACTCTAAGCTTAAACTACCATCCAAGCATTTCACCTACAGATGTGTAGGGAGTACCAACCAGTGCAGTTACAGGCTTAACACTTACGGTTCCTTAGTATTAATAAAGAACTATCACCTGATTTCTGATGCCTACTTTAAAATGTTGCATTTGAAGTTTGGGGGTCTTTTTGCTTGACTTCTAAAAAGCAAATTTTGGTATTATTCTGTAACATTATTTCTATAAGTTATTTATAAGAATTTCTTGACTATTAATTGGGTGCAATGGTGTACATCTTCTATCCCAGCATTCAGGAGGCAGAGGCAGGTGACTCTCATGATTTCAAAGCCAGTCTGTTCTATATAACCCAGGCAGGGCTGCAAAGTGAGATCTAGTCAAGAAAACACAAGATTTCTTAGATATTTATCAGTCTTGAATATATGTTAAATAATGTGTTAAATGGTTTTAATGGGACAGTTAATTCATTTGCAATTTGCTGTGGATAAAACTTTGCTGTCTAAGGATTATTTTTATGTATTTTGAAATATTCAAGCTGAGATTGATATGGAAAGTATATAGCATAATGTAGAAGCATTATATATGAAGTTATAACTACCTTAAATTTCATAGTTGAATGAACTTAATTGGTTTAGTGTAGGATTTTAAGAAGGCTTTAATAATTTATATTTGCTTTTGGTAGTTTCTTGGTATTATAGTAGAACAGCTCACATTCAGGTTTTGGTTATCTGTCTTAATTTCTCTCCCTCCCCCCATCCCATGTTTTTGGAAAGCATCTCACACCTCTGTATTTAGCTATCTTTCCTTCAGAGTTTACGCTTGGTTTCTCATCTGATTTTTTTTTTTTTTAAAGTCTGAACCATATAATAATACCCTGAAGTTAAAATGTATATTTTTAAATTTTTCTCATTTTTTTCATTAGTCCTCAAAAATTAAAAATTTAATTTCTGAACAGAGTCTGGAGACATAATGACTCAGAGGTTAAGAGGGCATACTGCTCTTAAGAGGACCTGAGCTGATTCCAAGAGCTTCTGTCAGGCAGCACACAACTGCCTGTAACCCCAGGTGCAGGGGGTTCAGTGCCCCCTTCTGCCCTCCATGGACACTGCACTCATATGCACATACCCACACTTAGGGCACAGGCACACACACATAATTAAAAAACAATAAAATAAATCTCTAAAAGGTTCTGAATATATACATTTAAGGTATTATCTTGAAAGCAGTGCCTTGTCTTCAGGACAAAAGTTCTTGTCCATGAAATGTATTTGGGGGTCTGGTCTAATGATGTCAATTACTTACTCTCAGATGGCTCCACAGCAGACTAGATACCGTGTTGATGCTCAGCCTTTGTCTGTAGAATAACTTGTAGGTTCTGTGAAGTCACATATCCTATTAGAAATTAAACTCATAGTCCTTGTCCCAAGTGATATGTAATTAAGAAACATACAGATTCTAAACAAATGACATTATTTTTGAAGGATATAGGGGAATTTAAAAGAACTCCTTAAAAACAGTTTCTCATTATTAATGAATTACAAAGTTCAAATACATGATCCACCACATTCTTTTTGGTGCTAATTTACCTCAATATTTATGGTTAAGTTCCCTTTGATATATAGAGTAAATCAATGACTTTTTTTTTTTAATCTAAATATATTTACATATTTTTATAGTAACAGCCAACCTTTACATGGCTAATACCCCAGACTATGAACAACTTAATTTAAACATATGGGAATAAAATTCAAGAGTAGTATATTCTGTACAAGATTTCAAGAGAAGAAAAGTAGAATTATTTTACATTGCTTCTAGAATCCCACCATGGTAGTAGTATGCAATATGTTTTGAGTGGCTAAAATCAATGTTACTCCCAAGCGAGTACTTACTCAGATGCAGACACTTAATAGTTACTTCATATTTTTCATCTTTAGACTTCAGAATACACATAAAGTCTCTTAAAAATATATTCTAATTCTTAAAAATGAGTGAAATTCTTACATTAATTTTTAGGAGTGATAATGGTTTTTCCTATCTAGGTTAAAAACAAAATGACGAAAGAACAGTACATTAAAATGAATCGTGGTATCAATGACAGTAAAGATCTCCCTGAAGAGTATCTATCAGCTATTTATAATGAAATAGCTGGGAAAAAAATATCAATGAAAGAAACAAAA
The DNA here is from genome assembly GCA_028551405.1 of Uromys caudimaculatus. Classification (NCBI taxonomy): domain Eukaryota; kingdom Metazoa; phylum Chordata; class Mammalia; order Rodentia; family Muridae; genus Uromys; species Uromys caudimaculatus. The sequence continues at coordinate 29,970,321 of CM052702.1, read as the reverse complement.
GAACTAACAATTCCTACAAAATCGACTAAACAGAGTGAGTACCAGATTAATTAAGTCTGATTGTTCAGGGGGAGACACGGTTGTGCGGTTTGGTTTCTTCTGGTTTTGTGGGTGTTTAAGACTGGGTCCCTATTTTTCTCAAGCTGACCTGAAACCTTTCTGTCTCACATTTTAAAAAACAGGGAGGTATGTACTTAAGGGTTTTTTGTTTTGTTTGCTTGCTTTTTGCTTAATTTAAAATAAAAATTATATAGAACTGTTAAAATGGCGATTGATTAAAAACTAAATAATTTATATGTGTTAGGAGTGTTTAAATATTAACTTGTTCATTTAGCAGTTCATTTCAGCAGGGATTTGGAAATTAAATTGGTTAGAGGGCACTGAAGAGATGGCTCAGAAGTTAAAAACATTAAACATATTAATTAAACCTTTACACTTAAGCATTTTCTGATTTGATTTCATTTTGCCTAGATTATAGCATACCCATATTATTTTTTTTCTGTCCTCATTTGATATATGATGATTTATAGTCAATGAGAAGTCAGATATGGGAAGAGGTGGTGATTTGCTGGGAATGCTAAAATTACTGGGAGTGTCAGGGCCAGTGCTTTTTGTTTTGCTAACTTGGTACAAATGCCACTGTGTTTACCTCTATTCTCTTCTCTTGTCTCATATTTGATTGGCTTCCTTGACAATTTCATTTTGAGCGTTGAACTCTCTGAGATTTTTTTTACAGGTTTTACTTACTCCTGGCTAGTAGAATATTTTACCCCCACCCCAAGTTCACCCTTTTAAAGTGAAAATTCAAAGGGAGATGTATCTCAGTGGTATAGCACTTAGCTAGCATGAGCAAGGCCTTTAAGCACAACCATCAATCAGTCAATAAATAAGTAAAATGAGTAATTCTGTTGGCATTTAGTTTATTTACAGTGTTATGCAACCATCACCTCTGGCTAAGATTAAAACATGTGTTTACTCCAAACTAAAACCCTTCATTATTAAGTAGTTACTACCCATCCCCTCTGCCTTTGCCCTGGCAAACACCAATCTACTCTGTTTCTCTGGGTTTGGCTGTTTTGTATAGTTCACATACTTGGACTCAAACAATATGTGATCATTTCTGTTTGGCATCTTAGGACAATTATTAATTAGTATTAATTACTGGCATTTACTTTTAAAGTGTTATCTTAAAGAGCTTTCAATTTTAATGGTAGTATTTGTTATTTCAGATGTAGCAAGTGAAAAACAAAGACGACTTCTGTATAACTTAGAAATGGAACAGATGGCCAAGACGGCTAAAGCACTCATGGAAGCTGTGAGCCATGTCCAGGCCCCTTTTACAAGTGCAACACACTTGGAACACGTGAGGCCTATGTTTAAGGTTAGACTTACTAGTGACTTTGCTACAGTATATATTTTTACATAATTTTGCTTAGCATACTTTTTAAGTATAATAATAGAGCCTATTTGATGTACAAGATATTCCCTGGTTATTGTTAGTTTAACTAATACAAATTAATTCTGTGTTAAAGAAGGTGAGAGACAACAGTATATAGTGTAAGTAATTGGTGGAAGTGTAATTTCAGGAATTAGAAATAGAAAGGTTTGGAGAATGGTCATTAGTCCCTTGACTTGTTTTTTCAGCTATAAATGATTTATTCCTAAATCTTCATTTATTCCGATTTCAAAGTGAACCCGAGGCTGACACTCTCATCTGAACTTCTAGCCCAGGAGTTCTGAAGGTTCTGAGTAAAACTAGAGCCATAAGTGTACATTAAGAAATAAATGGAAATACCTGCTTGGAATGTGGTTGTTAGACCACTGTCACTTCATTGAATAAAACTGAATTTTCCCTCTTCCAAAAGCTGTCAATTGTGAGGAGCTTCATGGTCACTACTCTTCCACTGTGCCACAGTTATGTGTAGGTTATCTTGTGTGCTGACACAGTCCCTGTAACTTGATATGTGCATCTACACTATTGTGTCTAGAAAACACTCTTTTCTTGAAGTTATCCACCACTTCTGGGTCTTTCTGTCTCCTCTTCTACATAGATCCCAATCTTGAGGGAAGGGAGCTGTCATAGAAACATTCCATTTAAAGCAGAGAGAGCATTTCTAATTCTCTTAGATGCTGTATGTTGTCCAGTTGTGGCTCTGTAGACTGCAAGGAGCAGCTTCTCTGGTGAAGGTTGAGTAATGCACTTATATATGGATATAGAAATCTGTCACCAGAAGTCACTTTGTTGCTGTGTTCATTTATCAGAGTAATGGTAGAAGGTTTCCACCTAAGGCCCATGAACTATCTCGTCTCAGGTACTTGGCTTTATTGACAGTATCAGGTATGCATTCTATCTCTTGGCATTGCCCTTACATCCATTTATAAAAAGTGATTGATTACTCCTCTAACATCCATGCCATGATTGCACTAGTGAGCATAGCTTGCTAGGCAGGTCATTATTGTAGCTGGGTAAGATGATTGCTTTTCTCTTCCAGAAGCATATCTAGCAACTTACAGCTCTATAAACTCCAGGCCACAGAGTCGAGCTTCCAGTTGAACACCAGCTAGATTGCTCATTTTCTGTGACATAGATATGTGGTGTCTTCAGTAATAGTTTTATCTGTCAAGTTGTGGAAGGTAACTTAGCTAGGGCCTCTACTGCTATGAGGTAAAACCATGACCAAGGCAACTCTTAGAAAGGAAAATATTTAATTGGGGCTGGCTTGTAGTTTCAGAGGTTCAGTCCATTATGATCATGGCAATGTGCAGGCAGACATGGTGCTGGAAAAGCAGAGAGTTCTACATCTTGATCCAGAGGCAGCCAGGAGAAGGGTCTCTTCCAGACTGGGCAGAGCTTGAGCAGTAGCAGACCTCAAAGCCAGCCTACACAGTGACACACTTCCTCCAACAAGACCAGACCCATTTGAACAAGGCCACACCTCCTCATAGTGCAACTTCCCATGGGCCAAGAACATTCAAACCACTACAGTAACCAGTAGTTACCAATAGTTTTATCTTTTATCTGTAGCCTGTAATATTAGGGGTGGGAGGGTAGAGATCCTGTGGGGTCACATTGGTCAGCAACTCAAAAGATGAAACTTGTTCCTGGTACTGGGTGCTTTACTTCTTAGCATATGATGGGGTATTATTCCTTCCATTATTGTGGAAACTGTATTTAAACTCCTTTTACACGTGTCTATATATTTAAGAAACTTCTATAGTAGTAGATTTCCATATAGCTTTTCAAAGGGCCTTTAGTGCTAGTTATTCCCCTCCATACTTCCTCGTCCACTCAGCCTTCCCACCACCCGCCCCCACTGAGTTCTCCTGTCCTCATTTTCTCTGTAGGACACTACTATACTCTGGTCCCTGCTCCTTGGCAGACCCCCTCCCCACTGGTCCTTACTAGCTACCTAACCTCTGTGGGTTGATTTTTCTAAATTAAACTCATATCTAAATATAAAGCTAACATTTCATCTGAGACAAATCTTGCAGATATTTTTCTCTCTCTGGGTCTAGGTTACATCCTTCAGAATGATTCTTTCTAATCCTGTCTGTTTTTCTGCAAAGTTCATGATTTCACTTTTCTTAATAGCTAAATTCTGCTGTGGAAATGTACCACGTTTTCTTTAGCTGCTTCCAATTTCTAGCTATTATAAATAAACAATGGAAATGGGTGGTGAGCAGTGTCTTTATAGTAAGATGAAGCATCCTTTGGGTATATCCCCAAACATGGTATAGCTGAGTCCTGAGCTATATTGATTGCCAGCTTCCTAAGGAATTGTCACAAAGATTTCCACAGTGACTGTACAAATTGACACTCCTACTAGCCATGGGTGAGCATTCCCTTTACCCTACATCTTCACCAGCATGAGCTGTCATTTGTATTGATCTTGGCCATTCTGACTGGAATAAGAGAGAATCTCAAAGTAGTTTTAATTTGTGCTTGCCTGATGGCTAGTGTTGAACAGTTCTTTAAGTGTTTCTTAGCCATTTGTGTGTTGTTTTTTAAGAATTCTGTTTAGTTTTTTACCCCATATTTCAATTGGGTATTTTTTTTTTTTTGGATGTTCAGGTTTTTTAGTTCTTCATATATTCTAGATACTAACCCTCTGTCAGATAGATAATTGGTAAAGATATTTTTTCTTTCTCTTTACTCAAATAATGGTGTCCTTTGCTCCACAATCCCCCGTCCCTTTTATTTCACTTGTTCCCATTATTAACTGTTGACCTTAATGTGTCTATATCAGGGTACTGTTGAGAAAGCGGTTTCCTGCACCATATTTCCTACTTTTTCTTTGTCCAAATCAGAGTACAGGCTTTATGTTGAGATCCCTGACTGCACGTCTTTTGATCCAAGCACTACTGCGAGGGAAGAGACCATGTTCATATTCCTAATTGTAAAACACCTTCTATTCTCCTGATGTAATTGTCATCTCCAGAACTTCTTGCCTCTGTGTGCTGACCTAAGCCTAGTCCTGGAAGCTCCCAGCCTCCATACAGTCGAAGAACGTGTGCAGCCTCCGAGAATGACTGCTGAATACGCTCACCCGTTCTAGCTCTTTCTGAGCTCTGACTGGCTGCTTCAACTCAGACGTTCTGGCTCAAAACTCCTGTTTGAGCCAACTTGATTCAACCTGGCTTCTTTTGGTTTCTCCTGAATTATTCTGATAGGCCTCTTACTAACTTTGGCAATCTGTTCTAATCTTCTGGTTCCTTCTCATTCTCTGGCTTGTTCTGTCTTCACCTGCGTCTAGTTTGTTCTCTCTCTGCAACCTGTCTCTGTACAACTGCACCGGTAAAACTGCCTCCTTCTCTTTTTCTTTCTCTGCTCTCTTATGTTACCCCTTTTCTCTCTGTTCTCATGAGAGTTGAGCCGATCCTACTCTGTCAAATCTTTCTCTGACTCAGGTCACTTTTTCTGCAACTCAATTAGACATCCCTTTCAAACATGGGTGCTTTCTTCTGCAAACTAACTTTACCTTTGTTGTTTGGGATTAAAAGTGTGTATTAAAGGCGTGTCTGTATTCCAGCCAGGGGGGTTAAAGGTATGTGTTAAGGCTGAGCTACACCACAACTAGAAACCACTTTTTTCAGTAAATAACATACTCTCAGTGTTCACAGTGTGATCAAATAATCCTGTAACACCTAATATCTAGTATAGTTCTTGGTTTGTAGTTGCACAATAAATATTGGTTGCAGGAAAGGACTACATAATTTATAATTTTCTAGAATGTGACTTATGATATTGAGGAATATAAACATATTTATGAGAACATTTTTATATATTGCTAAATCTTATTTCAGAAAGATTTATACAATTATGTGCAGACAGTAGTTTCACTGTCTGCTTAATATTATTTAGGGATAATTTGATAAAGAAAAATTGTCTTGGATTAACCATAATCCTAATGAAGAGAAATGTTTTTCCCATTGACTTAAGAACCATGTGTATTTTCTTCTTAAGCTGTAACACAGGTTTTCAACTAGAAGTGCTTTCTCCGTCACAGAATGTGCAATTTAATGCTTTCATGGGATACTTTGTAATCAGTAAATACTATGCTTGTTGCTTGCACACATGACTGAAGCAGCATCTTCAAGTGTTATAGATGCAGAGTGAGGCCTAGGAAGAACCTCGGTACTGTGGAGCTTGTGTGCTATGTGTGGATTTTAAGCTCTTACTTTAAACTTTCTGAACCATAGAAGAAAAGCTTAAAGTAATTGTTTTCCTTAGAAATGCTATAAGTTTCATGACCCCATAAAAAATCTTATCATTTCTATAATGCACTGGTAAAATAACATTTTTTATCTTTATAATTTTATGTACATATTGCTCTGCTGCTCAGTGAATTACTAAAAGCAACATAATTTAATATCAGGCACTTGAGTTATGTGGATTTCTGTTGTTTGTTGTCCATGGTAAACAAGTGCTCTACCATTTAACTACCTTGCCAAGTCCTTTACTTTTTGAGACTTTGCGTCACAAGTATCTCAGATTGGCCTTGGGCTCACAGTCCTCACTCCACCTCTGAAGTGCTTGGATCACAGATATGGACCAGGGTCTGCTGAGTATAAAATAAGTACCCTCTTCCAAAATGTGTAATGAATAGTTTATTGAATATTTTAAAATACTGTCCAACTAGGACTCAAATATTGCTTTATTAATGTAAGTAAATAGTACAATAAAAGACAGGCTGAGTGATGTTTCGAGAGCAGGCTTTGAAAAATGTAGGGAAATAATTCAGGGGATTGTAATGAAATTAAAGAATGTGGATTATTGTAAAAGTCAGTGCTTGTAAAGAGAAATTAACTTTAAGCCAATGTTGAGACTTTATATGTGAATGTTGACAATTTCTGTGGGGTTTTTTTGTTGTGTTTATAGATACTATTATTAAGCTACATCTAAGGTCATTACTGAGTTTATTATTGTTTCCATTTATTTAAGCCCAAGAAACAATTTTCTTTTTTCTTTAAGAAAACTTTCTCACTTACTATGCCAAGATGTTCAATTATCATTTGATATGCATGTTATTTTAAATTTTTAATTCTTCTAGTTGGCTTGGACACCTTTTCTGGCTGCATTCAGTGTGGGTCTACAAGACTGTGATGATACTGAAGTAGCCTCTCTTTGCCTAGAAGGGATAAGATGTGCGATCAGAATCGCATGCATTTTCAGCATTCAGGTAACAAAGAATTTTACCTTTATAGCCAGTTTTGAAAATATACGCCATCAATATAGTTCAACTCATACCATTTTTCTGACTTTCTTAAAAACCAGCTTCACATTTGTGATAAATTTCAATTATTTTTAAGAGACTGTGATAGAGCAATTCTGTATGATGATTCTAAATAAACATTGTAAGTATTCATTTTAGATGCCTCTTAAACCTCAGAACTAACTATCTTTAAAAGAACCAAGTACCTAACATACGCTCCATGAAGACAGTCCTGTCTAGGAGTTTATGAAGTTTAAGGGTGACTTTTAGCTAGACTCTTATTTTCCTTAACCCATTTCATATTTCATTGTGAATGTTATGACTTAATGCATTACAAAATACATTCTAGATGTAGAGGAAATAATGAACAAATTTATAAATCAGGGTTTTGCTAATATAATTGAAATAAAATTTTCAATAAATTTATTTTCCCTGTATAAATTCATTTGTTGACTACTGGAATCTCATTTTGAATTATGAGTTCACATATATGAGCTTTCTGCTTTATTTGAAGATTATAATTAGTTTTGTGTGTAATACATGACATGTTTGCTAAAATTTACTAAGCACATAGACATAGACAGTTGGTTTAACATAAATTAGAGGCCAGTCAGTGTGCTGTGTTTTCAACCATTTAAATACAATTCTCTCCCTTTGCCCTCTCATAGCTGGAAAGAGATGCATATGTCCAAGCACTAGCCAGATTTACCTTACTCACCGTGAGTTCTGGTATTACTGAAATGAAACAGAAGAATATCGACACAATAAAAACACTCATCACAGTGGCTCACACTGATGGAAATTATTTAGGAAATTCATGGCATGAGGTAAAAACACCTTTAACTTTGCAATTCAGTTTTTAAAATTAGTTGATGCCAAATGTTCTACAATTAATAAGCTTTAATTGTACAAAATAATTTATTTTAAATAAACAGCTTTCATAATGATTTAAAATGTAATGTTTTAAAATCCTAACTGCATATATTTTAAGATGCATACTTTTTAAACTTCACATTTGTTTTCTTTTTGTGCTGTAGATCCTGAAGTGCATCAGTCAGCTAGAGCTGGCACAGCTTATAGGGACTGGAGTGAAGCCTCGGTACATTTCTGGGACTGTGAGGGGCAGAGAAGGCTCTCTCACTGGGACAAAAGATCAGGCTCCAGATGAGTTTGTTGGTCTGGGGCTAGGTGAGAGGTTTTACATTTCTTTTAGAAAGTGTTAAAAAAAAATTTAATCACCATGTTATGTTATTTTTATTATAACAATGAAATATAATTAGAGAAATTGCCTTTGCCTAACGTTATAGAGAAAAACAAGATTACTAGGAAATTAGTTTTTCTTCACTTAGTCTGGTTTACAGTATTAAATGCCACTTGGTTTTTTCCTTCTGACTATGTAAGGGATACACTTCAAATCACTTGCTTCCAGGACTGGGCAAGTAATGTGTAGACTGGTATAAGTTAAGAGATAATTGGCACAACTAGAGAAATAATTCACACTCATACATTTTAAAGCCACTGTGTAGGCCCATCCAAACTGTTCTGTCAGGATGGAACCTCTTACCCAAGCTTTCAGAAAAGCTGGGAATGGCCAATAGTACAAATGAAAATATTAGCAAAAGTAAATGCAAAAAAACAAAAAAGAAAGAAAGAAAGATAACATATTTTCAGTTGTGACTAGAAATAGTTCAAACAGGCTGGAGAGATGGCTCAGTGGTTAAGAGCATGGCTCTTCCAGAGGTCCTGAGTTCAATTCCCAGCAACTACATGGTGGCTCACAACCATCTGTAATGGGATCCGATGCTCTCTTCTGGTGTGTCTGAACAGTGTACTCACATATAATAAATAAATCTTAAAAAAAAAAAAAAAAAAAAAAAAGAACTCAACCAAGGAAGATGCTTAACCTTTGACTCTGACTTCTATACTTCTGGGTTGGAGTTCTTCTACATTCCTTTCAAGCTTATATGCCAGCTACTTTAGTTCCAGATTTGGTTTCCAACATTGCAAACTAAAGACATCATCTAATTTCAGGATTATTAGGACTAGATAAGAATGTATGTGTGAGTGGACTTGGCATGGTGCTTACTGCATTAGAGATTAGGGGTATCATCTGGCCACCTTCCCACCCACATCCAGCTCTTCAGAAGCATAGCCTAAGGACAGTGCGGAGCGTGCCAGACTTTGTAACATAAAATTATGCTGTGGGTATTTCCTGTCTTTATTCTTTGTAATTTCTGTGGTTGTAAGCAGGACTTAGGAAACCCAAAATGGTTTCAGATCTAAAGAGGGAAAGATGAAGGACTAGGACTATGTGTTGATTTTGGGTTGGATTGAGTAAAATTAGTTCCTGGTGGTAGTTGAGCTAAAACAATCTAACAGTGCAGTCTGGCAGAATGTCTCAGTATATCACTGCAACATGTGAAGTGTGAATTCTTGCTGTCGAGGTCAAGTGTATTAGGCTTGGTGGTCCAGCATGGAGTTTAGAACTGCCTTGGCAGTGGCATGGGAAGTCTGGGAGTCTATTTCTAACCATTAGAGCAATAATTACTGCATAAGATAGCAGAAAATATGGCAGAAGCTGTTACAGACAGGTGAACGTGCACCAACGACTGGGTAATTGAAAAGGCAGAGAGAACGTAGGAAGGCTGAAATGATAGAACTTAGCTGCCACAGTCAACTGTGGCAAGTAGAACTGCAGGATTCGATTATAGTAGAAATTAAAGACCAGGGAAACGTGAAGCTAAGCATTTTAGTCTAGAGAAACAGTGATACTTGCTAACAGTACATTTGAAAGTGAATGCATGTTAATTTATGCATTGTATAAATTACTTAGATTATTACTTAGATTTCAATAATAAAAAGTGATCTAATCTTTCTCTTCATAAAAAGAATTTACATAAAGATACATCAGACCAACCCCCCCCCAAAAAAAAACTTGTTATTAGGCAACCGTAGAAACCAATAACTCCTCTTCTTATCCTTTAACCAATAACTTTCTCTTAATCTGTATTGATATAGTCTCTATCTCACTATGTAGTTAAGGTGTATGATTCTCTTGCCTCTACCTTCTGAGATTACAGGGGTGAGCCATTATGTCTGCTTTTTGTGTAAACTTTGTCCTGTGTCATAGTTTTGCTTTTGTTTTTTTAATTTCCTCTATTTTCCATTCATTTCTGTTTGTCAGGCGATCACTTCTGATTCTGCTTGTGAGAAAACTACTACTGACTTGGGCTTTTTTGAGCAGAGGCCTCCCTTTGAGCTGCCTTACTGGTTTCTACCCAGCCTATGTAACAGGTGCTCACCTCTGTCTCCAGTGCTCACATAGACAGCAGGTACTTTGCTGAGCAGAATGCTTTATTTAGTATTTAAACTGGAAAAGGCTGTATACGTACACAGCTGAGCCATTTTAAACTACTATTCTTCTATATTAACTAGCATCTATTCACCAAACATTCTATGAAACCATATTGGCAGCATTGAACATAGACATGAGTCACTGTCTAGAGATCCTGAGACCTGGGGAAACAGAGCTGATGAACAAGGCGAACGAAAGTCCCATGCAGTAGCCAGCTGTATTCAGAGCACCAGACAGTTTATGCCAGGCAGCTAAGATAGGTCCCTTAAGTAAAGTTGGCATGAGTTCAAGCTGTGTACAATCACAAGGACAAGCCCCATGTGGCAAAAGCATGTTTCTTCATAAAACATAAAAAGGATAATTTAAAACATTTAATTGAATGACAACAGAAGGCAGTAATGATTAGTAAACTCATGCCTACCCATACACCTGGGGAGGAACACGAAAACACGTTCCAAGAACAGTTTCATGTTTTGAATAAACTGAGGTCAGAAGACTCTTATCTTGTTTTCTTCAAGAATTTTCACAAGCACTCAGAATTCTTACACTACTCCATTCCTAGACTGTGTTCCTACACTGTGACAGTCAAGCTTTGATGTCCTTGAGATTTGATTTCAAAGCCCATGGAGATAACTAAATCCTGGATATTCAAGTTCCTTACTAAAGAATATAGTACACTCCTATAGCCAACACATATCCTGCTCTGCACTTTAAATCATCTCTAGATGGCTTATAATACCAAATAGAAAGGAAATTCTATGCAAATAGTTGTAAATGCATAGAAACAAACACTTTATAAATGTAGTATAGTCACAGTTTTTCTCCCAAATATTTTTCTCATTTTTATTTTGTATGACTGATTTATCTTTATTTTTTATTTTATGAGCATTGGTGTTTTGTTTGCATATATGTCCGTATGAGGGTGTCAGATCCCCTGTAACTGGAGTTACAAACAGTAGTAAGCTGCCATGTGGGTGTTTAGAACTGAACCCAGGTTCTCTGGAAGAGCAGCCAATGCTCTTAAGTGCTAAGCCATCTCTCTAGCCCCTCATTTTTATTTTATTTTTAATTTATTTATTTACTTATTTGGTTTTTCTAGACAGGGTTTTTCTGTGTAGACCTAGCTGTTTTGGAACTTGCTCAGTGGGCCAGGTTGGCCTCAAACTCAGAGATTCACTTGCCTCTGCCTCCCAAATGCTGGGATTAAAGGCGTGCACTAATACTGCCTGACTTCATTTTTATTTTTTTAAAATTAAAATATAATTACATCATTTGACCTTTTTCTTTTCTCTCTTTAAACCCTCCACAGAAAGTCCCCAAATATTTTTTATAGATATGAAACTAACATGTAGAGGGCAAACTGTACATGAAAGAAGTTTGTAACTTTATGTTTTAGAAACAGAAACTTTAAATTCATTAAAAACATCAATCCAAGTGCAGGATAGCAAGCTGTCTTAGCCTTGCTTGCTGCCTGCCCAGTCTCATGATCTCCAGCACTGCAAAAGCAACAAACAGCTCACCCCAGACATAAAGTTGTTAGCTGACTATGGACATGTGCATGCACAGCATAGCCCCAGCATTTGGGAGACGGAGGCAGAAAGATGGCAGGCCCCAGGTCAGCCTGGGCTACATAGTGAAACTGTCTCAAAATATATAATTTGGAAATTTGAATAGGCCTTCTGTGCATGTTATTTGAAAATTCAGTGGCTTTGCCATACAAGTCTTCTAAGAATACATTCAACATTTATATCTTCCTTAGCCTAAATATGAGTAATTTGATAAAATGGGAATTGTCTGTTGCTACTATACTATCACATAACTCTGTGAAAGATGTTACATATTTGTTAAATAGCTTGAGTTTCTAGACATTTTAATCATTTAATTCTTTGGTTTCTTTAATTATTTTTAAAATTTATTTATTTTTATTTCACGTGTATTTTACCTGCATGTGTATATATGTGAGGGTGTCAGATCTCCTAGAACTAGAGTTACAGACAGCTATGAGCTTCCATGTGGGTGCTGGGAATTGAACCCAGGTCCTGTAGAAGAAGAGCACATGCTTCCAAACCACCAAGCCATCTCTCCAGCCCCTCTTTTAATTATTTTTATAAATGATTATAAATCACATAAATATAAAAAGTTTAAAACCTCTCTAGAATGTGTATTTCAATTGGTGCACAACTCAAGTTATGTGATGAGTGGCATTCTCTCCTGACACTGCTTTCTTCCTTCAGTTCCTACTTGCTGTATATGTTAGCTGCTCCTCGGAACTGTTCCCACCACCTCAGTTACTCTTGTCATTTACTGCATGCTTTCATCCTTGATGTCTTGTGTTAAAGAGACTGTCAGCTTATCTCTCATATCTCTTCCTATTTCAATATGCTACCTAATTACTTCCTGGGAAAAATGTGGAGCATGACAGTCTTTAAAAGGACAAGTGATTGTATGTCGTAAATGACTGCATCGCTGGGTTGCTGGAACATCCTTGTAATTCTAGCACTTGGGAAACCACAGTGTGCTACACAGTGAGACTCTTCTCAAGAAAAAGACAAAAAAGAAAAGTAGTTCATTAAATGTGACAGTCATTCTAAAGATGAAGCTCACTTGGTGGAGGAGTGCTTGCCTGCATTTGTAAGGCCCTGGGTTTGATCCCAGCACCAGAACAAAAAGGTGTCCCAACTTTAACACCCTTAGACTCCATTTCTAGCTTCTTTAGAGTTTGTTTGGAGGTTTTTGTGGGGAACACAGATATTTATATATTTTTAATCAAAAAGCTGTCTTTCTTCCTGGAGGAAAAGTCGTCGTCCTGACCTGAGCACATGGCTACTGGGAGGGTATACTTGGAACTGTGAGGAGAGGCGGGAACACCCAGCAAGCCAGCCATACCAGCCTAATGACCAGCCCTGGTGATGAGCGGGTGGCAGCTGTCACTGCCAGTCACCTCATACTCTCTAGTGTCATTCCCGCTCCAGCTCCCCCTGCTCTTCTTCTCATTCCTGTGGGCTCTGCTCAGGTTGTCCTTATGACCACACAGAGTAGGTTAGAGTATGACCTAGGCTCACGTGCTTCCTTCCCTTACTGTAAATATCTTCTGATGCTTTCCCGTCATCTTCCTTTTTCATAGAGTTAGCTTCCAAGTGCAGCATCAGTTAATATTTCATCATATCTAAAGAGTTACCATGAGCTATTCTCTTCTTTATCAGCATTAATCTTGTTAACAAGCTTATATATAGTCTATTTCAGCTATGGAGTAACCTTTACACTGTATTGAAACTTACTGTGTATCTTTCTCTGCTGGTAAATTAACCGCGTCCTGTCTTATGTATACTGTTGAGTTCCTACAATAGAATTTGAATTCACTGGCTTAAATGTCATCTGCTGTTTTTTCATTCAGAAGAGATTAACAAGTATTTCTTAGGTACCTACTTTGGGTTTAATATTAATTAGAGTAGGAACATATGAAAAATGTTTGTGACTTGATTCTTAACTTTCAGAGAATTTTTAGTCCAAGTGAGAAGGCAGTATTAGACTGTGTGAATAGTCACAGTGTGAGTAGTACTTCGCTGAGTTGGATAAATAAGAACAACGGAGTAAAATCCGTCATTGGACACTCACGTTGGGTACTATGATTGACGCCACATGAATAAAGACACACACTGATTAAAATGTTAAAGAGGAGTACTGAAATGGCAGGGGGAAGAATTTCTGCCCTAACATAGTAAGTAAAAGGACGGCGACAGTTTAGAAGTATTGGTGAGAGAATGAAGTGAAGAAAAGGCTGTAGAGGGAAATAAGTCTGGGAACTTTAAGCAATCTAGGACTGAGACTGTAAGAGCCTAAACTATGAAAGGAATGGAAATATATAGATGAAGTGAAAAACAGATAAAAAGATTTCAATGTAAAATGAAAAATAAGCTACATACCTTCGTATTCCAAGAAGGAAGAACCAGGGCACTGTCACAAACAAGCCAAGTAAAACCAAACCCTAACAGTATGAATAACTCAGTATCTAATGTGTGGGATTCACTCAAAATCTCTGTATTCCAAAGGGCTGGGACAAGTCTGTGCAGTTCACAACACGTTCGACTTGTCATAGACTCAGGCTGGCTACACTCCATAGCTGCTGCTGTCCTAGGCAGCCATTTCATGATACTGGCATCTCCAAAATGCTAAGTCTGCTGCAAAAGGTCTGCATAGAGCACTCTTGGGCTCTTTTCTTTAACTCTGCCACATAGCCACACCCTCTCCCCATGCCACCTTCAAGCCTGGGGCCTCTGTGTCAGCTGACGCTGCAGTCATCCATGGCCTCCCTGCTCTCTCAGTGCCAAGTCTCAGCTGCTCTTCATGATTCCTTCACGCCTTATGACTGGTATCATGTGGGAGACTCTTGCATATTATCAAGTTCAGCTGCCAGCATAACATACAGCTTTTAAGTTCCCTCTGGAACACAGTAGCTCTGTGCTGACCCTGAGGAAGTACGTCCTAGATAGAAGGTTGGTTGTTAATGATGCTGGTTTCTTCCTAATCATCAGATTGCTCAGCTCAGCTGTCTAGGTATCAATTGTCCCCATCTTCATCTCCAAACACAGATTCTTAACACAAAGTATCACACAAACAGCTCAGCAGAGTGTGAAATGGCCCCTCACACTAACCTGTAAGATTTCACCATCCAGGCCTGCATCATCTCTAGTCTTTTTTATCATTATTCTTGGTTTCCACAACAGCTTGGTAAAGCTTTGAACACTCCGTTTCCACAATCCGCCCCCAAACAACATGGCCAAGTCTGTTAAAGTAGTACTCCACTTTTATAACAATTTCTGCCGTATAGTTTCTATTGCTGTTATAAAATATCATGACCAAAAACAACTTGGGGAAGAAAGGATTTATTTCATATTACATTTTCAAGGAAGGCAGGGCAGGAGCTTAAGGAACCTGGAGGCCCAAACATGATGATATAGACACCATGAAGAATGCCTACTTACTGGCTTGCTCCCGTAGATTATTCAGCTGCTTTCTTATGGTACCCAAGGACCACCAACCCAGAGATGGCCCCACCACAGTGAGCTGAGTCCGCCCATCAACCATCAAATCAAGAAAAAGCAGCATAGGCCAAGCTGGTCTGGGCATTTTCTCAATTGAAAAATTATTCTAGCTGTGTCGAGCTGCCATAAAACTAACCAGCTCATATAGAAGATAATCCTCAAGTATATTGTTTCACTGTCTAACATGGAACAGTTTTAGAAGCAAAGGGAAATGATTCTTATAAATAAGAGAAGGTTACACTATACAAAGAATTTTCAAAAAATCCTTGTAAATAAGAGGTTGGAGATTAAATAACAGAAATTATAATGTGACCAACCAAGCAGAAGATAGCAATAGAACTTGTTCATTTCTTAAAGATTAAGGGAAATTTTGTCCCGTACCACTCATTTTGTGATCTAAATTCATAGTGCTCTTAGTCTGTGTGACCCTTGCAAATGCGTCTTGTAATAATAAACCAGGCCTTGCTTATTGTGCAGTTCGTCACACTGACCACATATGTCATTCATTCACATCTGTCGTCAGTGCCACCCACTGCGTCATTTCTTAGGAGACAATAACTGACTTTAGAAATGTTTTCTAGAACTCTTCAGTGCATTGTTCCCTTGAATTATTTTCTAACTAAAATGGTGCATGCTCTCTATTATGTGTGGCAGTTGGCGGAAATGTGGACTGGAAGCAGATAGCCAGTATTCAGGAGTCTATTGGAGAAACCAGCTCTCAAAGTGTCGTGGTTGCTGTAGATAGGTAAGGTATTCACTTTCTCCCTTTTCACTTGAGTACTTTTTCAACACTGTTTTGCTCCTTGCTTAAAAATAAAAAAAAAAAAAAATTGTCAAAATAACCTTTAGAAGTAATTTGTGATATATTATGATTTAGATGATGAAGTAACTTTAATTTTGGTTTCACAAATGTAAAATACAGGAAGGATTTTAATTATATAAAAATATGTCACAGTACTGGAAATATTAAGGAATTACTATTCTTGATGAAAAAATGCAAATCATTCTTTATAGAGAATTATCTTTTTTAAACCCTTGGAAAATAAGTTTATCTTTCTGGATACATGATATAAAATGGCATTATGGATAAAGTGAATGGGTTTGGCTGGAAATTTTCATTTGCTCTTTTGGAAAGTTCTTCAAAATTGTCATATTCTGTACATTTTTAGGTAAATGTTCCCAAAATTGAAACTACTTTTTACAACACTGGCCTTCAACATTTTTTAGACTACTTATGTTTGAAGCTTTTAAAACTGTACCAGTCTTTGCTTGATGGTCTAGATACTCAGGCTAATTCATTGTTTAATTTACTTCAGATAAAACAGGACTGGGGGAGATGCATTCATTCTCACCGCTGGCTAGTTTTGTGTTGATGAGCGCAATGTCTGTTTTATTCTTTCATTCATAGAGAAATTTGGGGAGTAGAACCAGCCTCTGGCTCTGTCCAGAGCCCTTCTTCCTCTGCACACTTCCACAGCTGGGTAGTAGCTGCCTATCTTAGTTTGAGTTTCATTGCTGTGAAGAGACACAATGATTAAGGGACAACATTGAATTGGGGCTGGCTTACAGATTCAGAGATTCAGTCCATTATTATCATGGTGGGAAGTATAGCAGTGTCCAGACAGGCATAGTGCTGGAGAAGGAGCCGAGAGTTCTGGCATCACGATCAGAAGGCAGCCAGGAGAAGACTGGTTTCCACATGGTTAGGAGGAGGGTCTCATTGCACACGACCACAGTGACACACTTCCTCCAACAAGGCCACACCGCCTAATAGTGCCACGCCCAGTGCCAACCATATTCAAACCACCACACTGCCATTTTTGCTCCCAGGCTATCTTCCATTCAAATGATGTTCCTGTCTTCTAGAAAGTCATCTTTGTGGTCATTATGAGAATCTATTTAGATACTACAAGAATTACTAGAATCTTGAAGAAGTTAGGGCATGACTATAAATGCCTCCATAGGCTACTGTGCTCTACACATGGGTTAGTGTTAGTGGAACATGGCTAGAAACAGAGTGAGCCTCTCAGAGGTTACAAGTGAGTGGGAATTTTGAATGCCCTGACGCAGCTGGCATGTCCTGCCATGAGCCTGAATGGTTCTCCAGAACCTCTGGTTGCTGTGCTAGTTCTCTCTCTTGCCTTTGTTCTCCACTCTGCTAGCATCACAGTCTGTGGCTGCAGGGTCTCCCTTTTACTTCTCTGTAGTTTGCCATTTGCTATTTTTTTTCTTTTCAATTAAATCCTTCCTTATTTCTTTGATGTCATTTCTGTTGTTCTCTTATATTACTTTAATTTTTTACTCTAGTATTTTTTGCTTATAGCTTTGCTGTAAAATGTTGGGTTTGTTTTTTTTTTTTTTATAAAAAGACTAACCACTTTTCTTAACTCCCTGTGAACCCTCCTCCCAGTTTACAGCCAGCCCCTTTAAACATTTCTCCTAGCCATTCCGCCCTCAGTTGCCCAACAGTCACAGTACCTTCTCCAGTTTTCCCAATACCCGCAGCTTCAGACTGTACCAACTGTTAGAGCCGGTCTGCTCAGCTCAGCCTCTCCTGGCTCAACTGTCTACCAACAATATTTTCTGCAACAACTGCCTTTTCTTCTCACTCTGCTAGCCCCCAACTCCCTGTCATAGCCTCATCTGGCCTTTTTATAACCTATTCTGTTCCCAGAAATCCAAAGGCAACCAACACTTAAGGTGATAGAGTCAAGCAGTTCTAACACCTAAGAATTCTTAAAGGGCCAGCTAACTAGCAACTGGGGATCCTTTAAAGGGACAGGCATACAAGATAAATAACACTAAACTTTGCCGTCCAGGAGAATACCTCTAGTTTGAGAGAAATCAGCTGATCACATTTGCACAGTCTAGCAATTTTTACTTTGAGTGAGATGAGAGCTTTGTACTTTTTCTGTATTTTGTGTTTTGGGTTCAGTCAAACCATTGGGCTAGAAGGAATGTAATTTTCTTGATATTTTTCCCCCATAATTGTTTTTTGCCAAGTTTTTAAATTACTTCATTTTACTCAAGATCAGTACAAAAAGACTTAAGCCATTCCTTACCAGGAACTGAGATCTTACCATTCCTAGCCTGCTTTTGTTTCTTATTGTTACACTGAAGTTGAAAATCAGTTGTATATGAATTGTGATTATATGTGATTATATTAATATACAGTTGTGTTAGTGGAGAAAACCTAGAGTATTTTGAAAAAGTTTGCTGCACATTTAATTCATGTAAATATGATGCAGTATAGAAAAATATTTAAAGAGATTTGAGACTACTATAGTTTGAACCTTGGCTCTGGCATTTACTTGTTCTGTGACTCTGAAGAAGCTGTAACTGTCTTTGTGTGAGTTTCTCTGTTGTCAAGCTTTGGATTACAATAGTTTGTATTTTGATTATTGAATGAATATACATGTATTCACATATCATATGTATCATATATTCATATATGCATGTGTAGATACATATGATCATAGATAGATGTAGATATGATACAAGGTAGTACCATCTTGTGATTGATGACTAGTAAACAAGGGGGGTTTTGTTGTTGTTTTTTGTTTTTGTTTTGTTTTTGTTTTTCAAGACAGGATTTCTCGCCGGGCAGTGTTGGCACACACCTTTAATCCCAGCACTTGGGAGGCAGAGGCAGGTGGATTTCTGAGTTCTAGGACAGCCAGGGCTACACAGAGAAACCCTGTCTCGAAAAACCAAAAAAAAAAAAAAAACCTCAGAGAGATCTGCATGCTTCTGCCTCCTGAGTGCTGGGGTTAAAGACATGCACCACTGTGACTTGCTGCTTTTTTTTTTTTTTTAGTATATCTTGGCTACTTTATGTTTTAATGATTTATTGACTTTTATGTGCATTGGTGTTTTGCCTGTGTGTATGTCTGTGTAGGGATATTAAATCACTTGAAGCAAACTAGATTGCAGACAGTTGTGAGCTGTCATGTGGGTGCTGGTAATTGAACCCAAGTCCTCTGGAAGAGCAACCACAGAGCCATCTCTCCAGCCCCCTTATTACAGTATTTTTAAGATTAATATTTGAGCTGTTCCTGTCTTTGAGGCTTCTCCTTTATCATGTACATGTAGTTGTGGTGTTTCAAGTTGAGGAATATCATGCAATCTGTGAAAATTTTGTCTCCTCATAATTCAGTGTGTGATAAAAAGAACAAGATCTGTATGCATGTACTAAACTCTTATGACACTAATACAGAAAAGCACTGAGGAAAGAAGACTGCACAAAGCTGAGTCACGTAGAATATTCTTAAACACTTGATTATCGTCAGGAAACTAGTTCAGCCAATTCTTGGTTAAAGTGAGAGGGTTTATGATTTTTTTTTGTCATTTTTTAGTTCTAAATGAATTTTCCAATCAAATAAACATTACTTATAAAAATAAAATACAACTGTATCTTAAGAACTTGCTTGATATATGAACTTGAAAAGCCTTTCCTGGTAAACCAATTCATTGCTTTTACAATTAATATTTTCTTAACTACTTTGAATTAAATTACAATTTAGTTCTTACACAGTTAATTGTTATTTACAGTGAATATTTTCTTAACCTTAGAACACTGTTAAATGCTTGCCTCCTGTTTTGAAATATGTAAATAAGGTTATAGTGTGTATATACTCAGGATTACAGAATGTACATGAGAGAAAGAAACAGTTCAGATAACTCTTATGTTGGTAAGCTATGTTGAGAATAAATATTCATTTGGCCATTTGGTCCTCATAAAGAAATGTTAATACTCCAGGCCATGTTTTTTGAGTTGGCATAACAGAAATAAGACTTCGTAAGGTTTTTAGTTATATGTTATTTTTTTCCCAGAATATTCACAGGATCCACAAGGCTAGATGGAAATGCTATTGGTGAGTATGAATATTTATTTTACTCCTAAGCTGTCCTTTTGTCTAAAAAGCTTTAAAGTTAAGATTAAAATGAAAATCTATTTATTTTATAGTTGATTTTGTTCGTTGGCTCTGTGCCGTGTCTATGGATGAATTACTTTCCACTACACATCCAAGAATGTTTAGTCTACAAAAAATAGTAGAAATATCATACTATAACATGGGAAGAATAAGACTGCAGTGGTCTCGGATTTGGGAAGTTATTGGAGATCATTTTAATAAGGTATTTGAATAATTATGGTATTTGTTTACATTTGCAATATTTGTTTTAATTTTCCTAATCATAATCTGATTTATTTTTTTTCCTTCTATGCAATTGTTTGTTACAGTCTTATAATTAAATTTAGAAAACCTTTCAGGAATCATGCTACAAACTTTTATTACCAGCACTTGGGGAAGTTGAGGCAGAACATCTGTGAGTTCAAGGCTAGCTTTGGATGCATGTGTGTAGCAAGAACCTGTCTGAAAAAGGAAAAAGAAGGGCTGGAGAGAAGGTTCTTTGCAGAGGGCCCATGTTCAGTTCCCAGTGTCCATGTCTAGCAGCTTACAACTACCTATGGTTACAACTGTACTTCAGAGGAATCCAATGATCATCCTGCTCTACCTCCTGGTACACCCACACACATGTACAGATGCACACACAGAGATAACACACAAACACAGCCGCGTACTGTTTTTTAAGGAAACATAGAAACGTTTTGAGTTGAATTCTTTTTAGAAATGATTGCTGAAAGTTTTCATGGATTCTTTAACTTACTTTGTTCCATTTTTCTCATACTCGTGCCTCATGATGAGCCTAGGATTTGGCTCTCTGTGCTGCTTATTTTGTGCTTTTTTTGTAAAGGCAGAAATGAAAAATTATAGTTTTACCTGTAACATTGGCATCTTGGTCTTGTTGCCCTTACAGGTTGGTTGCAATCCTAATGAAGATGTAGCCATATTTGCAGTAGACTCCCTGAGGCAGCTATCAATGAAGTTTTTAGAGAAAGGAGAGCTTGCAAACTTTAGATTCCAAAAGGATTTCTTACGACCTTTTGAACATATAATGAAACGAAACAGGTAATATGTTTTTTGAGTTGAATAATATCAGTAATAACTTATTTTGTACTATGCCAGGGGAAAAAATAGAAAAATGAGAAAGAAATGGGTTGCGTTTTATGTGATACATTTTAAGTAACTATATTGCTATTTTAGGTCTCCAACAATTCGAGATATGGTGGTACGGTGTATAGCACAGATGGTTAATTCTCAGGCTGCAAATATTCGTTCAGGATGGAAGAACATTTTTTCAGTATTCCATCTAGCTGCATCAGACCAAGATGAAAGCATAGTAGAACTTGCATTTCAGACAACAGGACACATTGTCAGTAAGTATTCTTTACCTGTTCAAGTGCAAATAGAAAAGCTAGATGTATTTAGTTGGCAAATCAAGTACAGTAAGATGATGACTGTAGTGTGGCTTTAGGTTTAGTTGCTTCTAAAACCAGAGTGAAAAATCATAGTAATTGTTGTAATAGTAGTTTCAGCACAAAAAACCAAAGGGAATAAGAGATAGTTTATCCTGGAGCCATTTTGCGTGACTGTGGTCCAAGAGCACAGATATGATTACTCCAAATTCCAAGTTCCAGAATGGAAGCAGTTTCACAGGGTTTTTATAATTTTACAGAACAAAGAAACTCATAAATCAAACGAACTTTACAATACAGTGGTGGGCACATCGGAGATGTGAGTTCCAAGATGCTATTGATGACATTCTTAGTCTTGGACTGGTAGAAGCTAGTATTCTGCTAAGTTAATATCTTCTAAGAGGTTTTTGTTTATTAATCACAAAATATTAGTTTAGATATAGAGTTGGTCAAAGAATGGTTGCTCCAGAACCTAAAACTAGTGCAAGATAGAGTAGTTAGCTTCTGAGACTATAAAACTTTAATTTGTCTGTGGTACTGAAGCTCCAGCCTGCCCATCAGTCTCTGCAGACACAGAAACTCCCTCCAGGAGTTTTTGTTCACAGCCAGGCACAGCTTTTCAGGAATTTTGTTCACAGTAGGAATGGTGGTAGTTGTAATGGTGGTGGTGGTGGTGGTGGTGGTGGTGGTGGTGGTGGTGGTGGTGGTGGTGGTGGTGGTGGTTTTAACATTTATTGAGGATTACTAGATGGTAATACAACTTGCCTTGTAGCCATTGTTAAAAACAGGTATCCAGGGGATAGTTAATTCTGCATATCTATTCAACAAAAGCTAAAGTGCACCTATTACTTTATTATGTTGTGTGTTTATAGTTCAAGTGAAATAGACACATTTCTGTTGCAAGTAGCCTTTGCTACCCTGCCTAAGCGCCAGGAACATACTGCACTAACAGCCCCCACCCAGGTTCCCTTGAATCCATGAATAAAACACAGACACACATATTGCTCAGCTTGCCGTATCAGCGCAAATGCTGGGCACTACTTGTCTCCCACCTGGAGAAGTGTGCCCTTATCAGTATTCTTAGCTCCACACCTCTCCACCTACCCTCAACTTCAGTTGCTCAGTTACATTTAGTCTCAGCTCAACATTCCCAACTGTCTGCCAGTAGAAGTGGCCTGTGACCACTCAGCCTGAGATCTCACATGGCTGCTTGACTTTTCTCTCTCCTCTCCTGGTGTCTGTCTCCCCCTGCAGGGACCCAGAAGTCCCACCTTCTGCCCAGCAATTGGCTCATGGCTTCTTTACTGATAGATCAAGAACCAATGGGGGAACAGAACCCTAGCATCAGAACTACCCCTACACATTTCCACTTGCCTTACTACTTAGGACAGGCTAGTTGAAGAGACAGACTTGGACCCATTTTTGCTAGCTGTCAAAGCTCTTGACAACCTGTAAGAAGTATATACATTTGAAGTCAATGTATTTTGCATACAACTAAAATAATTGAAATATGTCGTTATTTTTTTTTTCTCTGTTTTAGCTCTTGTTTTCGAGAAACACTTTCCAGCCACCATTGACTCTTTCCAGGATGCAGTGAAGTGTTTGTCTGAATTTGCATGTAATGCAGCTTTCCCAGACACAAGTATGGAAGCAATCCGACTAATCCGCCACTGTGCAAAATATGTGTCTGATAGACCTCAGGTAGACATCATTTAGTAAACAGAATTTTGCTAAATATTGAGTACAGTCTTAAATCTATATTTGTTTAGGAAGTCAGAGTAGAGGAAGCATTTATTTTGAGCCCAAAATCAGTCTGAACTTGCTTCTGAGTTAAGATGGCCAGTGACTGTAGCTGTCAGGTGTTCTATGTGCGTTTATTAGTTTAATTTTCATAACACTAAATGGGGCAGGTAGTGTTACAGCTTTATACAGATAAGGAAACAGGTGCAAAGAAGTTTTAAAATGTGCTCATAGCCAGGCAGTGGTGGCGCACGCCTGTAATCCCAGCACTCGGGAAGCAGAGGCAGGTGGATTTCTGAGTTCGAGGCCAGCCTGGTCTACAGAGTGAGTTCCAGGACAGCCAGTGCTACAAATAGAAGTCCTGTCTTGAAAAACCAAAAAAAAAAAAAAAAAAAAAAATTAAAATGTGCTCATAATAGCAAAGCAAGGAAAGGAGAAAGAGGGTCTGAAGCCTGGCTTGGTTCTAAGCATCTTGCCTTGCTGCCTGTCTACCTGTGCTTTGCAGCACTTAAATTAATTGGCTGTGGATGAATGTGTACTTAAGCATTGAAATAAAATGCTGGATTGACAATCTGGCTGCTAATTTTAATTTGAATATCTGAACCTATCATGTGTATCTGTCAGGAAGGACTATGTGCACATGTGTGTAGGTAGGTCTCTGCCAAGGCTGGAAGTACCTGAACCCCTGGAGCAACCAAACCCAGTTCCATTGCAAGAGTAGGATGTACTTTAACTGCTGAGCCATCTCTAGCCTTGAAAAGCCAACTTTATAAAAAAAAAAAAAAAAAATGTAGTCTAAGGCTCTGTACAGACAGTTGTCTTTAGCTTTTTGTAAATTATGTATTATTTCTCACTTCGATTGGTAAAGCACTTAGTGTTTTTTTCTGAGAAATATTAAATTGACCGTGTGAGTATTTAGCTTTGCCTTACTGATTACTCCTTTTCCTTCTAAGGCTTTCAAGGAGTACACAAGTGACGACATGAACGTGGCGCCTGAAGACAGGGTGTGGGTGAGAGGGTGGTTCCCAATCCTCTTTGAGTTGTCATGTATCATCAATAGATGCAAATTAGATGTAAGAACCAGGTAACAATCCATATTTGAACATTTAAGCTTTGAAGGATTTCTTTTTATTTTAATTAACTTTTCTTATAGACACACACAAGTTTATAATTAGAGACCAGGAAAAATGTTTTTTACCAAATATATTAAGAATCATACAACTTAGCCTACCCTGGATATTACAAACACTCTACTTCCACAGCCAATCTTAAGACCTGTTGAATAGTAAGCATGTTATGACTAAATTGATCAATTTAAGTTTTAATCAGTAACTAAAATGAATGAATTATTTCAGCTCAATTTCAAATACAATGAAAAAAAGAATTAGAGAGAGAGAGAGAGAAAGAAAACAAGTTTGGCAGCCGGGCAGTGGTGGCGGCAGCCTCTCATCCCAGCACTTGGGAGGCAGAGACAGGCAGATCTCTCTGAGTTGGAGGCCAGCCTGATCTACAGAGTGATATCTAGGAACACCAGGGCTACACAGAGAAATCCTGTCTCAAAAAAAAGAAAAGAAGAACTAGGCACGTTTTACACTATATTAAAAAATGATTACTAGATGTTAGTGCAAAATGAATCCTAGTCTGATTTTAACTTTTATGCTTAATACTTTTTTTTCACACACTTTTTTCTTCTTTGAAACTGCAATTAATGATAAAATTTCTTCCTGGAAAACAGTAGACACATTTTTTAAAAATTAATTAGCTTTGAGCTCCTGTGTATTCTGCCCCTTTCTCCCATGTGCTTATGCTAACAGGAGTAAGCCCCACATGGCTAAAAGGATGTTTAAATAAACATTCTGAATTTTAACAAGTTGCTAAGAGGACCTCTGTAAGCGGCTTACCCTGTGAAAGTACAAAGTAAAATGTCTGATAAACTGTAGAGAGTACTCAACTTTTTGAGAGACAACTGTAGTCTGAGCCTACTTTGGATCATAACCTATTTCATCAGGATTTCTGATATCAAATAAAGCTCTAACGGTGAATCGCCCCTCCAACTCTAATTCTCAGTTTAGTTTTGATGGGTGCAATTTTAACCCAAGAGAGAAAGAGTCGCTTTACTTCACTCAGTCTCTGCCCTTGCTCGTAACATGCGTTAGGTGCCACAGGCTGCTGTGCACTTGACAGGGACTGAACAGAGCATGATTACTTTACATGCCCTTGTAGCACTTGCTTCGAGAACCTACCACATCTCAGACATGTGCTAGGCCTGAGGAAGGTAGCAGCCTATGACCCAGGCTCTATACAGTCCTTTTGAACTACAGAGACATTGTTTTAACTGACCATTTTAATACTTCTAGAAATAAAACTTCTGGACTGAAGGGTGCTGAAATATTACCAGATGAAAGTTATACATAAGGAAAAAACAAAACTTTAATAATTTCATAAAAGTATTACTTCAAGAAAGATAATAAATCAGAAAGGCAAGTTTTGAATTTCAGTTTTAGTGCTTTAAATCTTGTCAATATGATCTCGAGGTGTTTTATTTGTTCATCACTTACTGACTGCTTGCCTAAGTTATTAGCACTGCCTCAAATATAGCAGGAACCAAGAGACATGCAGATCATGAGACTAGGCCTCAGTGGGTTGGTTAATAGATCTTTTGAGTGGAGATACTATGGGAGCAGGAGCCATACTGGTAGCTGAAAATCCTGTAGCCCTTTGAAAAAGATTTGTCCAAGGGGTTGTTGTTGTCGTTATTGTTAGACTGCTGTGAGCCCTTTCTTCCTTTCCCGTACTTCTGCAAAATTAATATTCCTTCAAATGATGACTTATTTCAGTCTCCATTTCTGTCTCAGTCACTGTCTACTGCTGTGAAGAGACACCGAAACCATGCCAACTCTTATTAAGGAAAGCACTTAACTGGGCCTGGCTCACAGGTTCAGAGGTTTAGTCCATTATCATGGCGGGAAACATAGCGGCAGGCAGGCAGACATGGTGCTGGAGACAGAGCCAAGAGAATACAGACAGCAGAGAGAGGGAGAAGTACTGAGCCTTCCTTGAGCATATAAAACCCAAAGCCCCTCCCAGTGACATCACTTCCTCCAACAAGGCCATACCTCCTAATCCCTGTCAAGGAGTGCCACACTCTAATGACCGAGTATTCAAATACACGAGCCTCTGGGGCCATTCTTACCCAGACCACCACGGAGTCCATTGACAGTTTTAATAGCTAGACTAGGGGGAGTGGGAAAGGACAGAATAAACGGACTTTAGGTCAGAGCTTTGGAGTTTTTATTTTCTGAATCATGTGTCCTAAAGGAACCTATAATTTTATAGCTTAAATTACATTATATTCAATATGCATTGTGACAGCCAGTGTTAACTTTCTTTTTTTAGTCTCTTTGTAAACTTTTAACCCTTTCTTAGGAAGCTTTGCTTCTTTACATTACAGCTTTCCTAATCCTGTTCTGTTATTTTAGGGGCTTAACAGTAATGTTTGAAATAATGAAAACATATGGCCACACTTATGAAAAGCATTGGTGGCAAGACTTATTCAGAATTGTTTTCAGAATCTTTGACAACATGAAATTGCCAGAACAGCAGACAGAGGTAAGAGAATACCTTTAGCATAAAGTTATAGCATTCTTCAGGTTTTCACTCAGTACATGTTAATGTTTGAAATTAAGCACATTGAACATGAATGAATTCCTAGAATATGTTTCTTCAGTACATGACAAATAATAGTATTTTCTTTCATTAGCAAGGACACTATTTGGAAATATGACTGAATTAGTGATTTAATTTTTATTTTCATTGCTTTTGTTAAATTGTCAGCTTTTCTTCCATATTTTGTTATAGTCACAGCTAAGAAACACCAGTAACTTTCATTAATATTAGATTCTGAATTCTTGTTCAGTAAAGAATTCAAAGAAAAATTAGTTTTATTTATTATGACGTATTTTTACTATAAACACTTGCAGCATGTGGTTCAGGCTCTGTGGCTAAAGAGTATTATTTTTCCTCCCTGTCCTATATAGAACAGTGTTAAGTGGGGACTGTTGTACTTACAGTTAATGTAATTTGAGGGAGGAGATTTGAGTCAGAGTCTGATGGTTGGTGGACAGCATGACCTTCATTTCATGACCTCCTCTCCCCCCACCCCCAGAAAGCTGAATGGATGACCACGACTTGTAACCATGCTCTTTATGCAATATGTGATGTATTCACCCAGTACTTAGAAGTTCTCAGCGATGTGCTATTGGATGATATTTTTGCCCAGCTTTACTGGTGTGTACAACAAGGTAGGTGTGTACCAGTTATGTTACCACCAAGTACGGCATGCGATGCATGTGATGCTGGGGCTATGTAAATGAACTGTTCTTTTCTTTTCTAGACAATGAACAATTAGCACGATCTGGTACAAACTGCTTAGAAAATGTGGTTATTCTGAATGGTGAAAAGTTTACTCCAGAAATCTGGGATAAAACATGTAACTGCACCCTGGATATCTTCAAAACCACAATTCCTCATGCGTAAGATTTTATACAGATCTACATTTATATTTGTATACTGATGGGGCTTAAAAGTGAGCAATGAATAAACTGTAACAACTGCACGAAGCAAGTTATTTGTAAAACAAAACAGTATAGTTATCCAAAATTTGGGTCATAATGTGTGACCCCACTGGTTTTATAAGATTGTATTTGAACATATCACACCAGGTGAGAGTTTCAAAGAAACTCCTCAAAGAAAGGAAGCCTCCTTAACATGTATTTCAGTTACAGCAGATTAATTACTCTAAAGAAAATTGCTTATAAATACTACACTGTACTCCCAAGTTGTCATCTTTCTGTTAGGAATGAATTATAAATAGATTTTAATCAGTGAAGAAGCCAAGACACATTAGCACAGCTTATTCATAGGCTAGACTGGAATTCACACGAGTGCATCCCTGTGCCCACTCTGACTTGTATATGGCTTTACTTGCTCTCTGTAATGTTGAAGTCTTAGGTAGACTCCTTGTAGAAACATTAAGTGTGCCCAGTGCCGACATAAAATCATATGAAAATTATCAACTATTCTACATTTTTAACTGTATATCCTGTTTTGAAATATGAATTAAATCTGGTTTATGTTCTTAGAAT
Source organism: Uromys caudimaculatus (assembly GCA_028551405.1). Classification (NCBI taxonomy): domain Eukaryota; kingdom Metazoa; phylum Chordata; class Mammalia; order Rodentia; family Muridae; genus Uromys; species Uromys caudimaculatus. Next base: position 29,942,008 of record CM052702.1, on the reverse strand, counting down.
ACTCTTACAAATATTAACATTGTAAATAGGAAGTAAAGCACAGGAAATACACTATAAAAAGCGGTCTATACTGAAAGATGTACAGTGATTTCTTTGACCAACTTCCAATTACTCAGTACATTTTTACACAGTCCATTTATTGGAGCAGGGTAAGCAGCTGACAGCTGAAACATGTCTGTCAGTGTATCTGTGACTCTGTCAGAGACAGTATGAATTCTTACCTGACAGTTCCATACCCACACCACCCATGAACTCTTTATAAAAATCCACTGGTTACATGTTACTTTTAATTAGACCTGCATGTGTTTTAGTTTGTTGAGTTACATGCTCATTCTAACCTTAAGTGTCATCTAATAAGCATTTCTTCGTAGAGAGGATGTATTTCCAACTCCTCTTTACTGAAGTGGAGACGTCTGCTGGCATCTGTCTACCCAGGTCCCAGAGCTTATGCTCTTCAGAAAGGAGAATTTGATGCTAGATCATATTTCTGCTGCAAGCACCCAATTCAACCATGGCAAATTAATTTCTCTTTGGTATCTCGTTGACTTATTTTTTTCTATATATTAAAAAACAGAATCTAAAGAGCTTTATGAATTTTGATTTTTTTAAAAAAGTTTTAATTCTGTGAAATTTTTTGAAAAGTGGCAGACTTTAAAAACAATCTTGTTTTTGGATGATATTTAAGATTACTATTTAGAAGTAAGTGTAAAATTTGTACACTTCAGAAAGTTTAATTTACCATAAAACTACTTATCCTTATAACTTATAATTGAGTGCTGCTGAACTATTCTCCAGAAGTACATCTTTTAAAATTTTTACTGAATGGATTTCAGAAAATTGCTTTTATCAGTAGTCAGACTGATAAAATAGAGTATATTTTTTTCACTTTTTAATTCTCATTTAAAATATATTGCATGTGGCATAACTCCTTCCTGTGGCCCTCATGATTGGTTTTTGCTTTGGTATCTTAAAGGCTTCTGACTTGGCGTCCTACTTCTGGAGAGGCTGCACCCCCATCTCCATCAGCTGTGAGTGAAAAGCAGTTAGTAAGTAAATTAATCATATTTGAAGTTGTCTGTAGAAGTAATTTAACTATGGGCCTCTCATTCCCCAGGGTCCTAGTCTGTCCCTGTTGCTACGACAGAACACCTAAGCCTAGGAAGTTTAGAAATGACCAAAGTTGGCTTCTCACAGCTGTGCAGGCTGCAGGGTGTGAGCACTCATATGTAATGGAGGCTACACTCTGCTTCCACAGTGGCCCTTATACCCTTCCATGACTCCTTAATGTCTCCACTCCTGTAAGGGACCATCCTATCCATGAGACACTGCCTGCCTGCTTTTTATTGTTCATAGAGGATTAAGTTTGAGCATGAATTTTGTTTCTGAGTTTCATACATAGACACTAACACATGACACATAAGAATGTTTGGAATCAAACATTTCAGCTGTGCCAGTGAGACAAGCTCTTTAAAAGATGGCATAAGTTTCTCATTGAAATTCTCAGATTAAAGTCCCTGATGGTAAATTCTACATATAACCATTTCACACTGTGTGTACCATGAAGAGGGCACTTCAGTTTTCTGCTTTATATAGGACACAGAGAAAAATGATTTTAAGGATTATGAGTGCAGATATCAGATACTTTTTACTTTGATACAATTTCACTGTGTAGAAAATAGTTAAGGTAATTACAGTGGTTGTTATGATGCTGGGGGTTTGCTACACCCCCTTGTTGCTTTTAAATATCTATCAGGGGTTCCCAAACAAAAGACACAGAAACCTTTAGATTTATAAGAAGTCTTAAAGCACCACAGCTAGGCAGATATCAGCCCCCTAAGCTATCTTGTCTGCTTCCCCTGCCGAGGTCCCCATAAATGCTTGAATCTCTTCCATTTGTGCTGCTCTTGCTTCCTCAGGCCAGCCCTCATGGCCACACACTCAATCCACACTACCCATAGCAACTTCCTTCTTCTTCCTCCTTTCCTCTCTTTCCTGGTTCCTACCTGTGCCTCCTCCCCCACCACACACACCGCAGCTCTGCCTACTTCTCTATTACCTAGCCAAGGCTGTTGGCATCCTTGTTAACCAGTCAGGGATAACTTGAGGGCAGGATTAACACCACAAAAGCTGGTGTACCTTGGGAATTCACTCATTTTGAGGCAACCAGAATCTGGGATGCAGTATGTAGCATTTGAATCCACAGCAGCACCAGCCCAGGATTTCCTTCAGCACCATGTGTTGGTTTCTTTACACAGTTGTGTGTAAGAAGCACTTGACTAGCATTTGTGCTCCACAATTGTACAGGAGCCCACAGAGGCCTAAGAGTTGTCAGCTCCCTTAGAAACTGAGTTACAGATAGTTGTGAGCCACTATGTGCAGCCTAGGAATCACGCCCAGGTTCTGCACATTTGATCTCCGGGTCATCTCTCCAGTCCCTAGCCCTTGAATTTTAAACCTAGGAGACCACAGTAGCAATATAGTGCCTACTGATTACATACCGACATAGTATTCTTTTGAGAACTAAAGTATCTGCCACAGAGATTCATAATTGTTCCATAACTGATGGTATTAGATACCTCACCACTTGTGGGGTACTCTGTGCATGCCAGGAGTGAGGATACCCTCTCGTGTGTATCCCCCACTGCACAGGGTAGAACATGCAATTGGGTTTGCTTTTTGCCCAAGGAAATCTTGGATCTGATTTATCTAGTTCCATTCTGTTCTGCATGTCGTTTACCCTCTGTAAAGTGAGACTTGTGGTATAGACAAGTCAGCTAATGCATCTCACCATAGACCTCAGGCTTGGGCACGGAAGACTGAGTCCCACTCACGTCTCGGCCTCGTAGCGCTGCTCACCCTCTGTTCTTGCAGCTGCGCTGCTGCTGCTGCCATTTCTCTTTCCTACCATCTCTCTTCTCAGTCCATCTTTGTCTTCCTTGCCAGTGTTGTGGGAATTCACACTGTCATTCCTAGCTGAAGTATTTATTGCTGCACACTTAAGAAACACATTTTTAAAATAGGTGTAATCTAAGTATTTATATGTATGAGAAAGAACGCAGGGCTTAAGATGTACCAGTTTTTTATACTGCTCCTTCAACTCCAGTGGAGTTCTAATTAGTAGTCATCCTTCCATTTGTTTCCTTTACATCTACAAATAATTACTATTCTATATATTTAAAAGATTTTTAAATGCAAATATGGTTTAGCATATCTAGGCAGTGTCCCCACAGGTACACGAGGAGTCTCTCTTACAGGACCCACTTGCTCTGCTACTATGTCGTCCATTTTTAAAGGGAATGTGAAGCTAGATGCGTTCTGATTCAGGCATCCTTCAACAGGCAGAGATTACAAAAACCACATTCTTTTTTACATTGCTTAATCAGAAAAATTGAGAAAATTCTACCTAGCATTCAGAACTTTCTAAAATGCAAATAATTTTTCAACCCTTATATTGCAACCCAGTTTAAGTATTGCTGTAAGTGTTTCTTTCCTGTGTATTAGTTTTTACTTTAGAATGTTTTTTAAGTCATCCTGGTCAAATAAATACTATGCTAGACTAAAATATTTTTTTACTTAAAGCTGCTTGTGTGTTAGTAAAAACCCATAACAACAATAATACGGCTCAGTAACATAGAGAACTTGATTGTTTAATAAGAGTATTTACATAGGACTAGGGAGATTCTCAGTGTTTAAGAGCAATAATTGCTGTTGCAGAGGCCTGAGTTTATTTCTCAGCACCCACATGGTGGCTCACAATCATCTGTAGCTGCTCCAGCTCCAGGGAATCCAGCTTCCTTTTCTGGTCTCTGTTGGCATCTGCGCTAATGAACACATACCTATACCTATACATACACATATATACACATACACACACACACATATATATATATTAAAAATAAATCTTGAAGAAAATGTTTTCATACTTAATCCTTTCAAAAAATGTAAATATATGTAAAACCCCTATTTCAAAAGCTCAAGTTTTTCCCTTCATACTGCTATTACTGCTCAAGTCAGACTACCATGTAGGTCTGTTCAACTTGTTTCCAGCTTTTCTTCATGACACCAAACTCCTGCTTAGTCACCCTCACACTGACCTTTCTGGTCCTTGATTTCTTGTGTAAAAGAAGGCACTTTACTAACTATTCCCACAAAGGAAAGTCATGTCAACTATATGAAATCTCCTCCACTCTAACACGTGTGGGTTGTGTCAGACTGGAGAACGCTTGTGGATAGTGCTACTTTCTCGTGCATTGCAACATCACATTCTGGCACATGAAGGATATCAGGGCTGAGCCCACAAAGGCTCAGAAAGGGTGGTTTGGTTTGGTCTTGTCTGGTTTGTTTTGGTTTGGTTTTTTGAGTCTGGCTTTCTCTGTGTAACCCTAGCTGTTCTGGAACTCACTCTGTAGACCAGACTGGGCTCAAACTCACGGAGATCCACCTGCCTCTGCCTCCTGTGTGATGGGATTAAAGGCATGCACCATCACACCCAGCCTGCATTTAGGTTTTGTGAGCTGAGTTTCACTCTCTGTCATCCAGGCTGGTCTCACATTTACAGCAGTCCATTTGCATGAATCTCAGCCATGTTCTGAAGACACTTTATCTATGTCTAGACAATTTTAAATACAGGAAGTCTTTTTTATGGATAATGATAAATTTTATACTTTTAAAAAACTAGTATAATAGAAAGCATGTTTCTCCTTGTAATGTGCTTATCTTAATGAATTTATCTTATTAGGATGCAATTTCGCAAAAATCTGTAGACATACATGATTCTGTTCAACCAAGATCTTCAGATAACAGACAGCAAGCACCCCTCGTTTCTGTTTCTACTGTGAGTGAAGAAGTTAGCAGAGTGAAATCCACAGCAAGTGAGTTATTCCTCTAAATAAAAGTAAACTGTACTGTATGTATGTTAGGGACACTTTTGTTATTCTTATTAATGAGCATATGCCATAATTGGTCTTGATCAGTCTTTACTTTGACTCTGTCTACTACCCGAGTCTGACATTTCTGACAGATGTTCTCTTTCAAAACCTTCACTAACATCCGCACAGACAGTTTTGATCACAGTGCCTTTGGCTAATGTTTGTGTCGGGCACATGGTTGTCCTTTTCTATCCCATCTACATTTGAACATTTTCTGTTTGTAAAGGTGGGTGTCTTCCTTTACCTGTCTTCCAGAGAACTAGGGAAAGCAACCATCCCTCTGTAGGCTGGAGCTCCCAGCTCAGAGGATCAGGCATTTCTGTACTGCTGCCCACCCTGTGACTCTGGACCACCTTCAGACTCTCCATCTCCTTTGCCCAAAAATGGGACACTCACTTTTTGACATCAGTTCAGTTTTGTTTGCTGAAAACAAATAACACATATAAAAGATGACACCTCCTTAGAAAAGAAAGTGGCTTTAAGCACTTTGTAAAACTTGAGGTTGTAGCCCACAAGATGGCTCAGCGCTTGCACCAGGCCTGATGCCCTGACTTCGATACTAGGGAACTCCATGGTGGAAGGAAAAAAACTGACTGCTGAACGTTCTGCCTCCACCCGCCAGAACACACATGCACACATGCACGATAAACACTATATAAATGTAGGAATTTTAATTGAGACGATATTCACAGAACTGATTATTTGCAAATAAGCAACCAAGTTGCATTTAGTCCATTCAGAATGTTGGGCAAACCTTTATCACAGAAAGGAAATCCCATATTCAGTGAGAAACCACTCATTTTCTCCCCTTCTCTAGCCCTTGGCAATTCTGTTTTCTGTGTCTGTGATTAGGCTTTTCAGTGGGTTTTATATAGATGACATCAGCAATATGTGACCTTGAGATTCTTCATCATTTGAATCAGTAGCTTAATCATTTTTATTACTGAGTTAGCAGTCCTCCGTATATGTGTATATATCATAGCGTGTTTGCCCACTCAGCTCTGAAAGACACTGAGTTTGTGACACTCTGACTATGAATAGGAACACTCATGTTGAACATGCTTTGAAGACCTATCTTCAGGTCTTCTGTGAATGTGCCTAGAAGTAGAATCCCTGTGCTGTGTGTTGATTCTTTGTAACTTCTAAGCTGTTCATGAGAGTAACAGCATTTTACATTCCTGCTAACAGTCACAGTGCACCCTCATTTGCCAAACTCTGTTACTAGGGATATCCAGGTACCATTGAGAGCTCTCTTAACTAATATTCTGATGAAACTGGTTTTCCTTAAACACTTGCCTACTGCTAAGCCCCTGCTGGGGTCCAGGTGCTACCAAGAGGCTCTGCCTCATGGTCTGGGGTGTTTCAACTAATGAAATGAAGGGCGAGAATGCACAGTGGTGGCTGTGACTGTAATAAGGGATGACACACAAGACAACCTTGGGACTAGTCGGGTTCTTTGTAACGTGTCTTCAACCATAAGAACCGAATGCTACATAGAACAAAATTTCTAGAAATATACCGGATAGGAAAGTTTCAAATGTCTCAATAAGTAAATTTAACTTGCAGAAATTGATACCAGAAAAGGAATTTTGGAGTAAATGCTTTTTTTGTCGGAAAGCAACTAGGGGATTGTAAATCGGCTACTGCTGGAGCCATTGCTCGAAGATTGAGTGATAAATAGTTCCTCTTGGGCATCTGGTGCTCATTGGAACCCGGGACCCAGATGTGGCCTTGCCACCTGGCCTGCATCAGTGCTGCCCATGCTTGTAGCAGCTGGCAGGAGGCTGAATCTTCTTCCTTGGTTTCTGCTCCTGCATCTACCTAACTGGATGACCACAGAGGAGGCGCGTCCTCCCGGGACGTGAGCTGCAGGCTGGTAGAGTGTGGAGTGAACTTTGTCTCAGCTGTGGCGTGGAAGGCTGTCGCATGGGGACACCTCTGAAATGGTGCTTAGTGGCAGTGTCCTTAACATACATGTTTATAACTTACTTACTGGTGGATCAATTGAAAATAAGCCGTAGTTTAACTACAAATATATATCTGGGCCCAGATAAACCTGTTTGTATGGCTTGATTAGAATCCTGACTATTCTGTTTGATGAGCTGGTTCCTCTTGTTTTAAGCAGGTTTTCTTATTATTTTCAAACTTTCGACTTGCGCATCAGTCAACACTATTTATTTCAGGAATAACCTGTGTTGAAAATATAACCAATTAAAACACATACACTGTTCAAGTCACATAGATGTTTTCATTTATTTAAGCAACTATTTCCCTTGCTACAATGTTACCATGGCAAGGGGTACCCTGAACAAAAGCAGGATGTCTTCTTCAGTGTGAAATGGTCAGTGTAAGTGTTTGGCCTGTGCACATAGTAATGTCTCCTTAGCATTATAGTGTTACAGAAATTATAAAGGATTCAAAATAATGTTTTGTTTGCATGTGCATTGGGGGGGTTTCCTCACAGAATTCCCAGAACAAAAATTGTTTGCTGCCCTGTTGATTAAATGTGTTGTGCAGCTGGAACTCATCCAGACCATCGACAACATTGTGTTCTTCCCAGCCACAAGCAAGAAGGAGGATGCAGAAAACTTAGCTGCAGCCCAGGTAAGGAGCTGTGCAAGGAGGCAAGTACCTCAGCTGTCTGGACTTCAGACACTACCTGCACTGCAGATGTCATTTGGAAGGTCTTCTTCACAGCAGCCATTCTGAGCCCTGAGCCTGGATGGTGTCATAAGGCATAAGAATGGCCCTGGCAGAGAAGGAGGGTGAGGGAGTGTGCTCTGGGGCCTCACGCACTACAGACAAAGCAGCGAATAAGAACTCCACAGAAACCAAAGAGGCCTGAAGAGAAGCAAGGTCAGGTCACAGTGGAAGTGAACCTCAGAAAATGTTTTAAGAAGGATGTGACCAACTACTCGAGACAGGTCACAAACATTGCACGTGACAGCCGCCCTCTGACAGCTCTTAGGACTTCATAAACTTGACATAGAACTCAGTTTAACGCCCAGGACAAAAGCCTAATTGTAGTAGGTGTAAGAGTAGGGACTTGGAGACTGTACAGGATAACTCTGTCAAGGAGCTGTGCTGTGAAGTGGTCTGAGGAGCTGGAGCAATAGCCACAGGAGCATCAGGAGGCGTGAGGGCTTTGCTTCCTTCTGTTTCCCAATGGCTGATAGATATGTCAACACGCTTATTAATAAAGAGCTCTCCTCCAGAGATTAAAAACCGGGCTGGCCTTCACTCAAAGGCCAAAGTCTGATGACCTCTGGCCTTTAACTCTCTCTTAATGTTCAGTAGGCCAGAAGCTGATTGGCTTCTGACAATTAACTCTCTTTTGCTCTCCTGAGGCCAAAAGCTGATGCCTTCTGGCAGTTAACTCCTGCTAATAGCAGCAGGGGATTAAGAAAGGAAACTTAGTTATTTGGGCTCTTTACTCCTTAACTTAACTCTTCATGAGTCAGAGAGAAGGAAAGAAAAGGGATAAAGAGAAAATCATGCAAGCACACAGACACACACTCACTCTGCCGGGCCCGACCACCTGTTTCATCAGTTTCACAAGTGCACATGCATACATACACATATACCTGCATACATATGTATGGACATACATATAGATAGACAGGCATGTGTCATATACACATTTGATGGATGGATGGAGCAGAGTGCCAACAGCCATACTTTATTTTTTCTCTCAGCCTTTTTATACCTTCTCAGACAAAAGTTCTTTATAAAATTACCTCACAGATAAAATGTTACACAAAAGGGAGTTACAGAAGGATGTCAGTAGTAAGTTGAAAGCAGTGTTTCCTTCTGTAAGCTCAGTGTAAGTTCAAAGCCACAGGTTCCTGTGGCCTGGCTTGATCATAGTGCACACCTGTGGCCTCGTCCTTGAACCTGACCTAGAGCGAATGTTTTTCCTTATCACAGATCTACCCCAAGCCTCTTTCTCTTCTTAGTGTCATTTATAAAAGCTCATTATTTCTCATTATGCAGCCTTTACTTCCTATTCTATGAGGAGGGGGCACATTCTATTCTTTTTCTTATTGGATTTTTTTAATTTACATTTCAAATGTTATCCCTTTTCCCGTTTTCCCCTCCGAAACCCCCCTTTCCTATTCCCCCTCCTCCTGCTTCTATGAGGGTGCTTCCCCTCCCACCCACCCACTCCCACCTCACTGCCCTGGCAGTCCCCTGCACTGGGGCATCTATCCAGCCTTCCTAGGACCAAGGGCCTCTCCTCCCATTGATGCCAGACAGTGCCCTCCTTTGCTACATATGCAGCTGGAGCCATGGGTCCCTCCATGTGTACTCTTTGGTTGGTGGTTTAGTCCCTGGGAGCTCTGGGGGGTTCTGGTTGGTTGATATTGTTCTTCCTATGGGGTTGCAGACTCCTTCAGCTCCTTCAGTCCTTTCTCTAACTCCTCCACTGGGGACCCCGTGCTCAGTCCAATGATTGGCTGCAAGCATCAGACTTTGTATTTGTCCGGCTCTGGCAGAGCCTCTAGGGAGACAAGTGTACCAAAAAGGCTCTATTCTTGATACTCTCACTTCAGTACATCTTTTGGGCAGAACTACTAAAACCATCTTAAACTTTCTTCTTAAAATTATTTGAATCAAATCAGGAATGCTGTAAAGTCATTAATTCATCTAAACAGCATTAATTCATGTTGATCTGCAGGAAATAGGATGGGCTGATGATGCCCAGGAATCATTAGGCTCTGTAATAGTGGCAGGAAAGCACATCAGCTGTGGGCAGTCCTGAGACAAAGTCTCTAGAGCTGTGCCTCGCCAGAGTGCACCCATCGCAGGCATGCAAAATGGTGGGCCATCTCCAGGAAACTCACTTGTTTGCCATAGCCTTTCCTAGGTGGTTCTGTCTGTTTTCTACGTTAAGATAGTGATTTGCTTTTAAAAGTAGTCTTGACTAGGAATTGGGAGCGGAGAGATGGCTCAAAGGTTAAGAACACTTGCTGCTCTTGGCAGAAGACCCAGTTTCATTTCTAGCACCCCGTCAGGCAGTTCATAGCTTCCTGTATCTCTGGTTACAGAGGATGCAGTAATCCTGTAGCCTGTGTGGGTACCTGCATACACATGGTTCATAACACAAATAAGCAGGCATAGGCATGGATATGTAAATATTAAAGAGAGCAGCACTGGGGAGAGCATTGAGTCTTAAGTTTACTAAAACTGGTTAAGTGTATACTGTGGTGGTTTGTTTTCCAAAGAGAGATGCAGTAGACTTCGATGTTCGAGTTGATACTCAAGACCAAGGAATGTACCGCTTTTTAACATCACAGCAACTCTTCAAGCTACTGGACTGCTTATTAGAGTCACATAGATTTGCAAAAGCATTTAATTCCAACAATGAACAGAGGACTGCTCTGTGGAAAGCGGGTAAGTTGTCCAGGTCTCCTACTGTCACTGAGAACACACTGATGTGTGTGGGGTTGTAAAAATTGCCTGAGTCAGCACTTTAGGTCTAGTGAAAATAAAGCAGGCAGAAAGAACCTCTGAGTTTGAAGTCAGCCAGGGCTACACACAGAGAAACCCTATCTCAACAACCCCCCCCCCAAAGGAACTGATGTCAGTACCTACATCATAGTAGAGGGTCCTCAGAGCATAGCCAGAAAAATAAAAGGGCTGTTGTCTATTTAGCATCTCCTTCTGTACCCAATACAGTGTTGGCGCCGTATTCCTTGATTGTTCTCATCTAGCATGGCCTTTGTTCATCCTCTTCCCTTTGTGACCCCACACAGAGAAGAACAGAACTGCACTGGCCCTCCCCCTCCCCTTATAGCTGCCCTCTAACTAGGACATCCCTCTGCCCTTTCATGTGTCTGACTTGCACTATGGAGCCCTGCCATGGGCATGGCATTGACCTGCTGCTTTGCCTGCAGGGCTTCAGGTGTAATTCTTCAGGAGCGTTCTGCTTTCCCAAACTGTTTTACATCTACGGCCTATCACAGAGACTGTCAGCCTTCCTAATGCTGGGCTCTTTAATTCAGATCTTCATATTTTGGTGACCCCCAACCATAAAATCATCTCATTGCTACTTCATAACTGTAATTTTGCAGCTGTTATGAATCACAATGTAAACATCTAAGATGCAACCACGAAGGGTTCCCGACCCACACACAGGCTGAGAACCACCGGCCTATAGGGTCTGCTTTGTAAACCGCCAGTACTGACAGCTAAGCCCAGCAGAGTATACCTCCCAATGGGCTGTTCGACCTTTCTATAAGGAGCCTGTTGTCTAACTCCAGAAACTTGCCCTTTCTGCAGGCTTTAAAGGCAAGTCCAAGCCCAACCTTCTGAAACAGGAGACAAGCAGCCTGGCCTGTGGGCTGCGCATTCTTTTCCGGATGTACATGGACGAGAGCAGAGTCAGTGCCTGGGAAGAAGTCCAGCAGAGGCTTTTAAAGTAAGGCTCTCTCAGATGGTGGCTCTATACGAAAGGCATAATAGCAGCAAGCAGGTAGCTGAGCCTGTGGAGCCTGGAAGCCCCATTCCACAGATCAGTATGAAAATTAAGTCAACCTTCTGGGGTGTTCAGTCCCTCTCCCCTGCATACCTGGCATCTCACCTGTGTCACACAGGCTGGCTGTGAACGCCTGCATTTGCTTCCTGGGTGTCTGGGACTATGTACAGCAGCACCTGAGGCTAGCTGAGGTGAATGCTGTTCTGTGTCCACCCGACAGCCCAGCAGGTCATGTCTAACATACAGGACAAAGGGAAAGGCTTTAGCACTCAGAAACTTGATGGTAGTTCTCGAGTCTTTTCAATGCCGTAAGATAGGTCTTTTCATACAAAGCAGTTGGGAGTGACAGGTTGCCTTACCTGCTGGCATTTTTTATTTTTTATTTTTAAAAGTATTTGGAATTTTGATTAGTTGAATTTATTTCATTCTGTTTTACTTCATGATAACTAAATTTAGTTTGTGCTGAGACTGAATTGTTATTTAGGAAGAAAACTGTGCATTGTTTGTTCCTGCCCTGAGAGCAGTGGTTCAATACAAATTACTATTCCAGTCGCCTATTTTAAGAACAAAACTAGTCAGGTGTAGAAAAGTCTGAGTCTCAATTTCAAGCCAAGTCACAGTGTCAGGCCTGCATGCCCGCTCTCATGGGGACTCCATCTAAGCAGAACTTAGAAAATGGAGATGTGAGTTCCTCAATAGTCCAGGAGATTCCCTCAGCGTTTTCCTTTCTTCCTAATTTGAAAACCGTGTGTTGGCGTTCCAGTTCACATAAACAAATAGGATCTAGCCAGTTCAGCAGTAGCTACTCTTCACTACCCTTTGTCTTCAGGGTTCTCTGTGAATGCACACCAGTGGGTTTCAATGTGTAAAAGGCAGCCTTCTCTTCTACAGCGTCTGCAGTGAAGCACTGAGTTACTTCCTCACTTTGACATCTGAGAGTCACCGGGAAGCCTGGACTAACTTACTGTTATTATTCCTCACTAAAGTTCTGAAGATCAGTGACAACAGGGTAAGCATGTGGCTTCTGTCCATCCCGTCCCTTAGAGTCAGGGCAGAGTCACTCAGAGCCTAGGCTACAGGACTCTAAACCTAGGCTATGCAAACTCTCACTTAGCTTTGTTTTCTTACAATTTCAGCAAGTCAATTAAAAAGGAGAACTTAGAATCCCATTGGGTACTTTAATAAGCACCTCAACACTGAAATCCCCATTATGACCTCTGAGTTACTTAAATTCCCCCAACTGAAAACCTGTATCTAGCCCGCACAGTATGACCTTGCCCTGGAGTCTCTGCCCCATGTCTACTTCTTGGGCCTGAGCTCCAGGCTACATCCAGCCTTTAGTATATTTAGTAGCTCCAGGTGACTAGAGCCTCTAGTGAACAACTTAGGCCAAATGTATAGATGAATATATTACAGTACATATATTACAGTACTTTCAAAACTGTACATTTTTATTTTTTTGAAGTAATTGATAGATAAGTATTTTATAGTAATTTTAAAAGTAATTAACATATAAGTTGCTATGGGCCCTAAATTTCAAATGCTCAGTTAGGTGCCCTGACACTTGAAGCTTTAGACTAGCAGATGAGCACCTATGGGGCCAGCAGTGCCACTCGGTGCTGTCAGGTGTCTTCCCTCATTGTTCTCTGGCCACGGTGGGCTGTACTGCCTCTGCCTCCCTATGTCTGCTGCAGTGTGGAAGAGCATGAAGGAGAGGAGAGAGACCAGAGTTTAGAGACGAAGGAACTAAAGCAATGATGAGTCCAAGTATAAATCGCTGGAACTATAAAAGTGGAATGTCATGTTGCAGTTGCTATTAGGGTTCTAGAAAAACAGAACTCAGACAGACAGACTGTGTGCGTGTGCGAGTGTGAATGAGTGCGTGTGCGACAGTGCACATGGTGTGCGTGTGCGTGCGATGACTAGACTGGGTTCCAGCTATGGTCCAGACAGTCCAGCAGTGGCCCTCCTGCCCACAGAAAGGCATATGGGCTGCTACTGGAAGATGTGGCCCGAGTTAGAGTGAGTCTTCTCACTTCAGAGGGGCCAACCATTTTGAAATGCCTCATGGGTTGCACAGTGGCTTAAGGTTTACCCAGGTCTGAGACCATTAGCTGTCACATAGTGCGAGGTAGAACCTTCCCTAGAAACCTATAATTCGTATTTAATAATCAGAGGATACAATTTCAGTAACTTACATTATAAAAATCAACTCTCCTTCCTGTTTGCTTCTTTTGCTCTATGCAGGAAAAGCATGCTAATTTATTAAATTTTGTCAGACATGGAATTGAATATGGTTTTTAAACAGTGATGAATCAAGTGGTTTGTGCCTAGATTTTTTTTTTTTAAACTCTTCGTAGGTTGTCTGTACAACCCACGTCCTTATCACTTGGGCAGACCTGCCTCTCTGCAGTCAGGGCACACAGCAGGCTCTCCTTTCGAATGTCAGGTTAGTTTCTGCGGTGTGTAACAGAAGCAGTACTAACAGACTCATTCTCTCTCCCCAGTTTAAAGCTCATGCGTCATTCTACTACCCTCTCTTATGTGAAATTATGCAATTTGACCTGATTCCTGAACTGCGTGCTGTTCTTAGAAGATTTTTCCTGCGAATTGGAATAGTATTTCAAATATCACAACCACCTGAACAGGAACTTGGGATAAACAAGCAATGATGAGAACTGAATATAATTTTTTCTGTTGGTGTTTACATTCCTCTGCTCCATGAAAGGACCCTGGAGCAGAGGTTTCCTACCTGAAAACTGTTTCTCTGAATTGCAGTGTCTGAGAGTTCCTGATAAGATGCTTACACCTGTAACTAAAGGCCGGAACACTCCATCCAGTCCCTTTAGTAATCCAGTGGCTTCTGGCTCGTGCTGGGCTCGTGCTGAGCAGAAAGGCTCATAAACAGTCTCAGCCCTACCTTCAGGGCCCTCCCCTGTCCTGAGCAGGGTGAGCCCACACTTTGGCAGGTACGGAAATGAAACTTACCCAAAGAAGTATAGATGTAAAGACTGAACTTCTGCAAGAAGTACAACTCAGGAGAGCTGTATTTTGAAGGATAAAATGTTTATAATTGGGGGGAAGGGAGAAAAAATTATTGCTCATGGTAAAAGATATTTAGCGACTATGGTATTCTTACTCTCAAGATTTTTGCACACTCAGGCTATCTGAGATACTGGTAATCATCTTTCTGTGAAAATGTACAGAGATGCAGGTCTGTAATATAAAAATCTTAAACATATTGTTCCTCCTGCACTGTTTTATTTCTTTATTTTCTTATCTACTTGCTAAATACCCATAATATTTTGTCAAATGCACTAAAACATTTGGGTTGAACTTTTAGTCCTTGGGGGAGTGGTGGTCATTTTGAATCTGTTGTGGCCAATGCTTGTCAAGATCACAACAAGAGGGGGAAACCACCAAGGTAGAAAACATCCCTGCTGACAAGAACTACCTGTAACATACTCTCTTAGGGCTTTTAAAAATGAGCCATTAAAATAGATGACCTTTCACAGACTGAAACTTGAATCACTGCGAAATGAATCTAGGTTGCTGTCACTTTTTCTTTTGGGTGGCGGGGCTTGATGTAGATTTTATTCTATGTACAGAATTTAATGTTGAATATATTAAAATAAATCTGGCATGGTTTGGGGAGGTTAGATGTACTGGAAATGTATTCCTGCTGTGAACTGTGCTCTGATGGTTAAAATGAGAAGCTTGTCAAGCATTCCATATTAACAGTGGATGTAGAAAATTTTTTCAGGTGGATATGTATATGGTACAGATGTAAAGTTTTCTATGTAAAAAAATTCTGTACAACTTTCTGTACAATATTGATTCTCATCTGGCATATCTAATCAGGTTATAGGTCAATAAAGTTTTTGAATTATTTCATCAGTGCAGTGTAACCCACAGCCCTGTTTTCATTGTTTGTTTTTTTTTTAATTAAAGGTTAAACCATGAAAAGGATTTTTTTTTAAAGCTACATTCTGCAGTCTATATTGGATTCTTCAACTTCCTTGCTTAATCCTAAGATATCCAAAAGCTTATTTATTACTCAGTGATAATGCTATTTTTTAAGACGGAAAAAATGCTCCCCTGCCATTATGGTAGTTTATACTGGAGCATTTTGGAAATCAGTCAGTTCCAATGATACATAGCATTAAAAAACAAAACTGTAGTGATTAATTTCAAAACAGGAAATCTCTCTTTAAATAATGAGAAGTTAGTATTTATGACAAGACCTAGCTTTAGTCAAGCCAGGCTAAATGTTAGAGCTAAGGTACTTCAGTGTTTTCTGGTCTAAGTCATTTCCTCCCATTACTGACAGTTGTCTGTTCAGTGCTGTAATGTACGTTCTCCAAAGAGGACACAATTGTTATTTTCAAATGTTGACAAAAGAAAACTTATTAGCAGAGCAGAATTGAACATAAAAATTGTATGTAGCCAAAAACAAAAAAGAATACCAGAAATGTCTTATTTTTGGTAATCTCTGATGTCAAAATCGGCTGTTGATTTTTATCCCTGAAAATACCAGAGAGAGAAGCAGTGGCTGGGTTGTCTTCAACTGCCATCATGGTACACACTGAAGACCCTAATCCAAGTAAGAATTATTTTCTAGAAGTTGAATGAGTCTTTATGAAGTATCATTTACTTTACAGAAAAGTTCACATAGCCAAGGGTCTCAGGTGGTGGGACAGAAGACCACTGCCTCTATCCTCTCTGGACTGGACCTTTTTAACCCTAGAAACACTTTCAGTAAAGAAACACTGACATTGGTAGTTAATAAAAATAGAACTTTATTTGTGTCAAGAAATAGTGAAATCAGATAAATTAGTAACTGAGTCTGTGCTTCTATCAGCATAAAAATAAAATGGAGACAGAAAAATGTAACATTTAATCATGGCTCACGGATGGTCACAAATCCCTTTGCTCCTGTGGAATGTGTAAGTAATTAACTACAGATATGAAAATGAGCAGCTTGCTTGAGTCCTTCATTACCTAGCAGCTGGCATAGTCACAGCTACAGCTTCACCGTAACGCTAACAATGGCAAGTGTGCTAGTAACAATGTATTGTTTCACAGTGCTGGTAACACTTTGATTCACCACCTCTTAATGGCAAGCACATTTTAATGCACATATGGTAGCTCAATCAAGAGTTCATTACCACCCATAGCAAAATTGCAAAAATAATTCTATACAATTATATTAGAAATCAATAATCAGGACTTTTATGTAATACACACACACACATATAAAACATATCATCATGGGAAAATACACTTTATATATAGATAGAACATAAATAACTAATATTAAAGTAGGGCCACAAGCAAGACACAGTATCCACGATACAGACTGAACATTCCTTCCACCATAAAAGGCACTGCTGGATCCAGAGATGGTTTATTCTAAGCATGTGCAGCAGATAGTCCCTGCCAAGTAAAAGTGCCCGGTTTCCCAGGAACCTGCTGCTGTTCCTCATTCAGCTGCTCTGCCATGAACCGTTTCAGAGTTTCGGAAGTGCCAGGGCGGAGCCAGGGCTCAGTTGCCACAGAGTTGCATCCATCATCACCCAAGTGTCTCATGATGTCATCAGGATCAACCAGTGAACCCTCATCATCTATAGAAGGCAAAAGATACAAGTCAGGTCGCAGGTGACATCCTTGGGCCACCTACAAGCCAGCCCATTGTAGCGCTGCATCTCTTCACAGAATTACAACCCTTCCCCCAACAACTAACTTTACCCCTTTAGGAATAGGAAAAGCATGCCTACAAAGGGCCTACAGTGGGGGTGGAGAGAAATACATGGAATCCATGGCACTGACAAAGGAGGCTCTACCAAACATTAAAAGTTATTGTGTGTCTGTTACCATGGGAAAACAATGGAATGGCACAAGACTTTAATTCAGCACTGCTAGGTACATTTAAAGTCATTCTGAGGAAATTACTGACATACTGCACTAATCTAAGATGGCCCATTAATCACATTTGATCTTACTCAAATTCTACATCTGTATTTGACATAAGTATAAAGTAGGAAAAATCTGTCTTCCTACCCTGTGATGCCAAGTTCTTTTTCTAAAAAAAAAATATTACATCTCTTGGTCTGGATTGGCTCAGCAAAGGGGTATGATGTGCCAACCAGTTTAGTGAGCAGTCAATCCACTGTACCAAAAAGCTCCTGTCTGAAAGGACAGCATTAAAACAAAAACAGTTTAGACATTGAAAACCTAAAAGAATCTTAGTTTTTCTATCTTCTCTCAAATATATCCTTCTTAGGTACTAGTTTGAGTTTATTGGTTCTAAAACAGAAGGCAATTCTAAGTATATATGAAGGGAAAATGCCTTTTAAGACATCTCTATTATGAAATGAAAAGTACTATTCCCTTAATTTATTGTTTTCATATTTAGTGAAAAATATTTACTATCAGAATACACCACTCCTGGACTGGAGAAATAAGTTCAGTTTAAAAGTAGCATTAAAAAATATTTAAGAAAAAGTTGCAACAAGGAGAATCCTGCAATGCAGCTTAACAGATCTAAGAGTATTGTGTAAATAAACAGGCAACTCTACTAAAACAGCTCTGTCTCATGGCCCGAGGGACTAAGAGCCTGACTTTAGAAAGAGAAGAAGGAAGGAAGAGAGTGTGGCTGGGCTGGCAGGAGAGGTTTCACCCAAGACCACTCACTCATCATGAGAAGATTGGCTTAGAATATTAACTGAAAAACTACTTTTTTTCTTCATGTTACAAAAGCCAAGGTAAAATTTTCTTTAAA
Organism: Uromys caudimaculatus; assembly: GCA_028551405.1. NCBI lineage: Eukaryota > Metazoa > Chordata > Mammalia > Rodentia > Muridae > Uromys > Uromys caudimaculatus. The sequence continues at coordinate 29,923,821 of CM052702.1, read as the reverse complement.
AGATACATTACTTAAAAACAGTGAGTGATTACCCAATGTCCCAGTCAGCATTTTTCCCTGCTGAAAACAGCCTGGACATGTCAGGCACAAGACCTCCTGTAAATGCTTAGATTCCGCTCTTCAAGAATACCTAGTGAAGAATCCGCTGCAGAAGTAATCCCAAGCCCTGGATTTCCAAGCTAGTTTATGACCTTGACCTTTTATAAAACTCAAAGGACTTAAAAATTCTTTTTCCCTCCAGATGTAAGTCACCTGTGTTAGTGGGTTTCTTCTGATGCTCATTCAGTCTTCTCATTCTGTCTTCATTTCTCATTCTAACTTGATCGACATTTACACTGGAGATAGATTTTAAAGAGAGACCATCTTGTGGTGTGTGGAGCCGACTACTATCCTATAGTTAAGAGAGAGAATTTAGGAACACTCCAACAGTCAATCAACATGGGGTTACACCAGATCAACACACACTGTGAAGAGCAAACCAGGAGCATCTGGATCCTATCTCCTGTCTTTGTCAGGGCTAAGCAGTAGCACTGCAATGAAACAAATGGTGGTGTAAGGTTCAGGAAATAGGGCACAGAAGGCCAACACAGAGTAGCAACTGAGGCTCCACGTGTGTCACTAGTGTGACAGATACACAAAGCAACAGTAGAGAAAAGAATCCAGAAACTAGTCCTAGTGTTTAAATAAAGACCAAACAGTCCACAGGGAGAATAAACAGTCTTTTCAATGAACACTGCTAGAGAACCCGTTTCTGTATGCTAGAGGAGGAGTTCAGACCATGTCTCTCAAACTATATGCAAAAACTAACTCGAGTGTATCACAAACACGTTTATATTAAACCACCAAAAGTACAAATTAGTACTTTGGTAATTTGGACCCCCTGAAAAGTTAAGGCTTCTATATTTTAAAACCTATCAAGAAGATAAAAAGGACAATCTTTTTAATAGAAAATAGTTGCAAGCCTCCTATCTGACAGAATGTATAAAGAAGTCTTAAACTTCACCAGTGAAAATACAACACACAGTTTAAAAATGGACAAAGGGTTTGAACTGATGTTATCTCCAGAGAAGACCCACAACTGGCCAGGAGAGAAGCCACAGGATGGTCCATGACATGATGGACACTTCGGCTAGAAGCAAAGTCATGGGTGATAACCACTACTGGCCATGTGTGGAGGAGCAGGAAATTCATATAATGCTATAAAGGTACAATTGGAAATGTGCTATAAAATGGTGAAAATGTTTTAGAAAACAGCCAAAAATCCTTCAAAATGTTAAATTCATACAGTGAGTAAACAATCCAATAGTCCTGTTAGGTACATACTCAAGAGAAACAGGTAAAGGAAAAACCCACATGAAACCTGTACATGAATGCTAACAGCTACCTTAGAATACACAGAAAGTGATATTCATAAGCTATTGAATGAACAAATGAACAAGCAAACTGCAGTGTCTACATACAATAAAAAGGGATGAGGCACTGGCGTATGCTATAAGATGATGGCCCTTGAGAGAGAACAAGAAGCTGGTTGTTTAAATGAAATATGCAGAAAAGACAACGTCACACAGACCAAAGCAGACAGATGAGTAGTTACCTAGAGCAACAGAGCTTTGTAGCCTGATAACGCTGGACAAGTGACAACACTAGTTAGCTACTTAGCAGAAGCTCCTGAGCATTAGAGTATGTCATATAAATGGGAGGGAAGGGCTACCCAAAGAGGAAGGGCACTACCAGAACATGCTTTCTTGAAGGCCCAACCCCTTTTATTGAGTACACTATGAAGCTATGGAAAAGAACATGGGTCTGAATCGCAGTCCTCTCACCCAGTGACCTTAGGTAATTAACTCACTTGACCAAAATGGAGTTGCTACCATATCATGTTATTATCAAAGTCTAATAGGCTTTTGATAAAAGCACTAACAGTTGCTTTTTATGGCTTCTCTAAAGCCTGTATACAACTATATAGGGAGTGAGAGAAAGACTGAGGCAGTAAGTTTAACATTTATAGGATAGGATGTCCATGCCATTTACAGAGCTACATAATGCCATCATTAAGAGCCATATAGTCACCAAAATAACTGAGAGCAGAACTAGATTTAGACTACACACACTTGGTTTTCAAAGCAAGCCTCCTCCCGGTTTGTTTTCTTAAATTGGACCACATAAATTGAAGTCAAACTCTCAATTGTCTAAACTGAGAAGATCATACATACAAAATCTAGTCCTTTGAATTTGTTCCTCCTGCGCTCCCTTGCAGAGGACAGCTGTGATGGCGGAGGGAAGGTATTCTCTTCAATGATCGGATATGTCTCACCATAAGCACCTAAACAGGCCACACAAAGAATGTGTCAATTTTACTCAAAGCTTAGAGTCTTGATAAAGTCTTTTTAATTGCTTTATTGAGATGTTACAAGTTCAATGATTTCTTTAGTGAATTTACAGTTGTATAGTCATTACTATCTAGAATTTGCAATTCTTCAAATAGCTAGCTCCTGTATGATCGCTGGCAATTCCTCTGCAGGCCCAGTCCACCACTCCACTTGGGTGGAGTTCTACAACAGCGTCCTGTCACTCTCAGCATGTGTCAGGGTCATGGACCTGCCAGTGCGGAGTCACAATTCATCATACTTTGTATCTGCACTTGCCATTGGTGACTACTGATAGCTAGGGGCACTGGAATGATGCCACTTGAATATTCTGTTTGGGCATGATTTCTTTGGGACAGAAACTAGGAATTACTGCCAGGTGTTAGGGTGACTGTCCAACATTTTGTGTAGCTACCACACTACTTTCAAAAGTGGCTAAACCAGCCTGATGCAGCCACAATCCAGAACTCAAGAGGCAGGAGGATCAAAGGCTGAGGTCATCCCGGGCCACAGTAAGTTCCAGTTCAGCTTGGACTACAAAGTGACATTCTATTTTAAAGATCAAAAGTAGACAGATATACATACAGCTTAAAAATTAACATTGGTAAATTATACTCACCAATAAAAGCACTATCAGATTCTAGTAGTGAATTTTTCAAAAAATCATTAGTGTCATCTCTGGGCTAAAATCAAAAATAACAACAAACAATTGTATGTTAATGGCTGTATTTTTAGTCTGGAGTAGGAAAATAAATCATTCTAACAGACAGCATAGGTTTCCACTCTAATCCCACCAACAAAACAACAGAACAGATGGCAGGCAGGGCTGTCCCTCCTCACTACATTCCAGTATCCAGCTAGTCTCTCACGACACACAACAGCAGGAAGGCCTGATTTCACCTGACAGACATTTACTCCTAACTTCCTCTCGTAGCTGAGCATGAAGCAGTGAATGTAATGCTGTGCATTCTTTAAAGCATCACTTAAGAGTCTCTGTCCTTTCAGTGAATCCGAGTAGTCGGCTTCCTCATTCTGTGCTAAGAACTGCGGTATGTGTTACATTCTGCACCGTAGGCAGGCTGCAGTCCCATAGGAGGGAAGCAATGGCTCCATATACACTCTGGCCTGATCGCAGCAACCTCCACAGTAACACCACAGCTACAGCATGGCGTACTGTAGGGAAAAATTACAGCATTGGACTTACCACAGAGTGTCCTTGTGGGAAATAACTCAAATTTACATGTGTATAAACACCACTTTATGTGTTAGGAGGAGCCTACAACTTCCATGTGAGCTCTGCACTTCGCTCCAACACTGGCAATGAATTATCTTGCTCCGATTGACATTTTTTTGGGAGGCACTCAGTTCTCCCATTTGTTGAATTTCTATCTCCTCTTTGAGTACTACTGATTCTACTTTCATTCTAGCCAAATAATGATAGTCATAGCAACTGAGCCCACTGTCATCAGCCTGCTGAATGTTGCTCAACTTCTTCTGCATTATAGTCCCTCCCATGACTGGAGCATGACAGAGGCCACCTGGTCTTCTTAATGACAATCCGCTCACCCTATATGCTTTTCTATATAATTCAGTTTTGAGGAAAGGCATGTGGCTTTTTCTTTTTTTAAGTCATGATAAACTCATGGTTTATGTTGAGTTTCTCAGTCAAACAGGATGTTAGGAATCCAAATTTTTAACCAAAATCCCAGATAGTAAACTTCATGATCTTTTGCATGGAGTAAAGTAGCAATCACACATGGAAATATCTACCAAACTGCAGTTTTCCCAGAAAGGCACCAAGTACTGCACGACAGGTCAGTCTGGAGCCCACCTGGGTCCAGAGCTGGGCCTGGTTTGTTGGATGTAAGACTACGGGAAAGATAATAAGCTAGTAATTTAGCAATGAGTATTTTTTAAAATATGGGAGATTAGAGAAACTGGAAGAGCAACATTAAAGTGGAGATCCTGAGCAAACACACACAAACCAGGCTGAGCTTCACCTGGGGAGAGGCTAGAAATACGTGAAGAATCTCCAGTGTCCTGTGTTCACCAGTTCAGCTGTGCAATATACAAGTCAAACTTGCTGTGTCAAACAACTCCCTGTCTTTCCAACCCCCCAAGTTTTTCTTGCTTTTCTACCTCTCAAACCCAGACCCATTTCAGAGTACTTCTGCTGCCTCACCTCAACCTACACCAGCACAGCTGTCTAGATTCTCAAAGTAATCCATCCTGTATTCAACATACGGCAGCGATCACATCAACCTCCCCACCACTGTCCCCCATGCCAACCCTCCCCGTGTCCTCTTCTGCTGTCACCCCCCACAGCATACTGTGCCCCTCCTATCAGAACTCAAGCCGCCAGGACAAAAGGATTTGTTTTTTAATTCTCTCGATGACTACTGTACCCTGAACACACTGAGCAGCTTCTGGTCACTGCAGGATGAGTGTACGGTCCATTGTTGCTTCTCTTCCATATGACTAGAGACACTTCTGCTGTGGTAAATCTTAAATGACAACTAACAACTGCAATCAGAGTGGCCAGGCTCTACTCTAAGGGATTTTAAAGCGTATGTATTATCTCACTTAGCCCTCGCAGTAACTCCTGCACGCATTTTTATTTAGGAGAATGTTGCAGAATATATATGCTAAACCTATCTGTACCTTGCAAATATTAATTGGATCTTTGTAGTAATCCTCAGCAGTAAGTACAATCAACTTCATTCTGTAAATACTGAATGGGAAACTGGAGCATAAAAATTAATCTGCCCACTCTCCAAATGACACAGCTAAAGAGAACAGCTCAAGCCGCTCAGATGTCATTCTTACCCACTGCAGTCAATTTCCTCTACACATCTTAGCCACACATCTCTACACGCTTACAATTTAAATTATATCTTAAAATACTAGTATTATGGACATATTCACAATCTGGAATACTCATTTAACATAGGCCCCAAACTCCAACTTACGAATTTGAACTGGTTGCTTACCATTCTGCGCCCTTGTACGTTACCAGTGGAGATGGTGTCTAAGTCAGCTGTAAACAGAGTAAAGGTATCATGTTTAGAGAAGGCTAACAAAAACACATTTCAGATCTCCTATTCCTTCACTGTCACACACCAGAACAATCTTAGAAACTATACTACTTTCTCATTAAATCTGTATCCATTCTGGTTAAATGAATCATTAGTAAAATCTATGTGAACTTTGATATCTAAGAAAAAATTAACACAGGTTTTTTTTTTTTAAAGAAACCTTCCAGGTTGCTCCTATAATCTCTGCACAAAGACACTCAGTGGAGTTAACTAGGGACTGGAATAGGTTAAACTGTAGGTATCCAGCCACGGGGGCAGAGGTCAGGTATCCCGGTCCCTTCTGCAGCCTGGCAGTGTTCCACCATGTTTCTCCAAAGACAGAACACTCTGGGAGTAAAGGAGCTGCAGTAGTGGCCCATAGCCGTCCTTGAGACTTTCCATAGTTAAACCATATCTAATAAGGACCTCGTCAGTGTTTGCTCCTAGTGAGAAGTCCCTCTACCTACATGGGGGCTCTGAGTCTTGCTGTGCCTAAACTGGTAAGATCCCACAAGATCAGAGCATCCTTTGATATTTAAAATTCCATACCATGAGGACGGAAAATATCTCCTATACAAATGTATATCTAAGCCTTGATCTATAAGCTCAGCCTAAAGTGTTACGTCACTTATTCCTATTATAGCTCCTGAGGCCAGACACCTTCCTCACACTCTGCAAGCCATAACAGCCTGCCAAGATAGGATCGTAACTTTCCTACAGTAACAAGATCGTCCTTCCCACACGCAATGGCCTGTGGCTGGCAAAGCAAGCGGGATCCAGGTCTGCTCACAGTACTCACGTACCCATGGATGCTGAGGTAACTCCACCCTGCTGCAGGCCCCACTCACACTGTACACCTGCTAGTTACAGATCCTGAAGGCTTAGACACTGTTTATTTGACGTGACTTACACAGCATCAGCATCCCCTTGAGAGCAGCAGTATTGCCCACCCTATCATATCCTGTTAGTGTACGTCAGTCTCTGTGCTCTTATAGTCATGCATTAGATTAGATTCACATGACCAGATAATTATACAAAAACATACACACAAATCTGATACTTTACAGAATACACACACACGCGCGCACGAATAAAAATACCTCCCACACAGAAAAAGAAGTGTGCTCCTGGATCAAATGAGCACTCCTGCCCTCTGTTGGTAGTTCTTGGGGTGGAGGTCATCAGGCAGGATCAAAGCACCCAACCCCTCCAGCAATAGCTGAACACCCAAGCATGGATACATGATCCTTGCAGGACTAACCAGAGCTCTCTGTGGAACGTTCCTTTCCAAACCTATATGGCAAAAGAGTCACATAAACATGGAGCTGCCAGTGCAATGGCCTGCCTGGGATTAAATTCAATGCAAGAGTGGGGGTGGAGTGCTGAGGAATCTTGAGAGGATAGAGACTTACTCCACAAGAAGACCCACAGAGTCAACAAACCTGGGCCCATGGGGGCTCTCAGAGATTGAACCTTCAACCAAAGAACACACACGGGCTGGACCTAGGCCCCTCCCCCTGCACATATGTAACAGAAATGCAATTTAGTCTTCATGCGGGTCCCCCCAAAAAATGAGCAGGGGCTATCCCTGACTCTTGCCTGATCATGTTCCTGTGGCCTCAGTGGGAGAGGATGTGCCTACTCCTGCAGTAACTTGATGGGCCAGAATGTGTTGGTATCCAGCCCCTTCTCCCTGTCTCAGAGGAGAAGGGGAAGAGGGAATGAGGGAAGGGGCTCTGTGGGTGGGGAGGGCTAGGAGAAAAGGGGGTGCTGTGATCAGGATGTAAAATGAATAAATTAATGGGGGAGAAAAGGCTAGAGTGATGACTGATTGAGTAAGAACGCTCACTGATCTTTTAGGACAAGAGTTTGGTTCCTGGTCCCACCTAGAGGTAACAGCCTCTAACATCAGTTCCAAGGGATCCCACGCTCAATTCTGACCTCTGAGAGGCAGTACCTTCACTCGTGTGTGTGTGTGTGTGTGTGTGTGTGTGTGTGTGTGTCATATAAATCGTTTTAAACAGACATACAAACAAAACCAACAACTTAAGGCTGAGGAGGAAGCCACAGCTGCATGTGAGGCAGCCGGAGCTGCGCCTACCTCCCGCAGCTCTCTGCATCTTCATTCTGTTTAGCCTCTTCTGCTGCTCTCGGAGCAGGGCCTGCTGCTGAATCTCCAAGGTGCGATGGTCTCGTGGGGGGTCTGGGTACATCAATCTCAGGTCCACTCGGGTATCTGAGTCTTGCGCAAAAATTACGTGAGTTAAATCTTGGTTTCAACTACAATTTTAGAAAAAATTCTGTATGCACATGTTTATAACTAAAATATGGAAGCCAGTATCCAACATGTTCTTAAATGAACAGACTAGCTGTGGTGTAATTAATGAATGAAACTAAATCAGACTTTTGCCTGTAGTTGGGGAGGGGACTGCTACTAGTTCGAGGTCACTTGGGCTACACAGTGAGGTCTCGGCCAGTATGGACTACTGTGTAAGACTCTGCCAAGAGGAGGTGCCGAGGAGAGCTGAGCGCACGCTGCTAGTGCCAGGCAGCAATCTGAGAATGCTGGATCTAGTGTGATCCCGGCTTCATGGACTACAACACTCTACAAAAGGTAACGGTAGAAACTTAAAAGGACAAAGGGAAGGGCGCGTGAACAGGACTTTTAGGGTCGTCAAACTTTCCTGTACGAGCCTACACTGGTGAGAATATGTAACCATACTTCTATACAAGCTGACATCAAAAATGAGCCCTAATGCAAGCCATCAGCTCTGACAGATAATGGCATTACCTGTTCAGTTCTAGCATGCGTACCTCTGAGGTGCAGCTGTAATGAAGAAGGCTGTGCCTGTGCAAAGGCAGGGAGCATGTGGAGTCTCTCTGTGCTTTGTTGGGGATACAGTTCAGTGGTACAGCACTTCACAAGACCCTGAGTTTGACCACCCGCATTGAAAAAAAATTAGGTAACAACCTTACTTGCAAAGCATAACCTCAGTCAAAAGACACTGCAAAGCCATGAAATTAAAGAATATAAGATTGGTGTTCTTGAATGAAAAGCTTTACATAACAGCCGTTTCAAGGCAGTCGCTGGAACAAGCAGCTGCTTGTGGTTTCTCCCTGCTACCTCAAGATGGCACCTAGAGAGCAACCACAACAGTTTATGCTCACCTCTCTCTCTCAGCTCATTAAAGTCATGAATATTCTGAAAAGTAGTAGCATCTAAGCCCTTAGGCGATGGTCTTCTGACAGGAGCTTGTACCCGATGTCTAGCCATGTCAAATATATCCATGGGGTTCCTCTCTCTTTTCCTATAAATGACAAATCATGATCAGTGTGCTGTATGGTAGGAAATGAGTTGACATTCGATTCTCTGTAAAAGCCACTTGGCATCTTTGACCACAGTCACTACTCATATTCTAACTGCCCGCCCTGCCTGCTCTGTCAATCACCTGGGCTAAATCAGAGACTGTATAAAGGCCATGGTGTCACCTGTCTGCAGCCCCAACATTCATGAGCCAACACTGATGTCACATTGAGCTACATGAGAACCTGTCTCAAAAACAAAAAAAGAAAAGAAAAAACCCACAAAGATCAGGCATATTACTTTTTAACAATGACTTTAATGTCATTATAAAAATTTATCCAATTTCATCATGTTGTGCAAGAGAATTACAAGAAATGGAAAGGTACCAGAGGGCATAACATAAATTAGGTGTCAGTAATCTTACCTTTCTCTCAGCCCAAAGTAGAAATTATACTCACAACATACTGTTAGTAGTGGGCTAGGAAACTAACTGTGCATGACTTTACAAAAAGTTCCCAACAACTTCATATTAAATTAAATATTGTTCTGTTCTTTGGCACCCAAGTAATGAATATTCTAGGTAGCTTTGGAAGGAGCTTTCTGCTAATCGTTGTCTGTTGCTACTTCCCCCAAAGAAAATGGACAGAGAATGGAAATTCTAGCTCTGAAAATAAAAACAAATACCAATCAGTGCTTCCTTGCACCCCATGCAGACCCCCTTGCTCCTCTGTCATCTCCTTCCTTCTCCCTCCCACCCCCACTCTCACTTCCCCTTCCCCTATCTCCCTCTCTCCATCCCCCAAGTCCCCCCTCTCTGTGAGACAGGGTCTCTCTATGAGTTTCTGGCTGGCCTGGAACGCACTATGTAGACCATCTGGTCTTGACTTCATAAGAGGTCTGTCTGCCTCTGCCTCCCAGTGCTGACTAAAGGTGTGTGCTACCAAACCCAGCATCCCTCCTCCTTTTAAAAGAATGCAATCTAAGCTACGGTTATAAGCAGTTAGGAACACCTGGGGTCCTCTCATGGGGTTTCCTTTTCTCTCAGAATTTTTAGAAGGGCCACAGCATAGCCCTGTCAAGGCTGACACAGATCTGTACCATGCAACTAGAATGATGGTTTGAAGGAGAACTTCTGAAAAGCAGCAGCATCTGGCTGTGAACAAAGCACATGAAAGACTCCGGTGTCCGCAGAGGCCGCCTGGCTCACCAGTCTCTCAGTGCTGCAGTACTAGAATGCCGCAGATCCAGAAGCTAGTTAACCTATCTCAGGCTAAGTTCTGGCCCTCTGGAGAGCCACTCCTGCACCTGCTCTGTGTTGGAACTTCTTGTGACAATAGATAACAGCCTTTTAGAAATCTACTAACTTAGCATACCACTAGCTTCTGCCAACCCAAGAGCTACAAATGCCATCAGACAGCATCTGGGGCCTACAGAGAAGCTCCCCTGCCCTGCCACACCTACCGCCGAGGGAAGGACAATGCGTTTTAAATTTGCCTTGATGTATGACTTTCTTTGTTCTGTAAGACTATAAAAGTTCATAAAAACTTTTTGCCAGGGCAACCTAAATCTGTTCTCCCAGGAGATGGTCACTCAGAGATGGCTCTAGAATAAATGTCCTTTATCCCTTTAAGATAAGAGCTCTGCTTTCTGCATGGCAATAAAAAATCTACAAAAACTAATTGAAATAATCACCAAAAGCAACTTCTAGGAGTTTTAAATTGGGGCCCTATTTAGTTTCCACAATTTTAATTTTAGAATTTAGATTCTTTAGAACTGGGTTATTAGGTCTCATGCATGTGGTCTGTCTTACTCGTCCAGGCCTAGCTCACAGAGCTGGATAATGCAGTGAGATGAGAACTGTTTCTGTGAAGCAGTTCTATGAAATGAGGGTTAAGAACAGATGTCTGCGACACATGTTTAAGATTCTGCCAGATGTGTGTTTAACAGATTCTAACCTAACCCATGCTGGCTTTGCTCTTGCTAGGGCTAAGCTATAGTGCAAGAGGCCTGCTTTAGAGAAGCTGCGAGCTCTGGCAAAAGCTGTGAGCCATCTTTCCAACCCTGTGTGAAACTGTCCTGATCTTACAGTTTTCCACTGCTGTCATTACTTCCCTCAGGAAACTACATTTCTACATCTGACTTTCAGAGGACGCAGGAGAGAGCAGGAGACCAATCCAATCCCAGGAAGACGGCGCAGAAGTACCTGACAGGGATCTCGTCGTCACTGTCCAGGTGCAACAGCCGCCCCTGCAAACGCCTCTCCTCACTCCGGAGCTGCTTCCTCATTTCTGATAACTCCATAATCACATTTTTTTTCTCCTCTGCAAATTTCCATTGAGAAGTTAAAAAAGAAAGAACAACGGATTAATTAACAAACACAACCTGGCTCTTCATAAAGCTAAAACGCCCAAGGATGTTCATGGATACTTCTGCACGTGTACAGCACACACCATCACGTGCATCAAGATCCACAGTCTGAGGTGGGGAGGTTGCTGCGTCTACAGAGGGCACAACACGAGTAGTATGCACTTTGAAAGCTGATGTCCTGGTGGCTGGACAATCACACAGGGTAAGAACACAAAAGCAAGATCCTAGTGACCTGTGAAAAGCTGCTGAAGGTCTGTGTGCAGGGGACTCACTGCCACTTACGCAAGACGCAGGGAGAAGGGAGCAGCACTTTCCCCACCGTTTTTGCAACTTTCTAACGTGCTCTGTGAGCCATAAATACCCTCCCATTTATAGAAGTCCTACCTACCTTCTGCACGGAGGTGGTTCTTCCTTGCAGGCACTGGAGGAGACTGTGCCCGTGACATGGAGCTGTCCTGTGGTAAACAGGACAGGCACAGTCAGCATTTCTTCCAAAGCCGAGCAAACTCTACTCTGTAAAACACACGGAAGGCCCCTTGCCTCTGGCCAATGCTAATCCCTGTGTGTGTATACTGCACCTGTTAAAGTGTCTCCTGTCCCCTCCTACTCTCACTTCACAGGGTTGAAGAGATGGCTCAGCAGTTAAAAGCACACACTGTTCTCTTGAGAAAAGACTAATAAAGGAGTATTTCTGGGGTCTACTCCGTTACCCCCACTCATTCCCTAATACACAGCTAGCATCAGCCTCCATACCCGTTGCTTCTGTGGGACTGCCCTTATTAAATCAAGTGATAGGAGAGACTCTAGCCACTCTAGGCACGGCAAACATGGCTCTGGGAGGCCTTGTCCTTCTCTCCCATTTCCCTCTGCCTTGCTAAAAACCATGAGGTCACATTCCTAAAGCCAGCCGCCAGAGTCTAGTCCATTTGGCCACTTCTCCTCCTGAGGCTGACTGCCAAAGCCCAGCTATCAAAGTATTGAAGTCCTGCAATCAAAAGCCCCCTTTAGCTCACCTAATTAACATGCCCAATTACAATTAAGCACCTCATTCTAACCCAGGTTCCCCCCTTTACCTTTATAAACCACTATTTGCCTATGGGCCACCTCTGACTCGTCTCTCCTGAGGCAGACCTTTGTCTCCCACTCTTTCCTTCTCCCTGTTCCCTTCCCCCTCTTCCTCATCCTCTATCTTCTGTCTCTTCCTCCCTGCTCTTTGTCCCACTAGGGCAAATCAATCTCCTTTGTGCTAGGAACTTGGTCTTGAGGTGTCTTGTGCTGATACTGGTCCTTTCAAGGGTCCCTAAGCCACAAACTCAGTGGGCAATTTCATCCTGGATTTCCTTGGTGAGTAACGACTAGCACAGCTGACACGTTCTGCCTGCAGCTCCCCTCTGCTGTTTAAACACTGTTAATTCCCTCGCACTTCTGTTCTCAGTCCTTTCTACTCTTCCGCATACATACCCTGTACAATCGCATTAATTTAGTAAGCACCAATGTTAACTGCTTCCCAAGCTACAAATCCAATCTAAAATGCCTTCCTCAGCACAACTCAATTTCCAAACTCCAACTCTTTATAACCACCACCAGAAACCTGAAAAGTATCCCTGACCTCTTGCCACCATAAGTCCTTAATCTCACATCTGGACTCCCACAGAAGCAGCTTGCCCTGTGTTTAGTCCCCCTACAGAGGAAAACAGTATTCAAGCTCAAGTGCCCAGGCCACTGTCCTTGACCGTCACGAGGACCCCCATGCATTTACAGCCACCGAGCAAATGAATCAGACTGTCAGAAGTAGAACTCAGGGAAATGTCTCTAGCTCACTCTGCTGTCTATGCTTACTCTGGGAGCCACGGCTTTGCACTCCACAAGCCCGGGAGTCAAAGTGCACAACACTCTCCACCCCAATACCGCGTCCATCTCCACTCCCAGCTGCCTCTGCACAAAGACATCATCAGGGTGGGCCAAAGCCAGGAGGTTCTTTAGATGGCTTGTCCCGCCATTATGTTTGCAGATACTCAAAGTCCTTTTATGGCTGTAGGTCAGTCTAAACCTAAGGGAGTCCACAAGTATAACTCCAGTTCGTAGACACACAGTTCCCAAGAAGACTTTCTTAGCCAGGCAAGGTGGAGAGCAACTTTAATCCCAGCACATGGGAGGCAGATTTAAGCAGATGCCCGTGGGCTGGAGGCCAGCTTAGTGTATATAACAAATTCCAGAACAGCCAAGGCTACAGAATGAGACCCTGACTCAAAACAAACACATGACAGCAATGACAAGAACAGCAAACTGGTGTTGCTTTAACAGACTGTGGCTTCCTTAAAAATGATGGTTTAGGGCACCAAGTGCTATCAATCACAACTCTAGCAACATGCAAACTAATGAAAACCTCATGAAATACCCATCCCAAAAAACTCAGATTAACTCTGAGAAAAAAGTATATACATGAATGAAGGAGCTTATGATGGTGTCCACTGAAGGAGGTCTTTGGAGCTTGCTTGCAAGTTTGTTCTGAAGAGCAGGAACTACAGGAGATGGCTGTCTCAAGTGCTGAAAAAAAAAGTCTTTCTGTATGTATATATACATGCATACATGCACACATACACTATACACAGCAGTCACAACCACTTAAGAAGTTCAGGTTCCCTTTGCTTTTAATAAAATACTCTATAAATTAGTCAAATTCTTTCAGGTGTATAAGATCAAATCAGGTTTCTGGAGAAGAAAGCCCTGTGCACAGCCAATCCTGTGCACCAAAAACAGTGACTCCAAAAGCAGTCTTTTTGGTGAATTACATTTAATTTACAATATAATACATTAAAAAATGAATCACTGGGTAAATAAAATTCAAGGCTAATATTTTTTGTCGGTATATTTGCCAGTCAGTCACTCTGGCGAGCTCCTGTGAGCCCACAGTCCACGTGGTTCTGGTCTACAGACAATATCTTAGGTAGCACAGCTGAACACAGGACCACAGTAACAAGACTGAAAACGGCCACTAATTAGGTTAAGAATCCAACTGTGGCACACCTCACAAACGACGGTCAACAGTGTCCATCCTCAGTTGAAGCCCGCCTTTCTCCCCTTTTCCTAGTTAACTACTCCCGACTCTGCCAGGCCAGGACCCATGCCTCTGTCTGAATCATACCTTTGTTTCATCTCCGATAGTATTTTCTCTCTCATAGTAGTGCTGAAGTTGCAAGTTATGCTTCTCTTCCTCTTCTTTCTTCTTTCTTTCTGCTTCCTTTCGCCTCTCTTCAGCTAACCGAATAAGTTCTTCATTTTTTAGCCTTTGCTTTAAAATTTAAAAAAGATACAGTTCTTGCATAGATTTGCAGTACATTTAAAAATGTTACTTTGTCTAAAAGAAGTAATATTGAATATATAAAAGATATGGTGTTCTACAAAATGAAGATGCTATCTACTTAATAAAATAGTAGACATCTTTTATCAGCCTAGAGTTAAAAACAATTTGTCTCTTTCTTAAAATAATACGCAGTGCAGACACTAGGGCACTTTAAAATGGGTGTCAGGATAGCAGTGTCTCATACACTACCGCGCATGCATTTTCTGAGTCAACAGAAGCCTTCACTCTGGCTGGAGAACGGACACACCTCCTCCTCCTTCTCCCTCCTCCGCTCCTGCTCCTCCTCATACTCCTGCTGAATCCTGGCCCTCTGCTCCGCAAGCCGCTTTTCCTCCTTCTCTTCAGCAACTCGCAGCTTCTCGCGCTCTGCTTCTTCTCTTTGTCTCTTTTCCTCAATCTAAAGAATTGGGCTTAGTGATTAGCCTGCTCACCTACTGACAAGTTAGAATATCACTTTTTCTCGGATGCCTTCTATTTCCAAGTTCTTGATTTCTAGGAGTCCTGTATTTTACTTGGAAGGACACAAGATACTGCCAAAAGCTGCTAGTCAGATTCATCTCTGCTTACTACCGACTGTGTGAACTTGGGAAATGGACGTCAACTCAATTTTCTCACCTAGTAAGAGTTATTAATGCTCACTCTCCAAAGTGCTCAAAGGATTAGTGAGAAGAGGTAAGGAACACACTAGCTCTTCCTGCACAGAAGGTGCTGAGGACATCTCTGTGGCTGGATTATTCTAGTGATTCCCACTGCATGTCAATGTGCTTGACCGTAAAGAGAACTCAGGAGGTAAAAGAAGTGTGTTAGCCTCATAGTGCTCTTCTCCCCACTGGCAGGAAAAGAGGAACTGAAGTGCTGGGAAGCAGCTCAGGAGCAGGCCATGCTCAGAACACACAGGCCCTGCTCCCTCCCAGGCCTGTGCAGAGGACGGAGACAGAACAGAGCTGCCAGAATCACTCTTTTCTCCCATAACCATCTGAGAACCGAGAACACAGGGAGAGAACATTCTAAAGCAGAGCATATGGGCAGAAGGAAGCCCCAGGAAACAGGACATGATGCAGGAAAAATAGTACAAGGGTTTTTTTTTTAAAAAGTTAAAAATATTAATCTTCTAGTGTTCTGAAACCAAGTTCCACTCTGAGGTTGCCCTTGAAGTCCCTAAGTAACCCCAGGATGGCCTCAAACTTAGGGTGATCCTCCTGCCTTAGCCTTTCAAGTGCTAGGATTACAGGTGTGCACCACCAAGCCCATCTATCTGCTATAGGATACTTAGCATTAGCTTAATGCTATCCTTAAAGATTATAATAATTAACATTATTTATAGATCTTTTGTTCAATTTTTTTTTTTAATTACACCAGTTTTTCTTTCCTCCCTCTATTCTCTCAAATTCATATTATACAAACACACACACGCACACGCACACACACACAATCATACTCAGTCCATATAAGGTTGCTTGTCTGTGTATAATTTCAGGGCTGAGCACTTGGTTGGTACTGGATAAGCAGCTGGCATGCTTTTCCCTAAGGAAGATTCTTTCCTGCTCTCAACATTCCTTAGTTGCCTGTAATTCTCTGTCTACCTTAGAGGCCCCTTGATATTTTGCCCTTCTGTGTCAATATGTCTATTGGTGCTGTTCTTGTTCAGGTCTTGTTTAGGCAGCCATGTTGACGCAAGGATCATCTAGGAAGATTGTAAGAGGGAGAGGAACAGGAAGTGTGCTGTGAGACTGTCATGTTGGATCTTACATTTTTACTATAGAGGTATTTTTATGCAATCTGAATTTCCTGTAGCTTTAAGGTTGCATGTTGACAGTGTTCTGCAGAATGAGAGCTGGAATCTTCCTACATGAACTATGAGTTACCAACTACAGCCTCTAGTCAGGCAGTGGTGGCGCACGCCTTTAATCCCAGCACTTGGGAGGCAGAGGCAGGCGGATTTCTGAGTTCTAGGCCAGCCTGGTCTACAGAGTGAGTTCCAGGACAGCCAGGGCTACACAGAGAAACCCTGTCTCGAAAAAACCAAAAAAAAAAAAAAAAGGCCCAACTACAGCCTCTCCTGATACTTCTCATGATAGCTAAATGTGCAGCCTGGTAGTCAGTACCGAACACGTGCAGACACCCGGAAGCACAGCAAGCCAGAGAGAGCACTGATGCTGCAGCAGTGTCCGGCCCAACCCAGGATTGTCTTCTCCTTCTTCCAAGGGAAAGAACAAAAACAAAATTACAGAGGATACCTGCTACGTTCAATCAAGTACTGCCAACGTAAGCATTGACAGACCACACATCTAATAGACACAGTCTAGTACCAACAAAAATTTTTAAAAAGAAAATTATCTTCTAGGTCAGTTTTCAAACTATATAACACAAAAGTGCTTTATAAGATATCTGAATTTTTAATTAAATTTTTCCATTGAATTATTAAAATTTTTTAATTTAAAATTTAATCATAAATGTTATTTACTCAGGCTGGAGAGATGGTAAGAGCACTGACTGCTCTTCCAGAGGTCCTGAGTTCAATTCCCAGCACCCACATGGTGGCTCACAACCATCTGTAATGGGATCTGATGCCCTCTTCTGGTGTGTCTGAATGCAGCAACAGTTTACTCATGTATAATAAATAAATAAATCTTTGAGAGAGAGAGAGAGAGAGAGAGAGAGAGAGAGAGAGAGAGAGAGAGAGAGAAACCAGCTTAAAAAATAAATAAATAAAAATAAATGTTATTTACTCAGTCTGAATAGCAGCAAGGCTTCTGATGAATTAAGTCAACTCTTACTTATTTGTACAAATCCTTGGCTAAAGCTTCTTTTCTCACCTTTATGAACAAATTTGTATATTTTAAAACATTTATTTTTAAGCTTTAGATATTTTCTGTAAGATATTACTAATAGTAACAATAAATACCATTTAGCTTCTTAGAATTCTATGTGATTTGTGACTGAAGACAAAAAGGATTTTGTGATCACTGAGAAAAAAATTGAAAAATCACCATTCAAGAGTAATATATTCAGCTGGACAGTGGTAGCATACGCCTTACATCCCAGAACCCAGGAGACACAGTGAGTTCCACAAAAGCCAGGGCTGTTACACAGAGAAAACCTTTTTAAAAAACAAAAACAAAAACAAAAACAAAAACCCAGAGTTCTCTACTCATAAATGCACTGAGGATTTACAAGGAGTGCTGAGGGGTCAAAGTAACCGTCGAAGCCTCCTCTCTGTTAGAGGCTTTCCAGAAGGAAAGACTTCCTAGTGGCCCCACAGATGAGACTGCACCACCCAAAGACAGGCTTCGTAAGTTAGAAACTCCATCTGTCTTTCACTGCAGGTCCTAAAACAAAGATAGTGTCTGTAGAGAATCTAACATGCAATAACATTCTACACATGTAAAAGTATTTTGTGAACAATAAAGTGATTTAAAAACTAACATCTGATGATTGTACCTTACTCCATGGTAGATGTGTTAAATAAACTTAGAAATAACTTACATTTTGAGTTGCTGTAGCCATGGTAACAGAACCACCACAGCTGATTCTGCACCACAGTCAACCTGCTGACCTGAGTATCTGACATCTGTGGGACTCTGTTATCTGTCACGTTCTCTGTGAGTCCTCTCCCCACAGACACTCATTGCTCTGGTCTACCCAGTCCTCTAGTAAAAAAATTTATACCAAAGGAAAAAATGTTTTCAGGCCACCCTGAGATGAACGTGTGTGGGTGTAGAGAGAAGGGACGGAGAGAAGGAACCCGAGCCCCTTATGAGCAGACACCGCAGTCATCTGGACTACATCTTCTCCTCACGGCGAAGTCAATACTGTGGGTTCCCCAAGCTCATTGCTTAATAAACACCAGATACTTAAGTGCCTTCTTTGGGAAGAGTTTGAATATTTCACTACTTTAAATGCTACCTGCCTAACACAAAAAGAGGCATATAACTGAAAAAATGTCATTATATGTAAATGTTTTGTTTACTGAGACCCCAACTGGCCTTGAATTCTCAATCCTCCTGCTTAGTCAGAGTGCTGAAATTGCATTCCTGTACCACCAAACTCAGCTGAAATGTAACTTCTGTTCCCATATACTCTGTACTGAGTCAATGATATCACATCGGTTGGGGGAGGCAGGGCTTAATTTTCTTCTCTAACAAGCATACAGAAAGATTCACCTTGTATCTCTGAAGTGGATTTTAGAAATCTTGAAATTCATTGCTTTACCAACTATTGATCTTCTAATGAAGTTTAGAAAAGATTCTGATATGACTGAACAATGTGATTTTGGCATTACCTCTACTGATATAAACTAGACATTTTGGTTAACTGTATAGCATTTTAGAAATTAGTGCACAGTGGATAAAATTCTTGCAAGTTTAGTTTATTATTATATTCATTAAGAGTTGGAACTATAACCAAACAAGGCTTTCACCTGAAAACGAAGAAAATTCTTGTATAATTCTTGCTGTTTAATCTGAAGCTCGCTGAGTGGCTCACCGAATGTGTTTCCCCGGGCAAAAGGAGAGCTTTGTGTTTGCAAAGGACCTTCAAAAGACAGTTTGCAAAAACACAGTTAGGAAAGGAACAACCTGCTAATAAACCCACATTATGAAAAGAAGTATTACATACAACAGTCCTGAGGTTAAGGTCAGAACAGAAGGTGAGCGAAAGGTGAGAGAGGACACACAGGACAGCACGAGAAAGCAAAGCAGTCAGTCAGACTGAAGTGAGGGCTGGAAACCCTGTCCAGCGCAGCGTAACGACACCAAGGGAGCGTGCGAACTAACACGGCCTCACAGCACAGGCTGTACAGTATTGTTCATGATGGAGAGATGAGTACCCTCTACTTAAGAATACTTCTTAGGAGTTGGAAATACAGCTCAGTGGCAGGGCATGTGCTTAGCCCTGGAAGGCCCTAGATTCAATCCTCAGAATTGAAGGGGGAAAAAAAGAGGAAAAGAAAAAGTTCTTAAAATGGAAATTAGACTAACTATAATAATACTATTTACTCTTAAAACTGCTGAAACTAGTGCTTTACTAGCATGTACAAAGCCTTAGGTAGCACAGAGTACTTTTTAAAGGGATTTACATGTGGCAATAGTTTGCTGTAGTGTATGTTCCTTATAAATAGCATTATATAGTCTCAAAGGGAAAACATTATTTCAGAAAAGCTATTTGAAAAACAATCATTCCGTAGAAATCTCTTTGAATGCAAAAAGAAAAGAAAAAAAAGATGACAATTTAAATCTCACATGAATTTTTATATGATTCTTAAATGATTGATGTATTGCTTTTGTTGTTTGACTGGTTGGTTGGTTTAATTTGTTGGAACAGGGTCTAACTATGTTATGTGTCCATGGCTGATCTGAAATCACTATGTAGACTAGGCTAGCCTTAAGTCTGCAGCAATCCTCTTGCCTTGGCCTCCTAAGGGTTGGACTTAAAGACATGTATCTCTACGCCCAGCTGCTGACTCTCCTATCAACTTATAATACCTATCCTCTGCTCGTGTCATCTTATGTAGGACGACATTTAGTAGTTCAGTGGGGAGGACTTTTTTCAGAGCTCTAGGGAACTAGTACTATTAGAAGATACTATTAGTATATAGACATGCAACTAGATACCATAGCAACCACAAAAAAACAACTGAAATTAGTACTGGACTTCATAGCAGTTCACTTAGGAGCTATAAAGTAAAAGGAAAAAAAACAAAAACAAAACCTAACAGCATGCGCCAGGTAGGGTAGTACACCCTGTAACCCCAGCACTGGGGAAGCTGTGTCCTTACCACGGCCTAATGAGACAGGGCCGTGGCACACACCTTCAATCCTAGCCCTGGGGAGGCAGAGGCTGGGAGGTCTCTAGGAGTTTAAGACTAGCCAGGTGACATAGTGAGCTCCAGACCAACCAGGACTACACAGTGTAAGACACTGTCTAAAAATAACAAAAGGAAAAAAAAGCCAAATTAAGACAAAACATCAAATGAGAATGAAGCCTAAAAGCATAAATTAGGGAAACTGTGAGATATATTCAAGTTCCCAAAGCCTTTTAAAAATATTAAACAGCACATGCACACACATATGTGTACACAGTCATACACACATGTAAATATGTGGTGCCAGGAAGTGTTTGTGAACCCCAAAAGACCATGCAGCAGATTCCGTGCAATTGCACGAGGGTCTCTTTATGTGAGCTGGAGCTTGGGCCACACACGGTCTCTGATGCAGCAGAGTGGGAGTCCCCAACTCCCATGTGTGAGAACAAGGATTTATAGAAAATGGCGAGCAAATGAGGTTTTAGCCTGGTGAGCATCTAATAGAACAACTACTGTACGGCAACAGGTGGGTGCTCTGAACAAACCACAATCAATCACAACGGTCTGAAAGGCCATCTGAGACAAGCAGACTAAGCTAGAGAATAACTGTGGAGTCTGGCCGAGGACAGGCCGCGGGGTCCTCCCTGGTGCGTGGGTGCAGCTTGGGTTCAGCTGCAGGTCAAGCTCTGAGGCTTTTCTTTCTTTCTTTTCTTTTCTTTTCTTTCTTTTAAGATGGAGTCTGGTCCCAAGATGGAGTAGGTTTGGCCTCTCAGTCCTCATACACATATATATGACATAGCACAAATTAGGTGGTCGTGGATAGTTTCTTACATTGACAAAATTTAGTTTAGTTAATGGTTAGAGAAAGAAAGTCTAGAAAATTTCAATTCATATAAAATGAGGATACTGACATTTTATGATATTTTTAAAGTTATCATTAAGCACCCACTAGAGGAAAATCTGACATACTACAGAAAAACTATACAGGTCAAAATTTGCTGGGCATGTTCAATCAGTCTTATTCTCTTAGGAAGGGGGTCACGGTAATTGTCTATTCCCCAGTGTCTATGCCTCGTAAGCAAACGCCCAAGAAAGAGGAAATGCTAACCCTCCTTACAACAGCAAGCACCACTGTATACGCAGAAACAGAGAGCCAGAGCACAGAGATCCCAGAAGCAGCAGACAAGAAAAGCAGCAATAAACGGCAGCAATTCATATGAAAAAGTATCTGTTGTTCCTACTGTGCACTGGACTATTTCAGATTAAGAAATTAATCAAAGGTTCCAATTTTAGAGTTCCAAAAAATTGAAGCTAACAGCAAATAGTGAAGTCTAATGTGGATCCCAGTGCAGCCCTTCTTCCAGCACAGTAACAACAGTGGACAGGGCTGCCTACTGTCTTCAAAGTGCCAGCCTCAAGGGACCAGTGAGGTCACCATCACAGCCCCCACTGACCTGCGGGGGTTGCCAGCAAGTCACGTGAGCTATAAAACTAGACTGCATGATTAGTCAGGAATATTTCAAAAGAACTTTCCTATAATCAAAATTTTTCCTATAATCAGAACTTCTAGGAAAATGTAAAAGCAGACTCAAAACAATAAAATTGCAAATGAGCAAAAGCAGAATTTTATAGTAAAGTCTTTTTATCAGCACCAATACATAGTGCAAGATGTATATTCTCTACATTTGCTTTGATTTTTAAATGTATAGAATACACTCACACACATACGGTAGAATACTGAGTAATTTCAGCTCACAGCAACTTTAAGGGCCCTGCTTAATGGATGTCAGCTTTACTTACCCACACAGCTGTGACCTGACACTAAATGTCTAGTTACTTCTTTTTCTGTACAGTGTGAAGGGCAAGTAGTATAATTTATGATAACAGACCAAATACTTTCTCACTGACGCAGTCAGTGCTGTGTATATGTGCAAAGAAAGGCCCCTCAAGTATCAAAAGAAGAATATTAACAGCGGCCACACACAGAGCAAACTACAGAGTGGGAAAGAAACACGCCGTGTTAGAAGCAGCCTTTCCCTATTCTCTTTAGAAAGAAAATACATGATGCTTCCTAATGTAACCAAAGTCTCAGTAAGAATTTTATCAAAGAACAGAAATGAAATATTACTGAATAGCATTAGAAATTAGTTTTTTTAAATATAGAATGTGATTAAAAACCTGCGTTTTTATTTGCAGAATCCTCTAGGTTCTCAGCATTTGCTGTGGCTAAACTCTGGCCTACAGAGACGACAGCCCTTTTATCTTCATGTGTTCTCGCATCTGGGTTATGGCAGGCATCTAGATTCTGTCTGTGCATCCTATTCAAATCAGCTGAGAGGGAAAAATAATCCATTTATTTCAATAAACACATTTCTATAATTACTCTTAAACAATACATTTTTAAATAGGAAATCAGCAGGAAAAAACCAGACAAGGCTGGCAATGGCTGGATGAACGCTGCAGCTCTGAAGCCACCTCACTAAAAACTATAGAGACTATGAAATCAACTAGGACAGAAGTTAAGGACACATAAATCGTTGACATTTGATCAAAAGCCATATTAACATAACCACTATCAATTCAGGAATCAGAATTTTCTTTAATATAGAACAAACTTAGTGAAACTCAAGTCAGAGTAAAATTTGTCCCAAACCATCAGCTCTCCTAAAAACAACTAACAAAAACCATGTTTATATGGAGTGTTAAAATGTATCCAGAAATTCTTTATTTAGCAACCAACACTTCTTCAAAATATGGAACGCGAGTCCCTTCCTTACTAAGGTCTCCTCATCAACTCATTTCAGCGTGGGACACTGCAGGAGCTGACCTGAGACTTCCGGGGCTAACTCACAAAAGACATGAGCTGTATTCTCTCTGTCCACTGGACTCACTGAAGGGGAAGCCTATCACAGTGGCACTGAAGGGGATGCTAGAGAGAGATCTGAAAATAAGAAACTGAAGCCTCCTGCGCTGTACATAGAAGCCATGGGGGGGAAACAATCTCAGGCTAAAGCATCAGACACAAACAACCAGGAAAACCACCCCAAAATCACTAAAGAACCACAAAGTAGTATGCAGTTCTTATTTTAAAACACTACCTTTGGGATGGTTTATTACCTAGCAACAGACTTGCTGTGTCTATCAAATATCTAATACCTAGCTCGGTTGGTAGTATTTGTCTAACATGTGCAAACTGGCTCAAACCACTAGTCTCAGTAACAGACCTATACAGAATTCACATTTTATTTGGTTTTTTTTGTTGTTGTTTTTTGTTTTTTGTTTTGGTTTTTGGAGACAGGGTTTCTCTATGTAGCCCTGGCTGTCCTGGAACTCACTCTGTAGACCAGGCTGGCCTCGAACTCAGAAATCCACCTGCCTCTGCCTCCCAAGTGCTGGGATTAAAGGCGTGTGCCACCACTGCCCGGCCCAGAATTCACATTTTAAAAGTGCATAAACAGGTCGACCACGTCCAGCGGAGACGGGAACAAGTTGGCGATTCCGGGCAGGCAGTATGGGCTTATTTTGCCAAAGAAAACACAGCCGTTGCACCTAGTTTTGCAAAAACCATCAGTGTTTGGGAATGATTCTGATGATGATGAGACTTCCGTGAGCGAAAGCCTTCAGAGGGAAGCTGCTGAGAAGCAGGCCATGAAACAGACCAAACTGGAGATTCAGAAAGCTCTTGCAGAAGATTCCACTGTGTATGAGTATGACAGCATTTATGATGAAATGCAGGAAAAAAAGGAAGAAAGTAACCCCAAACTGCTTTTGGGGAAAGACCGAAAGCCCAAATATATTCACAACTTACTAAAAGCAGTCGAGATTAGGAAAAAGGAACAGGAAAAGAGAATGGAAAAGAAAATACAGAGAGAACACGAGATGGAAAAGGGAGAGTTTGAAGATAAAGAAGCATTTGTGACATCTGCTTATAAAAAAAACCTGAAGAGAGAGCTTAAGAGGAGGAAAAAGAAAAGAGGGCAGCTGCCCTGGAAGCACGTTTGGATGTGACCAAGCAGAAAGATCTCAGTGGATTTTATCGGCATCTGTTAAATCAAGCAGTTGGTGAGGAGGCAGTTCCTAAATCCAGCTTTCGTGAAGCCAGGACTCTAATAAAAGAAGAGAAGCTCAGAGGTTACCCTGATGAAACAAATTCAGAGAACAGACCACCACAGCAGAACTGCATCCTGCAAAGTGGTGTAGAGGAAGTGGAGATGCTGACAGTGATTTCCGTGATAACAGCAGTGAGGATGGTGAAAGGGGGGACCATAAAGTAACGTCCAGGGGGGACACAGAAGGCGGCGCCTCCATGGGATACCCCAGGCATCACAAGCATCACGCCCACACTCACCATCATCTAGTGAGGAGAGGGGGCTCGGTACCAAGCACCACTCAAGAGGTTCCCAGTCAAGAGGACATGAGCAGAAGGACAAGAAGGACAGGCAGTCCAGAGACCAAGAGAGCTGTCACAAGGACCGCAGAGAAGAGTTCTCATAGGCACAGAGAGGCCAGTCATAAAGATTACGACTGGAAGAGGCATGAGCAAGAAGATAAACTGAAGAGAGAGAGACAGGACAGAGAACGGAAGAGGGAGAAATTTCCTCAAGAGAACAAGAGAGAGACAGACAATGGAATGATCACGACCGATACAGTGAGAAAGAAAAGAAAAGCAAAGAAAAAGAAGAGCACACAAAAGCAAGGAGGGAAAGATGTGAAGATGGGGGTAAGCACAGAGAGAGGGAGAAGCCGGAAGTGGGCAGTCTTCAGAAAGACATTGAGACAGAAGGGAAAGCAGCCCAGGGTCTAGACCAAAGGACAACCTTCTTGACCAGGAGAGATCCAGCAAAGCGAGAAACACGGAAAGGACAGAGGGGAACAAGGGAAGCCCTCTTGTTCTGAAACATTACTAGCAACAAAACACAGACTGGCAGAGGAAAGACCAGAGAAGGGCAGTGAAGAAGAGAGGCCCCCTGAGGCCGTGAGCAAGTTTGCAAAGCCAAGTTTGCAAAGCGGAGCAATGAGGAAACCGTGATGTCTGCTAGAGACAGGTATTTGGCCAGGCAAATGGCGCGAATAAACGCAAAGACTTGTATTGAGAAAGAAGATGACTAAGGACTGCCCAGATCTGGAGTTCCTTGGAAGCACAGAGCATTGAGACCCTTGAACTTGCTTTAAGAAAGCATACAACTGTATGAACAGCGACTGAAGAGTATTTTTTAAAGTGTATTTTCAAAATTTGTTAAGTCAAAAGTCAGTTCTCTAAGCTTTGGTGCTTGTCTAGAATTGCGAGGCATTTCCTAGTCTGTAGCACTTCCTTGATTGTACTCGTGAATCATAAGGTATTAAATCTTATAGATTCTTTGTGAGGAAAATTGTCTTCATGTTACAATGTTTATACATTAAAAATAACTTGTACAAATGTTGCTTTTGAGTTTCTTTGGTTTTGTGTGAACGGTTTTTTACCTGGGTGGGTGTTTTGTCTACATGTAAGTCAGTGCACCAAGTGGCTGCCTACTACCCACAGGGAAGGCCAGAAGAAAGCATTGGATCCCCTGGAACTAAAGTCATAGATGGTTGTGAACCCCTATGTAGGTATCAGGAATTAAACCTGGGTCCTGTATGAGCAGCCAGTGCTCTTAACCACCAAGCCATCTCTCTGGCTCTGAGGGTTTTTTCTTTTGTTGTTTGTTTGTTTTTTATTATGTTCTGCTTTTGTCTGGGGTGATTGTTGTTATACTCTTGTTGCCTAAGCTATTCTGGAAATCCTGTGCTCAAGTGATCCTCCTGTCTCAACCTCTCAAGTGCTAGAACTATAGGCAGTGACCAACTCTAGGTCCAGTTTGTCTCTGTTGCAGAAACTATTTTGTAAATACTATCTTTTGAGTTAAAATATATAAATTTTAGAAATAGAGAAAATTGAATATGTTCTGAAATTCGTGTTAAAATGTAACATAGAGCTAGATCATGCATGTCGTTGAAACTTTTTGACCCACAGCATACTTGGCTTAAATAAAAATAAAGATAGTAATATGCTACTGCATTTAATTCACCTTTGACTTAACTGTAATTTCCAGGACAGAGACAAAGCTCAGTAGTAGAGCACTTGCCTGACACACACAAGGTCTGGAGTTGATGTCCAAGATTGAAAAAAAGCAATAATTTCATTTATGTTCAATTCTTGGTGGTTTAGAAAACATCACTTTTTTTTTTGTAAGATTGTATTTTGCAAATTACTAAATTGATGTGTAACTAAATCTGTCAGCTGAGAATGAAAAAAATGTTTTATATACTCCAACAAGGAGGCTGAAACTTGTTAAAATTCCATCTCTATGTTCAAATAAAACTAGTTTCTTCTGAACTAAGTGGGAAAAAAGTGCATAAACAGGGGCTGGAGAGATGACTCAGAGGTTAAGACCACTGACTGCTCTTCCTGAGGACCCAAGTTCAATCCCCAGCATCCACACGGCAATTTAAACTGTCTGTAACTCCAGTTCCAAAGGATCTGGCACCATTGCACAGACATTCATGCAGGCAAAACAACAGTGTACATAAAAATAAATCTTTTTTTAACTATATATACATATATGTGTGTGTGTGTGTGTGTGTGTGTGTGTGTGTGTGTACACCTCCCCACCTACTCCTCCCAAACAAAACATTGGAATAATAACAATAAAAGTAAACTTAAGCCGGGCAGTGGTGGTGCACGCCTTTAATCCCAGCACTCGGGAGGCAGAGGCAGGTGGATTTCTGAGTTCGAGGCCAGCCTGGTCTACAGAGTGAGTTCCAGGACAGCCAGGGCTACACAGAGAAACCCTGTCTCGGGAAAAAAAAAAAAAAAAAAAAAAAGTAAACTTAAACATAGATATAAAATTATTTATCAAAAAAGAATATTACACTCAAGGGTGTATTTTGAATGTGTCACAAGTTTAAGATACCATATAGAATAGTCCAAATAACATGTGAACATACACAGGAAAACAAAGTTCGGTACATGACAGTTTACACCAGCATATTACATTTAGGACATCTTGGACTTAGAAAATGGATAAGAGCTTCCAAGTTAAACGTGAGAAGGAAAGAATAGTAATTAGAAAAGAGGGCCAACGAGATGGATCTACTGGTTAAAAAGGTGGCTGTCACGCAAGCCTGACAACCTGAGTCTAATTGCTGGAACACATCCAAAGGAAACCAGATGTAGATGTGGGGGGGGCTCCCATCTGTAATCCCGGCCCTCCCACAGCAAAATACAGGAAAGTTGCCAGGGAGCTCAGAAGCTCATGGACGCCACCTACCCTGGTACCTGTATAACTACATAGTGAGATCCACCTCAGGAAGACAGACAAGAGTTATTCTCTGACTCTGCATGTGCGCCATGACATGTGCATGCACACATACTCTCTCTTACACACACAAATACTGAGAAAGAAAAAAGAAAGAAAGCCAGGCATTATGGTGCATTCTTTTTATCCCAGTACTCGGGAGGAGGCAGAGACAGGCAGATTTCTATGAGTTTGAGGCCAGCCTGGTCTACATAAGTGAGTCCAGGATAGCCAGGATCATTACACAGAGAAACCCTGTCTCAAAAAACAGACAAATGAATGTACGGACAGAAGGAGGGAGGAAGGAGGGAGGAGGGGGGAGGGAGGGGGAGAAGAGGAGAGAGGGAGGGAGGGAGGGAGGGAGGGAGGGAGGGAGGGAGGGAGGGAGATGGGGATATGGCTGAGCAGGTAAAACTCTATCAGAACAGCAGAGTTTGGATCCCAGTACCCAAACTGGCAGCTCACATCCACCTGTACCTTCAGCTTCAAGCCTTCTTCTGACCTCCATGGGAATGGACAAGGAGATACACACACACATACACACACACATACACACACACACACACACACACACACACACACACACACACACACACACACACCTTTTTAAAAAGCAGAAAGTAGAAATGGGGGTAGCAAGTAAAGCCTCAGTTTAAAATCCAGGACCCACATAGTAAAGAGAGACCAACTCCCACAGACTGTCCTCTGCCCTGTGCCCACACGCACACTCACCCTACGTCAGGTAGGTACGGAGGCTGAGGAGGGGAGTTACATAGAACCCAAGTACATAATGTACATGTTAGTGGATGTCACAAGCAAACTCACTCTTTATACAAATATGCCACCGAAAGGGAAAAGGGCTGGGCGGGTGGCCTCAAGCTCAGGCCTTAGAACACACAAAAATACTGGTTGGTAGGCAATGGAGGCCTGGCTGGAGTTTCAGCACTCACAAGCTGTAGAAACAAAAGACTACTGGAGAAGCTGGCTATCTAGACTAGCCATACTGGTGAGCTCTGGGTTCAACTGGGAGACCTTGCCTCAGTGACAATGTGGAGAGCAATTATGGAAAACCCTCTATAACTTCTCCTTGGCACCCAGGTGCATGCTGAACACACACACACACACACACACACACACACACACATTACACACATGAAGAAAGGCAATTTTTAAAATACCATTTTAATAGCATCAAAACATGAGAAACTTAGTTATACAATTGTCAAAATATGTACAAAATATGATTTACAAAAGTATAAAGTACTGATAAGAGAAATTAACTAAAAGCACTAGTGAGTAGATGGCACACTAATGCATCAGAAGATTCAGTACTGTTAAGATGCTGCCCACACCAAAGTTACCTGCGAGGTCAGTACAATTCTAAAGAGAATTGCACTATTTTTTGGATAAAACTGACTAATAGTAAAATAAGAAGCTGGATGGCCAAAACAATCTTGAAAAAAAAAAACCCACTAAGTTGGAAGGTCAAGAAGGGGTCATGAAATACACCCATAATTCCAGCACTTGGGAGGCTGGCACAGTGGACTACAACTCAAGATCATCCAGAACTATACAGGGAAGCCATGTCTCAAAAAAACAAAAGAAAAAAAAAAGAGACTCCAGCATCTAAATTTCAACACTTACTATAGAATTAGTAAAGTATATGATATAACCATGAGGTTAGACATGTAGTGCTAACTGGTATTTAAGTGTTCACTGTGGTATTTCACAATGCAATTCAATGTGGAAAATGTTCTAAAACAGACTGATTTTTGGTATAACTCTGAATAATAAAATCCATTACATCATGCACTTTGGATGGATGTACTATATGGTATAGAACACGCATAAAAGCTATGCACACGTAGATAGATTTAAATAGGCAACTACAAAGACAACTGTCAGACAACTGCAGGTTAAACACATGGCATGCCTGTAAGGGCCACCAGGTAAAAGCAAATGCTACACAAGCCTTCCGCCTGAGTTGGGTTCCCTCGCAGATACGATGATGGAAGGGAGGACTGACTCCCAAAGTTGTCTGACCTCTGGCATGACTCACTTACACATCAAGCACAAATGTACAATAATAATAAATCAATAAATCCAATAAACAGGATAGGCAACTAAAAGTATTATAGCATTTGGAACAGGAAGACAGTAGGGGGATGGCAATATCTAGACACTATCTATAATTTCATTAACAGCACAGTACTGCTGTTATTTCTAGCTTTTATACTTGTGCCATGATTGGATGTCAACTGTGAAGGAAGGAAGCACTGAAAGTCACTCGTGCTCTATCTCGGCATCTCTTCTGCGTACTAAAGTTATTTCACAATAAAGGTTTTATAAAAACTGAAATAGCTATATATTCCATAGAATAGCCGCTAAACCTTCATCTACAAAGTCAAATGCTGATGAGCATTCAGAGCAATTAGAAATTGTGTGCTTTTCTAGTGAGAATGAAAAAAGGCAGTTTGGAAAACAAACTAACAAAGTTTAAAACACTAATAAACTGGCAAGCAAACACTACGCAACCAACTGACCCTATTGCTATGCACTTACCCAAGAGACATAAAAGCACTCCTGCATACAGAGGCCCATACGTGGGCACTTTGATCACTGCCTCTCACCCTTCCTAACGCTGCAGCCCTCTAAAACAGCTCCTCCTGTTGTGCTGGTCCCGACCATAACATTATTTCCATTGCTACTTCATAACAGTAATTTTGCTACTGTTGTGAAATGTAATGTAAATATCTGTGTTTTCTGTTGGTCTTAGACTCCTCCCCAGAGGGTTCATGACACACAGGTTGAGAACCATAGGTTTGCTGGGCAGTGGTGGTGCACACCTTTAATCCCAGCACTTTGGAGGCAGAGGCAGGTGGATTTCTGAGTTCAAGGCCAGCCTGGTCTACAGAGTGAGTTCCAGGACAGCCAGGGCTACACAGAGAAACCCTGTCTCAAAAAACCAAAAAAAACCAAACAAACAAAAAAAAAAGACAGAAAACCATAGGTTTACAGCAATTCTACTCTTAAATTGGAAATAACTCAAGCGTCTATCAACTCTAAACAGATACACAATGGTGGTACCTCAAAACAATGCAATTTCCTTCAGTAACAGAAAGAAAAGAATCTCACAAATGTTATACCGAAAGCATATTACAAACTTAAAAGGCAACACTGGCACCCAGGAGGCAGACCACAGGTTACAGGGGCAAGGGCTCTAAGAGGACTGTCCATAATGGGACAGAGGGGGCAGGCCTGTTAGCAGTTCTGGAGTAAGATCTACATCTTGAGTGTGGTAGAAATGACTTTAGCAATTGCTGTCACTAAATTTTAAGAGAGTAAGTTTATTAAATGCAAATTTTACCTCAATAGACATATATATATAAAAACAAATATAAATCTAACTAAGGTAAGGACGAAGCATTAAATATGACACTTGCTCAAATGTATATGAAAGGCTGTTTAGCCATACCTCTCACCAGGCCTGTGAGAGATTGCCAGTCATTTCCAAGTGGACAAGCTTTTAATTTTATGGGTGTACGGCAGCAGTTCTCAACCTGTGGGTCTTGACTTTGGGAGTCATATCAGATATCCTGCCTCCCAGATATTTACATTACAATTTATAACAGTAGCAAAATTACAGTTATGAAGTAGCAACAAAATAATTTTATGGCTGGGGGTTACCACACCATGAGGAACTGTATTAAAGGGTCACCGTGTTATGAAGGTTGAGGACCACTGCTATATAGTTGTTAAAATTTTAACACATATAGTCTCAAGTAACACCACTATGATCACTTAAATTCTACAAAGCTCCAGCATCAAAACAGACCCATCTCTATCTCTAATTGCTCATATTCCCAGCCTACAATCCCCAGGCAGGTTCCTTATTCTTTGTTATTTTGAGAATGTAATGTAATGGAAATGTACAAAGGTAACTTTCAGAATGGATCTTTTACTTACCAGAACTTTTGATTCTTCCAAATTATGAGCATCAACAATTCATTCATTGGTATTGCTAAGTAGCCCCTGGCCCCACACCACACACACACACACACACACACACACACACACACACACTGGATAAATAAGCTTATCCATTCACCTACAAAAACATTTTACAATATCTTAGCTTTTATAACTTTAAATACAGAGTCCTAATGAATAAAGAACACTGAATGTGAGTGAGAGGTAAAGACTCACATTCTTTAGTTTTCCATCAGGAAACCAAAAGTAAACAGATGGCGCGAAACCCAAAGCCGACGAGCAAACGGCAGGACTGCAGTGCTATAGGCACACAGGGTGGGCCACGGTCATCTTAGCTCACCTCCCTAAACATCTCAACCAAGTAAAACCAGTCATGTCTCCCCACCTCTAAGATACAAAACCCACATACAAAAACCTGATACGTTTTAGGTACTGACTGGTTACTTTGAAGATGGTATTTAAAAGGTGTTCCACTGTCCTTGATAAAATACTACACTTTCTCTGTCTTGTGTGATGACCACGACATGAAGTAAACAAACTGAACATTACTACTAAAAACAGAAACCTCAGAGGCAATGTTTTCATTTCTTCCCAATACGCGATTCTAAAGCAGCATCTTACAATTCAAGAATCACACTTCACTACAAACTTACCACAGAATGGTACTGCCTAAGGCCTCCTGGAAAATTCTGGAGACTGTTCTATCTAATACAAGTTGTTTTACTTTCAGTAAAAACAAAAATAAGAATGTACTCTAAGTACTGTCTGGCTGAGCACCAGCGAACATGAATTACTCTCTGCAGTGGAGGACTGTCCTCAGAGGACGGGACGTGTATACCATGCAGAAGGCAGGCTTTCTAACGTGCATTATGTTCATAATCAAAGCAGCATCTTTCCATTAAGTCATAAAACAAGCCCTTCTTATACAGTCTGATTCCCACCTCTTCCTACTCTCCACTCTTAAAATGTTAGAAATAATTCATTTAAAAGCAAGTTTATGGACACATCATACTTATCAGATTTCCTTTGGCATCTCTGAGAGGAGCGCCACCTCCGCCCTTCCCCCAGGGGTTGTAAATCCTCATTTCGGCTTCTAATTTAGCTTCATATTCTTCTTTTTCTAAACGTTCTTTCTTCCTTCTTGCTTCTCTTTCCCGGATCTTGACAACATAAGATATGCTTAAAGTAAATATTGACTTATAGGAGGTTGAGACAAGACACTAGCAATACTATTACTTAATTTTTCTAGTAAGAAAAATATACATATATTTTTAAGTACCCTTTTTTACTATAAAATTAAGAGTCATATATAAGGATGCTGATCTGTGAATGCAGGAGATTGACCTATAACTTCAAAGGAGAACCCCTCACCAAACCTCGGAAATCCAAATAGAGACTGACTCAGAACTCCTAGTGGAAAAGACTCCCAGAACCAGTCTGAAGACCAATCTGCCTGTCAGCCATCCCCTCTACTATCAATCAGACACTTAGACAGATGTATCCAAGTATTCTGGCTAGCCTGGACCAAGTTCCTAAGCCCTCCAATCAACCCAGCCCACAGCAGCTCAGCATGGAGACCACACAGAGCACTGCTCACACCCACTGTGACTCCAGCTCTGCCACCTAAGAACAACATGTAGAATCCAGAGAGCTCTCCATGTGCAACAAGAATCTCCTAAGCCTACAGAAAGTTTACTCCTCCAAAGCCCAGAAGCTGCACCTATCCCTCCCACAGCTCCATTTGCATATCAACAGCGTGGCCCCCAGACTGAAAACCAAGCACCATTCAGCTGGCCCATAATCTAACAAGTTGGGCAACAGCAAATTTCCAAACACACCCAATAAAGGTAAGAATAGATATCCATACCAAAAAGCACCATCAACCTCACAACTCCAAATGCCTGGACCCATCACAAAAACACAAACAAGGACAACCTAGACAGCAGGTCTCCTCCAGAACCCAGCCCTCCATCTCTGTCCTGAAAAGAGCAACTTGGCTGATGAACAAGACAATGAAATTGCAGTTATAAGTGTGCTGAGGAGCTCAGGAGGTTACTGAGCAAATGCCCAGACAAAGATTGCAGAGCACAAGTGAGCTCTGAATCAAACAGTGAAACAATGTGAAAATACAACTTGAAATATAGACACAGAATCTGAAGAAAAGAAAAACTCATCATGTCCAACAAAGAGACCAGAGCAAAGCCTCACCTACAGACTGGATCAAGGGGAAGACTACCAGATCTCAAACACAAGGTACAAGAAATAAATGTTTCATCTAAAAAACAAACAAAAAACTAGAAACAGAACATGCTGAACACTATAAAAAGACCAAACATACAAACCATAGGTATAGGAGAATAAACCTATTCCACAAAATCAAAGAAGAAAATTTTGCAAATCAAGGGATGAGAGGCATAGAGATTCCTCAGGAACGAAGAAAGGAGACTGGGAACGGCAAAGGCCCAAGCTATACACAATGGCAGGCCTATCAGAATCACATCTGAAATTCCAGTGCAAAGTCTCAGATCAAGACGGCCTGGATAGAAAGTTCTGAAAGACTACAGATGCCAACCCAGACTACTATACGCAGCAAAACTGTCAGTCATAATTGAAGGAAAAACATTTCATGATTTAAAGAATTTATGCCCACGACACCAGCTCTATAGAGGATACTAGAAGGAATAGTTGAGTCTGAAGAGATAATTAAACACACCCAAAAAAGAACAGAGAATAAATAATCCCAGTACAGCTGAGCATGAGAAGTCTAAGAAACCAACACAACAACAAGAAAACATTCATCAAAAATAACCCTCAAAAGCTCCCAATAATAAATGTCTCAGTTCCCCAACAAAAAGACACAGACTGTTAGCATTCTGTCTAAACTCCTCCCCACAGTTGCCTGGCAACAGCCAGGTGGGCCTGGCCCACTATAAAAGGGGCTGCTTGCCCCTCCTCTCTATCTTATCTCTTTCTCTTGCCTTTCTCTTACATCTCTTATCTCTTACCTCTCCCCATTCTCTTCCCCCTCTCTCCACGTGGTCATGGCCGGCCTCCCCCTCTCCACTTCTCTCCTCTCTCCCTCTCTCTGCCTTTCTCTGCCTCTACTACCTTCTTAACTCCCCTCCCCATGCCCTAAATAAACTCTATTTCTGTACTATACCTTCTCATGTGTCTGGTCCCTCTGGGCTTGGGCCTGCTGAGGCACACCCTTCCCCCACACCTTCCTCCCCTACACCCATATAACATATATCTTATTATATTTTTATAAACACATCATTAACAGACTAGATTAGAAAACTGGATTGATCGGTTTGCTTGTTATACACCTCACCATCAACCATAGACACCATTTCTGATGAAAGCATAGAAAAATGTATTGTTCCAAATAAATGGACAAAGAAACAAGCAGGTTTTGCTAGTCTAATATCTAACAAAATAATAAATTCCAAACCAAACTTAGAAGAGAGAGAAGGACATTTCACACTCAATAAAGGAAAAATACACTGAGAGGACATTACAATTCTAATAAACACTAAGGCCAAGGGCATCCAAGTTCATAAAAGAAACATTACTAGATCTAAAATCACAGACTGAACATGACATACTGATAGTGGGTAACTTCAATATTCCACTCTCAATAAAAAAGTCATCTAGACATCAGTAAAGTTGAGAAGCTCTGGAGTTAAGACACCATAAATTAAGTGGCTCTAACAGACATTTATAGTAGAACATTCTACCCAAACACTAAACATACATTTTCAGCAGCCATGGAACTTTCTCCAAAATTGATCACATATTAGGACACAAAGTAAGTCTCAACAAGTTTAGATAAACTGAAATAACATACTGTATTTTATCTGACCATGAAAGAATAAAGCTGAATATCAACAATAGAAATGGAAAAAAAATTACACTCTCATGTAAGTTAAATAATACCCTACTAAATAAAAATTGGATCAAAGGCAAAATTAAGAAGGAAATTTTTTAAATTTCTAGAATTAATGAGAGTAAAACCACAACATATCAAAATCTATGGACATCATGAAGGCAGCTCTACAAAGAAAAGTGCCTACATCAAATGACTGCAAAGAGCTCATCAGTAACTTACTGATGTACTTGGAGACCTTGAAAAACAAGAACAAACAACACCCAAAGAAGAGACAAGAAGAAAGAATCTAAGTCAGGGATAAATTTATCAGAAAAACAAACAAACGAACAAAAGAATCAATGGAATGAAAAGTTGGTTTTTTTGATAAGATTAACAAGACCAGCAAACCTTTAGGCCAAACTGAAAGAGGAAATAGAGGGGGAAGGAGGGAGGAAGTTGAGCAGAAAGGAGGGAAGGAGGTCTGAATTTTCAAAATCAGAAACATTACAAAAGCTGCTGAGGAAATTCAGAGAATCTTAATGACACAATGTAAAAATCTGCATCCCAGCACTCAGAAAGCAGAGGCAGATGGATCTCTAGTGAACATGGTCAGACGGCCAGCCTAGTCTACAAAGTGAGTTCCAGGCCAGTCACAGACACACAATAAGACTGTATCCAAAAAAAAAAAGGAAAAGAAAACAAAACTAGTATTCCACTAAAATGAAAATTCTTAAATAGATGAAAAAATATGAAGTAAATTATTAAAACAGGCCCATAGCTACCAATAAAATAGAAGAAATAATACAGAATCAGCACAAGAGTCTACCAGATTTCCAAAGAACTTACACCATACTGCCCAAATTGCTCCATAAAATAGAAAGGGAAGGAGTATTTCCAAATTTGTTTCACACAGTCAGTACTATCCTGATACCAAAACCAAAGATCCAAAAAGAAAAACCACAGGCCAATCTCTCTGATGACCATAGATGCTGCGTGGTTTGAAGAATGGCTTCCATAGGTTCATATATTTGAATTCTCAGTCACCAGAGAGTAACTATTTGAGGACTAGGAGGTGTGGCTTTGTTACAGGAAGTGTGTCACTGGCTTTGAGGTTTCAAATGCCCATACCAGGCCGCCCTCCCTCTCCCTCTCCCTCTCCCTCTCCCTCTCCCTCTCCCTCTCCCTCTCCCTCTCCCTCTCCTTCTCCCTCTCCCTCTCTCTTCTCCCTCCCTCCCCTCTCTCTCCCCTCTCCCCCAAATCTGCAGCTCAGGACATAACTCTCAGCTACTGCTCTGGCACCATGCAAGCTGCCATGCTCCCGCCATGCCCTCGCTATGAGACTAACTCTCTGAAACTGTAAGCAATTCCCCAATTAATGTAATGAGAGTTACATTGGTCATGGTGTCTCTTTATTGCAATAAAACAGTGACTAGGATAGACACACAAAAATAACTCAACACTTGAACACCAAATTCAAGAACACACCCACAAGATTATTCTAGGTCCTCTGCAAAAGTAACAAGAAGCCACCTCTCCAGCCTAACCATGGCAATTTTGCTCACTCATTATGTATATAAAGTAAGAATTCTATGGCCAGATATATGATATATGGGCCAGCACTACAGGGGGAAAATTTTTAACTTCTTGATTTGGGAAATCTAACCCTATTGGAAACATTTAAATATTCTCACTCAAAACCAGATTTTTATTTTCAAAATTCAGTTTTTCTTCTGTAGAACCTTCACATTCATAAAAAAAAAAGGCAGTTAATTCTTTCTAGATATCTTCCCATGTAAAAGCTGAAGAAAGATGTTTCCCAAGGAGCTGGGGCAGTTAGGAGTAAGTACTCTTCCTG
The DNA here is from genome assembly GCA_028551405.1 of Uromys caudimaculatus. Classification (NCBI taxonomy): domain Eukaryota; kingdom Metazoa; phylum Chordata; class Mammalia; order Rodentia; family Muridae; genus Uromys; species Uromys caudimaculatus. The sequence goes on along the minus strand of CM052702.1, from coordinate 29,886,514 downwards.
CAGCTCACACCTACCTATATAACTCCAGCTCCAAGGGGATCTGACTCCTCACAGCCATAGCACTCATGTGCAAAGACACACAAACACATAGTTAAAATACACATATTCATAAAAAAATGCAAGAGGCTCTTGCCTAGAAAATCCTCAGATCAATCCTCTGCACCATATAAAACACAGCACTCTGGTGTGCACCTGTGCTCCCAGCCCTCAGGGGGGAGAAGTAAACAGGATGACCAAAATTTCAAGGCCATTCTCTCTTCACCACATAGTGAGTTCAAGAGCAGCCTGATCCAGATGGAACCCTACCTCAAGAAAACAACAAAACCCATAGTTCACCAAGAAATCTAAACAGAATTCCCCAGGAAAGTCTTCAATTTAGATATGGACCCACACCTTGAATCTCTCCCCAAAAAGCTGTTACAAACTCCTAAGTAAGTTTTCTTTAACCAACATAAGGTACAGAAGATGCCAATGTGCTTCTTGTAAGCACCCTACTAAGGTGTTCCCTACTGGATTGTGGCCTCATAGGTCTCCTTGCATTCGGACACTCCGAATCATGTTTAAACCCTCTGCTCTTTCTCATCCTCTCACGCATACCCTGTGCATCAACAATCAGAACTGTCTGCTGACACCCTCCCTTTCTCCTCAGATGGTTCAGAGCCTCAGCACCTCCTAGTTGAACTGAACTGATCGACATCTCACTAAAGGTTTCTCTAGGGCCAGCAAGATGGATCAAAAGTCAAAGAACCTGCTACCAACCCTGACTAGCTGAACTTGATCCCCCCAAAAATATGGTGGAAGGAAACGCACATGCACATGGACACAGACACACACCAAACAAATAAGCAAGTTCTTAGAACATGCAGGGAAATAAAAAAATAAAACTCCCTAAATATACCAGGGATGTCTAGAAACTAACGTGCAGCTCAAATATTAAGTACATACCCAGGCCTACCTGTCCCCGGCACGCCTACTGCTCCCTACAGCAGCTCAAGCACATCCACTGCAAAGCCTACCGTGTTCCCTGCCATTGTTCTCCCCTTCGTCTACAGTCATGCTGTAAGTCAGGCAACAGGGAAGGAAGGAAGGAAGGAAGGAAGGAAGGAAGGAAGGAAGGAAGGAAGGAAGGAAGGAAGGAAGGAAGGAAGGAAGGAAGGAAGGAAGGAAGGGAGGGAGGAAGGAATACCTGCTCCTGCAAAGCTTCTTGGTAAGACTGAAGCGACTGTATAGAAGGTTTTGGCTTATCCTCAAAGACCAGTCCTGAATTCCTGTGTCCATCACTAAGAACTTTCTGTTTATTCTGTCCAACAGTATTCCTAATGGCAAATAAACAATTTGAATCAATTTATTTATAAGAACAGCAAATTCTAGAAGAAAACAAAAACAATTCTTTGCCTGGCATATAAAACCATCTTTTAAAAAAAAAAAAAAAATCTTTAAAAACAAAGCCAGAAAGATGGGTCAATAGGTACGGCAAATGCTGTGCCGTGCCTAGGACTGCACAGAACAATTGAGAAGCAGCTCCTGCAAGTGGTCATCTCTGTCCTCCACATGCACACTGTGACATGCATGCCGTGGCACGTTTGAGCACATGCACAAATGCATGCACAAAGAAAGTAAATAGAAGGTTTTAAAAATGAACTATAAGCCAAAATAAACCCTTTCTCCCTTAAGATGCTTTCGCCAGGGTATCTCAGCAATAAGAAAAGTAACTAAGACACCACATGAGCATGAGGACCTGAGTCTGACCGCTTGCCAGCACACACATAGAAGGCTAGGTGTGCTGGAGTACAACTGTAATACCAGCCGGGGCATGGGGGACAGAAAGACTCCTGGGCCTCACTGACCAGCCAGCTTAGCCAAACAGCTGAGTGTCAGTGTCTCAAAACCCAGGCAGGCAGATCCTGAGGAGCAATACCTGGCTCAGGCTGACCGCTGCCCTCCACACACTAAAGGCAGCTGGTCAGAAAACAGAACTGCTGTGGAATATGCAGAGAAACTAGAATCTTTGTGCACTGATGGTGGGAGGGCAAACAGTGTACTACTGTGAAAGTAATATGGCAGCTCCTCCAAAATACTTCTACAACAATTACCATGTGGCCCAAGAATTGTATTTCTGAGTATATACAAAACAAATTGGAAAAATATAATGATGCTAGTAGCAGTATGTTTACAACTAAGATGATGAAGGAGCTCCAGTGTCTGCCAGTGGCTAAATAAAAAGTAAAACTAATGGTGTAGGCACACAGTGCACTATTATTCAGCCTTGAAAAAATTCTAACATAAGTTATAAGTTATAAGTTATAAGGACCCTGTGCTAAGTGAAATGAGCCAGTCACAGTAAAACACTGTCTGAGCCTCAGGAGGCACTGGAAGTCAGAACCACAGACGGACAACAGAACAGGGGCTGCCAGAGCATGTCACAAGAGAAAATGGAGTTGCCCATTATTGAACTCACAGGATAGAGTTCTCATTTATACGATGAGAAGCAGTCTAGAGATGGTTATGCAAAGTTACAGATGCAGTTAGTACTACACCAAATGCTCTTAAAACAGTTAGGCTACAAGAGCTTATATTATGCATGTCTTAGCACTTTTTTAACTAAAGACTTACACAGCTGGCGGGGCTACCTGGTGAGTGACAGGGGCAGGGACATGAGGGGCAGGCTGTCTTCCAATCATTCCTGAACCATCTAAAGGGGAAAGGAATAAAGACATTTATTTCAGAATATTTACTTATTATTAATAACATTTTATCCCTAAAGAAATATATACTGAAAGCTTTTCCCAAGCACCATTACATTGTTCTGGGCTAAGAGTTAGCAAAAGAACATAGGAAAACATAAAACAATTACCTCTTAATTCTGAGTAAAAAGGAAATAACTATGAGACACAATTAGTTTTACTTTGGTTTTAAAACTGGGTCTTGTTTTATGACCCAAGGTGACGGGGAAGTTCCTCAGCCCAAGTGGGCCTTGAGCTCATGACCCCACCTCTATCTACAACGCATTTTAAAATGGATATTGCTACAGTTTGTTCTGTATGCCAAATTTATGCAGGAATTTAATTCATAAAATCTTATGCTAACAAATTTAACAGAGTAGAAATAGAAGCCCCATGACAGTCGTGAACTTACAAGGGGGGTAGGAAAAACAATACAGATGCACATCCACACCTGCCCTGCATACATTATTGGACATATTAGGTCTACAAACCTCCTCTCTTCATAAAGTATCTTTATCAAGTGTCATGTCAAACTAATAAAATTGGGCTTGATACTAGAGATAAATTTAATACTTGGATTAAATGAAGCTGTACCTTTTTCATTTACATACTGTTGCTTCCATAAAAACGGTTATCCTTACTAAACCACCAGAAAAATGTTCATAGAACATATAGAATACTCACAGTACGCAATATTAGGATCCAGTGTATTTCTAGCACCGTAAAAATAGTACGCATCATCGTAAGGAGTCCGATAGTTAGGAGCTAGAGGGGCAAGCAGCGGGGGCGGGGGTGGATTCAGGGGCACAGGCATAATCCTGTAACAAGAGAAAAACAAAACATTATCCTCAGATTTTATTACTTTTAATCAAGATAGTTTAATCTTTTGCAAAAAAAAGTATTATTAAAATTAAAAATCAGCCTTGTACTAATTGTTCAAGAAAAATTAGGAATCAAAAAGCAAATAGCAACAAATTTTTCAACTTCAGGAACATTTTGGTAAGATGCAAGAGAGTTAAAGTAATTGAGTAATATCTAATAGCCATTATGTGCCATATCAAACAACGGTATGCTCCCTTAACCCTCAGTAAATACTGAATGGACAATTACATCAGTGCAGCATCCATGAGGCAAGTGACAAAGAGTGCCAGAGGAATACAGAGCAGGGATACTCAGTCTGTAAAGAGACAGGAAGAAAGCTCGAAGAGTCCCAAAACAGGAAGTGCCATGTAATGATTCACAGAGAGAGAGGACCGAGAGCTCCACCACCTCAGGATTATAAATGGCTCTGGGTGGGCAAGCCAGTGCAGAGTGAGAACGCTTACGCATGCCCACACCTGTGCACACATCCACACGTGTCCATTATGTGTACAGGAACTGGTGTGTGTAGGAGAGCTGTGCACACGAGGATGTGCAAATGCACAAGCCAACAGTCATCCTTGCAGGCCAGTTCTGGGGAGCGGTCCACTTTGTTTTTGAAACGAGGTTGCTCACTGGCCAAGACATCATTAATTACACTGGCTGGCCAGCAAGCCCAGGATGCAGTCTCTGCCTCCCAGCACCGAGACCACAGACCCATCCCACAACACCCAGTGTTCTTCCTGACTGAACTATCTCCCCAGCCCAAAGGGTATACTCTTTCTATGTGAAACTTACTGCTTCTTCACAGAAAGTTAAGCCACAATGTGGTTACTTGAGATTCCATACAGCCCTGACATAATACTTAATAGTTCATAAATTTAAAATGTGTAAAAACTTGTACTTCCACATTTCCTGAGGAAACAACACGTGTTTCTACCAGCACAGATTTCTTCAATAACAGAAATAGCAAAGGCAAATAACTTTAGATAAACAAAGAAAAGGGGGACATTCTACATTTTTTACTCAAGCATTAACATATTCCGCCTTAAAGAATCTAGGGTCTAAGGTAGCACCAAATGTCTCTTCAACAGTCAGCAGTTCCACACGATACTGGTCAGTCGGTGAGTCTAACCTCACCGTCATCAGTGCAGACGCCAGCAAGAACAACCTGAGTATCTGTTATGAAAACAATCTATTATTATCAGCAACTCCTAAATTGTACCTACACATAGAAAACTCAATGGCCACATCAGTCCTCTGACTGTATCAAGTCCTCCCATCACCTTTACAAATGAGAAAACTGTGTTGCACAAAGCCCAGTGAAGCCGACTCTTCCAGCCTCTAACCCAGCACAGAAAGCACTGTGGCTCTCTCATCCCACTCTCTTGGCCTTTGGAGGAGGGAGGTCAGTGAAGCAGATGAAGAAGTATCTGAGAAAGTCTGCAAGGAAAGCCCTACAGTTTGTTAGTAACAAACAAGACCAAGTCCTGCTGAAAGGAAAGGCATCTCAGAAATGTGCTAAAGGGTTAAGAAAATAGCTACAAATTTAAAGGTATTCCTATAATTAGTATATTAATAAGTATAGGCCAGAAAATATCCACATTACAGGGTTTTCTTTATGTATAATTAGTATAATGTGTTTTCCCTATAGAAATGACATATTCAATATGAATTCCAGGGTTATAATCCCAACAGCCCTAGAGTAAGCCCAGAGAGAATTGTTAAACCAGACAGATATGTACCAGATTAGAAAAGTTTTTGGAATAAGCTGAAGAAACAATTCAATGATTGCCAAGTGGAAATAACTGAACAATGCATAACTTTTAAAAGACTTTAAAAATGTGACCTAAAATATAGCAGTTACTAATTTATTTTAAAAATAGTAAGCCTCTTACATGACAGAAACATTAAAGATTTCTCCTTTTTCTAGTAGCAGAGAAAGAGTACCAATAACAATGAAGAAGAAGAAAAACTCAGCAAAGTTACTAATGACACCACATCTCTGAAGCATCATCTGCAGCAGCACGCCCTTGTAAACGTAAAGCACAGTGAGGCTTCCCTAATTCCCAAATACAAACATGTAAACAAGCACCTGGGATGCACCAGTTCACCAAGGGAGCTGCCGAGTCCACTGTGCAAGTCTTCATTGTGAGAAGGGGCGGAATGAACTGGTGGGACGGGTGGGATAGACGGGGCAGAGAAGGGAGGGGGAGGTGTCTGGAAAGCTACTCTGGGTCTCTCAGGTGGTATCATCTCTTCAAAGTGTCTTGGTGTCAAACTAAACTGCTTTAGTCTATCAGGCTAAAATAAAGAAAAAGACAAAAAAAAAAAAAAAACCTGTTTGTTACATAGAATCATAAGTTTAACGGTGACAAGGACCTCCAAGGACCCTCTACCCAAGCAGGCACTTAAGACAGTCACAGAACAGCAGAATTTTACAGCTAAGAAAGACTTTAAAGATCTGATTCTTATTTTTATAAGCAGGTAATTGAGGCTCCCTGAGAAGCACATAAATCACCTAAAGGCTCATGATTAGTAAATGACTAAACAGCAACTACAGCCAGGCGCGAACTTCCACGCAGGTCTCCCTGTTAGACAACAGCAGCACCACACCACACCTCTCCTCAGTGGCTACTAGGGAGACTGACTGGAGGAGGGCTTTGCAGGCCTCAGTCTCCCTACAACCATCGGACTCCGCCATGGTCCAAAGCAGCACAGGCCGCCTGCCTGTGAACAGTGAAAGAAGGTGTGCCACGACAGGAACTCGGTAGGCCAGGGGCTGCTCACTAATCTTTACTCAAGAATAGCAGTTTATGTCATTTGTAAACATTAAACAATGCTTAACTGTTGCCTCTAATAGAGTTTTATTCAACTTGACACTCTTTAGGTGATTCAATTCCAGAATAAATAAGCTCTACCACAGGCTATGAAATTTAATAATTTATAAATTTAATAAATTTATTAATCTATAGTTTTAAATTTTATAATTATTATATAAAGTTATAACATAATTATATTTAATTATATGAATATAGTTTATATATTTACATGAATATATAAATTTATATATCTATAATTTATAAAATATGGTTGTTACATAAATTTGTTAATATGGATCATTATATAATTACTAAAACTATAATTCACAATTTAATACATTTGTTAAATAATCTTTAACTATTCCCTCTAATACATATTTATTCAACTTGACACTCTTTAGGTGATTCAATTCCAGAATAAATAAGATCTATGATATACTATAAAATTTAACATGCCAATATATTATACTAAAAAGCTCAAGTTTCCAAAAGCTAATTTTTTACTGCAATGGCTACTTTAAAGGTATTTAATGAGAAACAAAAAGAATTACCTTTGGACCCTATTTTTTTCTGCAAGGCAATATTTTCAGGAAGAGTCTTCCGCCCTGTCACTGGGAATCAGGGTTAAATGGAAGGCCTCACCCACGCTGAGCAGCAGCTCTCCCCCCAAGCTGCAGCGCTGAGCCTTCTAGTTGTCTGTTCTGTTCTTTACTTTACTTTGTGAGTCTTATTAAGTCGCCCAGACTCACTATAAACTTACTCTGTTAGCCCTCAAACTTGCCTCAGCCTCTCAAGTAGCTATAAAAAAATATGATCAGACCTGGTTCAGGACTGATTTCGAAGGTTAAAATGTATATTATAAGAATAGCCAGAAACACAAAAAGGGGCACACTGGAGCAGAATAAAGCAGCAGCCTCTGATGACTGAACCAGGACTCTGCACATCTTAAGAACACTCAGCCACTGAGCTACAACATTACCCCAGCAGTACATTTTAAAGCAGATAACCCAAGGCACACACACTTAAATAAATCAGTAAGGTGTCTATACCTGACTAATAATTAAGATAACAGTAATTTTAAGGATTTGCTAGATCCTTTTTAAAGACTGAAGTTTTTATTAAAACTAGAGGTCTTAACCATCATTAGCAAAAGAAACAAAACTCTCAGCAAATAAACAACAAAAGAGGGCACTGCGGGGAAAGCGCTAAAGTGTTACCTCCTTCTTATTTAACTGCAATGACGTGTGTGAGCCATCCCACTTAATGATGGTAAGGATTGCAAAAGTCAAGTAAAAAGAATATGATTATCCTTCTAGTTTCACAGTAACAAAATGAAAGACACAAGTTACACATTTTTAAAAAAATTATTCTCATAAAGAACAATAAATTGTCACAACATACTTAAAAACAGTAGTAACATCAGGCTTAAGTTACACTGGTTTAACTTTCCCATGGACGTGGCACATGTAAACAGAAAACAAAACAAACTCTAAAAAATGGTACACAAATGAAAGGAAAATCATCTTACACTAACAGTGGGTAATACTTAAGATCAGTTAACATTTCTATAGTTTGCAGGTTAAGACTGACATTTATGAAAATGGAATTTGGTTCACTATTGTTCCAATTGAATGGATTTTCACAGTATCTCAACATGTTGAGCCTCCTCTGCTACTAACATGCTTGAGGCTTCTTTAAATAAAGGATTAAACACTGAAAGATGCCAAGAACTCTTACCGATTTTTCAGGGTCTTGTACTTCAGAAGTTGTAATTCCAAATGCTAAATCTTTTTCTCTAAACAAAATTAAGATTTTATAAATTGAAAAATTCTAGTAAACAGACTTTGTCAAAATTGTAGTCATAAATGAAATAGATCTGTGCATGAAGCCTGTATGATACATTTCCAAATACAAAGAATTCCTTTGATAAGAAAGCCTTACAATCTAATGTCAAATATAATCACAGTACACAGGAGACTGAGGTTTACATGTCAAGTGCCGTAGAATACATATCTCAAAATGAATACTGGAGATGTTTCAAAGACAAAGTAATTTATACAGGATAAGAGACAAAAACAAAATGAAATATTTTATTAAGAAAACAATTAAAACCTCTTTAAGAGCACATGTATATTTTTATGCCAAAAAGTTAAATTCTTTCCATAAAGATCTTTAAAGCAAGTCTCCGTAACACTGGAGAGACGCTCAGCAGTTCAGAGCCCTTGTGCTCTTGCAGACGGCCCAGGCTCGGTGCTCAGCACCCACGTGGCAGCTCACAGCCACCTAGAACCCAAGTTCTACAGGTCCAGATGCCATCTTCTGGCCTCCCAGAGAACCAGGCACACACACAGTATACACATTTTACATGCAGGCAAACAGGCAAAACACCCATATACATAATATAAAAATAAATCTTTAAAGTAAAGAAACTCTCAATAGCTGAGGGCTTGCTTAACTAACAAGCACAGACTCTGAGTTTGAAGCCAGCACAACAAAAATATTTTTTAAAGATGGCTTATTGGAGATATTAAGATATTACTTTCCTCTTGGAGGTGAGAAAAAAAATAAGGTAACTCTCGATTTCTTTGGAACCAATATTTTTATTCCCAATCTTAATGCTTCACAGATTAAGAAAATTGTGAGAGGGTGAGAAGGATTAAAATTGATTAGCTACATCTGTGAAACTGTCAAAGGAAAATTAATCAAAAATAAAAAAGATTCTAGACAGTGTTGAATACAACAAAGCACTGTCATTTACTACATTTTATACTGTGTGAGTGTATGCTTACCATTTCTTATTTTCAAAGTAAACTACTTTTGAGTCTGTTTGTAAATGAGCAATAATCTAGCAGACACTGGTAGGTGATTCACAATCAAGTTACAGTAGAAAAACCTGCCACTTATCCTTGTCATTTCATGGAAGTGCCTTCTGCTAAACGCAAGCTTTTCATTACCGTCTCTTCTTCTTCTGTTGCTCAGCTATCTGTTCCAGGAGTTCTTGTCTATACTTCTCTTTCCTTCTCTTGATAAGTTCTCGATCTTCACCTCCTGGATAAGAAAAAAAGAATCTTAACTCTTATGCATTACATGCAACTAAAACTCAAGCTTAAGAAATTCAGTGTTTAAGTAATTACTATAAAAGAAATTATGGGGAAAGTCACATCAATATACTAATAACTTTCTTAATTTATGAGTTCTAATCATGGGTCAAACATGACATTATTAGTATTAGTAATTGCAAAACTTTCCTGAGTAACAGAAGACTCTACTCCCCAGCCCTTATATGGTGGCTTGAATGAGAAATGTTCCTCATAGGTCCTGAGCTTCGGACACTTGGTCATTTGGTCCGAGTTGGTGACACGGTTTGGGAGGAAGTATGCCTGGGTGGACTGTGAACTTAAAGCCTTGCCTTATCTCCAGTTTGCTCTCTGCTTCATGCTTGTGGTAAACGCTCAGCTTTCTCCTCCTCCTACGCAGCCTAGCACTTGCTTCCTTGCTGCCCCCTCCATAATGGAGTCTAACCAGCTGCCACCAGAAGTCAAATAAACTCTTTCTTCTTTAAGTTGCCTTGGTCACAAGTGTTTCATCCCAGCAACAGAATAGTACCTAAGATACCTTAATAGCTTCTATAAACTTCTTAAATTTAATGAATGTCCATCTGAAAGTGAAAACAGGTCCCACTACTACTTCTAATCATCCCAATAATGGAGTTCCAACAACTGTGGACCATGGGCAAGGCCCTGAAGATAGATAGATAGATAGATAGATAGATAGATAGATAGATAGATAGATAGATAGATAGATAGATAGATAGATAGACAGATAGATCTCTCACACACACACACACACACACACACACACACACACACACACGACAAAAAGTAGAAGAACGAGAGTGTTAAGATAGTTATTGTCCCTATACACATAATGAAGAAGAAAACAGAAGCCACGACAAAAGGGAAGCCCATGAGCAGGTATCCTGTATAGAAGGTAAAAAGCCACAAGAGCATCACCCTAACTCTACACTGAGAGGAGGTCCCATCGTCTACAAAACTGTGACTTTTTTTTAAAGCTCATCAGGAAGCTGAGGTTGTCAATAAATAGAAGAACTAAACATCAAGGAGTAAATCAGTGGTCTGTATAGAGGTGGGAACCCAAGCATCCTAATGCTAGCACAGCAGACTATGGGGAAGAGGCAGCCTCCATACAGCACGGGAAAGAAACCTGCTGATCCTTCAACGGTTTTGTTTTGCTTTGTTTTTTAAATTTCTCGCTCCGGCCCCACTCACTCAGGCCCAAAGATAATTTATTTATTATATGTGAGTACACTGCAGCTGTCTTCAGACATACCAGAAGAGAGCATCAGATCCCATTACAGATGGTTGTGAGCTACCATGTGGGTGCTGGGAATTGAACTCAGGACCTCTGGAAGAGCAGTCAGTGCTCTTAACTGCTGAGCCACCTCTCCACCTCCACCCCGACCCCAACAGATTCTTAAAAGCCATGTGTGCATTAGAGGAAACTACAGAGTCCCAGAAGTGCCAGAACAAGAGGAATTTGAATCATTTGCTGACTTCTGCCAGAGGCTCACTAGAAAGAGAAGCAATACAGAGGTTCTGAAAGAGACCCTTCAATGGCTCTTAGGCAAACCATATGCCCGGCTTTCAAAACTTCTCTGATACAAATCAACAGCTGTCATCATCTGGTGAGGTCCAGGGAACTGCTGCATGAAATCCTGATGAAAACCCTAGACAAACATAAGCCACCACTCTGGGGGTAAGATTAGGAACGCTGAGAAAAACACACTCCTGAGACAGACAGAGACAGCCCTCCAGCAAACAGCATCAATAATCTATCCTCTTCCTCAGGTGCACAAAGGCCTTGCTGAAACCTGCTGAACAAGATTGCTCAAAGAAATCCCTGCACCTCCCATCTATTGGCAAGAAGGTCAGATAATTAATACGTCTCTATATGATTGGCAAAACCAGAAAAAAAAGTCATTAAGATCAACCAGCCTGATTTAACTGAGTTACAAACCATTATGACTGAGAATCAGACATAAACAATCTTTTAAATACACACTGTATTTTCTAAGCCATTAAAAAGATGATTTACATAGGCATGGTGGCTCATGCATGCAATCTCAGTAGATCTCAAGTTGATGTCCAACCTGGACTAAAGCAATTTTTGAGACAGTGTCTCAGAAAACAAAGGAAAAAGAAGAAAAGAAGCACACACATGTAATTTCAGCACTTAGAAGGTAGACAGAGTTATGAATTCAGTCAGCCTGAGATACTAAGAGAATTCTAATCCAACCTGGGTTACTCAAAGAGATTCTGTCTCAAATATTTTAAACAAAAAAAGTAAATGTTTTTAAAATATATTAATAAATCCCACAAACTTGAAATAATAAAGATTTCGTGAATTGTGCTTCCAGACTGTAAGAGACACCGACACACATTAAGAATGGAGCTCTGAGGTATAACTCTTAGCTGGTAGGCACAAGGGTGCTCGACTCAATCCCTAGGACTGAGATACAGACAGACAGTAACAAAAACACATAGCTGAAGGAAAGCTTTCAATTGTACACAAATTCAAATACATACTTCTGAGTAATTTGTGTTCTCTTCTACATGCCACAGTGCATTGTTATTTCCCTCCAAACTTGCTCAGGCCCTGCCCCAACTCCACCCTGCTAAGAAAGGGTGTGGATCAGTGGGTTTTAACCTTCCTAATGCTGTGACTCTTTAACAGAGTCCCTTATGTTGTGATGACCCCCAACTCTAAAACTATTTCATTGCTACTTCATAACAGTAGCAAAATTGCAGTTATGAAGTAGCAATGAAATAGTTTTAGAGTTGGGGGTCATCACAACATAAGGAACTCTATGTAAACAAATATCGGATATGCAGGATGTCTGATCTACAACCCCTGTGAGAGCTGAGACACACAGATTGAGAACCACTGGTCTATGCAGCCCTGGCTGTCCTGGTACTCATGACATAGACCAGGATGGCCCCAGATTCGCAGAGACCTGCTTGCCTCTACCTCACCTCCAAGTGTTGTGATTAAAGGTGTGTACTACCATGTTCAGCTTAGTTTTGTTTTTTAATAAAGTAAAAGTCCCAAATGAAGTATCTGAAGCTAAACAATAGGTAAATAAATTTTAGTACAAGTGGAGTTAGAGTATTTTCGTGACCAGCAGTCGTAACATGAAATGAAGTCCACCACCTTTAGAGAGAGGTCAGTTCCCTATCTGTGCAAACGTCCTCAGGGATAGAGATCCTCAAATGTACAATGGACCAACAGTTTGAATGATGTCAGCCGTTCACTGCTAACACTCGACTACTGTGTCGCTCAGAGCTCCTGACTGCATACTGGTGACCTCAGTCCACTCCTCTGCAGATGGCAGAGTAACCTTCTTGCTGATAAAATTAGTTTTCAGCCCACTCTCAGCTTACCACTTCTTTTACCATCTGTTAAAAATACAGCCTAAACACGTGCCTTTACTCTGGTCTGAAAGATAAACTTGTCAGACCTTAGAGGCAACAAGCACTAAGTTTCTGTGAACACAGCCATCTTTCTCACAGTAGTCATTTCTAGGAAACAGATCTCTAAAAATACCAGGTAACTATGTCTCAAAGACAAAATTTAACTTACTGATTGCTTTTAGGTTGGATCAACCTAATATGCTATTCAATTTTCTCATGTACCTTACTAACACAAAATTTTAGCTAAGCTTTCAAAGTGCCCATTCAAAGAACAACTTCTTTTGTATACAAAGCTATAAGCAAAAACCAAGGCTCACCATACCATTTCTGAAATGAAATGAGGACAAACATAGCAAACCAAGATGATTAAATTCAGTAATAACTTTGATCTTTGATTAAAAAAAAAAAATAGAAAATTTTGGTCATCATGATTTTGAAAAAAAAAAAAAAACTCATTCACTCAGCAACTATATAAAAGAACCAGTATTGTGGTTTTAATATAAATGGCCCCCGTCAGCTCGTCTATTTTGAAAGCTTGGTCACGGGGATGGAACTCTCTGACAGGATGAGAAGGATTAGGATAAGACAGGCAGCCTTGTTAGAGGAAGGGTGTCACTGAGTGCGGGCTGAGAAGACCAACAGTCTTCTTAGTCTCTGAGAGTGTCACTTTCTTTTTCAGTTCTCTCTGTCGGTCTCTATGTCTATGTCTGTGTTTCTGTCTCTTACAGTCACAGTCTCAAATCTCTCTCAGTCTCTCTGCCCCCCCACACACACATACACTAGAATAGTGATTAAGGCATCAAGAGTGGGAGAATGGAGTGTTCAAAAGAAGTGAAATAAAATACAAGAAATTAGCAAAGAATCAAGAGTTACATATAAAACAGAATAAAAAGAAACATTCATAATACAACAAAATCCTAGCTAAAAAAATAAAATAAAACAAAACCTTATTACTCAAACTGATTTCAGCTATCATCTATAACCCATAGAGCTAACTTAGTTATTTAGCTTTAAGGTATCAACAGTTCTATACGATGCATGCTAAATGCTTGGTATGCTACCCATCGTAAAGTAAGCCTCAATAAATGCCTGCTGTTATTCACAAAGGCATCATCATTTACAACACTGGGTTCTCACTAAGGACATTTAATTCAACACTCTACAAAGGTCTAATCAACTGAAACTGCTGGACATACCAAAGAGCATGCCTGCAAAGGGACTCGTGATATCGAGATCAGCAGATCTGGGTGGTCCATTATCTTGAACACTAAAACAAACAATATGAGAGAGCAAATATTAAAATCCAGGTATTTTTAGGAAATCAAAATTCAACATAAAGGCTAGGAACAATGGTGCATGCCATTAACGCCAGCACTTGGGAGGCTGAAGCAAAGGATTGTAGGGTTGAGGCCAGCCTAGGCTACACCGTAAAATTCAATCACATGTAAAAACCCCATGTCTCAAAGAATAAAAAATAAGGAGTTGAGATGGCTCAGTGAGTAAATTACTTGGAAAACATGAGGACCTGTGTTCAACCCTCAGCACACAGACAAGAGCTAACTCAGCAGTGCATGTCTATAATCCCCAGCTAGGGAGGTGACTACAACAGTGCCCCTAGGGTTTGCTGGTCAGACATGCCAGCTCCAGATTCAGGCGAAGTCCCATCTCAGAGAATACAGTGGAACAGGACGGAGGAAGACACTAGACCTTCACCTCCAGCCTTCACAAACACCTGTACATACATGTACCACTGAAGAAAAAAAAGTGAGTATGAATTATCCTTTCTTTCAAAAATGCTATTTAAAACTATGGTATTTTATTTCTTTAGTCTTCAGCATGCTTCACTGGGTCCACAGATTAGAAATCTTTTTTATATGAAATCTCACACACACACACACACACACACACACACACACACACACCCCTCCTAACTATATTCCCATTTAGGAAAGATTATCCCTTTAGGATAAAATAAAAATCTTTAAAAAGAATTTAAAAAACAAACTTTCTTGAAAGAAAAAAAAAACCAAAGAAAAAAGTCGGATCCTCAACAAATCCATAATTGGAACAAACAGCAAGTTTTCTAACAGCCAGGGGTGATCTTTGTTTCCTCTAAGAAAGGACGCTGCTCGGGACACAGCACATCACCCATGTTATACCGTATGTTAGGACAGCGTACTCTGTCTCCCTGGTCAGCACGCACCGGCTGGGCAGGCTCCACTGAGACCTTCTCATACACGCACATCATACGGTCCCATCATACTCCATTTCCCGTCACCCCCTCATGCCCCTGCCCCACCACTTCCTGATCCTACTGTTCTTTTGGGGGGGAGGGGAAGAGGTCTCATGCACCCCAGCTTCACCTTGAATTTCCCCTAAAGACTAGAGGAACCTTGAACTTCTGACCCTCCCACCTTTAATGCTGGAGCCATGGGTGTGCTCCACCACGTGAGGTTTATACTATGCTAGGGGTTAATTCCTGGGCTTTGTCCATGTGAACAACCACTCTACCACTAAGCCACACCCCCAGAGCTCATGTGGGTTTGCTTTACATTTCAATTTTAAAATTCTTGTTTGTGTTTATAATACATGTGACATGGTTCAACTGTGGAGGTCAGAGGTCAACCTTGGCAGCGCTCTCCCACATAAGTGGATTCCAAGAATTAACTCAGGTCATTACGTCTGTGGCAAGCACCTTCATCTACTGAGGCATCTTGATGGCCCATGTGTTTTCTTTTAGGTTGTTGTTTAAAAAACTATTCACACTTATGGTCAACACAGAAAAGCATCAAAATAAAACTATAAAGTTATTTGCTTTGTTATCAATAGAAACCTGAATACTAATTTTACATATAAGCATTAAAACTCCACCAATAAATACAAATAAATAAATAAAAAACAAACTTGAAACTCACACTGAAGGGACATTTTCAATCCATTTTCAGTCCACCTGCAGTACCATGACTTCAAAATACTCTTTTAAGTATGTGTATGTGCCAGCTGAGGTATCAGTGCAGCTGTTAAGCCATCAGATGTGTTGCTGGGACTCGAACCTGAGTCGTCTGCAAGAACAGTCTAACTTCTTAACCACTGCATCATCTGTGCAGCCACAACTCCACTCTGTTTCAAATTCATTATAACACCATTGTTATGTTCATTTTTCCTTCATTCTTTCAAATTTACATACTTTATAACGAGAGACGCTTACACTGAAAACCCTGCCAAGCTTTACTAAAAAAAAAAAAATTATTCTTGAAAATCATAGTGTAGGCCTAGGGCTGTAGCTGAGTGGTAGTGTCCTTGCCTCACCCAAAGATTTGTGTTCAGGCGCTACGACAGACAGGAGGGGAGAGGCCCGAGAGAGGGCCGAAGGAGACCCCGAGAGGTGCTCACCACAGCCCGGCACCCTCTTCCCCACTGTCCCCTCTCACTAGTGGAGGAGGGCTGCCAATCCACTACACTGTCCTCCCTTTCCTGCAGCCGCTCTTAGGCAGGTGCTGTCTCAGAGTGTGACGCCTAAGGGACAGAACTGCTCTCACGTACCTTTTATTTTCAGCAGATGAGGTCTGTGTATTTGGCTCTCCTGTGACATCATTCTCGTCCACATACCTTCGTCTGTTCCCATGAGGCCTTAAAAACACATTAGCTTATCGAGCACGGCCCACATACGTGGATCCTACATCTCTAGAGTTCTACAGTCTGATGTGTTAGCATTAAGGTGAGCAAGAGACTATGCTGACAGTTTACTGCAACTGCATCCTAAAGTTATTCAAATTAGATTTGCCTCAAATATGATCTGCTAGTTAACAAGAAATAGTAACAATTTACATTCAAGTTTGCTGTTATTTTCGTGTATAAGAATATACTAGCAAAGTTTTCTATAATGCTATAACGCCAGACCCTAATACACATTTTCTAACCGAAATTATTATAAACTATTTCTATATAACTTCTAGAATATTTTATTTCAATATTACATTTAAATGCTTAATTTTTTACTTTAATGCTTTTTTAATTTTAAAAAATTAAATATTTTAATTTTTATGTCTGTGTGTGTGTGTGTGTGTGTGTGTGTGTGTGTGTGTGTGCGCCCTCTGTGTGTACACAAGCCCTGTCTCTGCTGATGCCTGAGGAGGCCAGAAGAAGTATCAGATCAACGAGAACTCGAGTTAGAAGAGGCTGTAGGTCATTCAGCTTGGGTGCTGGGAACTGAACTCAGGTCCTCTGGAAAAGCAGGAAGAGCTCTTAACCGCTGAGCCATCTCTCCAGCTATAAGATAACATACTAACATACTTTTATCAACTGGTTAATATAGTAATTACAGGCACTGCCAGCAGCCTTATTCTGGACACAGAGCAGATAACATCCCTGTGCACACTTAAGTTGACAGGCAGAACTCAAAACAGAAGTGTTTTCTGACTAAGACACATACACTCTGGGAATGATTTCATTATACATAAAACCAAGGTTCTTAACTTAAGAACTGGCACAGTAAACCCCATGCACGAATAAAGAAGCTAAACAGAAAACATCATTTTAAAACAATCTGATGCAGAGCAGACCTGAGGAACCTTCATTTTACTTAATCATAAAGAATAAAAACAAAGTTTAGAATTTATTTTCTTCTATAACAAAGCAGACATTTAAAGCAGCGAAAATGTTTTAACTATCTTTTGTTTCCATTTGGCAAACACTGATTTGTTTTTTTCCAGTGTAATTTCTTATGCCAGAGAAACTAGCATAATTTTTTAGATGAGCATTTATTAGCATCCACGATAAACAACATTTCATAAGTCATATTTCTTTATGTGGCTGTTAACAAATTATATTTTCCTTCTGAAGAAGATAAAAAGTATGGTTGAAAAACTATACCATTTAACATAAAGTCGCTGATCAGATTAACAATTCTGGCCATGTTCAGCTGTAAAAGAAGCAAATGCATTCTCAAACGAGCCTGCCTACCATGGTCCTCACTGGTCCCACCACAAACCACAACCACACTTATCTAGAGGAAATCTGCTCATATAGTAATCCTAATAACATGGTGACATTGCCATGAAAACAGGACTTGCTTCCAGTTTTTACCCATATCTAACACAGTACTCTGCACACCATTTTAAAACTTACTGCAATTTAACTTTTTTAAAAAGCTAGCATTATTTAACTAGAGCACAGATGCTCAGAGCTCTTTTAAACTAACATATCAATCTATTTCTACCACTTAGTACAAAGGTAAATACAAACACAAATTCCAGTTTTTAATTAACTGGAATTAATAACTAATATGCCCTTCATATTTAGTTATACTGTACCAATATAATACATGTGTGCAGAAAATCTAGCGCAGCAGGCTTAAGAATGCCTACACTAAGAAAGGGCTGTTACGTAGGTAGCTCTTGGTTGTCACCTTACAACATAGGTTTCAGGAGGTTCCCACCAGTCTAAGAACTAATTAACGAGTGTGTCACTGTTCTTAAACTATTTGCACAAACAATGTAGGCTATAAAGAAACACTTGCTTTCCTATAGGAAGCCCAAATGTTAGCTGGTGCTAGGATAGGGCATATATATATAAGCAGACCTCAAGAATACTTTAGGCACTGATCTCCAATTCAGTGCTGTGGGAACTGTATCTTCTCTGTCTCATCACTGACGTTTCAAAGCGAGGCATCTGGTTTGCCTCCGATTCTGCCCCATGCACCTTTTCCCTTTGCTGGTCTTCCTTTCTGTCCTATAGTTACAGTAAATTACTGCTGTCTGCTGGGTGTGTTGGTGTGTCTGCAGTCCTACCACTCAGAAGACTAAGGCAAATAAATAAATAAAACAAAACAAAAAAGCTAGCAGATGTTTGAGGCCTGCCAGGGCAGATGCTGTCTCAATAACACTAAAATAAACAGAGTCACAGCTTTGAGTATGACTCTACAAAAAAAAAAAAAAAAAAAAAAAAAAAAAACGTGAGCCATTCTCAAGAATCACCAAGCTTGGAAATGGTGTTAGGGACCTGACATGACACACAAAAGTAAAACTCACTGGTGTGGTAAGGAGGTATCTACTTCAGTACAAATACATTTAATAGCTATAAAGAGAAATTACAGGCTGGAGAGATGGCTCAGAGGTAAAGAGCACTAGCTGCTCTTCCAGAGGTCCTGAATTCAATTCTCTGAAAGCAATGGTGACTCATAATTATCTATGAGATCTGGTGCCCTCTTCTGGCATGTAGACAGAATACTGCATACATAATAAATAAATCTTTTCTTTATAAAAGGCAGGCAGAGAAATACAAACTTAACCTTTTTTAAAGCATAACTTCAGGTCCCAAAATTAAAAGACAATTAAAAACATAGAAATTTGTTCTAAAATTTACTGAAGAACTACAGCTTCCTGCACTTTCAGCTAACTTGTCTAAAAACAATGCATATTTGCAACCTTAATATACTTGATTGTAATAGTCAGAGCCAAGAACCCACACAACAATATAGCTCATGGGTTCTTCAGCACATACACAGATCATAACACAAGCGTCATACTCCCAAAAGGTTATAGTGAACCGTACTACACTTACAAAGTGAAACAAATTATCTTAAATAGCTTATTATCGAGGTTGCTGCTAATAAATAAAACTACAAAGCCCATAGAATAATACAAGACATTTTTAAACACTTCAGATATAGAGAGCCATGAAACCAAGATGTAGTTTAGAATCTTAGTCAACTTTTTATTCTTAATAAATTTAGGACTGGGGCTGGAGAAAAAGCTCAGTGGTTAAGAGCACCTACTGCACTTCCAGAGGTCCTGAGTTCAATTCCCATGTATCTGTAATGGGAACTGATGCCCTCTTTTGGTGGACAGCTCCAGTGTACTTATATAGATAAAATAAATAAATAAATCTTTAAAAAAATAAAAATAAAATTAAATAAATTTAGGACTGAAAATTCAATAGCCATATTGAATCTCCATACATTTCATCTGTTTGCAGTAATGGGTATCAAACTCAGGGACTTGAAAATACTGAGTAGACTGTACAGTGGTGATGCACACCATTAATCCCAGCATTTGAAGGCAGAGGCAGGAGGCAGGTGGATCTCTGTGAGTTCAAGGCCAGTGGTCTACAGAATCAGTGAATTCGAAGACAGCCAAGGCTACAACAGAGAAACCCTGTTAAAGATCTAAAAAAGAAAATACTGAGTAAACAAGCACTCTATCATTACACTATATCATAGTCACCTGATTCTGTTTAAAAAAAAAAAAAAACTATTATTTTTATGGAGTTTACTTCATTTACTAATTTTCCTGTTAATTAAGAAGCTTTACCTTATCAACATTCGATGTATTTACTCTCAGCTCTCCTTATTTTACAACTGTAATTTTTATGGTGGACTAACAGCTGGCTTAGGAAGCGTTCTGGAAGCAAGCAGGAGCCTCACCGTTGCTCTCACAGCCTCTCAGCCTAAGCTGCCCTCCACGCTACCTAGCTGCAGTGCACTGACATCCAACAATACTCAGACCAACGCCGGAAAGGCTCTCGGATTGGCTATGACGTCAGAGCTACAGACAAATCAAAACTGCCTTTATGACCTAGAAATGCTCTGTGCTAAGGGTTAAACCTCTCTATAGTTATTACATACATCGGTTGACACACGACAACTCAATCCATCAATATTGCCCTTAATACTCAGAGACATGAGTTAGTACATTAAAATAGAAATTATAACTTGATTTACATCTTGAAGAAATATAAACGCTTAGACCCTTTAGTCAAAAAGGAATTGCCCTCATAAGAGAAAAAAATTCCTTCTCATATACATTCAAAATATGACCCAGAGACTGAAATAACTGCAAATTTTCATCATCCTACTGCCAGAAAGAAAAAAAAAGGCATGTTAAAAGAGGAACTCTCTCCTCCCTGTCTTCCTGAACACTTGCTGCTCTTACAGTGGACACAGGGTTAGCTGCCAGCACCTAATCAGGCACTTCCAACGAGGGGAATCCAACACACTCTCCTAGTCTCCAAAGACACTCACAGACATGTGTATCACATTTATATAAATAAAAATAATTTTTTTAAAAATCATAATGCCCAAAGAAACAAAGTTCACATCAGAAACCAAGTTTATGCTAAAAATTAATATATGTTAATGTTTTTTTAAAGAACTGGAATCTTCAAAATTAGAATCTTCAACATGAGTGAACTCCTAAATAATAATGAATACCTTTTTTCTTTTTTCCTTAAGATATCCTACATCGGAAGTGAATCTGAAACGTTTAGACTTATAAAGAACAATTATAAAAATAAACTATCAGGCCAGGCGGTAGTGGCACCTGTCTTTAATCACAGCACTCAAGGGGCAGAAGCAGGCGAATCTCTTAATTCAAAGCCAGCCTGGTCTACAGAACTACTTCCCAGAACACCCAGGACTACACAGAGAAACCCTGTCTCGAAAATCCAAAAGTAAAAACAATACCATCTGAAACTTCTAAAATGATATAGAACACAAAGTGGATGACTCTTAATTTCTCTTAACTTTAAAAGAAACCACTAGGGCCAGTGAGATGGTCCAGCAGGTTAAGGCCTATTGACCTGAGTTCAATCACCATACCCATGTGGTACAAAGAAGAAACACATGCTAAATGATTGACCTCTGACCTCTACACGTGCACTAAATGAACTCCCAATTTAAAAAAAAAAAAAAAAAAGCGTAATTTTAAAAAAGAAAAGAAACTACTAAATACTTAAGAGTAGTACTTACATAAGTTTGCTTTCATATCAAGAATATCTTTCTTAGCCAGGCAGTGGTGGCGCACACCTTTAATCCCAGCACTTGGGAGGCAAAGGCAAGTGGATTTCTGAGTTCGAGGCCAGCCTGGTCTACAGAGTGAGTTCCAGGAAAACCAGGGCTATACTGAGAAACCCTGTCTCGAAAAAAAAAAAAAAAATCTTTCTTTGGGTATGGTAGCTGCTACCTGCAATCCCAGCACTTCAGAAGCTGAGGCAAAATGATTGTCCTGAGTTAGAAGGCAGTCTGAGCTATATTTAGTCTTGGGTCAACATGTGCTTAAGAGCCTTTCTCAAAAAACTTTTAAACAATTTTTAAAAAGGTATATAAGTTTCCATGTATCCAAGTAGGTGAAGCTCCATGTATCTCGATACTGCATTGCATGAGTTTTTACGCATCCAAGCACGTAAGTGAGACATCTTGCCACTGAACTGTGAGTTTCCATGCACAGAGTGATGAGACTGGCCACTGATCTGCTCTTAAGCTTTCTGAGGTACTACTGTGAGCAACATTAACCTATCATTTCTAGTTCTCTTCCGATTTCTGTAGCTAGTATTTTTCTTATATCTTTAATGTGAAAAAAAAATCTGTTTAAATGGGGCTGGAGAGATGGCTCAGCAACAAGAGCACGTAATGCTCTTGTGGAAGACCCTGGTTCAGTCTCCAGAACCATATGAGATGGCTAACCATAGCCTGAAACTCCAGCTCCCAGGGATCTGAAATCCTCTGACCTCCATCACTTTGTACATGCACATTGTACACATAAACCTAGGTAGGGACACATATATACACATAAAATTTTAAAAAACGAATCTTTTTGAAAATTACTAAAATGAACTTTCTGAAGAAAAATTAAAGGTACAAAGTGAGCCGCAAACACCAATGGATAGCTTCTAATTAGACATTTCTCATTTGTGTCTTACATATTAAATCTAAGGGAACACAGTACACTAAGTAGGCACTTAATCGATGTGATTCGTACAGATTCATGCTTCAGAGAAAGAATCATTTCAGAATTCTACTAAGTATCTGTTAATTATAAATATCCAACTATTTTGAGTTAGAATGGAAATGTTAACCACATTCATCACACAGAAACTGCAAACCAGCATTTCCAATACTGAAAACTTCTTTGACTAGTTAATATTAAAGTAAAACATTAAAAGATAATATATTAACTTCTACTACTCAGTTAATAAATAATAAATACTAGCACAGGCTACATTTTAAGAATCTATAATTCAAAGTATCAAAAAAAAACCCTATTTGCATTCAACTTCAGAAAGCTCCTAAACATCAATTGTACTCATCAGTTTATACACATAAACAATACACACAAACACACACTACAAATCATTCGTCAGAGTGAGAACCACTGTGTTAATTATTTAAGAACACTGGCCAATTCATGCTATGACTTTAGGAAAAAAAAAAAAAAAAACACTTCCTGGAGAGCTTCTACTATAAGAAAAAATGTACTATTCATTATACATCAGGTATGGTAGGAAGTTGTAAGATAATTAGAAAGAAACTGATACCAAAATTATAAAAATAAAGCATGACTTATAAAAGTAGAATTGACTTAAAAAAACAAAAAACAAAACTTTAAATAACGCAGGAACAAGGAAATCTCAGAAAATAAATAGGGTTATTTCTTTTACTAACAACTATACCCACTGAATGTAACCTATGGAATGACTACTGTGAATTCTCTTTTTCAATGAGAAGGGGTGGATATATAACCTGTATTACCAAGAAACATGATAAACAGCCAAACAGAGATATGGCAGCTGATATATTAACAAAATGTAGCCTTCTAGTTTGAAGAAATAGTGTTTAGAATTGAGGTCACAAGTAAGAACTCAACCTTAAGTAATCTCAAAATACGATTTAAGGAGGCTGATAGAGAAAGGTCCTTCCACTTATTAGACAGACGAGGTAATGGTGCAGTCTTCAAATGATTAGAATAGAAATAATTGACTTGTTCTTGTATGTGAAAAGCAAGGCATCAATTGTCATAAGTCTCATAAAATTCCAAACTTAAAGTTATGTTTTCATTATATTCTGGAGGTAAATATCATAAAGAGGAAATAAAGTTCTACAAAGTTCTCAGGTACAGAGAAGACACCATCAAGATTCCAGGATTACCTGCAGTTCCCAAACCGAGAACTGAGAGGTATTTTAATAAACTTTAAATATAAGATATTAAGGGATTTGGAGCATTTTCTAAAGTACAATTAGATTCAGCTCAAAGACACTACAGTATACAATTCACATTTCTAATTCTTGATATTAAATCTGAATTCAAATTATCTAAACTAAAATACAGAATAAAGGCAGATGTTAGTTTTGTAGTATTAGTAATCAAAATACTGACAATACAGCATTAATTCTTCAGAATATTTTCTAAAACACTAAAAAATTAAATATTCAGACTATTAAACAAAAGAGGTCCAAAATTTACAAGTAATCCTTCAAGTCAGTAGGACAATGACAAATGTAGGCTCTGTAGTATTTCTATAGCTAATAGTTAGGAAAACATATGCCAAGTTATGTAATATGGTAAATGAAAACAACGACCGACGGTTAAGAAGTTCCAAACAGTATCACAAAATCAGTAGTTAAAGGAAGTGAAAAACACTGGAAAATCTGACTGTAAAAGGTAATCTCAGTTCAACTACATAAAAGTCCTTTTAAAATACCTTGATAAAGATACTTAATATGTACAAACAGTAAAGGCACAAACTGCATTTCATCTACGTTACAATGTCCCTTTTTCCATACATTTTAACATCTAAAATTGGGATGCCTATCAGCCTACCTTTAACTTACTGCACAGAGAAGTGGGCCTGGTCCCTGGCAGTCGTCTGGGAAGCTATGATCCAAAACAACCTGAGTTCTTACCTTGGGACTTCTTTGGAAGCCACTGGCAATAGGAACCCAGACTGCGAATCTGAATCTCTTGCTGCTTTAGAATTCAAATTCCCATGCGAGATTTTGGTTCTTTTTGACTCTCCTACGTGGTTAGGGCTGAGACAAGAGTCCCCTCTATGAGAATGTTTCCACAGGGTATATACACTTTCCACTTTCTACCTTTACCTAGGGTCCTCATTTTGAGTGTTTTCTTTATCTCCCTTCAATGACACATAAAATAATGGTGTTTCACAAAACAGACAGCATAACTAAATTAAATATGGTAAATCAAATAAAACTGCTTTTCTCTAATGTAACTATAAAACTAACAGCAATATTAGGTAAGTAAAGAGAATAAAAATGAAGATGTAAATACCTGTCATTTGGATATACTCTCAAAAATCTTCTATCAAAATCACTTTCAAATCTAAACCTCTCATCCATTTCTTCACCTACGTCAGTGTCTCGGTCAGCTCCACAATACTGTCTGTCAAGCATGCACTCATTAAATCTGCGAGCTCTTCTCTCTGGAACACCAGGCTTGCTGGAAAAGCTTTGATGTTTTGTACCAGAAATGCCTATTTCTTCATTGGTCTGTTTAAGCAGTCTTCTGTCTCTTAATTCAATTTCATCATCTGGCTGTCGGTGCCGGCCCTCCTCTCGCCGTCTTTGGCTTAGAAGCTCTTCATAGGAAGGCCCCTTTGAATGTGTGTATGAAGTCTGTATTTGTGAAGGTAGATCAGATTTACCTTGACTAACAGGGTTTTTATTTCTTTGAGTCTTAGACTGTTGAATTAAAAAAGAAACAAAGCTTAATGAGACATTATCATATAAAATTTAATTAAAGTCTTTATTACATAGAAGTCTAATAACTATCCTTAAAATACATTAATATATATCTCAACTTTGATATTTAATCAAAAAAAAGCCATTAAAGTTAGAGAAAAATAAATGAACCTTTTTTAAAAAGCCATAGAGAATTATTAATTTATATTTACCTAAAATTACATATATATTACATGTATGTGTGTTAAATGATGTTATGTCAGCCAAGTGTAGTGGCACGTGCTTTTAATCAAGGCTGAGGCAGGTGGATCTCTGTAAGTTAAAGGCCAGACTGGTGTACAGACAACTAATGGCAGATGAGGAGACACTCTTCCATGAGAAGAACCCTAACTGGATGCCAACACCAAGTTCAGCCCTTAAATCATATATATATAGGCAGCGCTAAATGGACTTCACAGGTTTATATTTATACATCTATGCATCATATAACATATATATTTGAAGGGGAATTGGGAGCAACATGGAAAGAACTGAAGGGAGGAGACAGGAGAGAGGAAATGATATATTTTTTAAAATGATTTAAAAAATAAAATTTTAAAAAGAACTCCATCTTTCAGTTATTCTATTACAAAAAAGTAGCCGAGAAACTGTCAACATTTAAAAACTGGCCCCCCAGCAGCCCACTCATGCAAGTGATATTAAAAATCACTTTATAAAAGTAAAACATACCTCAATATTCTTTTCTACCTGTCTGACTTTCTCTGTAGAGTCTTCCTTACCCCTGAGAAACTGATTGTATTCTCGGTTGCGTTCAAGTTTCAACCTTTCCTTTACAAAAAGATTGAAAGGCAATGTTAACTTCAACTTCAGGGAGGAGGGAAGCCTTTCTATGGACGCAGAATCATACACATGCATCAGAGCTCTCAGCCTTCCTAATGACTTTAGGACAAGTCCCTGAAGGGCAGGCCCAGAAAGTGAACAGATCAGCACTGTAGCTCTCTCTCCAAGTCTCTGCTGCTGTATGCAAATGTACTGAATATATGCTGTGTGACTCATTAACACATGAGGTCACTAACAGACCGGAACCTACTCCAGTTACAAACCATCTTGACTCTTCTTCTCCCAGTGCCTCTCAGTATCATATCCTCCTGCAATCCCCCAGGCCACCAAAATAATTAGTACTACTTTATTCCCCAAGTTAAAGAAGGGCTATTAAACACAAATGATAAAATTATATACACAAATTAAATGCTGTAATACAACTGTTCCGTTCAAATATATTGCATTAGGACACTTTCTTAAATCCTAATATGTTCAATGTCACTGAAACAACACAATCTAAAAGAGTACAAATTAGGTCTGCTTTTTGAAACTTAGTAACTGTCCATTGTGTCTTACATACTATTTAATGCTGCTACCATCTCTTAGACAATCAGGGCTCCTATCAGTGGAAAGACAGAAATACAGTTGGCCCAGCAATACTACCTTTTCACAGCCACCCATGTCACTGACAACACTATCACACAGACTTTATGCCTCAGGTATCAATGTTGAAATAATAAACTAAATTGTTTTTAAGATTTATTTATTTTTTATTTATATGAATACACTGTAGCTGTCTTCAGACACCAGAAGAGTGCATCGGATCCCATCACAGATGGTTGTCAGCCACCATGTGGTTGCTGGGAATTGAACTCAGGACCTCTGGCAGAGCAGTCAGTGCTCTTAACCACTGAGCCATATCTCCAGCCCCCAATAAACTAAATATTTAAGTATATAAAATACAGAAAATCATCACATTAAAGAAATCTATCACTAATGTCACTATCTAACATTAATGTTTAAAATGAGTTTTCAAATGACTCAACTAGAAATTCCATAGACTTTTTAAAAGATCATACTCAAGTAGGGAGATTGATATACTTAAAAGTATATTTTCTCATGATATTGTAGCCTCAGGAAACTCTTACTCCTATCCACCTACCTTGGCAGATAACCGCTCATCAATAGGAAGAGAAACTCCCAGAGTAGATGGGTCTGTTTCACCGGTAGATAGGAAATTTTTCTGTATATATGCACATTAAAAATACACATTAGCTAATTGATTTTCTAGATTTCAAAACTTCTTTACATTCTATATTCTAAACTGCCCCATAATGCACAGCTGGCAAGATGGAATGGAGATGGATTCAGAGACTAGTCTAGAAAGCATACAAAAGTGACTACAAAAACCAATTTTTTCAAACTCCCTGAAAAAGAGATTCAGGCTTTAACTTAGACTTACAACACATACACATCTCCTGACTCAAGGTGATTAAATCATGAAAAGAGTTGATTTTTCCAATTTATATTCCTCTAAGTATATATTCTCCATTCTTTTAACTTCTTTACCAGTGTCTTCATGAATGCCTGTAGTGTTTTATTTTGATGTTTGTTGTAGTTATCTAAATAAATATATGGACCGAATCCCCAAACTACACTTGGAATGCTGTTGCTTGTGTGTCCCCCATTCATGTCTAAGCATTCATTAGTGAGCATTACTGAGCATCAGCCTGTGCACGCAAAGACAGAACTCAAGCTTCTACAGCTAACACCCACACATGCAAGTCACACAAGACTGACCAAGTCAGTTAAGTTCTCGGATACACATTCTTCCATAAAGTGAGAACGGCACCTGTCCTACACACAAAGTTAGGGCAGGGATCAAAGAGGATACAAAATATGAAGTCTCTCTGAACACTTTAAATAAAGCAAATGAAAAAAAGCTTTGACTACTTAGCCAAAAATGCTAAATAAGTCACTTAGCTTCTTTGCTTCGGTTTCTTCACCTCTAAAATGGGCTTTATCATCTATAATACTACATCATAAAAGCTAAATCAGTATATGTTGACCTATCTAATTTCCTGCATGCATGAAATCATTAAACAATTATTGACCATTTAATGCTTTCCAGTTACTAGATTAAACATCAAGAAAACAATAATAAGCTTATTGTTACAAAACAAATAACGGCAATATACTTCACCATCTGCTTAAGTAACATTATATTAAAAACATACGATGTTTGATAAGATTGTCTATCGAAAGTAAATGGACTGTATATAATAAATCAAGCCACTAATGAAGTGCCAATAAATCTAAAGTTACAAAACCTAATTTGAAAGTTTATGGGACTCTAATAAGCTTCTCTGTTAAAAGAAACTAACAAAGACAGACTGGATCCTAACTCTGCTCACCACCATGTCCAAGTACCCTATACACTTTATCATTTCAAAGAAAAGCCCCTGCCCCCTCCCTCCGGCCCTCTGCCTCCCTGACCCCCTGACCCTGACCCCTGCCCCACTCTGATTAATGTGCCACCATATCTGACCACAAGAACTTGAATTCAGTAAATACTATAACTCTTTCATACATTTGGGATCCATCAAGCGTAACTGCTGTAATCAAAATAAGTTACTAACTAAGTAAAAAGAGCAAGCTATGGAAGGTGTTCTATGGCAAAAGAATGGAAATGGTGCTCGTGAGTCCTTTCCAGATGTGTTCTATGATGTTTTTAACACACGACAGATGAGTATTACTATTTCAAAATGAAAACACCAAGTAAACAGCCAGATAGAAAGTTTAAGATTCAAGGAAGAGCTATGAAAAAATTAAATTAATTTACTGATTCAGTTTTAAAACTGCTCCATCTGCTCAATAAGAACACCAAGCATCCTTTATTCTAAAAACTAGAGAAAAAATGTGGTATTTGTTCTTTAATGGTTCTTCCTAGCAATGGTTAAATTGATCTTTTGCATTGTTTTGATTGTTTGTTTGTTTGTTTGTTTGTTTGTTGAGACAGGGTTTCTCTAGGTAGCCCTGGCTGTCCAGGAACTTGCTCTGTAGTTCAGGCTGGCCTCATTTTCAGGTATCTACCTCCCTTTGCCTCCTGAGTGCTGGGATTAAATGTATGCGCCTCTACTGGCAGGCTCAGTGTTCTGTTTTTGAGATAGTTTCCTTCTGTCCTTCAGGCTGACCTCAAACCTACAAAAATCCTCCTGCCTCCGTTTTTCTAGTGCTAAGCTTACAAGTGTGTACCACGATGCCCAGTGTTACTCTTTCTTTCATTCTTTCCTTCCCCCATCCAGTTCTTTTGTTTTTATTGTTTTATGCAAGGTTTCATGTAGCTTAAGCTAGCGTCAACACTGCAATGGATCCAAGGATGGCTTTGAATTCCTGATCCTCAACCTCCATCTCCTGAGTACTGAGATTAATGTCCTGTGCCACTATGCTTAGCTTTTTTATTATTAGTATTCACACAATCTATCAGTCTGAAACTACAAGAGAGCCAAGAACAGACCTGGAAATCATATCTACCCCAAGAACCAGAGACACCATGGCTTCCTCTCCATGCCCGTGTGCTCTTCTTCCTCTTCATACCTACATACTTTTCTTGTTTTTATCTCCTACCTCCTTTTCTTGTTTTTATCTCCTATCTCCTCACCCAAAGGTTCTGAGAAAATACCACTACTTTGCAACTAACTGTACTCTTTTTTTTTTTTTTTTTTCGAGACAGGGTTTCTCTGTGTGGCCCTGGCTGTCCTGGAACTCACTCTGTAGACCAGGCTGGCCTCGAACTCAGAAATCCGCCTGCCTCTGCCTCCCCAGTGCTGGGATTAAAGGCGTGCGCCACCACTGCCCGGCCTAACTGTACTCTTAATAACCCATCACAAAAACAACTTCTTGGGGTAATGTAAAGATTTGAGCTCCCTTGAACACTTTAACTTTTCTTTTTAAAAAGACAATTTCTTTTCATGCCTGCTAAGTGACCATCCATTCAGCTTGACATGACCACAGCCATCACTATGGACCTGCCAACACAGGGATCATCTCAAGCCTGCTGGAAACACGCAGCGTTCCGTCAGCCACTGCCCAGACTGTGGCTGGGCATTCTGTGGTACTAGGGCTACAACCCTGGGCCTTCTGCACGCCAGGCTTGTGCTGCACCACACAGCTTCATCTCTAGCCCCCAGATGCCAGCTGTTTTTAAGAAGGACTGGCTAGCCAGGGTCCACCTCTGGCTAGCCCCTGTCTTGCTGTTGCCTGAGAAATGATACATCACACTGCGCATAATCCTACATCAGCCTTTCATTCTTCCACCTTTCAGCACTGTCCACCTTCCGTAGCCAAGTCTCCCAAGCTGAGACCATGTTGTTCTGAGACATGCCCAGCCGCCCAGCCTTCTTTTTCTAATCGTACACTTATGAATAAGAACTGGGCAGAGCAAGGAAGGTGTGAGGTCAGCCCTAGGAAGTCATGCTAGAGCAGGAAAGGTGTGGCACACTAAGGAATTAGAATTCTTATTCAGAAGTTAGTAAGGAGACAAATATTTACTCAGTTAGCCATAGGATCATTCTGGAAAGTATTTTAAACAGCAGACTGGAAGTTCATACAAGTTCAGTTAAGATGTAGAATTTGTTTAAGTTGATGGGTCTCTAACAGGTACAAGCAGCCGTTCTAAAGCAGTTATCCCTCATGAACACTCACACAGCCCACACGGTCTGCCTTTCAGCATCGCGGTTCTCTTTATCTGCACTACTGTTTCTCCACCTCTATAGAAAGGCTCTCATCCAGCTAGTCAGGCTGGTAAATGTCTCAGTCAATGAACCAAAAGCCTACAGTCCACAACTTTCTTCAGTCTATAGTCACCATTTAATAAGCTTTTTCTATTTTGCCTTTTGAATATTCAAATTCTACCTATTCTGTAATGCTTTATCAGGACATCTTGCTAATCTTGATGAAATATATCTACAACTAAATCCTAAACCCCTTGAAGACATGATCTATACTATATTTAACTACTGGTGGTTTTTAAACATTAGTTGAGTGATCAAATGTATGAAATTATTTTTAAATAGCTTGTAAAACTATTAACTGGTGCTGTTTTCCCACGTAAATTAACAAATGTGATCAGTTACAAAAATATCAAGTAATCCAAATTATAATACATAGCTCAAAACATTTTCAAATATTCAACTATTTATATTATCACCAGTATAAGTTGTGGAACAAAAATTGACAAGCTAAAAAGCAAGCACACAACAGTTCCAGGGCATTTATAAAGAAAGCAATGAAAACAAATGCAAAGCAGAAATCAAAGCCATGACCACATCAATAGACAACTATAATGTGAGGACTGCCATCTTGGCCAACACAGACACAGAAAGATGCCACTCAAAAGCCTTAAAACACAAAAGAAGCCATTTTCTACTTGATTTGAATCACATAAGTACAAATGATTATAAGCTATTATACCTTTTAAAAACAAACTAAAAGAGGACATTATGCAGGCAACCCTACCTTTCTTTTTGCTTGTGTAATGCCCTAAAGTCAAGAGAAACAAACCATTGATAACATGTACTCAGTAAAGTCTCTTCTTTCCAATTACAAGTCAGTTAAAGTCAATTTGAAACAAGTATTCATAAAGCAATGGAAAAGCCAAGAATATTGTAGATGATCAGAATCATGGCTACTTCAAGTATTTTTATAACCTATAAAAGAAACTACATTGTAAAACTCATGATAAGCCTATAATTAGATGATTTGATAACTGCTAAGGGGTTCTCCGAAATAAAACATTAAATCATAAGGCAAAGCTGTTAGTGCTGTTAAGATCTGAATATGACATGTCACAAAGGCTGCTGCTGAAGGTTGACTTCCAGCTGGTGGCAGCACTTGGCAGGGGTTGGGAACTGGCTAGTCCAGCCCTGCTGGAACCAGGGACACATCACTGGGGGGCTGTTTCTCATCTGCAGACCCTTGCTGACTACCATATTACCTTATTCTGAAGCATGCTCCTGACACAGGCCCACAGCTGACCCCACACTGCACCTCTAAAATCTTTTCTCTCACACTGTTTTTCTCAGATACTTTGTCACAGTGATGGAAAAAAACCATGACTGAACGTAGTAGTTAATAAAACTGTTAACAGAAAACTTCCACACTTATCAAAAGAAAAAATAATGACTATCTAAAATCCTTCAGGTCATTTTAGTACACTGTGGGGGATAGTGGCTATGCTTCTTTAGACAGAGATAGCTTTACAGAATCAACCACTGCTTAATGGCGGTTAATCTCTTTTAATATTAAAATCCATTTCCCTAGTAAAACACCCTCCTGTGGTGGGCCTTGTTGCTCCAGGAAGTGTCTATTATTCCACAACACGTGTTTTCATAGTTTTCCACCAAGAATTAATTATTTCTCACTAGTTGGCCAGATATCACCCATGATCAACACTTCCCAAAAGTAAATTTTAGGAATAAATCAAACAGACAAAATACAATAAATCAAACAGACAAAATACAACTCATTAACAGAACTTACCTGAGTAAGATAGCGTCGATAATCTTGCCTCAATTCTTCTTTCAATTTATGTTTCTTCTGTTCATAATCTTCTCCAAGTGGTAAACTTAACCCATAATCAATTCCTAAAAAAGAAAACAGCTTAAGTCGCAGATTCCTTTTCAAATCAATTTCAATGAAGTTCTCCCTCCTATAATAAAGCGCATAAGGACTGGAATCAGGTTTCATATTTTGAACACTTCAGTGGGTGATACACAGATGTAGTGGGGAACACTATTCCCACTTGAACCCCTGCCCAGAACATCCTATTTCTGATGTCTCCTTCAGAGGGTTTTTTATGTACCTACATTAAAATAATTTTATGTTATTGTACATGTAAGGATATGTACAAGTGTATATTATTTTCCCCGTTTAAATTATCATTTAACATCTTGTTTTTTTGTCTTTTCCTTTGTTTTTATTGTTGTTGCTGTTGTTTTGAGACGGAACTGAACCTCATGTAGCCCAAGCTGGACCTGAACTTCTGATTCTCCTCCCTCCAACCCCCAAGTGCTAAGATAACCCAGTTTAAATGGTGCTGAGGGTGCTGAACACGGGCAGTTATGCATTCTAGGCAAGCATTCTACCAACTGAGTTACATCACCAGCCCAGCTATCTTGTTTTCCAGAAGACGGCGAAATTAAAGCAAGAAATTTAATTAATTTGCTTCATTTAATTTTTGTTTAATTAATGTCATCCTCTCCTGGTTCTTAGCAGCTCAGTTGCAGAGAGGACAGTAACTAATAAGCAAAGTTTCATGTCTTGTGACACATGGTCACAATGGACGCTCTGTGATGTCAAAGAGACAGTGACAACAGTGCTGAACGGTGGTGCCTTCCTCTGGGACCAGCTTTCCCAAGCTGGAAATAGGCAGCCTGCTGCTTCCTGGAAGCCATTCTCACTGTGCCTTTTACTACAGTTTTTAATTCTATCTGTAGGTCTCTGTGGAAGAACTGGAGGGAACAGTTGAAACATGATCACTTATAAATTACTGACTCTATTAAGTTCAACTTTATTAAGAGCATTTCACCTTTACAAACCAACTACTCCAAAGCTGAAGCAGATTGAAGACTGTAAGTTTAAGGCTTGCCTGTACTAGAATGAACCACAGCCCAATCTGGGCAACTTTATGAGACCTTGTCTCAGAAGTAAAGAAGTTAAAGAATGTAACTCAGTAATAGAGAGCACTGGCCTAACAGGCACAAAGCTCTGATACAACCCCCAGTATGCAAAAAAAGGAAAGAATATTTGGTTTCCACTGCTAATTCAAATACTATTTGTAACATTGTCTTAGTAAGCAATCATACAGAATACTTCCTGTATTATTAGTAAATCTATTAAGCTGGGAAGGGTGGTACACCCTTTAATTCCAGTATTCAAGAGGCAGAAGCAATGGATCTCTAAGTTTGAGGCCAACCTGGTCTATATATTATTGTGAGTGCTTTCTTTGGAGGTAAATTAAAAGAATGATTGTATGCTTTAGGTTTAAGTATTTTTTTTCCCCCACAATTTTACAGATCAGGAGGAGTTACATACATAATGGGACCTAGTCTCAAAGAATAAATTAATTAATATATATATTAATATGTTAATATATATATTTAGGTTTAGTCAATATAAGATACCATCTAATTATTTTGTTATCTAGTACTAAAACCTTATATTGTTAAAAGTGGGTCATAAAAAACAAAAGGGTCTGGCCTGGTGACATGAGTTCAATCTCTGGAACTCATAGAAGGAGAGAACCAATTCCAGTAAGTTGTCTGGCATCCAAGCCTTCTATAGTTCCTGCAGCCCACATTCACACAGGTCATACATGCAACGATCATAATAAATTAAATTTAAATGAATAAAACTGACTGTACAAAACAAGATACAGTGAGGCTTACGTGGTTGCTGTTCCTGATGATTCTAGGAGCAAGAAAAGCATTAGTGCCATTTTAAGGTCACTTAAAGTGATGTCATTTCAAATAAGCATCAGTGACACTGACAGTTAACATTATGTTTCAAGACCAACAGTCAAGAAGTATTAGACTTCTGTAAAACTGGGGGATAAAAAATACTTAAACACCAGGCCGTGGTGGCGCACGCCTTTAATCCCAGCACTTGGGAGGCAGAGGCAGGCGGATTTCTGAGCTCGAGGCCAGCCTGGTCTACAGAGTGAGCTCCAGGACAGTCAGGGCTACACAGAGAAACCCTGTCTCGGAAAAAAAAAAAATAGAAAGGAAAGGAAAAAAAAAAAAAAACTTAAACCTAAAGCATACAATCATTCTTCTGTCTCCTAAGAAAGCACTCACAATAAGCACTATATGAAACAAATTCCTATAAAGCATTTACTTCCTTTCATAATATACTCCCATGAGGAAGTGCTATGTAACAAATAACCAAGATAGATTATAGCAAGTAATTACAAGCCTCTGAACTGGCAGGTGGCTTATGAAGACATGAGCACAGCACTGTCAGTCTCAGCTGCAGTGGTTACTGCAGAGACCCACTGGACTCAACACAAGACCAGGAGTCAGCACGCTCATCTGCACTGAGGTAAACCAAACAGTAAGTATGCCACAAGAAATAGCTCAGTGCTGCTGGCATCAATAACCTCTCTTTGTTAATATGAATCTTCACACTCTCTCAATTTTGCCATAACCTAAATTTTAGAGCAATACAAAATTCCTCTGACACCTCTTTTCTTGTTTTATTTTTAAATGACAAAACATGTATTTTATCTTTTGGATAATCTTTCCCAAATTTCCACAAAATAATTTTGAAATTTGTTTGTTAAAATCAGTCAGCCATGTTCAAATCAGCCAAGCATTGTTGCAGGATATTTGATCACACTGTGAACTCCGGGATTGTGTTATTTACTGAAAACACCTGTTTCAGGTTGTGGTGTGGCTCAGCCTTAGCACACACCTTTAATCTCTCTGGATGGAATACAGATGCCTTTAGTACACACCTTTGATCCCAAACAATGAAGGTAAAGTTAGTTTATAGATAGACGCACCCATGTTTGAAAGTGATGTCTAACTGAGTGGCAGAAAGTGATGAATCAGAGATCTGTCAGAATAGGGTCTGCCCAACTCTCACAAGAAGAGAGAGGAAAGGGAAGCTACTCAATAGAGCGGTGCAGAGGAGGAGGAGGAGGCAGTTTTACTGGGACAGTTATAGAGAGCAGGGGCAGAGAGAGGAGGAGGCAGTTTTACCAGGAGAGATTTACAGAGACAAGTTGAAGTGAGAACAAGCTAGACACAGGTAAAGACAGAAGGAGCTAGAGAATGAGAAGGAGCCAGATTAGAACAGACTGCCAGAGTTAATTAGAGGCCAAGCAGAGCAATTCAGGAGAGGCCAAGAAAGAGAGACGCCAGATTGAAATCAGTCAGTTTGGAGAGGAGTTTAAGCCAGAAGAGCTGAATTGAACCAGCCATTCAGAGTTCAGAAAGAACTAGAAGGGGTAAGCTTATTCAGCAATAAGTGTCATTTTGAAAACATTCTAGGCCTAGATTAAACTGTACAGAGGCTAGAAGCTTCCAGGACTAGGCCTCGGTTAGCAGACAAAGACAATTACATTTACAAAGTATAGTGAAGCACACCAATGGTCCCAGTACTTGGAAGCTGAAGTAAGACAATCACAAGTTCAAGGCCATGAGCAGCACAGTAAGAGCCTCAAAGCATTAAAAGAAATAATCAGCTCTTTTTTGGGATGCCTCCTAAGTGGTCGGCTATGTCAAGATGAAGTTAAATATCTCCTTTCCTGTCACTGGCTGTCAGAAACTCATTGAAGCAGATGACGAACACAAGCTTCGTACATTCTATGAGAAGCGCACGGTCACTGAAGTGGCTGCTGATGCTCTTGGTGAAGGGTTATGTGGTCCGGGACAGCGGTGGCAATGACAAACAAGGTTTTCCCATGAAGCAAGGCATGTGAGAAGCAGGCAAGAGTGTGCCTGCTGTTGAGTAAGGGACATTCTTGTTGTAGGTCAGGGAGAACTGGAGAGAGGAAGCACAAGTCTGTTCATGGATGCATTGTGGATGCCGATCTAAGTGTTCCCAACTTAGGAGGATAGAAGAAAGGAGAAAAGGACACCCCAGGACTGACGGACACTGTTGTGTCTCGTCAGCTGAGACCTAAAAGAGCTAGTACAATCTGAAAGCTTTTAATCTCTCCAAAGATGATGTCCACCAATATGTTGTCAGAAAGCCCTTAAACAAAGAAGGGAAGAAGCCCAGGACCAAAGCACCCAAGATTGAGCGTCTTGTTACTCCACATGTCCTGCAACACACACGCCGACATATTGCTCTGAAGAAGCAACGCACTAAGAAAAACAAGGAGGAGGCTGCAGAATGCGCTAAACTGTTGGCCAAGAGAATGAAGGAAGCCAAAGAAAAGCGCCAGGAACAGACTGCCAAGAGACGCAGGCTCTCCTCGCTGAGAGCTTCTACTTCTGAGTCCAGACAAAAATAAATCTTTAAGAGTAACAAATAAATAATCAGACCTTGAATCTCTTCTATTGGCTTTTATTAGTAGAGATAAATGAAGGGAAAGAAATGAGTCATAGAAAAAGGAGTACATATATAGGACTGCTAGAATATGGGGAAAGTATTTCTTTTCAAATTATATGTATCTAGCCCCTACCTCAAGGCAAATAAATACATTTGGAGACCATTAAAAAGTAGGATGGCATAGAAGAGGCCTTAAATTACTATGTAAGATTAATAATTAATTTAGTTAAAGAAACACAGCCTTTAAAGGCCTTTACAAAACACTGTGCTTTTGAAAGTTTCTAAAAAGATAACTCCATCCCAAAAGTTATCACCCATCCACTACCACCCTCCCTGCCCCTGTAATGTACCGTAATTTCTACAGCAGCAATGGCCTATTTGGTTGCATTCTTGGTGCATGGTAGTTTTTCTTTCACTTGTGGTGGGGTTTAAACCCAGGCCTCAGTCGAGCTTCCCAGGCACTGCCACTGATTTGTACACACCGGCTTAGAAGGTAGCTTCAGATGTGCTTTACAAGTTAGAACCTGTGTAACAAAGGCAGGGTCTTTTCTCCATCTTGTTTTTGTTACACATGACTATATTGTTGATAACAGGTGTGCTGCAAACACAGTAAAATGGGAAACCCTTACAAGGGTTTCTTTGTCTAACTTTGGTTACCGTGGAACTCTGCAGACCACGCCTGCTGCAACTCAGATCTGCCTGTCTCTGCCCCCCAAGTACTGGGATTAAAAGTGTATTCTAAAATTGAAAAAAAAGAAAAAGAAAGAAAGAAAATAATCAAACCATGTAGGTTCTATAAATAATCACTTCACCTTCTTTGGCATACTGTAGTGTTTTCTGCTTTGCAGATTTGCAAACTGTGACTTCAGAGCACAAAAAAATTGTCTATTTTGGAAACTGAGGTGGTAATTGGTGGCATTTTTATTTAAGAATCAGAGCTGATTTCTAGAAATGTTAGCTACAATCACCCTGGACTTCAGATACAGAATGCATCCATCCCTGCTCAGGGGGTAAAAGAACAGAAAAGAACCAAAAAAGAACAAAAACAAAAAGATCCTGATGGTCTCCTAAGATCACCCCCAGGATAATGGCCACAGCAACTCAAAAATCACTGTACTCACAACAGCACATTATTATAGTAAAATAACAAAACCCAAAGTTAGCAAGAGGAACAGGCACATGCAGCAAAATCCAGAAGAAACCAGGCACAGGCTAGAAAGTTCTTCCTTAATGGAGTCACACAGAACCCAGTCATCCCTTCAACCACACAGGCTGTGACAACACACAAAAAGTGTTCTCTCCCAGGAAGCTATCAGAGAATCAGTGCCCAAGGTTTTATACAAAATAACCAAGGTTCTAGACTTCCCAAGAGAAAGCAAGTGGTCAGCAGCTGGGTGCCTTACACAGACTGGGGCATAGTGAGCCAGTCTCATCTCTCAGGGTAGTTTACGTCAGTTCGGGAACCACTTACAGTAAATTCCAAGCACAGGTCAACCTAACAAAAACGTTCTAAAGACAAGCAGTTCAAGGTCAACTATGTCAACAGTCTTCTGCACAAGGAGGGACTAGGAACAGAAGAGGAAAACAAAAGTGAGCCTGCCACGCCAAAAGAAGACAACAGATCATGAAAGAAGTAAGAAAATACTATATAAGAAGATCAGTACCTGTGCTTGGGTTACTAATAACCTTGACCTCTGTGAGTGAGCAGTGAAAGAGATAGCCTAATTATAGTTGAAGAGTTGTGAATTAGAGACAGAAAACAGACATTTCTTTAAAAGTTCTGCTGTAAGGAACTTCAACTCCAAATGGTTTAAGGACCTCAACAGAAGCCCTGATACCTTCCCTGTTAGAGGATAAAACAGGGAATATGCTTCAACCTTACCCACAGAGACAGACCAACTGCAGCAAAATTGTATGTGCTGGACACAGTGGCACCATCACACATACAAACTCACAGTGGCTATGACTGCAGGCACAAAACCAAGATGCAAACACAAAAATGGACGGGGAGGACCACATGGAGATCTGCCCTAGCTGAGGAGTTATTGGCAGCTGACAGGTGCTAGAGGACATGCACTAGTTTCCTCTTGGACATGGCCCCTCAGAGGCTACATAGCCCTACACCCAGGCACATATAGCAGCACTAATGGATTCAGTGGGTTTTTTAAAAACAGCATATCAAGTTGGGAGGGCAAAGTGCTGGAGGTGACAGGGAAAGAAATGGAGGGAGGAGGGTTTACTCAATCAAAACATTATATATATATATATATATATATATATATATATATATATATATATATATATGAAATTATCAGACAATAAAAAATAAATTTAAAATTTTTAATAATTCCATGATTGCTGTTTTTAATAGGTAAAAGAGCTTGCCATGTAAGAAAGAGGCCCTGAGTTCAATCCCTAGCATCTATGTAGAAAACTGGGTGTGGTGGTACATGCTTGGAATCCAAGGAGAAACAAGTGGAGCCCAATCTGGAGGATGGCCGGCAAGCGTAGTCTAATTGGCAAACTCAGTTTCCGGTGAATGACAGTTTCCCTGTCTCAAACAATAGACCTCCTCTGAGGAACTGCAGCCAATCCCCTCTGGCTGCTACCCACATATACACACATGCACATGCACACACACACACACACACACACACAAATGAACCTAACAAAATAACTTTCCACATCTATACTTCCCGGATCTGCCTTAGCAAACAGATGTACTTTACATGTATGTGCACACCACCATGTGGGTCCTAGTGAGCAAACTCAGGTCCTGAGGCTTGGCAGCAAGCATCTTTACTAGCTGAACCATCTTGCTAGACCCTTCTTTGAATTTAAAACAATACAGACTCTCTCACATATACACATACATAAACACACTCAAAAAATTTATTAATAATTTTTAGTTATGTTACACAGTTTCTAATATCATTTCCATCAATTACAATTAAGCAACATCAATGAAATAGGTAAAGTTCTCTGAGTTACATTTCATATGCAGTCTGCATCGCCATTTGTAAGATTCCAAAATAAAGTTCCAAAGAAATCTTTTTTCCTGAAGAAACAAACCTCTTTCACAATGCCCTACAAACAAAGGATATCTTAAAATTAGTTCCACACATATAGCACCATACCTAAGGATCCCTTGGGCTGTTGGATGTTTGGTGGTATGTTCTCCTTAGCCATAGAGATTAATATTTTACTGTTTTCAGAGAGTTTCTCTGATGCCTTTCCCTGGAAAAGACATGATATTTACAAATCAACGGGGAGAACTCCACAAAATGTATAATTCAACTCATTTGACATACTAAATAACTTAGAAAAAATAACATAGCACAGAGATTGAAGTGTAAAGTTGAAGAAATTAGCCAAAATTACTTATATACTGTAACAACTGTTCTGATACCTAACTCATCCTCTTAAAAAATGAGTCTCTGCCGGGCAGTGGTGGTACAGGCTTTTAATCCCAGCACTTGGGAGGCAGAGGCAGGTGGATTTCTGAGTTTGAGGTCAGCCTGGTCTACAGAGTGAGTTCCAGGACAGCCAGGGCTACACAGAGAAACCCTATCTCGAGAGATAAGCACACTGGGCCAGACACTAGGAACTAAGAATGAAAAGCAAAACTGAGAAGCTTCTGCTATTGGGCCAGGGGGTTGGGGGTGGGCATGGAGAGACAAATGTAGCTCTTAGTCATGTAATGTTGTGTTTACATGCAATGTTTACATATGCATGCTATGTAATGAGTGGGGATGAGGAGACGGCTCAGTCAGTCTCCTGACTGAGCGCTCTCTGTGCAAGTCTGAGGACCTGAGTCTGTATTCCCAACACCCATGCAAAAGCCAGGCCCAGCAGTGCATGTCTATAACCCAAGCTCTGAGGGATCAGACACAGACAAATCTTCAAGTTCATCAGCCAGGTTGCACAGCTAATTCTAGAAACTCCAGGCTGAGTGAAAGGCCTCCATCTCATAAACAAGATGGCAGCAATCAAGGAAGACATCTATTGTGGACATCAGTCTTCCTTCCATATACACTCAAACTACATGCATGTGGACACACCCATATGAACATATACAATACTCATATACACACATGCTTATTAGGGAGGGGCTATAAAGACAAGATAGAGCAAGATTAAAAGACCCAGAGATGCTGGGGGCAGAGGGACCACAAGATCTCAACAAGCAGTGACTCTTGAATTGGTATATAAAGATTCAATAAAGCTGTACAGTAATATGCTCAAACATGCACACTCACCCTCCATATCAAGTGACTGTGAACATGCTCTGCCACTAGATGAGGACAGCAATTTAAATCCATCCCTGAGTCTACTTGAACACATCATGTAACTCCTCTGGCCTCATTTTCTTGATCTCCAGAACAAAACAAATAAAAAACCAAATACCCCTACTTCATAAAGATGTCCTGACTAGAGAAAATGCTACACACACAAAGCCCTTGCTTTAACTCTTTTACAAAGCAGACAGTTTGAAAGGAAGACAACCATGGCCAGGGTTTAAAAGGACAAGCACTTAGTAAATGTCAGGAATCAAAACCTATTCTACCAACTCAGCATCTGAGTCCCATTACTCAACTTCCCAACACCTCAGTTTACTTGCATGGAAAATTATAATAAGAGACACTTACTTCAAATACTGCACTGAAATATAACCTTTTAAAGCCGTGCCCTACCCATATGAGTCCTATCATATATTAACTTATATAATAAAATGTACAGTTAGAACGTCATGATTATCATCTTAATTTGGTTATCTGTGTGGGACAGATGCTAAACCAAATGAGACAGTGGGAAACAGGTAAGTCAGAAGTGACATTTTACAGCAAGCCATTTTATAAGGATAAGCTCATAACAACAGAACCTATGGCACACCCGTCTTGTTAACACACTGAGCCAGTGAGAGAAGGCATCTGTCGGCATCAGTGCAGTGTTCCCAGAGCCCAGCGTGGCCTAGCACAATCTCAGTATCTGCTAATAGAACAACTCTCAGGTCAAAATAACAACAATTTAAGAAAACTTTCCAGACATTGCTTTTCAGAACCACTATGATAACATACTTGTTCTAAAAAGCAAATAGCAAATTTAACCTTACTAATATGTATTTCAAAACACTTATTATTCATTTAATACTATTTTCCACATAAAAATCTAAGGTTTAACCTGTCTTCTATTCAGCTTGTTAAACACATAATCAAGTATTAGAACTCTAACAAAACACAATATTGTGAGATATAAAATCCCACCAAAAAATACACTCAAAACCTCTCACCTGATACCTATAGTCAATCTCTAAGAAGCAGAACAATGGTGTCCCAATCAAACT
The DNA here is from genome assembly GCA_028551405.1 of Uromys caudimaculatus. Lineage (NCBI taxonomy): Eukaryota > Metazoa > Chordata > Mammalia > Rodentia > Muridae > Uromys > Uromys caudimaculatus. The sequence goes on along the minus strand of CM052702.1, from coordinate 29,843,924 downwards.
CAAGTATGAAACAAAATCCAAAATCCTCAATGGTGTAATCCTCAAAAACAGTCTCAATGAAACATGTTCAGTTGGATCTTTTTCCTTGTTGGTTAGGTTTCGGGGCAGGGGACTGGTTGTGTTTGTTTGTTTGCTTTTAAGACGGTGTCACTATGAAGCTCTGACTAGCCTAGAATGCTTGCTATATAGATTAAGCTGCTCAAACTACAGCCTCTGCCTCCCAAATGCTGAGATTCAAGGGGCACACCACTAAATCCAATTTAATGAAACACATTGAAAGACAATCACTCATCTTGCCTTCATCTCCATGTAAGGTGGATCACTTTCCAATTCTGCTTTGTCTTTGGCCAGTTTTGCTTTTTGATCTTCAATAAATTCATCCAAGCTATCTGCCATTTTGTAGATTCTGGAAAAAAAAAAAAAAAAAAGTCTTCAGTGAACACAACTATATTGTAGTGGTTTTAGCTAAGTATTAAGGTCTTAGTCCACATTTAGTATTTAATCTCAATTATCATATTGTGAACTTCACACTTAGGCATGAACATAAATACCATCTGTCTCTTCCTCTTCAATCTCCCAGAATAGGTTACAATGCAGGTTAAAGTACAGAAAAAGAAATGTTATCAAAGTACTTTATATGCATGCACGGAAACATCACAAGGAAACATTCCGTACACTTACATGATGACTAAAAACGGCAGTAACAAATGAGACCAGCAGCCACCACCACAGTCCACAGTCACACAATCAGAAACCAAAAGGAAATCAAAAGCTTAAATCTTTAAAATACTTTTGTCTAAAAAACTATCTGAAATTAACTGTGAGCAGGCAGTGGTGGCACACCTCTTTAATCCTAGCACTCAGAGGCAAAAACAGGCAGATCTCTGAGTTCAAGGCCAGCATGGTCTACAAGTTAGTCAGGGCAGCTAGGCTTCACAGAGAAACCCTGTCCAAAAAAAAAGTACTATGTATAGTTACTATATTAATAAAGAATATTATAACCTTTATTTGATACCCTAAAACTGAGTAGCTGAGCCTGTCCTAAACAAGGATTTCCCAGATAGTGAGGGCACATATGTGCATATTTGCCTTATTCAAATAGTAAAAACCATGGTAAGAGACGCAGCTGGAGAAACCAATCATGATGAAGGCTGGGCGTGGTAGTACTCACCCAGTGTTTGAATCCTAGCACTTGGAGGCAGAGGCAAGTGTAACTCTGTAAGTTCAACCAGGCAGCCTGTTCTACACAGTGATCCGGGCTAACCAAGGCTACATGGTAAGGCTCCCCCAATCCCCAAAAAACAACAAAAAAGAACAAAGAGCCATGAGCAGGAGAGCCCATGAGTAACCTAACTCCATCTTTAATGTGCTGAGAACAGGAAGTACAGGACCCTGCAGATGCTAAAAAGCTGTGTATCTTTCTTTTTCCCAGGCTTAGCATAGGTTTAAGAGTTTGCCCACAGGCTGCCTCCCTTGTGTTTAACTGTAAAAACAAGCCTTGTTTTGAGACACTATGTCTCTGTCCAACTCTCCTGACATGGTAAGAACCCACAGGGTCAACAACACACAGGACTTTTTCCTCCCCTGAACTCAGAGAACTAATCATGTCTTATCTATTGCTATAATTGTCTAACTTGGAAGTTTCCCATAACTAGGTCATATATAAGCTACACAGGAGAGAGCAAGTTTCCTAGTGAGTTCAAGATTGGTTTCTCTATGTTCTGCAAGCCAAGCATATGGTGTCCTCAGCAATGGAGTGTTACCATCTAGTTGTGGTTGGCAACCAAGGAAAAAGACAGTAACTGCTTTCTGGGAAACCACCAGAACCTTCGGGAGCATGAACCTGTAGGAGTACCCACGTCTAGCACTGAGATTTTCAGTTAATAATTTATGTCTCTGGGAGCACAACAGCCCACCCTATCCAAACTCCTATCCAAACTCATTTTTCTAAAAATTTCCACTTTCTAATTAGCTTAGAAGATGTTATACAGACTACTAGGGCGGGGTGGCCATCAATGGTCCTACCCAGCACCAGACCCTGATGTGCCCACTACAGCAATTAGTAGCATGACTGTTATGAAGGGATAACCAACCACTTTCTGCTCGGATCTGAGGCCTGTTGAATTGAGTGAATCAATGCCTAGCATGGTAAAGCTGGTCAAGAGGCCATGGCTAAGGGAAGTCAAAGGCCTTAGGAGGGAACGTAACTATAGTTATTGTGCTAAACAGATATGCTGTCAAGCTGCCTGCTAAATATGTACATTCATACCCACAGATCTGTGCAGCTATGCACTTTAGTCAGAGACACTTCTTTCTCTGTAGGGGAGTGTTGCTACATGTCCACAAGTGATCAGTGCTGAGAAGAATATGTAACTGTGTGTGTGTGTGAACCCAAAAAGGACATCTATGTTCACACACCCAGGACTCGGGAGCATCTTGGGAAAGGGGTGAAAGAACCTAGGAGCCGAGGGATGGTTAGAGCTGCTGTGAATGCTGAGTTCTAGGTTGTATCAGTCACAGCAGCTGTGTCACCTAGATAAGACCCGTGTGTTTCAGAGTATATTATTTACAACTTTGAAAAGATTACTTTCTTCACCAAAACCAGTTTTGTTGTTGTTCTTGTTTTTAAGAAAGAATCTCACTATGTAGTCCTGACTAGCCTGAAATTCACTATGTAGATCAGGCTGGCCTTCCACTCAAAGATACCCACCTATCTCTCCAGCCAGAGTGCTGAGATTAAAGGCATACACCACCACACTAGACAGAAACTGGAATGCTTCTAGTTTCTGGAAAAAAAAATATTTTTCGTCTAAAAATGTATCAAATTCAGTAACAAAATCTGTGACAAGGAGGAGCTCCTAGTCACTAATGACCTAAGGCCTGGAGACACAGAACCCTGAAAACACAAATCGCAGCAAGCTGTCGGGTCTGAAAAAGCTTAGGTCACATACATTAAGTTGAAGCTAGGAAGACATGCCAACAGAAATTTCCAAAGATAGTTAAAAATCAAGAATCAAATTTGAACCACATCAAAGATGTTTACTTAAGAGTCAAGTGTTTCAACAGATATAAAAAGACTTGCCATCCCAGCTACTCCCTACTCAGGACTGAGGCAGGCAGAAAGGTCCCAAGTTTAAAGTATTCAGTCTTCAATATACTCATCAAAACAGAAAAACTACTTTAAGATACAAGTACAGACTCGGAGTAAATGAACACAGGTAGGATAACCCACAAGTAAATGCTGGCAATGTTCACTTGAACGAGTGGGGAAGAACTGAAGCTGGATTAAAATGTCAACAATTCCCTGCTAACAGTAACTCAGCACTAATTATTACAACTTCTGAAATTCATTTTAGGTAACAGTAACTACAATAAAGTATATATTAACCAATGACCTTTTCCCTAGCAATGGCCTCTTGCCAAAGACTATTAGGAGCGCTACTATAATTAAACACATTAGATGAACTACTGCTGTACTGATGGATGGATGCATGCATCAAGAACACACACCAATGGCAACTCCTGAGTTTCTTAGTAAGACGGTGCTGGGAAAGAATTATCTGACTGGAGCTTAAGCTGGGTGATGTAAGAAAAAGTGTAAGAGAGCAGAACTTTGCCATCAGGAAGTGGGAGAAATTCTATGACTGGACATATTCATAAATCCTAACTATAGTATGAGGTTAAAATGAAACTGGTAAAGAAGCAATGGTCATTCCAACCTTGAGGATCTATTTCTCCGTGACTTGGTTTTGCTATTATGCACATAAACAGGTTATCTGATGCTGATATTCTATACAACTTTTTTTTTCTTTAAGATTGATTGATTGATAGATTGATTGATTGATTGATTGATTTCTCTTATGTTCAGTACACTGCTGTCTTCAGACACACCAGAAGAGGGCACCAGATCCCACTACAGATGGTTGTGAGCCACCATGTGGTTGCTGGGAATTGAACTCAGGACCTCTGGAAGAGCAGTCAGTGCTCTTAACCACAGAGCCATCTCTCCAGCCATGTACAATTTTTTATTATCCAGGACACAAAGGCATAAACGATAAAACACTTGTAGCTATCATGGCTGCTTTTCTCTGTACTCTTAAAAGTGTGTAACAATTTACATAAGAGCATTTCAACCATAAAATTATGCACAAGTTAATTAGTGGATAATGGAGGTTGGACTGATAGGCAAGGCCAAGAAACAGAATGCACTAGGAATGTTTATAATCAAGGATTAAATTGCCCCATCCAAAATCTGCTGAAAAAAAGATGACTGGGACTCCGCATTGCCCAGACACTCTAGAAAATGTACATCTTCCATGGCATTGCTATCAGGTAATTTTCTCCAGTAGCTACAAACATAGCATGTAGATGAGAAAAAGGTTTCAATAAAACAGTTTCATCTGTTGGGAATTCTCTGTTTAGCTCTATACCCCATTTTTGATTGGGTTGTTTGGTTTTTTTGGAGGTTAGCTTCTTGAGTTCTTTATATATTTTGGATTTTAGCCCTCTATTGGATGTGGGGTTAGTGAAGATTTTTTTCCCAATCTGTATCCTATTGACTATGTCCTTAGCCTTACAGAAGCTTTTCAGCTTCATGAAGTCCCATTTCTCAATTCTTTTTTTGTTTGTTTGTTTGTTTGTTTGTGTGTTTTTTTTTTTTTTTGGTTTTTTGAGACAGGGTTTCTCTGTGTAGCCCTGGCTGTCCTGGAACTCACTCTGTAGACCAGGCTGGCCTCGAACTCAGAAATCCACCTGCCTCTGCCTCCCCAGTGCTGGGATTAAAGGCATGCGCCACCACTGCCCGGCTCATTTCTCAATTCTTAATCTTAGAGCCTAAGCCATTGAAATTCTGTTTAAGTAATTGCCTCACCCCCAAACCCTGTGCCAATGAGTTCAAGGCCCTTTCTCTTCTAATAGATTCAGTGTATCTGGTTTTATGTTGAGGTCCTTGATCCACTTGGACTTGAGCTTTGTGCAAGGTGACAAATATGGATCTATTTTCATTTTGCTACATAGAGACTGCCAGTTTAGACTAACACCATTTATTGAAGACGCTTTCTTTTTTCCATTGTATATTTTGGCTTCTTTGTCAAAGATCAAGTGTCCATAAGAGTGTGGGTTTATTTCTGGGTCTTCAGTTCTATTCCATTCATCAACCTGTCTCTATACCAATACCATGCAGTTTTTATCATTATTGCTCTGTAGTACAGCTTAAGGTCAGGGATGGTGATTCCCCCAGAAGTTCTTTTATTGTTAAGAATTGTTTCACTATCCTGGGTTTTTTGTTTTTCCGTATAAAATTGAGAATTGCTCTTTCCACGTCTGTGAAGAATGGCCGAGAAGCACTTAAATGTTCAAAGTCCTTAGTTATCAGGGAAATGCAAATCAAAACGACCCTGAGATTCCACCTCATACCAATCAGAATGGCTAAGATCAAAAACTCTGGTGACAGCACATGTTGGCAAGGATGTGGAGAAAGAGGAACACTCCTCCATTGCTGATGGGATTGCTAACTGGTACAACCACTCTGGAAATCAATCTAGAAGTTCCTCAGAAAATTGGAAATAAGTCTACCTGAAGACCCACTCTTGGGCATATAACCAAAAGATGCCCCACCATATCCCAGGGGCATGTATGTGCTCCACTATGTTCCTAGCAGACTTATCTGTGATAACCAGAAGGTGGAAACAACCCAGATGTCCCACGACAGAAGAATGGATACAGAAAGTTCACTTACACAATGGAATACTATTCAGCCATTAAGAATGAGGACATCATGAATTTTGCAGGCAAATGGATGAAACTAGGAAATATCATCCTGAGTGAGGTAACTCAGACCCAAAAGGACATACATGGTATGTACTCACTAATAAGTTGATATTAGCCAAAAAAGTACAAAATACCTAGGATACAATCCACGGAACTCAAAAGGTTAAGCAGAACAGCCCAAGGATGCCTCAATCCCACTTGGGAGGAAGAAGAAAACAATCACGGGAGACAAAGGGAGGGAGGGACCAGAGTGGGAGAGGGGAGGGAACGGAAAAAGGAGAACATAATCAAGTCTTGGAGGGTCAGGAGAGAAGCCCTGAGGGCCAGCAGAATGAATGGAAATATGCAACTTCGGTGGGTGGGAAGTGAGGGGACCCTCTAGAATGTACCAGAGAAGGTGAGAGACTCTCGTATTCAAAGAGATGAAATACCCAACAGTGGAGAGAGGGAACTTGTAGAGTCTCCAGTAGAAAGACAGGGTCAAGTGGAAGGATGGGGTTGCCATCCCACAGTCAAAATTTCTGACCCAGAATTGTTCCTGCATGGACAAAAATGGAGAAGAGACTGAGGGAAAGGCGGTCCAGTGACCGGCCCACCTTGAGATCTATCTCAAGGGGAGGCTCTGAAGCCTGACACTATTACTGATGCTATGGTGTGCTTACAGACAGGAGCCTAGCTGTACTCTGAGAAGCCCAACAAGCAGTTGACTTAAAAAGAAGCAGATACTTACACCAAACCAATGGACGGTATTCGGGGACCCCCATGGTTGAATTAGGGAAAGACTGGAAAAAGCTGGGGAGAAAGGCGACCCCGTAGGAAGGCCAGCAGTCTCAACTAACTTGAACCATGGAGATCTCTCAGACACTGAGCCACCAACCAGGCAGCATACACCAGCTGGTCCGAGGCGCCAGAGGACTGCCTGGTCTAGCCTCAGTGAGAGAAGTCTAACCCTCTAGAGACTTGAGGCCCCAGGAAGTGGGGAGGCCTGGTGGGGAAGGGGGGATATCCTCTTGGATACAGAGAGGGGAGAGGAAAGGGGCAATGGCTGGACTGTAAAAGAATAAAAAAAAAAAAAGTTTCACCAAAAGATCTGGACTATCTAGACTAGAAACCCAGTGTCTACCATTTACTGATTCTGATTAATGTAAGATATATTCTTAATCTATGTCTAGGATTCTCCATTTATAAAATTGAACTACTACTTACTATAGAGTTGTGACGAAAAAATAATGCATCATATATGTAACAAAGAATCTGATACTAAACCAGTTACTTTATTAACTATCACTGTGTTATCATAGTCTTTGTATATCCACTTTGTTAAAAGCATCCAGGCTGGAAGGACATCTCAGAAACAGCATGTAACTTAGCATGCATAAGATTCTGAATTAATTTTCAAAATAAAAAAGGACCTACCCTAATCTCCCCACAAAAAAAAAAGAAAGAAAGAAAGAAAGAAAGAAAGAAAGAAAGAAAGAAAGAAAGAAAGAAAGGAAAAAGAAAAAGTGAGAGAAGGGGGGAGGGAGAGAGGAATGGAGGGAAAGCCTCTAGATTTAAAATATAGTGAGATTTACATCGTTACTGATGACCGACTGTCACAGTCCAATCCAACACAAGGGGAACCATTCTCTCCTTCCTTTCCTCTCCCAGGTAGGAAGGGCACACACTCTCCCCAGTATGGGAAGCAGAACACGGCTCCTTGTAAACCAGGGTAGTACTCTAGGCTGCAAGAGATGTTGGACTTGTGGGAGGGTGAATAATATAGCACATGATTCTTGCACTAATATTTAGATCATATCCCCTGCCATAATGACAGTCTAGTCAGTCTATGATTTGGGGAGCAAATATGAGATAGTGTTAAAGGATTCAGTAAAGATACCAACAATTAAAATGTCTAGAACTTTCATCAAATATATAGTGAGTTCCAGTACAGCTTGACCACATTATATGGCAAGACACTGTCTCAAAAAAAAAAAAAGCAATATTAGTATTTCTGTTGACACTGGGTGGGGGGGGGGGCTATATACTTATGTACGCATGTTTATTTGTTATTGGGTGGGAGCTGTAGCTTAGTACATCACTGCCACTCAATCCCAAACACCTTGGGGGGGAACAGATTTTGTTTGATATGTGGCTCATACTTATAATCCCAGGACTTGGGAGGGTGAGGCATCAGGGGTAGTTCAGGCTATACAGGGAGACCCTATCTTACAAATATTATACCCCCAAAATATTAAAACTATAGGAGGCAGCTCCCTGCAGAAAATGACTCTACTACAAGAAAAAAGGACTAGGGACAGATGCTCAGAGAGAAATAAAACGTAGACAGGGCCAAGGGCCGGCATGGAACACAGAGGGAAAGAGGAAGTTTCTCATTAATCCACCCGGAAAGGGTCTCACAGTCTTTTTCTCCTTAGCAGAAGGCATTTACATGAGCATTTGACTATGGGTACATCCAAATTTTGACAAGTCACTCTGAACTTCGCTAAAGAAGCATATGCCATGTTGCTGAGGGAAGAGCATGAGGTTGGAGAACAGGAGCAAATAAATAAATGGAAGCCTTTAAAGCCTGAGAACTACCACAGGAACAGCAAAAGCAGGCATCCGCGGAGTAGCTTGGCCATGCAGAACTGCTAACACACTTGCTCAAACACTTCTGTCTCCCAAAAGGCACATCACAGTACACTCAGAATGATGTTGAGAAGATAGTGTGGAGGGCTGCTGATGTCTCCGGCATTACAGGCCAGGCTCACAACCAGAAAGATGGAACTTGCTTAAGTTTGTAATAGTTAAGCCATGCTTTTCAAAAAACCACATTTTAGAAAAGGTGTCCTGAAAGCATCCTTTCCTGTGTGCCTTATCTAAACCTACCTGCTCCCCTCCCATACCACCCTTGTGCAGGAGATCCAAAAGATCCTCTCTGGAGGAGCATGTCAGCAAATGACTTCACACCAGAAAGTTCACCAAAAACATAGAAGTGTCTCCCTACTTCTCCTTGGGGCTCTTTTTTACTTATCAACATGACAAACCATTTTTCCATTTAAAACTTAGTTTCTTAGAATAACTGGTTTTCTATAAGGCCTTTCTTGCCCTGGAGACAGAGTCTCACTATATAGCTCTGGTTGACCTAGAACTCAGAGATTTGCTTACCTCTGTCTTCAAAGTGGTGAGATTAAAAGCATGTGCCACCACACCCACCTATAAAATTGTATTGATTGCTTTTAGGACCTTACACTGCACAGTTTGAAAACTAGGTCTTATCAAAACTTCTACTTTAGCTTCTTAATCCTACTATCTTCAGAGATGTATCTCAGATGATGAGTCCCACTGCTAACATTTAATGAAAACTTGATTCAGGGCCTGGAAAAATGGCTCAAAAAAGTAAAGACCCTTGCAGCCATGCCTGATGACCAGTTTGACAGCTGGGATTCTGTGGAGGAGAGAGAACTAACTCCAACTTTTGTCCTCTTACCTCCATATGCGTGGCCTGTGCCCACGTACATACGTATGTACGTACATACATACATACATACACATATACACACACAGTGCGTATTTCTTTCAAACCAGATTCAAGTTCCATACAAAGATACTAAAATCAAGGCAGAGAGAGAAGGTTCTATCTCAACAAGAAACCACAGAGAGAAAAAAACAGATTTCATAGGGATATGGAGAAGATTAAGTTTGACTTGCAAAGTGTAAAACATTACCCAACGCCGCCCCCCCCCCCCCCCGGGTGCAAGCACTCTGTGAGGCTTAGCAGCCTCGGTGCGCCGGCTGGAGAGAAGGCGCAGAGTCGCTGAGGTCTCCAGAGACGCGGCGGGTGGTAGACGCCTCTGAAAGCGTCAACGCGTTGTCAGGCAACCGGCGGGCCCAGAGGCCGCCCGAGAGTCTGCAGCGCGTGTGCAGGGCACCGCCCCCAACCCGGCAGCCGCGAGACCTGCACCTGGGACCAAGCCGGGCCACCGCCTCGCGACCCGCGCCTCACAACCTGCCCCCTGCACCTCCCACCCTGTCCCCACGATACCCCGGAGCTTCCCGGCTCCGCCCGGCAGGCTCGAATCCCCGCCCGGCCACAGCGACTCGGGCCCCGGCGCCGGACTCCAACGCTCGGGCGCCGACCCTTCGCGCAGCCTTTCACAACCGACGCCCACGGACTTACTCCCAGCGAGGAGCCACGCGCCCAGCGGGCTCCACAATCAGAGGCTCCGGTCACCCCGGCGCGGACCAAAAAAACCGGTCGCCCGCTCAGGGCTCCGCCTCCCAGGCCCAGCCCCCCGCCCCCCCTCCACCAACGGCCAGGCGCGGCCCCGCCCCCGCGGGCTGCCGGCGGAGGCCGCGCGCCCAGGGCGCCCTCTGCAGCCCTGGAGGCCACACGGTGCACCAGCGAATGTGGATTCCTGTAATGTGGCCACTCCCAGGCTAAATCTATCCTAGCCTTCCAAGACCTGGACAGTCTCCAGTCACATAGTGTGCCTGCGAGAGGAGGAATACCAGCACCAGCAGTCTGGTCAACTCTCTGTCCTGGGCTTTCATTACCATTTGAACATGTTATTCTCTGTATGTTCCAAGTGGCTGTGTATTATTACCACTGGAAAAGCTTCTCAGAAAGAACTAAAAATACTAATGTACTCTAACGTCCCTAGTGTGCCCGAAGTTATACTGTAAGAAGGTTCTATTTCATTTACGGTTTCGTTATTTTGACACAGGGTCTCAAATAGTCCAGGGAGAAAGCGGGGTTCGAGCTCTTGATTCTCCATTCTCCACCTCCCAAGTACTAGAATTACAAGAGTGTAGCAATGTCCTTGTTCTGTTTTGTTTGCCCCAACTCCTTGACTTTTCGAGACAGGGTCTACTGTAGCCCAGGCTAACCTCAAATCGCTCTTTTTGGAACACTCTCCTTTAACTCATTCTGCTGCCCCCACTCCCCAACTGCTAGGTTACAGGCAGGTGTCACCACGCTCCAATTTTCTCCAACTTCTGAATCCAAAATCAAAACCAACAGTTGTGGTGAAGAGTTAACAGTTCTTTTGTTTTTAGCTAACTTGTCTACTAAGCACCTGCATTAGAAGAGGATATAGCCGGGAAGTGGTGGCGCACGCCTTTAATCCCAGCACTCGGGAGGCAGAAGCAGACGGATCTCTCGAGTTTGAGGCCAGCCTGGTCTACATAGCAAACCTCGAAGGGGGGAGGGGGGAGGATACAACACAAAGCTTACTGGGAAAAACAAAACGTCCATATGAAGCAGCTACAGAGCTTGTGAAAGGAGCAGTTACTGTCAAAGAGTTAATGGGAGACATCCCCGAACTGTGCTTTTTAAATACTGTGTGCTCTGAAGCAGAAATGTCAAGACGTGCATTTCAAGCAGTGCTTAGCAACTAACATAATACTAAGCCAAGGAAAAAGTTCTAATAGAATGAAAAGCTGGGTCGGGGGAGCTAAAAGATGATGATGAAGCTGGAGAAGTCTGTAAGAACCGTGTTACGAAAAAAATATTAGAATCAAAACACAAATTTCGTGCATGCCTTCAATATACAGTCTAGTGGGCATTTGGGGGTGAGAATGAGAGGGAAGAGAACCTAAAAGCATGACTGAAACAAACTTCACGTTAATTGCTGGAAGGAACAGACTGCCGAGACTAATTCTGCATTGAGACGAACCTTTTTTAAAAAGTCCAGCCTAAGGCATTCACAGCTCCTAACACTTATATAAAATGTTACCCTATAAACTCCTCAAAAAGTTAATCTTAGCAACCCCTGAGTCTTGCTTACCACCTCGCAACAGTAGCGAAAACACAAAAGCGAAACGCCAACCACAAACCCGGGAGGCTTTACAATCCGCGAATTATCTTAAAGGAGACTGTCACGTGATCTTACCCCTTCAAAACCAACAATCCGGAGATACTTACACCTCTGTTTCTCTAGAGACATTTAGTATTCCAAACAATTTATTTCGTTTGATGCCCCTACACTCTCATAAACATAGTCCCCCAAACCCAAGTTCCCTCCTACACTCAATATGGCGGAATCTGAGTCTGCGCAGTACGAGCCGAGACGGCCGACTCCTTCCTGGCAGGTCAACAAGCCCGCCTTCCGGCGCGAAAGGCTGTACCATTCCCACACCGAGACTTTGCGTCCCTCGCAATTCACACGTACGGATTTCCGAGCCAGCATGCTCTCGTTTCATCCGCAAGACTGTTCTTAGCCGAGCTGAGCCGACTCTTAGGAAGTGTTTTCTATGTCGCTGCGCCGCCGCCGCGCCCCGACGCGCGAATGGTCCGGACCAACGTCACCTCCGGTCTCAAGTGTCATGGCTGCCTTGAGAGTCTAGTGAGTGTGCACCCGTGGTGGGGAAGGTGCAAAACCCGCACGCTGAGGCCCAGTAGAATAAGTTGCATCTTGGTAGAGGAGGCGACAGCTTCTCCGGTCTCTCGGCTATGGCAGCTTCCGGGAGTGGTATGGCCCAGAAAACCTGGGAATTGGCCAACAACATGCAGGAAGCGCAGAGTATCGATGAAATCTACAAATATGACAAAAAACAACAACAAGAAATCCTGGCGGCGAAACCCTGGACTAAGGAGTGAGGAGGTCCCTGGCGAGACGCAGGGGAGGGAAGGGATGGCGGGACTGTGAGAGACCCGCGAGGGGTTGGTTGATGAAGGGGGTGGAGAACTTGGCTTTCTGAGGGGCGTCGAGAATACTGGCCACAGTGGTTTTCGTGTGCCTTATCAGTAGAGCCTTACCTGTCCTCTAGGGCCTGCTTCGATTCCCAATTTAGAAAGTTTCTTGCCTCCAGGGGCTGTAAAGGGCTGACTTAGATTGCTACTTTCTCAGCATGATTATTTTCGTAAATCTCGCACACTGTCTTGAACCTGGTGGCTACATGCAGTTTGTTGCAGCCTTCAGTAGATCCCAAACTGAAGAGCATGGATGTTTTCAGAAATCGAATGAGCAGGACATTGATCTAAAAAAAAAAAAAAAATTCCATGAGCTCTTGGGATTTTTTTTTTTAGCACTTTTTTCGTCCTGTAACTAATATTTTAGAAACATATCAAATCCTCTAACCAGTTCTCTAAAATACTACTACAACAATTCACGTAAACCAGGAATTACAAAATAGAGCTTGGAGGCTATTTGCAGCCGGGCAGTGGTGGCACACGCCTTTCCCAGCACTTGGAAGGCAGAGACAGGCGGATTTCTGAGTTCAAGGCGAGCCTGATCTACAGAGTGAGTTCCAGGACAGCCAGGGCTACACAGAGAAACCCTGTCTCGAAAAACCAAAAAAAAAAAAAAAAAAAAAAAAAGAAAGAAAGAAAAGAGGCTATTTGCCCCCTAGCCAAATCCATGAATCTTTGGGACTGACAAGTCAAAAAGATTCTTTAGAGCAAATCAAATTGTGTTAAGGAGAGTGATCGCTTCTTAGCCTTTTGTCTAAGATCAAGAGTATTAAGGAGAGTGAAGAAAAAAATTAGAAAAAGTTGCTGTGTAAACTGTCTTACTGTTTCCAGGTGTTTTGTTTTGTTGGCAAAGCTGACTTTAACTGTCAATACTCTATTTTCAGGGTTTATTGAGATCTTACTGTGGGCCTTGCACTGGCCTAAAGATTTTCATATCATTTAATACTGATGACAAACCAGTACTGTACTTTCTTTCCCTTTCTGTAAATAGGAAAATAAGCAAATACATTCAGAAACTCACCTCATGATCATACTACAGCAATGAATTTGAGTGCAATCGACTGAAAATCAAGTCTCATAACTGTCACTTAAACTGTTGACTGGCATTAGGAAACTAAAATATCTAAACTTGACTATAAGATAAAGGTTAAACATAGCTATTAATGATATCATGAAGATTAGATAAGGTAACTTATTAAAAAGTTCTGAATGAACCATATGTAATAAGAGCATAGTAATGGTTGTTTTTCTCTTTTTCCCAAGTAGATGCAGGAGCCAGTTTTTAAATTTATGTCTTGATTTCCAAGATGGTCTCAGTAACCTTCAGCTTTTGATTGAAATCTAGCAAAAGCTGGAAGCTATATTTGATTGCTTGCATCTAACAGGCCATGGCGACATCGAGTGACCTGCACAGATTGCTTGGCTGTTCCTAAAGAAAGCTGTAAATGGATGTATACTCATGACTTCTCACCATCTATGGCTATACATATGTTTATTCTAGCATGCAGGGCACATCAGTGATTTTAAAATATTGTTCAAGAGTTTAATCACGAACGATGGTTAGTCACAGAAGTAAGGATACTAGATCTGCTTTTTAAGCTCACAAGATGCTATCAGAAGGAAGCCACAAGCTAACATACTGTTTCTTTGAGAATATCTTAAAAAGCAAGTTAATATGGTTGATAACAGTACCTTAGATTTTAGTGTTTCTGGCACTAAGCTAAGCATATACTGTATACTTTTCATACTAATAGATGAAATACCTATTTATAGATATGTGATCTGGCATAGACATTAAGTGGTTGGTTTCCAAGGCCTCATTTGTAGAAATTAAGTGCTCTGGCTCAGTGGGTAAGAGTACTTACTATCAAGCATGCAGACTTGAGTTCAAATCCCCATCATCTTTGTAAAAATCCGTGCATGGATATGTGTGTCTGTAACCTTTTACCATTGTATGGAAGGAATGGAGAGAGGAAGGTGTGTGGCTGGTCAGCCAGCCTAGCCAAAACAGTAAGCTTTCAGTAAGAGGCTCTGTCTCAGGGGAATGAAGTAATAACAGAAAATAAGCAGGGCATGTTGACACCCACATTTAATCTCAGCAGAGATGGGTAATCAAGTTCCAAGGCCAGCCTGGGCTACTGGACAGCCAGGGCTATATAGAAAAACCTGGTTTTCAAAAACAAGATAGAAGACCCCTGACAGTCTCTGTCATCTCCACATGCCATCTGGTGGCACACTAATAAACATGTACCACAGATAATAAATAAATAAATCATTTAATTAATAGCTCAATAAATTAAGGTCAGAGAGTTAAGCCTAAGGAGGTAATCAGGTATAATAATTCCGTGTCGATTGAGGAAAAAGACCTATGGAGTTGGTCATTGTCCCCTCACTTCAACAGCACATCACAATTTACTTCAGCCTCTTATTTTACCGAGTGGCTGAGCCGACCACCTGTGAGTCGCTTCCAAGCACTCGTGCTCAGTGCTTTCCCCCCACGATCCACACTCCCCTCCATCACTCTCAGTCCCTTCAGAACTTATTTATTTTCACAGAAACTGTTGAAGTTGTACATTAAATAAGAACCTTAGTCACAATGTGATTTTGTTTTGTAGTCACCACTACTTTAAATACTGCAAAATCTCAGCATTGGCTCTACTGAAAATGGTGATGCATGCCAGATCAGGCGGCAACCTGGAGGTGATGGGCTTGATGCTCGGCAAAGTGGACGGCGAGACCATGATCATCATGGACAGCTTCGCCTTGCCTGTGGAGGGCACCGAGACCCGAGTAAACGCACAGGCCGCCGCCTACGAGTACATGGCGGCATACATAGAAAATGCCAAACAGGTAAAGCACTGTTTCTCACACTTAAAAACCTCCAAGAGTCTCAAGATAACTTCTGGGTTTCCGAACTTAAAACTCTCCTTTTCACATTAAATTCTATGTTTTAAATTGAACAGTTTTTATGTGAAATTTTCAAAGTCTTGTGAGATTTATAATATTAGGTTGGGGGAGGGGGTCCTTCCCACATACATTTTCATTTTCACTGTCAGTTGTGTTTAAAATAAAATTAAAAATAAAAAACTGTAGGCTGGAGATATGAGTTGCTAGAGTTCATGCTTGGCGTCCATAAGCCCTGAGTTCAGTATCTCCAGTCCCTCAAAGGAAAAGGGACAAGAACAACAACAACAAACTTAGGACTTAGCTATTCCTGAGTAGAGTATCTGTTAATGGACCATGATGAACTATGTAGGCAGGCTTCTTAAATAAAGCTATGTCTTTACTTATGTGGAACAAGCTCCAGAATTGTTTCTTCAATTTAAAAAAAAAAAGTATAGTATGTGGTATGCAGCTATGTGCAGATATGTTTGTTAATCTCCAGAGTATCTGAGAGAGCGTGTAAGATGTTAGAGTGGTAATGTCTGGGCCGAGAAGCAGACGGGGAAAGATAGAGAAAGAGACTGGATACCCTTGCACATGTACTGTCTGTTCAGAAATTCCTTAACTTCGAAGCAGCATATGTCGCACACTGTTGTTGGACCACAGTGCTACCTAAAACCTGTAAATGATAGTATCTTTGAGATTAAACCGTATCTCAAGCAAGCTTTTTCTTTGATGTGTTAGGTTGGCCGCCTCGAGAATGCAATCGGTTGGTATCATAGCCACCCTGGTTATGGCTGCTGGCTCTCCGGGATTGACGTTAGTACACAGATGCTTAACCAACAGTTTCAGGAACCATTTGTAGCAGTGGTGGTACGTACTAACTGGGGGCTCATTGTTTTGGCTAGGCTGGCCAACCAGCTTACAGACCTTCCTCTCTCCTTTCCTTCCATACAATGCTAAGGTATGCATATCTATGCGTGGATTTTTACATAGATGCTTTTATTAAGTTCTTCAAGAAGATTTGCTAAAGAAAGATTTGTTTGCTGGAAAACAGCGTGGTAAAGAATGAAGTTCTGGTGTTAGTCTACCTCGGGAGTCTTAACCTTGCTGTACCTCACACACTATCCCATAGGCATTTAATCAGGGTTGACTGAATTGGAGAAGCAGAAAGGGCCAGAACCTGTCTTCCTTTATGTCCAGAGTGTTTTAAATGCACTCTGGGATTTTTTAGGAAGAAACAACAGTCCTTCCTCTATTAAAATAGAGGGCAGGTATGGGAGGGTAGTTTCTTGGTTAATTCATTTGTTTGTTTGCAAGACATGGTCTTGCCAAGTAGCATGCATAGCTTAAATAATACTAAACAAATATTCTTTGGTGATATAGTAACTTAAGTCTAGTCAATAGTTTAACTGAAGTATTCCTATTTCACTGAACGTCTCTATTTATTTTGGTTATTTTCAGATTGTTTGCTAGATCAGTGCACATGTATATGGTACTATATTTGTTTGTTTTCCGTTTCTGATGTAGACTCAGTGGAGCATACGGCTTATGTTGACCATCTGTCTCTTGCAGATTGACCCAACCAGAACAATATCTGCAGGAAAAGTGAATCTTGGCGCCTTTAGGACATATCCAAAGGTAATTTGGATGGAGGGGCTACGAAGGGGCAATCTTATGTAGTTGAGATCAGCCTTGAATTTCCTTATCTCTGAAGTACTAGGATTACAAATGTGTGTCCTCTCAGCGGTGATGTGTTCATGAGTACAGACAATGGTCTACAGGTCAGAGGAGACCCTTGGGAGTCAGTCCTCTCCTTCCACCTTGTTTGAAACGGGATCTTTTACTTTTCACTGTGTACAAGTTAGCAGGCTTATACAGTTGGTTTCTGTGGATTGTATCTCTACTTCCCATCTGACCACAGACAGCTGGCAGTGCAGATGTGCACTAACCAGGCCTGTGTTGTGTGGGCTCTGGGATCCAAATTTAGCTTCTGACATTTATACACAAGCTTTATTTTTCCCAGTGCCACGGTACTAGGCAAGTACTCTACCCCTGAGCTATATACACAACCTGTGTAATACCTTTTTTAGTGTAGAAGATTTTTCAAATACAAAATTGCAAACTGCTACAGCTCATACCAAACAATAACACATTTATGTTATATATTAATCTTGCCAGACAAAGGATTTTATTTACCAAGAAACATTTGTGTACCCATGGCAATTTGACAAGTACTAGAGAAACAAGCTAAATTCATTTCCTTTCCTGAAAGGAGCCTGTAGTCAACAATGGATATTAGCACAGGTACACAGCACCAGCAGTCCTTTTGTCTCTGCCTCCTAGTACTGAAAGAAACATGTGTAAAGCACCACGCCCAGCTGTTATTAAAATATTGATGCTTACTATTTGGCTGTCCTGAATTTGGTCCCATACATAAGCTGCAGAGAAAACTTTGCTTTTTGTTATTTTTAGTTTTCTGTTTTCTTTGTTTTTGTTTAGGGCTACAAACCTCCTGATGAAGGACCTTCCGAGTACCAGACTATCCCGCTTAATAAAATAGAAGATTTTGGTGTGCACTGCAAACAGTGAGTAGCTGAACAGTTGTCAGGGCTCCAGCTGTGGCACAGCAGCAGGGTGAAGTGGAAGGCTCGGAGATAGCAAGTGATGTGGACTCAGCTTTCCACCAAGGCCCTTGGTTCAAATTCAGACACCAGTCAGTCATAGACTCACTTCACACTTGACTCAGACCAAATGCATTTCATACTATGTAATACCTTTGAAATAGTAAAAAAAAAAAAAAAAAAAGGATGTGAATTTAGGATAACACTAAACGTGTTTAATAATTATTCTCTTTTTAGTTACGCTTTTTTTCTCAATAATTATTTTAATCTAGTTCGTTTTCTTTCAAATAACCATAAACATTCTTTTCATTGCACAAGATACTCAGTCCATAATAAAATTAACAATTTGAATCAAATACCCAGGTGCAGCTTGACCACACATTTGCTGCCCTTAAAATACACAATTTGGGGCTGGTAAGATGGCATAGTGATTGAAGGTACTTGCTGCCAAGGCTGACAACCTGAGTGTACTGTTGTGTAGGTGCCATGCACTAACCCAACCATGCACTACCAGAGCCCTCAGCACCTAAGTTCAATCCCCAGGACCGTACAATAGAAAGAGGATTCATTCCTGCCAGATGCTCTCTGATTTCCACATAGTACATTTGTGCACATGGTACAATAAATGTCATTTTTTTAAATGCCCATTTTACTCTTAGCAAAGAATGAGGGCAGTTTTTCATCCTTTGTAAAGGTTTCCCACCATCTTTCCTCCTGCACATTCACCCAAGCTACTGCCATCCAAAGCCCCAGCATGGCACTCAGTACACAGCCAGTCTTCTATATCTGCCCTCACCCTAAAGGTGAACCAGCCAGCCTGGTCTCATTAACATGTGTGTCAGAGCATGTCCTTCCCTCAAAATAATGCTCCATCTTAGCAGACTACACAACCCTGTGATCTGGCCCCTGCTTATCTCTCATCGTGAAGGTTAGCCCAGCTGTGCTGTTCCTATCCATTTGTCAGATGAGCTGCTGACATTTGTCCTCATTCCATGTGACTTGCTACTGTACATGAGCGTCTCTTTCCAAGTCACCTGAACAGAAGATGCACTCTGATGACTTTGTCTCGTAGCTCTTCCTGTCATGTGTGCCCCTTTCCAGTTTCCTTCTTAGCTCTGCTCCATGGGATGGTTTTGCCTCCTTGCTGTTGGGCAGAACGACTCACTGCTATGTCCTCACATTTAAATCCCTGAAGGATGGGCTCTTTTAAAATGTTGCTTAAAGAACGTGAGTATTATCTAATGTCCCCTTTCTCTATCTCTCATCCTGCCTTAAGGAGTACCTTGACTGCCCACGTGCTACCACTGCTCACAATGCACAACCAAGTCTGAGAGGCTGTTCCTTCTTTTATTTTTCTCTGATGTGGATCAGCTTCAGAGCTTCAGAGCTCACTACTCAGGTTCTCCATCACTGAGCGCCACCCTAACCTCCCCAAATTTGTTTGAACTGTAGAATCTGGTATGCTAAATATTTAAGCACATACTAGGCAAGATGTATTATGCCTATATAGACTTGACAACGTATAAAAACTGAAGTTAAACTCCTTAAAGCTTGTCCAGATGTTGATTTATTACCATATATACATCATACCTAGTTCCTAGTTTCATTATGAAGTCTGTATATGCATATGATGTGCTTGGTCATATTCCTCCCATTACCCTGTCTCCCACTCATCCCTACTGACCCCCTTTCCACCTCCCACTCATCTCCTTGATGCTCTGCTATCTTGTGGTGGTTTTTGTTATCTGTTTCTTTGATGACCCGGTGAGTTACATTAAGGTTGCTTACAGAAGCATGAACAATGTGTTATTTACCCTGAGCATATCACTAAAGAAAGAGCCTCTCCCTCCTCCAACATCCATTCATTGTGAATAAATCCTCAGGGAAGGTGAGACGTTGTGAGCTCCTGCTCCTGCTCCCACAAGACCCAGTGTTGTGGGAGTTTCATAGAGGTGATCACAGACTCCTGAGTGCAAGAGTGGCCATGTCATCCTTGGCACCAACATTCCACACCATTCGCCCTCCCTTCCTCGGCTCTTACATTCTTTCTTCTGTGATGTTTCCTGATCCTCAGGGAGAGGGGTGATATTGATGCCCACTTGATAGCTGTCAATTATTTTAATCACAATGATCAGTTATGACTCTGCAGTTACTGCTTTCCACTGCAAAAAGCAGCTTCTCTGACCAAGGCTGACAGCAGCAATAATGTACAAGTATAAACATGGTTATTAGAAGGCAAATTGATCAGCATATCATACCCGCTTAGTAAAATACCAGCAGTAGCTTCTCCGCTGAGGCCAGCCCTGGGCTTTTTGCCAGGTTGACAGTGAGGCAAGGATCCCACTCTGTGTAAAGCAGACCTCAGACCCAGTCAGGTAGCAGCTGCCTCCCCACAGCACACTTGGCGCTGTTGAAGAGCAGTAGTACATTTTTTTTGACAGGTTGGTCTCATATCACACAGGATCCAAAGCAAGGTATAAGTGTTGATGACAGTTCTTCCCCAGAACCTGTATAGCATCTCCAAAACTGTAAAGGTTAGCCCGCAAGAAGGCCCTGCACCCAGTGTCTGCTTGATTGTTAAGTAGTTAGACCTAGGTAGAAATTGAATACAGATGTTTTGTTTTGTTTGTCCTTGTGGTGGTTGCCCAGCTTTGAACCCAGAACCTTGTGCAAGCTGTAGCACCCATTACTAACCTACATACCCCACCTTCCAGGGTTTTGGCTGGTTTGGTTTTAGTTTTTTGATCGGTAGACCTCCTTTCTTTCATCATGTGGGTTCTGGGAATCAAACTCAGGACATAAGTCTCCGGAGCACGCCTTTTCCCACAGAGCCAACTCTGCTCTTCCTTACCATGCAGCTTTGTGTTAGCTTTCCATTACTGTGACAAAATACTGGGATCATTTCTGAGAAGGAAAGTTTTATTTGCTCAGTTTCGGTTTCCGGCTTCAGTCAGTTTTGATCCAATTGTTTCTAACTCAGTACATCATGGTGAGAGCATGTTAAAATGAAAGGCTCTCACTTCCTGGTGGCTGCGAAGTAGAGCCAGGTAAAGAGGCTTTAAGGAAACTGGTGTGCCTAATCACCTCACTTCCTTCCACTGGGTCCCACTGCCTAACGTTTCATCCGCGGCCACTGTCTCTGTGTCTCAAGTGCTCAACACATGGCTCTGGAGGCCACCAGATCCACAGAGCAGCACTCACTAGACCTCTCACTCTGCTTCCTTGTCCACTGAACACACAGTGAATCGCACACACCTACAGGAAAGATTAAATCAGAATATAAGATATAGACGATGCTTAAAGAAATGCCCCCTCTTGTCCTCACATGTGTCTTTTCTTCTGTTTTTGAGGCCGGGTTTCTTTGTAGTCCTGTCTGTCCTGGAACAAACTCTATAGACCAAGGAGGCCTCAAACTCAGAGATTGATCTGCCTGCTTCTGCCTCCCAGGTGCTGGGATTAATGGCATGCGCCACACCACCTGGCTTGACATGCACATGTATCTTAACCTTCAAAGGCCTTCACTTCATTCTGGTGTCAACCTGTTTTTTCATGATTTATTTATTTTTATTTCATGCACATTGGTGTTTTGCCTGCATATATGTATGTCTGTGCAAGGGTGTTGGATCCCCTGGAACTGGAGTTACAGGCAAGTGTGAGCTGCCATGTTGAGTGCTAAGGATTGAACCTGCTGGGCCCTCTGGAAGAGCAGTTAGTGCTCTCAGCCACTGAGCCATCTTGCCAGCCCCTAAAGTCAACTTCTTATTCCTCACTGCTGAACCTTGATCAGGAACCACATTGTGCCCACCTTTCTTTATCTTCAACTTGGGCTGCCTGAGGGGAGTGGCCTCAGTGTCTGAGCTTTTCCTCTTCCTGTCTGCCTGTTCCATGGGCTTCCTTTCTGGGTACCCATCCTCAGTTTCTCTTAACACCCAGATGTACTGCTACAGCCAGATTTCTGAAATTCCTCTCTCACTGCCCTGCACAGACACCTTCTATGAGTCCCAAGAAAACAGAGGATAAAGGTTAAATTTATTAGCTTTTAATAAATGTTCTCAGCCGGGCGGTGGTGGCGCACGCCTTTAATCCCAGCACTTGAGAGGCAGAGGCAGGCGGATTTCTGAGTTCGAGGCCAGCCTGGTCTACAGAGTGAGTTCCAGGACAGCCAGAGCTACACAGAGAAACCTGTCTTGAAAAAACCAAAAAAAAAAAAAAAAAAAAAATTGTTCTCCACAAATGAGACCACAACATAGCTTTCTGGGTTTTCCTCACACAACTCTGCTCTTGCTAACTGTCCAGCCAAATTGATGTACTTGGTGTGTGTGTGTGTGTGTGTGTGCGCGCCATAGCATAGGTGTGAGAGATAACAGGACAACTTTTGTGGGTCTGTTCTCTCTTTCTACCTTTATGTCTTTACTTGGGTTACAGAGGTCCAACTCAGGTCTCCAGGCTTTGCACAGCAAGTGTTGTTACTGGCTGAGCCACCTCACCAGCCCATTAAAGACTTTTAGAAGCATTACACTGGGGCTTCGCAGACAGCTCAAGCTCCGAATGACCAGTTGATCTCTTCTACTCGTAGGAACTTGTTATCTCTACTGTAGGGTGGGTGGCCCCTTTATATGTACACTGCAGCATCAGTCACTGTTACTGAGTATAGTCATCATATTTAACGCTGATATGAATGATGAGTTTCTCAGTAAGGAATGTTCTTGTGCTTCCGCATAGCCATTGGTTTACAATCAGCTAAGATATTTAAATATTTATTACTTAAAAAAAGAAAAATAAGGTCTGTCACAGTCACACACACCTTTAATCCCAGCATCTAAGAGGCAGAAGTAGGGGGATCTCTGTATGTTCGAGGCCAGCCTGATCTATGCAGTGAGTTCCAGGCCAGCCAGGACTGTCTCTCAATGGTAATAATAATAGGTTTTCAGATGTTTAACTAAATTCCCCTTAGTTTTCTGTATTCTAGATGAACTACCTTTCAAAGCAGTAGAAATTCTGCTAGGCACCTTCGGAACTACTTTATGCTTTTTGAAAAGCACACGGGCCTCACTAGAAAAAGGAAGACCTGGAAGATCTATGTGTCATTTCTTGAATTTTCACAAAGGGCAGCTCATTTAGCTCAGCCTGATAGTAGAGAGAATTGGTGAGCTCAATAACACAGCTCCACAATACACGTGTCATTTAGGAATTCCAATTGCTACGAGCTTCTTAGAAATTTTGGGGTACTACAAAAAGAAAAAAATACTTATATAAAACAAGAAAGGCTAGTAGACATATTTAGAGCTGTACCGCCTGAAGACAGAGGAACACTATATTTAGCTGTTGTTCAACTATATGATCATAAAATATAATTTTGCTTAAGTGTAGACAAAACTTCTATCCAATATAACTGCACTTCCTTTCATCTGCCAAATGTGTGCTCTTGTTTTGTAGATACTATGCCTTAGAAGTCTCATATTTCAAATCCTCCTTGGATCGTAAACTACTTGAGCTGTTGTGGAATAAATACTGGGTGAATACCCTGAGTTCTTCTAGCTTGCTTACTGTAAGTACTGGACTTGTTTCATTTGAATTTTGTTTTACTCTGAAGCCCAAGTTGACGCATGGTCAACTCAAACATGAAGGACAAGCCAGCAGTGTCAGTTCTCCCCTTGTGTGTGGGCCCCAAGGATCAAACTCGGGCTTAGCAGCAAGCTCCTTCACACACTGAGCCATCTTACCAGCCCCTGGCTTCAGGTGCTTGAGTGTTAGGATCACAGGCAAGTGCTATTACACCTGGCTAATTTCAGTTGTAGCCAAGGTACAAAAACGTTTGGTATTTGAAACTTATTTCCCAGAAAGGCATAACTTCAGGGCTGAAGCAGGGTTCTGTCCCGAGCTGGAGGAGGATGCTAGGCAATCCAAATGGGGTGAGATATGCTTGTGCCTTAAAGAGATTCATAGAGAAATACTGTTGCCCCAGATAACAGGTAGGTCTCTACACATAACACTGTAGCCCAGTGGGTTGAGACATTACAATTCATAACAGCAAAATTACAGTTTTGAAGTAGCAATGAAATAATTTTATGGTTGGGGGTCACCACAACATGAAGACCTATATTAAAGGGTCACAGTATCAGGCAGGCTGAGAGCTCCTGGTCTAGTTAGAAACAACAGGGTACCAAATGAAGGAAACCGAAACATTCCTCAAGCAAGTCTAGGTTCTCATTCGGGAGATGTTGTGAAGCCACCCACAGCTTTCTCTGAGCTCTGCATGGTTCACATGCAGGCTGCACATGAAAGCAGATGGCAGCTCTAGCTTCTTATCTCATGGCGTTCAGCAGACAAAGACAGCATGCACATCCCTGCATATCCTCAGGC
The DNA here is from genome assembly GCA_028551405.1 of Uromys caudimaculatus. NCBI lineage: Eukaryota > Metazoa > Chordata > Mammalia > Rodentia > Muridae > Uromys > Uromys caudimaculatus. Next base: position 29,819,609 of record CM052702.1, on the reverse strand, counting down.
CGTGTCTCCTGTACTTGATAGGCTTTGCTTAGGTCACATGCTCATCTTTAAGACGTGCTGTGGGCCATGTCTTAAGAATTTGATGAGTGACTGGGCCAAGGCAAGGGGCCCACTGCTGTGCTGGAGTAAAAACAGCTGTTTCAGGAACATAGGGATTAAGATGTAGAAAGAGGTCCCAACACATCATTAAAATCTAATATGGTTATTCTTATTATTAATGGATATATATTTAATAGGTATATATTTAGAACTTAGCAGTTTTATTGTTTTCACTTTCTGATTAAAAATAATACATGTAATACAGTATAATTTGAAATAAATGGGGTTTGAAAACAAATCTGAGATTACTACTAACCTTCAGAACATGGTTTGTACCCTCTGCTCCAGACTAGCCTCATAGTTGCTACATAGCCGGAGATGGCCCTGAAATGGCTGGGATTGTAGGCATGTGCCATCATATCCAGCTGTAGTGGCTGGGCCTTTCCATGGTGTAAGTGGTGGCGGTGGCACTGGATGTACGGCCTGGTACACTACGGCTGAGGACGCGCCTGCCTTGATGATGGCTGCTAGGGCTTTGTTTGGTGCGTTATATTCTTGGGAAGAATTCAAGTAGGCTCACTTGAGCCTACTTATTAGTCTCAAGCAGAACTTCGACATGGTTTGTGT